>JACYFF010031954.1:85451507-85474791 GCA_017589665.1 Selenicereus undatus | reverse complement strand
AGTGAAAGTGGTTAAATCCTACACGAGGTAGGTCGTGGTTTTTCACACCTTAGTTGGGCTAGAGGTGTTTTCCACGTAAAAATTGTGTGTGCTTAATTTCCGCATTTATCTTGTTGATTTTCGCCTTTGTGCAAATTGAAAACTTCTGTTGTAAACAAGTTGGGAGGTTGTTTGTAATTCAAGAACAACGTTTGCAATCAGGAAGGTTTTTGTCAGTAAATACGCGAAAATCGAACACCACAATTCACGCCCCCTCTTGTGTGTAAGTACTCCTAAATTCAACAACTTGTATTATCACAAAAATGGGAATGCATCCTGTGTCAACACAAAAGTCTTTGAGTTGTTGCCTTATCCACAACACTTGAGCACAGCAAGAGGTAGCTGCAACATATTCAGCTTCTGCTGTGGACATGGTAATTGAATGTTATTTCTTGGTTGCCCAAGATACCAAACAGGGTCCAAGAAAATGAGCCATACCTGAGGTGCTTTTTCTATCAACCACAAAGCGTGCATAGTCAGCATCAGCATAACCAACGAGGTTAAAGTTGCATCCTCTAGGATACCATAAAGCCAAATCAGGTGTATATTTTAAATATCTAAAGATCCGTTTAACAGCCTTTAAATGAGATTCTTTAGGCTTAGATTGAAAACGGGCACACAAACCAACACTAAAAACAATGTCAGGTCTACTAGCAATTAGGTAAAGAAGCGACCCTATCATGCCCCTATAATATTTGTCCTTGACTGAGGGACTCGCATCATCCATTTCCAACCTGGTTGAAGGAGAAATGGGAGTATCAATAGGCTTGACCGATTCCATTCCAAATCGCTTAAGTAATTCCTTGACATATTTTTGTTGATATATCATGGTGCCGTTTGAAGTTTGTTTGATTTGCAAGCCTAAGAAAAACTTAAGCTCACCCATCATGCTCATTTCAAACTCACTCATCATCATTTTTGAAAACTCTTCACATAAATCATTGTGTGTTGCACCAAATATAATGTCATCGACATATACTTGAACAATCAACAAATGTTTCCCCATAGATTTTAGAAACAAGGTATTATCAACCTTGCCTCTTCTAAAACTATTTTCCAATAAAAAGTTTGACAAGCGTTCATACCAAGCTCTAGGAGCTTGTTTTAAACCATAAAGCGCTTTGTCAAGTTTAAAAACATGGTTAGGAAATTCTTTATTTTCAAAACCAAGGGGTTGCATCACATACACCTCTTCTTTAAGGTATCCATTGAGGAATGCACTTTTGACATCCATCTGATATAACTTTATTTCCATGTGAGCTGCAAAGGCTACCAAAATACGGTAGCCTCAATCCTTGCAACGGGTGCAAAGGTTTCCTCATAATCAATGCCCTCTTCTTGGTTCTAGCTTTGAACCACCAGTCGGGCCTTGTTCCTCGTGACTGTCCCGAACTCATCAAGCTTGTTCCAGAACACCCACTTGGTGCTAATGATTGATCTATCCTTTGGCCGTGGTACAAGGTGCCACACCTTGTTCCTTTCAAACCGATGAAGCTCCTCTTGCATTGCCGTGGCCCAATCTGAATCTGCAAGAGCTTCATTAACATTTTTTGGCTCAATATTAGAGAGAAAAGCATAAAAAGCATAGAAATTTTTAAGCTTGGATCTAGTTTGCACTCCTGTATTTATGTCAGACAGAGTTTGATCAAGAGGGTGCAAACTTTGGTGCTTCCATGGTCGTGGAGTAAGTGGATCCACAGACACGCTTTCTACTCTTGCTGGAATACTTGGTGAAACAGGTTCAGGAATTGTTCCCGAGCCTGTTCTGGAGCCTGTTTTCTGGCCTGTTTGGGAAGAATTAGGCTGGTTTTAATCCAAACCAGGTTCAGCAGAGCTTCCCCCTGTATGGTTCAGACCTTGCCCACTTTCCAAGGAAACAGCTCCAGGCCCTGATCCATCCTCAGGACTCTTACCTTTCTCATGTGTAGGCAACAAATCTTTTCTAGCAAGGCCCAGTTCGTAATCCTCTTCCTGTGCATCATTCTCAATTAGAGAGTTAGTTTCATCAAATAGCACATGCACACTCTCCTCAACACACAAGGTTCGCTTATTGAACACTTTGTATGCCTTACTGTGTGAGGAGTAACCAAGAAATATTGCTTCATCACTTCTTGGATCAAACTTTCCTAAAGCATCCCTCCCATTATTATGCAGAAAACATTTACAGCCAAATACTCTCAAATGCATAATATTGGGTTTTATTCCATTGAGAAGTTCATAAGGTGTTTTGTTAAGAATAGGTCTAATCATGAATCTATTTATAATGTAACATGATGTGTTCAAAGCTTCTGCCCAAAAGTTTCTAGAAAAACCACTAGCAATAAGCATTGTTCTAGTCATGTCTTCTAGAGTACGATTTTTACGCTCTACCACCCCGTTCTGCTGGGGTGTTCTTGGGGCTGAAAAGTTATGATCAACACCATGCTCATTACAATAGCCAATAAAGCTCGAATTTTCAAATTCTGTACCATGATCAGACCTTAGGCAAACCAAAGAGTGTCCTACTTTCTTTTCAATCTTTTTAAGAAATGCAAGAAATTTTTCAAATGTTTCATCTTTAGAAGCCAAAAACAAGGTCCAAGTGAAATGAGAATAGTCATCCACTACAACAAGCACATATCTCTTCCTACCTCTACTTGTGATCCTCATGGGGCCACACAAATCAACATGCAATAATTCGAGAGGTCGGGTAGTGCTAACACAATTTTTAGATTTAAAAGAATTTCTGACTTGTTTGCCTTTGGCACATGCATCACATACCTTGTCATCATTGAATTTGATGGAAGGTAAGCCAACCACTAAGTTTTTGGTTACAAGTTTATTCAAAAGCGAGTGGCTTGCATGACCTAGTCTTTTGTGCCAAAGCATAACATAATTATTTAAGGCACTCAAACAAGTCAAATTATTTTGGGGAAGAGTAGAAATACACACTTTATAAACATTTTTGTGTCGCTTCCCCCTCAACACAACATCTTCTGTGTTCATATTAACAACCAAGCAACGTGTTGGAGAGAACACTACTAGGTTGTCTTTGTCACACAGTTGGCACACACTTAGTAAGTTGTGTTTTAATCCATCCACAAAATAAACATTTTCAATTGAATGGGAAAGTGACTCACCTATCTTACATATACCGACAATTGTCCCGGATTTGCCGTTTCCAAATGCCACACTCCCTCCTTCTGAAGCTGTAAGTGAGAGAAAATTGAATTTTTCATCAGTCATATGCCTCGAACATCCACTATCAACATACCACAGCTGCTTGTTCCCTAGGTTGTTCCCCAAGCTGTTTGCTGGGTTGTTTGCTGAGTTGTTTTCTCTCACTTCAGCCTCCAAAACAAATCAAAGGTTAGTTTTGGGAACCCATATCCACTTGGGTCCCATTCCTTTAGACGTACACATCTTATCTTTCCTAGCCCATATTTGTCTTACATAAATTGTGTTTCTTTCAATTGCATAGTTTCTCGAAGGACAAGTGTAATGGTAATGACCCGTTTTACCACAGTGATAACATACAATATTCTCAGATAATCCTACGTATTTTCTATTCACTGAGTAGGTCATCCGCTTAGGCACAAAACCTAGTCCTCTTCTGTTTCGACTGTGATGTGTATTTAACCATTCAAGTGCTCTTGAGGACCTGTTCCAGAGCTTGTTTGTAGCAAGGTCTGATTCGATTTGTTTTATTTTCTCAAGCAAGTTTTTGTTTTCTCCCAGCAAGGATTCGACCTTTCCTTTTAAGTCAAGGGATTCCTTTTCCAGCTCAGTCAGATTAATGGAACAAGTCTCTTCTTTCATGAGTAGGGTCTCTTTAAGCACATTAATGTTTTCATATAAGGCAAGTGTCTCTTTGTCAACTTCAAGCTTTTCCATTTTGAGAGTTTCATTTTCAAGTTCTAGGTCTCGAACATCCCTTTTTAACTCAGCACATATATCCATTATAGTGTATACCAATTCTTCAAGGGTTGATTTATTGAGACCACATGCCTTGTTCTTGAGTTGAGTTAGACTGTTTGTTGATTCATCATCTGAATCAGTGTCACTTCTTTCCATGAGTGCTATATCAGCTTCCTCGGCTTCAGACCCTTCCTCATCCTCGCTTGAATCACCCCAGCCCGCTAGCATAGCTTTTGAGAATCGTTTCGCTGAGCTGCTTACACCCTGTTTCCTACCCTGTTTTCTAGGGTGTTCGGGTTCTTGTTCTTCCTTAAGTAGTGGGCATTTTCTCACAATATGGTCTAACTTGCCACACTTGAAGCATCCGGAGAAATGTTCCCGAGAGGTGTTCCTGGCCTTGCCGAAGTCCTTCCGTTTGCTGTTTTCTTTAACTTTCTTGAAGAACTTCATAAATTTTTGAGTTATCATGGCAATCTCCTCCTCATCAGAATCAGAATCATCGTCTAAGGCCTTTAGTGTAAGACCTCGATCTCTCTTTGTCTCATCTTTCTACTGAGAATTTCTTCTAAGTTCATACGTTTGGAGATTGCTAATAAGCTCATCTAGGGTGATCTTGTTCATGTCCTTAGCTTCTTGGATGGACGTTACTTTCGCTTCCCAAGAATGACGTAAAATTCTTAGGATCTTCCCCACCAACTCTTCGGTAGTGAAGGATTTTCCCAGGGATTTCAACTCATTCGTTATGTGAGTGAAGCGAGTGTACATGTCCATCACACTTTCACGATCACCTATCTCAAACAGCTCATATTTTCTCATAAGCAATTCAATCCGGGATTGCTTTACCTAATTGGCCCCTTCGTGATCTACTTGTAAAGCATCCCAGATTTCCTTGGCAGACTCACATTCAGATATGCGAGTATACTCATCCGGTCCAAGACCAAAATACAAGAGTTTTTTGGCTTTGACGTTTTTCTCCATCATCTTGAAGTCTTCGGCATTGAACTCTTCAGGCTTTTTGGAAACTTTACTTCCATCTTCGATCACTTTTGTGGGAATGAGTGGTCCACTCTTGATAAGCATCCATAACTCGTAGTCCTCAGCTTGAATGTAGTTTTTGATTCTATTCTTCCACCAACTATAATGTTGACCATTAAAGTATGGTGGTCGAGTTATGGATTGCTCCTCAAGTATGCCATTGGGTGTACTCATGTTTAGGATCTCTCAAGATGTTAATCTTTCTAATGAGAACCTGCTCTGATACCACTTGTTAGTTTTGAGAGTACACAAACACAAGAGGGGGGTGAATTGTGTTGCCAAATTTTCGCAATTTTCTGGGAACAGGCTTAGACCCTGTTTGGACAGGCTGTTTGTAACACGCCCAGAAACTGAAATGTAGCGAAAATAAGTATAAGAAAACGGTGAACACAGGATTTTTACGTGGAAACACCTCTAGCCCAACTGAGGCGAAAAACCACGACCTACCCCTGTAGGATTTTCACACAATTTCACTATACGGGCTAAACAAGTTACAAAGTGACCTTCACCATTACAATTTGTAACACACACGTAACTGTCTTCCCCAAGACTAGTTACCCCACGTCCAATAGTCCCCTTGACTTGGACACACTCAACTCACTTTTAAACGAGAGAGAACAAGATGAACACCTTACTTTTGAATGCTTCCCATAAGCTAGTGTGACGTACAATTAAGCTCCTAGTATGCCAATTTTGAAAGCTTTATTTTTGCACACACTTTGGTCGGTTTTCTCTCCAGAAATTTTGCTCATAAAACTTTTGAAAGTTGCTGTGAAAAACCGATGTTGAATGAGTTGTAGAAAGCAACCTTTTATGGAGAATTTTTTTTCCGATTTGGAAAACAAAATCCCTAAAGGAAATAGAGTCCTTTAGCCGCAAGTAGTCGAGTAACGAGGGTTGGAAAAAATTCCTTAATTGCTTGAGTAAGGCGGTGGTTCTCAGCCACAAGGACTCAACCACTAGCCCATGATTTTCTCAACAAACTTATCTACTTGCCAAAAATTAGAGATTCTTTTTATTTCAAAAAGATATTGCAAAACCCCTTAGTTAAGGATAATCGTTTGGAGTTAAAATACTCCACAAAAAATCTTGTTTGCAAGTCTCAGAGACGTTAGCCCAAAAATTAGAGAGAGAATCGTGAAAAATCAGCTTTGCAGTTTTGGCTTGAAAACATCTTGAACACCCTGTTCTCAGAACTGTTCTGAGACAGTGTTCTGAGATTTTCCAAAGAGAAAAACCAATTTAAAGTGAATGTTAAATCAAGACTTTCTAATTGGCATATTTACAAGAATCTAATAAAATAAAACCATAGCAAAACACAGACTCTTGTTGATTCAACCAGCCTTCTTGTAGAAACTTAACTTGCTGCTCCAAACACTACGCAGAACTGTTCTTAAGGCTATTCTGAAGTTCTGAAAAGTCTTTCCAGCCAACTGATCTTGAGTTCCTGTTCTTAAGACCTGTTCTTGAGCATTGTTAGCCACGCAATTTCAAAGTATTCAATATTTGGAACTCATTCAATCAACACACTCAAGTATATATTACATTTGTGTTTGTTATCATCAAAACCTTACATTACATAAGGATAGGGTCAACAAATAATTTGTATGTTATTAGGATACTTATCAATGAGGAAGTCAATCTGAAGAGAAAAGAAAAAGAAAACTTGATAATAAGAAAAGCTTTAATAAGTAAAGGGGATAAAAATATAAGGCAAAGTATTATACCATGCGAATTCCCTTGAAGCAAAGATTTTTTAGAAAAACTACGTACTGTCTAGCAGGAAAAAGTAGTTGCAAATATTGGGCTTGTGGAGAACTAGTGCATTATGCAAATGAATGCAATAGGAAGAGTAACAAGTTTGTTGAAACTTTAGGTAGGTTAGAATATTTTGAACTTAGCAAAGAAGAACTACTAGATCTGACATTTAAAAACAACAAAAGAATTGTTGAGATAGTAATCGAAGATTAATATTGAGAAAGTGATAACAAAGAAAGTAGTCACATGATGGAAAGTAACTTAATCAGTCTCGGAGACATTCAAGGAGAAAAGTTTACAGTAGATAATGAAAATGAAGAGGTGAAAGGTAAGCAGGAAGGAGATTTAGAAATAAAAGATTATGACTTAAATGTGCGAGAAGTATATTTAATCAATTGGAAAAATAGCCTTAAGCATAATAAGGATATCAAATATGAGTATATCTATGTTGGAAGTGTCCAAATTCAAATTACACTATTACAATACTATGAAAAAGATATCGACCTTTATGCTTTGCTCTGTGACATAAGCCATATTAAATTCAATAATCAAATTATCACATGAATCAAGACCAATTTGTGTAATTGCTCAATAAGATTCAATTACCAACTTGGATATTTTGTGAGTTTAAAAGATGAATTTCTCAAGAATTTTCTATCTGTTAATACAAAAATAGTTGGAATGAATATGACAGGAGGAGACTACTCACTAAGAATATTTTAGAAAATAATCTCCAAATTAGATAATATGATAGATCCAAGGACCAAGATAATGATGATAGAGATAGAAAAGCTTGAAAAATCCTACTACTATGTAAAAGATCTAATGTATTTTGTCTAATCCAATCCACACGAGATAAAAATTGATAGGTCTTGGATAACTAACTTTGCCAACCCTACAAAAATCAATAAGAAAAATATCATTAAAATCAATAAAAATGGACAAATTGTGACTTAGTTGAGATTATCAAGCAGTATGAGTGCAAGATTAAAATGGGGAGAAGGATATTCGCTAGTAAAAAAAGAAGTCAATAAAGACAACATAATTAGCATGACTACGATTGAGCTTTGAACCTATACCCCATAGTGTAGATTGAAGTATGAGCATAGAACGGAAGATAATTTGGCACAAGGCGGGAATTATTAGTGAATTGATTTATGAGGATTAATTACTCAAAATATGACTATGAAAATATGTTATGAAGTGACCAATACTAATTCTAATAGCATTTATATCCCAATAAATAATAAATATATGTTAAAAGTCATATAATAAATAAGACTTATGTGCTTACATAAATAGTGGTGGTTCTGCATACATTGCGAAGAGATCACTATTCCTAGAATTTATGTGAAAAAAGAAAAAGAATCCTCTTCAATTGAGAACAACCCGTAATAGCATCATGAGCCATAATGAAGCCATAGAAGGATTATCTATTGAGAAGGGGAACTCCAATGCATCACACCAATTCTATTGGATACCGATAAACATGATACGATTATTAGAAATGATTTTCAAAATATATACTCCATGTGCATAGATTTTAAGCCAAATCATATCCACTATAAGTGTCATTCTATTCCCATGGATAAGTTAGCAACGCATGTACCCTATCAAAAGATTGAGTCTATACACTGCCAACATGGTGATAAAGTAATCCTCCCATACTATGAAGTAGCATTAACAATCTCACTATTTAGGTTATCCAATAAGATGCAGATTGCTAAACAACAAGAATATTTATGCAAAGAACTCTACTCTAATAATCCTTCAAAATTTAGGGGAAAGATAAAACATAGACATTTACTAAAATTACTTTGTTAAATAGTGTATGCGTATCAGAGCTAAACAAATGGTGTATACATACCAAGATATCAAGAATTTGATAATCAAATCAAAGAGCTTTTGGATAAAAGGTTAATTAGAATAGTAAGAGTCCTCACACTAATCTCACACTCATGCTGAGAAAACATGCTAAAGGAGAAAAAAAGAAAAAGCCAAAATGGTAATTAATTACGAAAAAGCTAATGATAATACTGTCTTTGATGACTTTTATGTTCCAAAAAAAATAGTTCTTTCCAATAGAATACAATGAACCTCTTGGTTCTCAAAAATGAACTGCAAAAAGAGGAGGCTGACAAAGATAGAGAAAGAGAGCATTCCTTTAACATTTTTAGTGCCTCTCAAAACCACTTTAAGTGAATAGTGATGTCATTTGGTCCAAAATGTGCCCCAAATAATCCAAAGAAGGTTAGATAATATTCTTAAAGAACTTAATCACTATTGTCTAGTTTATATTGATGATATCCTTATCTTTTTTAAAACCATAGAACAAAACAAAGATGATGTTTTACTCGTTACTCAAAGATGCATTGACCGTAGTATTATTCTGGATAAAACAAAGTGCATTTTATGCTGAACAAGAAGTGTAATTTTTTGGTCTAGATATAAAATTTAGACAAATAATCCTACTAAAGCATATTTTAGAAAAAATAGAAAACTTTACTAAAAGGATTGTAGACAAGAACAACTAGAAAGGTTTCTAAGTTGTCTTACCTAAGCTTCAAATTTCATTAAAGATCTACCTAAATTAAGAAAACCATTAAAAGAAAAACTCAAGAAAGAAGTAAGTTGGACCTAAACCCTATACAATTCAATGATTGTCCAAAGCCTCAAAGGGATGTGCAAAAATATTCCTATTCTTAATTTTCCTAATGTAGAAGATGATTTGATTCTTGAGATAGATGTCAGTAATAAGCACCGAAGTGCAGTACTCAAAATCAAAGAAGAAGATAAATTTTGTAAATATTGTAGTGAAGTTCTAATAAAATAGAATGCAACTCCCTACGATAGGAAAAGAAATTCTTGTAGTTATAAGGGGAATTGAGATTTTTTAAATCTTTTTAGCCTCTAGACCTTTTCTTATCCGGATTGATTGCAAAGAAATACTTGGTTTTATGAAAAAGAATTTAACAAATATGCAAGTTCAAGGGTAGTTCCTAGTTCCTATGTTGGCAGTTATACCTATTTTCTAAATCTATGTAACATATACAGGATTCAAAAAATTCTTTGATAGATATTTTAGCTGGTGAACTTGATTATGATGATCAACAAAGTAGAACCCCTGCCAAAAAGCAAGAAAAACCAAAATGAAATATCATTATTGATAGAATGAGTCCTCCATTCTAGTAGAATTCTTTTGGATATTTTGGAATTTCATGCAAAGAGTAGATCGCATTGTGGGTTATTGTCTTTTGCCTATCTAATAGCTTAGAGATTCAACCTGTTAGAATTATAGATAAATCACATGACATGTTCTTATGATCACAAGAAAAAAAAAGTGAGCCTGTTCAAGAAAAGAGGTTCAATGACTCGTATGCAGCCGACATCAACTACTACTACGACCATGATTCCTATGATATTTGGAAATCGTGGAGTTCTGTGGTCTTCTTCCTGGATAGATCTGGAATTGGTGGTGTTAGATTCCTAACAAACTCAATCCCTCCCTTGTCATGAAAGCTTGAGAATATGGAATGGTAGCTTACTTCATGGAAATCCCTAATATGGAGTGTCCATTCTTTCCAAGTTTAAATAAGTTTCAAAACTATATGCTTAGAAGAATCCATTAGATTTGCTCATCTCCTGATGGACCAACAAGAGCCCCTGAAAACAAAAGTCTTCATATTGAGGTACATTGCACAATGATTTAGTATGAAAATGAAAGGCTATATTGGCTCATTATCTTGTTCAATTAGTTAATCCCAATGATTTCAAGCCTCCAATGATTTGTGATAAGAATGGTTTCTTGAATGACAAGACATAAATAATGATCTTTCTTTAGCCAGAGTTATTTGTTTTGTAACATTTATCATTAAATGTGGGTACTGACAGAGCAAGGAAAGGTATTAATGCATTGTGGAAATACTACATTTCTCAATTATGGTGAGTTCAATAAGTATATGAAGATAGAAGGAGCTATTTCAAAAGATGTTTTTTTATTACTCTTTGACGTTGGGTGTGAAAGAATCTTATTAGAAACAGAAAAGAGCTTCTACATAATTTATTTGAAAAATGGGATCCATATAATCTTGAAGTTGATGAAGATTTTGATGATTATCTAGAATGATGGATTGAAGACATGATTGGAGAACAAGGCATGCAAAATCTCAATATAGATGACTAGTCTCGTCAGTAGTTAGTGCTCTATAAGAGTAAATGTATCATTATATGTATTATCTTGTTAGTGTGTCAAGTCAGTATAATAATTTAATGCACTATAATAATGTGACATATCCTATAATAGTATGTATACTGCAGCCACTAGGTTATCCTATGTATTTCATCCCTTCTATAAAAAGAAAAATTGAGTGTGATGAAGGGACACGATCATTTGAGCATACTTTAGCAAAAGAGAAATCAGGTTTCTCTATTTCTTAATGAGCGAGCATCTATGATGATTTTAGGTGTTTAAATACATTTTTAAATCTTTCCATTGTAATATTTCGACTTTTACGATTTCAATAAGAGATGTTTCGTGGTGGGAAACATTATTCAATTGAACATTACATCTCAAATATTATAATTTCTTGATTAAAGTTACACTATCTTTAAAATATAAAAACTCAATTAGTGACTATGGTACACGGTAGAAAACAAAATGAATTTCTGTCATGTCTGATCTAAGGAAGGTATAATTGAAATTAGCGATCCCTGCAAATGGGAAACCATAGGGACATCAGGGTCTAACATGACTAAGTTTAGGTAATAGTCAAAACTCTGATTAAGTTTATAGTTTTTCTAAGCTCCATTGATGGCCTACAATAATAGAAAATATAATATTTATGATATAAGTAGTATATTGTGATAACTAATATCGGTAAGTCTTTATAAGGAGTCTAAACATTACAACAAGACTGTTTTCCTAAAAACTCCAACAATTGGAGTATTTATAATTTTAACCCCTATTCTGAGTCAAAAATATAAACTCCAGGAAATTTTGGGGAATTTTAAAGGAAAAGCCCTTAAAAACATTTTCTTGCAAAACAACGACAGATGCATCCCTGGAATAGTAGGAACTTAAAATAGATTTCAAAAAACGGTCCCCAGAAATTATTCGCATATAAAAGTGGCACGCAAGAGTTGCAAATTGTAACATTATAGCTGATTTGTTCAGATCGATAAATTCAAATTGTCGACTTTTATAGGAACTTAAAGGTAGTCAATTTTGTATTTATGTTTTTAAGTTATTAGAATATCTTAAATGGGTCTATTTTGATATTGATTGTGTTAGACATTAGGTAAGGGGCCACACTAATTTTTCAGCTGACCAATTTAATTAATTGTAACAATATTCATGAACACATAAATGTTCTTCCCCTCAAATCAAGTCACATGACATGTGAATAAGGGTAAAGATTTTCAATGAAATAGTAAAACTTTTGAATTTTCTTGGCTTCTATGGTAAACAATATCAAGTCACACAGTTAGCCTTTGTTTAATGTGAAATTGATTAGTGTCATTAGTATTAAGCTTTATGCTTATTGTCCATTAAATTTTAAGTTCAAAAAATTCCATAACAAGCATACAATTACGGGAGATACGTTAAGTTCTTCTATTACTTTTTGTTTCTCATATGAAGAAAAATAATTTTATTCCTGCTAAATAAGAGTTAAAAAAAGATGCATAATCTTAAACCCAAAAAATTGGAACTTAATTAACTTGCTTCATAATTGTTTAAGTGATGAATCCTTATTTTTTGGGTAAAAATGAGTTTCCTGTGAATAGTCGTGAATAGCATCTATACTATTATATAATAGCAATGTTGTGATGATGTGGATTTTTCCTAAATTCTCATAAATTAGAGTTTTTAGATCGTTGGATGCAATCTCTCCCTTGATCTCAACCGTTGCTTCAATTTTGCTTATTTAAATAAATTTCAAATTTTCCTAAATTAGAATTGCTTTGCTGAGTGATTTTTTGTCGGAAAAGGCAACTTTGTTAATTTTTCAGTAGTTTTCTAGATTTTATGTTATTCATAAAATAGACCTTCCAAAGATTTTTTTTTGGCTTTTTAGAGAAGATTAATAGTTTTATTTTTTTATGTGACAATGCACGGGTGACAAATTTTCTAATTTGATAGGGTTCAGGCCTTCTAAAGATTGCACAGTCAGGATCCTATAGCATTTGCATAGTGGGTTGTTAGTTTTATAAAAAAAAATTGCTTATTAAAGTATATTGATTTGTTTTGCTTTTAAAACAATATTAATGGTTTTAGGCAAGTGCTTTGTAATTATAAGAATATTGATCCCGAAATCTCAAAAAATATTACTCCTATAATATATCCAAATAATTAGGAAAAAAATTATCTAGATTATAATTTCCTTAAGCTTAAATATTTTCAAATTTTACAGACAACTTGCTACTGTCCAAATTTCTGTGAATTATTAGAGTAGAGAAAACTTTCGAAAATTTTACTGTGGATTTACTACTATGATTTACAATTTTCTGAAAATCTTTAGTGAATTTTAGAGGTGTATTTTATGAGTTATGAATTTTAGAATAAAAATGCTCTGTTAGTTAGTGCACAATTTGCCAACTGTTTTGATTATTGTGAGTTATTGGATTGGAAAAAATTATGAAAATTTTACTATAGAATCTACATGTTATTTGAACATTTTTCAGTAAATTTTTATATATTTTGGATGTTTAATTTGTGAGTTATGAACTTTTTATTAGAATTGCCCTGATTTAGTGCATGATTTGATCTACTGTTTCAATTTCTAGGAGTTATTTGCTTGGAGAAAAATTATGAAAATTTTACTGTATATTATCTATGATACTTGGCTATTTTTTGTAAATTTTCATGAATTTTTGATGTGTATCTTATGATTTATGCGTAACTTATGATTTATCTATATCTTACGATTTATGTATTTTTGATCGAAATCTCCCCTATTCTAATATATATCTTTGAGTACTGTTTCAACTTTTGTAGATGATTGGCTCGAGGGAAAATTATGAAAATTTTATGATGAATTTCTCATAATATTCTGTATTTTTCTATAAATTTTTGTGGATGTAGGGTGTGTGTTCTTTAAGTTACTTATTTTTGAGTGGAATGTTATATTTGGTATAATTAGGGGTTGTTTGTATGCATAAATGATATATTGATCATGTTTGTGATGATTTTAGGCGTTAAAACAATAAGGTATTGTGTCCTATTTCATCTTCTTATTAGGATGTTTATATTTTTCTTGCACTCATTTTTCTTTTTATATTTTTGTAATTTGTATGAATTAAAATACAAAAAAGAATATCTATTCATCGATGCCCTAGATACACTCTCATATTATTAATTATTTTTTTAACAAATGAAGGTATTTTTTAACTAACTTTTAAACTATTAATTTTATCTAATTGCGTGCGTGTATGTGTATATGCTTTTGATTATTCCATTATTGTTAGATGTTGTGAGATTTAATTAATATTTTTATTACTTGAGAGTGTGCGTGTGTGTGTGTGTGTGTGTGTGTGCGCGCGCGCGTGTGTTCGCACGTGTGTATATGTGTATGTGTGTGTGTATATATATATTCAAACTGTCTACTATAACATGCACCATGCAAAGCACGGGTTCAGACTAGTATGAATAATAACTTTGTTTATTGGCTTTTATAGGTTAAAGATTGAATATGTTAAAATAGCAAAGTTAGTTAATCCTCAAGTTACCATATAGTTTGTGTCAAGTAGTAAAATCGTGACAAGCCTTTTGGATAATATGCAATGATATGTAGGAGAGAAGAGGAAGAAGTTAATTGGCCTCACAAAGTTAGCAATGTCATCAATGGTTCAAGAATACGACGCCAAATTGTGAAAAGAAATGTGTAAATGTTCCCAAAAAAAAAAAAAACCTCTAATAGTTAGCAGGACTGTTCTACACCGACAGTGATTGCTGGAGAAGGATTAGAGTTGGCCAAGCAACTTGTCATTTTTGTCATTAGAGATGACTCACTCTTAAGCCCTGTTCTTTTCGTGGGAAAATTCACCCACCCCACACTCACCCATTTCTTCCCCCCTCTTTCCACTCCTTCTCACACTTAAAAAAAATACTACTCCTTCCCACATTCATCCACTCATTCCCACACTTACATAAAACAACTATTTCTCATATTTTGAAAATTTTTATAATTTACGTAGTTGTGTGTACAAATAATCTGATAACAATTATGAACAGTTTTAATTTTTCGGATGTTATGGAACAGTTTTATTTTTTTGTTTTTCATTAATTTTTTAATTTTTTTTAATTTTTAATTTTTAATTTTTTTAATGTTTAATTTTTTAATTTTTTGTATTTATTTTTATTTTTTATTTTTAAAAAAATTAAATTTTTAATTTTTTAATTTTTGTATTTTTTATTTTGTTGTATTTATTTATTTATTTATTTTTTTTTTTTATTCTAGAAAAACAACCAATGGAAAATTCCAAAAAAATTTAAAAAAAATTTATACAAAAAAATAAAAAATAAATACAAAAAAGTAAAAAAATTAAAACTAAAAAAATTTAAAAAATTTAAGAAAAATAAAAAAAATTTTAAAAATTAAAAATTAAAAAATTTAAAAGTTAAAAAATTAAAAATTAAACAATAAACAATAAAAAATAAAAAATAAAAAATACAAAAAAAAAACAAAAATACAAAATACAAAAATACAAAATAAAAAAAAGAAAATAAGAAAATAAAAAAATAAAAAATACAAATACAAAAATACAAAAATAAAAAATAAACAAAATAAAAAAGAACAAAACAGAATAAACAAAAATAAAAAAATTTCATCATCATTAATTACTATCACAATAAAATTAATACATTATAAAACAAAAAAAATATTAATAACTAGTACTTCAACTTCATTCAACTATATTCAACTTTCACCACACTCACCCACTTTTTTCCACACTTAAAAAAAAATACCACAATCACCCACTCCTTCCCCTCCTTTTCCACAATCACCCATCTCACACCCTTAATTTTTCATTGAAAAGAACAGGCCAGTCCACCAAGCATTAGTAGGAGTTTGAGAAAAAACCATGAGAACAAAAGGCAAACATGATGTCTCTTATTCAATGGGTTCTTTTGAGCTTTCAAGTGCCGGACTTCGAAGATTGACTTTGTACTCTTGGAAATGGTCATTGTTACTTTTAATGTGTATATGCTGGCTTAAAGTGATTTTGGGTCCTTTTTTCCCCATTGTTGTGTCCATATAAATTAGTGGACTTGTGTGTGTATTATTTCTAGTAGTTGTGAAATTACAGTTGATTTTAGCAATTATTGTTGCTCACATCTCTATTTTCTTTGGTTTTAAGCAAGCCAATGATAAAAAAGGTTGTTATTTTTTTTAAGCATAAAAAAATCTTCTTCTCCATTTTTTTTTCGCCAAATGCATGAAACTTGTATTTTTTTAAAAATTGGCCGAAATAGTTTATTCAATTGATACTCAATCCCAAATGTACTATAATCATAAACAATTGAACTACTAAACTGAGGATAGGTGTGATGCTATGCTTAGGGTAGGCAACAAGGTTTTCCTTCCATGAACTAGACTCTTAGGGATTTTCATTGGGTTTATTTCCTTAAACGAGCTACTGGGTTGAAACTACATTTTCTACTTCAAGAGACTTGGATTGATATAAGTCAATCCTCATATTTAATGAAAAATAAAAGTTCCATACGATTTAGATTGAGGGCAATACTATCTTATGATTAGTCACCAGTATACAAAGTAACACGGCAGGAAAGGACTTGACTCGTAGGAATCCTTGATGATCATGCATAGCATGTTAAGAAATGCTATAGCATAATTGGATTGTGAGGTGATTATACAAGCAATAATATCAAAATAGTGCAAGTGATCTATTTGAAGTTGTAAATATCCTAATGAATACATTGCAATTCTCCCCCATCAATAAAGAGGATATCTTAGAGATTTAAAATAAAATTGGAGGTTCTTTAACTCAAAATAAACTCAATTGTTGAACTTCTGCGAAACCCAACCTTACACATCTTGTTCACTTATGAACCACAAAGATAAAGCAACAATGAATCATGAAGTTGAAAAATCAAAATTGAAGTGGAAGATAGTTTGTAGAAAGCAAAAGAAGGCGAACAATAAGGAGTTTATGGAAAGTTTGTAAAACTACTTAATAGTCTTGAATTTTAGTAACCAATTATTTATAAAGCTTTAGAGCATCAACAATTGCTCAAAATTAAAGTTATTGATGATGAAGAAATGGATGTTTAAAGATTTATGCTTAAAAGGTTAAAAGAAATGCTAGAAGAGTTTCTCTCTCCTTTTTTTCAAAATTTTATTTGGGTTTTGTTAACCACTTCCCTAAGGGCATCGATTTACAAGCATAATAAGTGCCGAATTTATTTCTTTCAACCTAGAAATTTGAAGTTAACAAATACAAATCAAATATACCTTTATTAATTGACTTTTTATTTCAATCTCTCACCTCCCTAGCTCATTAATTTAGCAGTTTTTTCCACCTCTCCGGTGTGCGTTCCTCTCGTTCTATTTTAAGGGTATCCCCAACTCAAGTTCCATTTTTTGGAACTCTGACCTGCCACATCAGCAAAAATTTCATATTTTTAGAACTTGCATTTCATTACTTCTCCAATCCATGGAACTCCAATTTGAATAACTCAATAAAATTTTTTATTATGGACCCACTTCATAACACACAACCTATTTTTTTAATCATATAAAAATTATTTATAACCTCAAAAAAAAAAGAAAAAACAAAAAACAAGGAAGGAGTGGCACGCGGGGAGACTCGGCCGGCCGTGGAGGACTGCGTGGAGGGACACGCATGGCAGTGGCTGGAGGGGGGTGGGTGTCCCGCGTGGTGGGGGGAGGGGAGCTCGCGGGTAATGGCTGGGGATGCCCTAATATTTGTGATTCTCCCTCTTTCCCCTATTCAAATCCCTTTTCGTTGTTGCCCTCCTCTCATTTCCCAATGTCGCCACTAGCTCCACCATTGTCATATCCACCACTTGACAAGCCAAGACACTTTTCACTGTAATGGGTCATGATACATTAGTAGTCATTATTTAGTGGTCGACTTCGTCGATGACATTGGGTGAACCCTAAACTCAGAAATTGAAGATAACATTTTAAAGTTGGGAGTAAGTGCGAGGCAAGCCCATTTGAATAGAGCAAGGATGTAAATAATGTAGGAGGAATATTTGGAGATGATTGAGGAGAGAGAAGGAAGAAGGCGGTAATAGAGAGTACAATGTAAAGAGGAGAAAGACTATACTCAAAAAACATAGTTGGGGGGGGGGGGGGCATAGATGAGTTAATAGAATACACAAAACTGAAGTTCATTAGGGAAGAAGAGCAAAATTTGCATTAGGGAAGTTCATTATGAAATATCCTACTACAAAGAAGGCTTTGTTAACATTGCCACATTGGGACTAGAATCCGTACTTTCTTGCCTAGACAGTGAAGTTGACGTCACACTAGCAATAATATGATGTCACTATCTACAAAGATCATGGGCTCTTTTGGAGGTTTTTGTTTTGGTGCAGAAAAGAGAACTAATTTTTTTTTAAAAAAAAATCTCTAATAAGGTGAGACCAAGCCACACTGAAACATCTTCAAATAATAAAACATAAAAAGGCTAGGGAGGGGGTCACTATAACAAACAAAAGAATCATTTTGTTCAACTCCCAAGTTTACCAAGAAATATGCGACCTTGTTTTATTCTCTGTAGCAGTGAAACCAATCAGGATTCCACATTAATATTAGTCATTGCTTGATGATATTCTAGTAGGCTTGACGTTAATCAGGTTATAGCATAACTTGTGAAGTATAATTCGAGAGTCCATATGAACCACTAATACTAAGATACCTTCAACTTTGGCTAGTTGCAACCCTATAAAGAAAGGAAAGCAACTTTGCTTTGAGTAATGACCAAAATTCATTGAGAATCCCTTCAACCCTAAACACATCTATTCCTCAGTTGGACTGGATTCCCTCTTGAAGTCCCATCCAGCTGTCATTTCATCCAGCCGTGTGTTTAGAGCTTGTCAATAGGTTAGGCCCGGTCGGATTTTTGTTTATGTCGAACTTAAACGGGTTGAGAATTATTCGACCTAAACCTAACCCGTTTATTAAATGGGTTGAAAAACATTGACCTGTACCCATTTCATTTTTAAATGGTTTGAACCACTTAATTCGTTTAAGATAAATAGATCGAGTTCAATCGCTTAATTACCTATTTACA
Source organism: Selenicereus undatus (assembly GCA_017589665.1). Classification (NCBI taxonomy): domain Eukaryota; kingdom Viridiplantae; phylum Streptophyta; class Magnoliopsida; order Caryophyllales; family Cactaceae; genus Selenicereus; species Selenicereus undatus. Next base: position 85,455,780 of record JACYFF010031954.1, on the reverse strand, counting down.
CATTTAACATTTTCAACTAATACGTAATAACATAGCGTTAAAAATTATGTTTACATATCACATTAAACAATTACTCTGTAAAACTCTCCCAATTCATCATAGTTCATATTTTTTAAAATTTTTATATTCTTAATTATCTAATAAAAAGATAAACAGATAAATGATAAATGGAAAAATGGGTTGACTTGTTTAACCTATTTAATTAAATGGGTTAAATAGGTACTTTTTTGTATCGAAAATCTCAACCTGAACCTAATTCATTTAATTAAATGGGTTAAAAATTTATACTCAACCCACTTAACTTTGTATTGATTTCGGATCGGTAATTGTGTCGGATCAGCTTTGTCCAACTCTTGTTGTGTTGAAGTTGCTCCTATTTAATAAGGACTTTTCTTTTCTCATGAGATCATGTTCGCCTGCCAATGGATTTGATGATTTGGGAGTCATGTAGTATTCTTTGAATTTTTGCCAGAACAAATTCTCAAGGTCTAACTGGCGAAGTCTGATTCTTTAAGGCATTTATGCTTCCTCCACGTCCATAACCACCAAGTAACAACGAGAAGTGGCCAACCATCAGCCTAGTTTTGCAAGGATCCAAATTAACATGAAGCTAGGTTCTGAGGCGAACTCTTTTGATATTTGATCCTTCATTTAATTTGAGTTGGATTACTGTTGAATTGTAAAGGTTAGAAATATATTCAAGAGAAATAAGTGCTACACTAATTGAACTAACTAGTCTTCATAGCTTATTAGCTCTCTGGACTCGTGATATTTTTCTTTAGGAAAAGGACATAAAGTTGGTAAATTTATTCATCTCGTGTTGAAAATGAGTAATAATTAATGATTTGCTCATTAATTATTGAATCCTCATCACGTGCCAATTGTTCCTTAACTGTCTAAAACTAAACTCCTAGTATTTTTCCGTCTCCCTTATTACATTATAATTGTAACGTACTGTCCTTTGTTACATTATAATTGTATTGTATAAGTAATCTTTTAAAGTCCCCACTCTAGAAATTCCACTGTACATGCGTATGTACAATGCTAGGTACGCAGACAAAAAATATACATTATATAAAAGAAAATGTTCATCAATTCAACTAAGAGGTTCATTATGTATAAGGTCAAGATTCATCTCTTAGACCCAAAAGTATTAGAAATTATACTAATTTTGTTTCCACTCACAAGATAAAAAAATATAAGAATTTTTAATTTTGTTTAGTCAATATTTTTATTCTTGAGTGACTAATATTTGAGCCTTATGAACCTTTCATAAGAAAGATGCGCCAATCTTACGTTGTTAATTTATGATCTAAATAATGAACCTTTCATATATATTTAATGTACCTTTAGTTGCAAATGTTGAACACTTTCATTTTCAAAGCAATGAACTTTATTCTTTCAGATGAATCTTTATTACAGTGTACCTAAAATTATGAGCAATTTTTATGCTTTAATGAAGTTTTATCTTTGAGCGAGGCGCCTTTTTTCTTAGAAAATGGTGAACCATTTATTTTGAAAATGATGGATATTTTAATTTTAAAGTTCAATTTTCAATTTTCAATGATCATTTACTGTTTCACTTAAATGATAAACATTTTTGATAAGCTTTTCGATTTTGGACCGATAAAATCTTAATTCTATATGGCGGATGCATTCAAATTGAATTATATGTATATCGATATTTTTAGGTTCAAATGGTGGCGCTTCGACTCTTGGGGTCTCAAGTGCGTAATTAATGATGAGATGATATTTCTTAATTGGTTTGTGAGCAAAAATACGATGATTTGTTTGAGTTGCCATCATTGAAGGTTTTTTCTTTTTAAGATCTCATCTAGCTGACTACTTTTGTTGGGTAAACCTTTGGTTTTCTCACCAAAAAAAATAAAAAAAAATACAACATTGAAATTTTTTGTTGAAGCTATTTGTATAGACCTAGAAAAATTAACATGAGATGCAAAACCCAAACCGAACTACATGAACCCATACTCGACCGGACATCTGAAATAGACTTACCTGAAAGTGGACCTAAAACTCAAATTGATCCGAACTGAACCCTATTCAATTCGAAATTTTTTACAAAGTTGCTTATTTTTGTAAGAGAAGCATATTGGACCAAAAATCAGTTGATCCAAAGTCAACCCGGACCGAAGTTCACCGGACCCAAACTGAACCGACCGGAAATGTCACTTAACCTGAAACATGACCTGACCCATACTTAATCCGACCCGTACCCGAACTGAATAACTCATTTGCCAAGTCTATATTTGTATTTGAATTATCAAGTACTCTTCTTCTCCAGATACTTTTATTAGAGCACCTCCTTCAAAGTGAGGAAAGTGGCTCCCGCATCTCTCTCTGTCACCTGTGGCGCCTCAATTTGCTACTCCATTTTTTTTTTTTCGATTATTAGTTGAATTAGGCATAGCCCATACAAAAGAAAAATGAAACATAAAACAGCCAATCAGTCACTACAAAGCTAACAAAAAGACAGCTGCTGCAACTTAGACAGAAAAGCTCAAACAGCTACTAACCATAATCACAAACAACATCTGAGATCACCACCTACTGATCACATGAATCTCAAACTTGCTCTTTGTTTTCTATTTTATTTCTCAAGCTTCTTGTGATCCTTCTAATTGCTGGGTTCTCATCTCCGACGACAGAAATACCAATCCTTTTACCAATATCTAAGGCATCTTTTGCTATTTCAACAGGGGTGCGCGAATCATAAGTTGGCCTTGAGTTCCTGTTGCCACCATTCTTACCTTTGTTTGAATGTTTAGCCATCTCCCTTTTCTCATGAAGTTGAATGTCCATCTCGAGGGCATTATCAAACGGGCGCAAGGAACTGTTAATCTCCTCATCATCTTCCATAGAAGATCCGCAACTTGGTGCCTGAGAAGGGAACTTTCCAACAACAATCGGTCAATTATGAGCACCATCCGAGGGTTGAGCAATTGTTATGCTATTATCCGAAAGACCCTCATGAACATCATTCCCCGCAACCTCAAGATTACCATTAGGGGCTTCTAACTTGTTGCTGTTCGGATAACTCAAAAGAGCTTGCTTATATGGGGAAGCCAATTGTTGATTGTTCTCCAAGGCTTTAGGTGCCTCATTAGGTAATGATGTGAGCTTCTTTTTCGGAATCCATTTCCAAACCATCTTCTTTTGAGGCTCCTCCCTTTGCTTGCTTGGCCTGGATGATGTCCTCTTTTGGAATTTTGCCCAAGCAACTTCCAACTCATGCCCATTCACAGATTCACCATTCAGTGCTTCAATTGCACTTTTACCATAATTGAATTCACCAAATCTGATAAACATATACTTTCGGTCACTTTTCCTTCCAACTTTGTTAGGTATATAAACATCCACTACGTTACCAAAACTGCTAAACAGCTTTTTGAGTCCCAAATTGTCTAAATCAACAGGTAAGTTATCAATAAAAATTGAGAAGATTCGCATTCGATTACCTCTACTCTCTTTACTGGTTGAATGCTTCGCTTGAAACATACGGTGCCCAACTCCCGCAACCTCTGGTCTCCCACGATGCCCAGACCAACCATCCTTTCTGTGCCAGCGTTGGCCACCAGCTGATGGAAAGTGCCGAGGGTGGTGAGACGCAACTGGTTTAGCAACGTGCTACTCCATTTTGCCTGGTTTTATTCTTTGATTGTTGTTTCGTTCCTTCAGTCATTATACTAACAACTTAGTGTCCATATCCTGCGTTGGAAGCCATGCAATAAAAATAATACACGTGCTAAATGATTTGAAAAGAATTAAAACACAATGGTTACTAGGGCAAACGAAAAACATTTCAAAAAATCTCTGACTCTATTTTCTATTTCTCTCTCTTAAAACTACCACTTCACCACAAAACCTCTTGGATTTCTCAACTGTGAAATCCATTGGTCGTCAAATTTTATGACATTACAGCTTACACCTAAATCAAGAAATATTAGTAAAATTGAATAGAAAACTGATGGTTTGTACTCAAAAACTAAGCGTGACATCACGAAAAAAAATGATGAAATATATGTATGATGAAGTTCAATGGTATAAATTTGCATTATAATTCTTATATTTTTGTTTAATTTTATGTTTACATGCAAGCGAATGAAGTCTAACAAAGCAAATTGTAACATGATAAGTATGATTTAAAAGGATTTGAAGTGACTACTCATATCATCAAATGTGCATATTCCTTTTTAGAACGCTAACTCTTATACATACACACACACACACACACACACACACACACACACACACA
>JACYFF010031954.1:85408892-85436507 GCA_017589665.1 Selenicereus undatus | reverse complement strand
AAAAAATACAAAAGTCAATATTATAAAACTGAGAAGTTTAATTGGGTGATTAATTAAAAAACTTATCTTACTTACGCTAAGATTGTGTATTATATAAATTCAACTTCTTAGTCTTCCTATCCAATCAAAAAATTCTTTGTTTTCTTACATATATCGAATGTCATGCTTAGAGTATGGTTTGTAGAATATTTTTATTTTTATTTTTTTTTGTTCGACATTATCCACTTTGTTTATAATGTTAATACATATTTATATTAAATTGCTACTATTTAGATGCCCCGTGCAAACGCACGAGCACACACTAATTATTACAAACATCAATATGACTGTTATTATTATCAATGGTAACTCTTTTGAACCCTATTCGATAAAGACATATATGACCATTCTAGCAACATCAATATGACTAACATTGGTACAAAAGGGTGACCAAATACATTACGATCGTATGGTTAATCAGGTTAACTATTACATTTTTAATATGACTATAAAGTATCTAGTGAGATGACTATTTTATGGGTGTTATGTCATTACTCTTCAATCAGCCAATCCTTGTATATCAAACTTCAATCAATGAGGATTTCTCCAAATCTCATATAATGTCATTCACTCCATCTTCAGTAAACGTATCATACACTCGCAAAAATTTCGAGAAGTCTGGATGGTTGTGCTTTCATATAATCTCATATAATGAGGATTTTTTTACCCATGTGCATTCTAGTTTGACTATTCTTGAACCTTATTTGCTTGCTATATGGTCCAAGTATGCAAAGGTCAAGGTATGGGTAAAAAAATGAATGCAGAGTGTCTAGCTGGATAGCAATCAGTTTTCAATCCGTGGCATCATGGCATGGCTAGAGACTTCTACAACTTGATGTTAAGAAGTCAACATTCTGAGGAAGCTCACGAAATTATTGAACAAGGGCACAATTCGCTCAAGGTGACCAATAATGTATTTTCGAATCGTTTAGTTACTACTAAACATACTAAGCAATGATTTCCTAGTTCCTTGATTGTTAAGCCAAACATTACGTTAATTTATACCCTTTTATTATATGAAATTTGCTCGAAATAAATTATTAAATTAGAATTTTAATATTGGTTTGTTTATTTTTGTAGGAATTGAAAAAAAACTTGACAAAGAAATAAATAGGGTTTTGGATCAAGTGGAAGATGAAAGAAAAAGAAAGGAGAGAAGCCCAAGCATCAAAGCCCAGCACAGGCGTCTTCCTCGCCTCACGTGAGCAGCACATGCCGGGTCCTCTTCTATTTTCTAGTGGTTTGGCCTGGCCCAACTCAGTTTCCATCAGCCCCGCCGCCCAGTGCGACCATGGCCTGGCTTCTGTTTCCCTTCTTCTTCTTAGGCTCTTCCTTCTTGCCTCTCTTAGTTCGGGCCTGCCCAAATGTCAGAATCCAGACTGTTCTCCTCCCCATTTCTCACTTAACTGTCACGTGCCTAGCACGTGCCCACAATGCCTCTTCAGTTCCTTTTTTCTCTGTTTGCTGTGTGCCTCGCCGCCAGAAAATCCAGACGCCTCCACTGTTCATCTTCTTCATCTGTGCCTCTGCCATAACCATCTCTCACACCTCCTTTAAGTTCTTTAATTTTTATCCCTCCTCTTTCATCATCACCAACATCAAAGTAGGCATTGAATTCGAATAATTATAGAGGTAGTCACAAAGAGTAGTATGATAGAAGCATTCATTTGTTTTTGTGAGCGACCTAGTCAAATTACCACCCTTGGTTTGAAATGTTTTACCCTTTGTTAGCCCTTTGAGTGACTATTTTTGTTGTGAATCCTTCACTTTACCCTTGGCCTAAATACTGTTTTCTATACCTAAGCTAAGGCTAGTGGGACAACACTTTATCATTTGGGGGGGGGGTAGCTTTTGGGTATTTTATAAATTTGGATGGTTGATTTTTGTTTATGCTGGGATGTATCATGATGACCATTTGGTAATTGAGTTATATTGCTCTTGTACATGCCATTCATTCATTTTCATCTTAAAAAAAAGAGAAAAAAATGAAAAAAAAAACAGAAAAAAGAAAGAAAAATGAAAAAATGGGAAAAGTTTCCATTGAAAAAATGAAAAAAAAAAGTTGAAAAAATCTCAAAAATTCCAAGAAGCATTGTGAATAAGAGTGCTTGGCATGGATGTATCCTTGTACACTCATTTCCAATGGTCAATTTCTTTGTGGGGTGTGTTCTTATTTTATGTTTTGAGAGAGTGAGTGCTTATTATATTGTTGCACGTGTTTGTTGCTCACTAGCTATGGCTTTAGCTCTTCATTTTGCCAAATCATTTGTCCCTCTCTTACCTTTACCCCTAACCCCATTACAACCCTCAAAATCCTCCTAATTATCATTTTGCATATTGCATTCTAGTGGTGGAGAATTGAGAATCTTAGCAAGCTTATGATAGTTTGTTTGATTGGAAGAAAATTGAGTGAACCTTATTATATTTTAAACACATGAGTGGGAGTGTTCCACATTTCCATAAAGTGAGGTTCTACTAGTCATGCCTGTATATAATTTCTAGGTGGGATGAACGGTTGTGTATAGATGTCATCGGTGGGGATTAAGTGTTGATGGATGTGTACATTGTTTTTATATGTGATCGAGTGCTTTGGTTGCTTGAGTGATGTAGTTGGTTAGAATGTGTATGTATTTTTCCTCGGAGTTTTATATATATATATAAGTTTTTGAAAAAAAAAACCAAAAGGATTTTTCGATTTATTTCTTTTATAGATTTTGTGGGTGTATTTTCTGCAAACGCTCACGAGACCTTACTCGTCCACTAAGGGTAACCTAGAGGCTTAAAGGGCTTGTTGTCACTACCAAAAATCATCGAATTTCCCACTGTACTTTCCCATTGAAAAATTACAGTAGCAAATTTACCACTGTTTTCCCACTACGTTATATTTCCCACTGTTTTTCCATTGTTTTAATTGTAGCGGCAAATTTTCCACTAAATTCCCACTAAAGTCCCATTGTCTAATATATTAATTGTTATTTATATTTTTTAAAAATCTTATTTCCTACTTACTTTCCACTAAATTAAAAATTTTTAAAAATTTTCCACCCCCATATTATTTTTACCTACTTTTTTTTTATCTCAACTCCCAAATCGCACCAATTCTCAAAAGTTGAATTTTAATTTCACCCCAACTCATCAAGACACCCCCCCCCAAAAAGTCACAGCACCCCCCCCCCCCCCCCCCACCAAAAAGCCACAGCAAACTTTGTCAAAAAAGAAAAAAACAGGGCCAAAGGTCTGGGGAAAGTCACGACTCACTAGCACAGCCCAAAACTCATGGCCCCTCCATTCCATTTGCACTCACTCAAGCCCTAACCCTACCAGACTGCATCCGTTCCCGCCGCCCCACCCCCGTGGCTGCCAGTTGGAGGTCGTCCGTTACTTGGTTTCGTGTGGTTGCTGCTGGGTTGTAATTAGTCGGCTCTGCTGCTCGGGTCCTTGGTCTTATTGCTCAGGTCAGAGGCTGCTCGGTCGTCGGTGCTGTTGCTGTAGTCGTCGACTCTGTTGTGGTGGTTGGTGGGCTTCTCTGTGCTCGGTGGCTACTGGGTGCCCGACCGGTGCTGTGGCTCGTGCCTTCACGGGCTCATCCCAGTAAATCTCTTCTGTTTTTCTCTGATATAATTTAATTAGTGTGATGTTTGAATATGTATTGTCAATGTTGCTTCAATTTTGCTGTTTCCCTGATTTGTTGCTTCATGGGCTCACCCCTTCTCTGTTTCTCTCGTTTTCCACTGTCCTTTTCGTTCAGTCTAGAAGGGAAGATAAAGCACAAGCATGGTGTGATATATTCATTACATAATTAGGTATAATAATTGTATTTTGAAACTAATTAATCTAGGTGATTGGGAGTCATATCAATGCTATATATGATGATGAAGCCATATAATAGTACCGTTTCAAGAAAACGAATGAATGATTAGGTATGAAGCAAATCAAGATTTAGTTGTGATAATTGATTAATTATAAGTTTTGAGTTAATTAAAATGTACATTCATGTAGTCAAAATGAAAATAAATTTCTTTTCATACATTCTTATATAGGGCATAATTGATAATTGGAAAGTATTAAGAACATGCAGGAGGGGGGGGGGGAAGAGAAGTTATTTTTGGGATAGTAGATTATCAATATGATCTCATATGCTTTGCTTGATATATATAGGAGTATCTTAATTCTTACTAAAAGGATAATTTTTTTAAGATAAAAATCTAAGATTAGCATCTTTAATTACACATTTTGACCTCATTTCCAACATAATTCCAACACCATCACTTTAGATACCCCAATTTCCTAAGTAGCAATTTTGAGATTTTGAAATTTGTTCTCACAATTCTTACATCAAATTCTCATATTAACTATTTTCAAGAATATTATGTCGTTCTATCAAAAAAAGAACATTACGTCGTTGTACTTTTGATTTTGAAACAATTTATACATACATACATACATATATATAGAGAGAGAGAGAATTGTGGTCCTTTAGGTGCATGATCATCTATGTCACCTTGAAGGCTTTTATTTATTTATTTTTTTGGGTTTCATTGTCTTTAAAAATTAAGCTTGAAATAATGACGACTTCTTGTATACTCTTTGAAATACTTGAGGCGAAAATAAAAGACATGACCTGTCTAAGACTCCTGATTCTTTTCTTGTTGTTTCTTTTTGATTTGGGTTTCTTGTGTTTGTGTTTTTAGCCCTCCATTTGATTCTCCAATAAAGGGATATAGAAAGAGAAACAAGAATTACTATTGCAAGTTCTCTGTGATTATATTATGCCTTCACCTTAAGAAAAAAAGTGTGAGGTTTTCCCTTTTCCTCTCTTCTTATTAGCTACTGCTATCGTACTTGCATGCATTCATTGATACAACTTCAAAAAGTCACCACTTTCTCTCTGTATCTCTCTCTCTCTCTCTAGGTAAGTTTCAGAGGAGTTGCAAAATAGCTCAGCTACCCATATAGACCTTCTACTTCTAGTCATTATTCTTCAGTTTTTTCCTTTTTCTTTTTCTGGGTTTTCATTTCTCAATTCTCATAGCAAAATCCAATTGCCCTCCTCTATTCTCCTCTGCTTTCTGCCTCTTTTTTACTTTCCCTGGTTTCATTTCTCTCAGCTTGATGCACATGCATTTTGGTGTTTTAGGCAGGGTTTATGTTCTAATTAACAACTACCCCCATTATATTTTACTTCCCCAATTGATAAGATTTATGGATTTTTTTTAACTAATTGGGATTTGATTGAATTGCCTGCATTATGAATATTCCCCCCAAGATTAATTCCAAAGCAAAATATTTCACAAACCTTGCATCACTATGAAATAAATTTGTTGCTATCAGTGATTTTTTATCTATTTAATTCCTAACCCCAACCTCAAAAACAACCCCAAAACATTAGAAAAAAAGATGCTCATTGTCCCAATTTGTCCCATGTTTGATGTGAGATTGAGGATGATTAAATAGAAAATTGACTCCAAATAGATGTGTTGTAATTATAGAGTTGGTGGTTTTGATTGCAAGTAGATGTCCCAATTAAGCTATATCATAGGTAAGAGGTGGCTACTTGGAAAGTATTGGTGGGTAATTGAGGAATATTGGACATGTATCCATCTAGCTATAACTCTTTTTTTCATCCTAAAATTTGGAGTTCTTAGAGTACTACCATCTTTAGTTTGGGGCAATTAGAGTTAAATGATGATTAGTATTTATCACTCTTACATGTAAAACTTTGGCCCCTAATCAAGCCTATTAACAACCAATTCCTTTTTGCTTGTCATTAAAAAAGCTTGAAATGAACCAATTGAAATTGCAATACCTACGTTTACTTAAAGTTTGGAGCTACTCCCGTGACTTTTCCCATTGTGTTGTCAACTTGGATCCCATATATATACTAAGCTCACACATGCTATTTAGACCGAAAGCAAAATAGAAAAGGGGGAAGAAAATATTGAATCAAATGTTTAGACATGTATCCATCTATGTTTATTTCTTTGTTCTGTTTATTTCTCTGCTCGAAACATAACCTTGTACATAAGTTTTGAAAAACCACCGCTTTAACGTGCAATGTGACGTTGAATTCTTTGCCCGAAAGAAAAATCGTTTGTTTCTAAAAATCTTTATCCACAGAACTTGCTCATCGCTAACAATAGGTTATCTCTTTTAAGTAAGACTTTGAGCTTTAATGGGATGCGCTACTTTGAGCTCTAATGGGATAATGTTCAATCGAACAAAAAAAGTAAACGAAATAGTTAACATTCTTTCTTATTCTGGGGAAATATTTTTCAATGCTTGTAAAAAGTGGCCATAATTGTTCTCAACTATTGAAAATTATTTTATTTTGCTGAATGAGGTACCATATATGCATGTTGATTGTTATATTGACGTTATCTTCAGTGATGGAGCTATTCGTAAGATTAGTGTTCTTTTAGTGAGGCCTCTATGGGTTACTCTATTCAATTTTGAACACATATTGTGCTTAATTTGTTGTTCTTCTGGTGATGTGTTTGAACGAATTTTAGCGATGCATGTTTTAACGTATCTCTAAACATTCATTTGTTCTTCCATGTCATGTTACTTCTTTGATTTTTTATTTCAATTTAGGCACCTGTGATTAGTTATATGCTTACAATTATGTCCAAGTATTCATTAATTATTATTCCATTGGCAATATAAGCATCCTAAAGTGAGAAGTAACAAGTTCAAAACTTTTTTACACAAAATGAAACAAGGCCATAATTCCACAGAATGAAAACATTTATAGAATGAAGAGAAAGAAAAAGTTACAAGTACATTTATTATTCCTTTTCCTTCTATTTTCTTATTCAAGTCAAATGTAGGTTTGACTTTTGTGATTGTGAGGTGATCTGTATAGAGGTTTCACATCTTCACCCATTTGATCAGGGTTCGGCATTTCTTCTTTTTGTGGTGATTTTTGAGTTCAAGGTGAGCATTTTCTTCTCACAAGCTAAATTTTATTTTACGTAGTAAGAGTAAGTAGTTTTAATATTTGTTACACACTGTCAAAATAATTGAAAGGTGGTTTAGCATTTCATGAATATATTTTCGTTGTCATTGCAATGTGCTCAAATTGATTTGAGAGGTAGTTGAGCTTAACAAATTGTATGTTGTGGTGTTTGTTAGCGTTATTTGCGGCTGTTGTTAGTGTTATTTTGCTTTGATTGATGTATGATGATTAATCTTATCACATAGGACATGGAAATTCCTACACATCATATATGGATGACGAATAGACTTATTTTGGGTCACAGAGGGTGTACTCATGAGTTTATTAGAGGGGTAGAAGAGTTTGATGCTTTTGCAAGGCTTCAACCAGTGTATTGACGGGAGGGTAAATATAGGTGTCCCTGCACTAAGTGTAAGAATAAAAAGTATCTAATACCAGAACAAGTCAAAGTCCATCTTTACAAGAAGGAATTCATACATGCTTATTGGTATTGGACTTCACATGGGGAGGTTGAATCAAAAGTTGGGGTGAGCATGTATCATAGTTCTTCTAGCATGGATGTAGAGCATGACGATTATAACGGGGTTGATAGATTACAAAACATGGTCGATGATATCATGGGAGTACGTCAAGAAAATGAGCATGAGCCTCCAAATCCAACTGCCCAGAGGTTTTATGACAAACTTAATGCTGCTCAACGACCCTCGTGGCCTGGATGTAATAATCACACCGAGTTGTCTCTTACTCTTAGAATGATGAGTATTAAATCTGATTATAAAATGTCTCAAAGTTGTTTTGATGAAGTAGCTCAACTCATGAAAGAGGCATGCCCCCCCCAACAACTTTGTTCCTTCTAACTTTTCTGAGGCTAAGAAGTTGGTCAAAAAAGTTGGTTTGAGTGTCATGAAAATAGACTCTTTCCAAAATGGTTATATGCTATATTTCAAGGATGATGAATCTTTAGAGAAATGTAAGTTTTGTGATGCTCCTAGATGGCAAGCTAGCAAGTCCAGCAAATGGACTCGTAAAAAAGTTCCCTTTGCAAGGATGCATTACTTTCCTCTCATTCCTAGACTACAAAGATTGCATGCCTCTCAGAGTTCTGTTGAACATATGAGGTGGCATCATGTTAGTCGAAGGGAGGAAGGGGTTGTGTGTCACCCATCCGATGGGCAAGCTTGGAAGCAGTTTGATCAGTTACATACAGATTTTGCTTCTGAGCCTCGTAATGTTAGATTGGGATTATGTGCAGATGGGTTCACTCCATTTGGTCAAAGTTGCAAGACTTATTCATGTTGGCCTGTCATTATCACTCCGTATAACCTTCCTCCTGAAATGTGTATGACGACACCCTACATGTTTTTAAGTTGTATAATTCCAGGTCCACAGAATCCCAAGGGTAAAATTGATGTGTATTTACAACCTTTGATTGACAAATTGAAAACTCTATGGGATGGTGTGTTGACATATGACATTTTAAAGAAGCAAAACTTTCAAATGAAGGCCACACTACTTTGGACGATCAATGACTTTCCTGCATATAGTATGTTGTCTGGGTGGAGTACTCATGGGAAGTTGGCATGTCCAATATGCATGCATAGGTCAAAGGCGTTTTGGTTGGGGAAGGGAGGGAAAGCATCATGGTTAAATTGTCATCGTTGTTTCTTACCTATGCATAATTCATTTAGAGGGACTGCATATGAATTTATAAAGGACAAAGTAGATAGAAGCAGACCCCCAAAATGCTTGTCAAGTGAACAAATATAGTAACGTGTCTCGCAATTACCTACTATAGTTGAGAATGCTAAGTTTATAGTAGAAGGTTTTGGGGAGAGGCATAATTGGACCTAGAAGAGTATCTTTTGGGAGTTGCCATATTAGAAGACCAATTTGTTGCGTCATAATCTTGATGTAATGCACATTGAGAAAAATTTCTTTGACAATATATTCAATACCGTCATGGATGTTAAAGGTAAAACAAACGACAACGTGAAAGCAAGAATGGACTTACTCGAGCATTGTAAGCGGCCAGAGTTAGAGTTACGTGTTGGTCCTAATGGCAAGGTTGTTAAACCAAAAGCGAACTTTACCTTTACACTAAAGCAAAAAAGGGCTTTGTGCGAATGGGTAAAAGAGTTGAAAATGCCAGCTGGGTATGCTTCTCATATGTCCAATTGTGTTGATATGAGCAATGCTACATTATTGGGGATGAAAAGTCATGATTGTCATGTGTTTATGGAATCCTTACTTTTGATTGCCTTTAATGCATTACCGGAGTATGTATGGAAGACTCTAACTAAATTGAGTCAATTTTTTAAAGATTTATGCTCAACTGTTTTGCGCAAGGACAAGTTGCTAGAAATGGAGCGAAATATTCCCGTGATTCTTTGTGAATTGGAACGTATATTTCCTCCTGGATTCATTAATGTAATGGAGCATTTGCCCATTTATTTGCCAAAGGAGGCACTAATTGGAGGTCCCGTGCAGTATCGGTGGATGTATTCTTTTAAGAGGTAATTAGACATTTATGTCTTACAGTTATAGAACTATATGCATTTGTTTGGGTACTTTATTGACACGTCTTATTACAGATTTCTTGGAAATCTTAAGAAAATGGTAAAGAATAAGGCTCGTGTTGAAGGCTCTATATGTAAGGCGTATTTATACATGGAGACAACTTATTTTTGTTCATATTATTTTGAGTCTCATGTGCCATCTATGAGGACCAGATGTAGACAAAATGAATACGAACTCCATGATGAAGGTGTTGAACCAATGTTATCCATTTTCGAACTACAAGGTCGTTCAGCAGGGAAGTCGAGAAAGCGGTACTTGAATGAACAAGAATATAAGGCTACCCACTTGGATATCTTGTTAAATTGTGTGGAGGTTGAACCTTATATAGAGTGAGTGACATGCACTACTAAAGTCTATTAAGAAAACTATTTCCTTATAGTTTTGACTTTTACATGGAAGTTAATCATATCACTAAAAATGCAGGTTTTTTAAACATCAAAAACGAGGATATGCAAGCTCATTTTTATTTGACGAGGTTTTAGATGGGATGATTGCAAATGAATTTATACCATGGTTTAGAGGCAACGTATGTTTCCAATATAATAAATAGTAGTAGTTAATATGAAAAGTATTGCTTTTGATAGGGATTAACCATGGTTTCTTTTGTGATATAGGTTAAAGAGCTTCAATTAGGGGATGTGAAGTATCATTATTAGTTATGCCAAATAGCTATAGGCCCTAAATGATTCGTGAACACATATCATATTTACTTTGTTAATGGCTACAAATTTCACACTCACGAATGGAGTCAAGGGAGAACCACAATGAATTGCGGAATTTGTGTCACTGGGACAGGAGAAGGGGAGTTTGAAAGTGAATATTATGGTATTCTTGGAGAGGTAGTTGAAATATAATATCCAGGTGAACCTCTTAAGAATGTGTGTTGTTCAACTGTGACTGGTTTGATCCGACTCCAGATTGTGGCATGAGGGTGAATAAAAGCTATGGAATAGTAGAGGTTCGACACGATAGACGATATTGAAAATATGATCCTTTCATATTAGCTTATGCTGCAACCTAAGTGTATTACATGTCTTATCCACAAAAAAACAAGGGACAAATTACCTTGGTGAGTTGTGATTAAAACCAAGCCAAGATCTAGAGTTGATAACCAATACATGTTGCCAGTTGCATATCAAGAGGATAACATGTCTAATGTTAATGCTATGGCAGACCATGATGTATCTATTCAAAACTTGCGATATGATGTTGGACACTATGAAGATATTGATCTTAATATACTTGATGTGAGTGAAACAGGAGAAGAGGAGGAGAACGATGAAGAGGAGGATGAAGAGGAGGAGGCGGAGGAGGAGGAGTTTGAGGATTTCATTAGTGATGAAGATGAGGAATTAGGTGTTGGTGATATGTGTTTGGATGATAGTAAGGATGAAGATGATGATCCAGATTCACATGACGAGTAATGTTTTTATGTTAAGTTTGTGCAATTTATGATGTTGACTTCGATTGTTAATTTCTTATTCTATCTATGAATACCTGTGATGATTATGTCTATTTGTAGTTTGAAAGCAGTTGTCATTTAATTTCTCTAATTTGAATATTGTTATGTTTACTATGATACGTGTGAATGAACTTGCATATATTTTTTAAGTTATAATGCCAGCATCAACTTCAAGTAAAGGTTTAGCTAAAGGAGGTCGTAGACTTATCCGCCTCATGAATTCTAGATCAATACCTGCAAATACTACACCAAACGCCAGCGCCAGTCCTAGCCCTACCCCTGGCACAACCTCAATTCCTAACCGTACTTCTCCCTTCCTAATCTAGATGGTAGCCGTTTTTCATCCCTGAGAATCCAAACCCCAGTTTTTAAGTCTAAGAAATCACTTCAACTTGATGTGGATGCTGGTCGTAGTATTTCTTCTATCGTACAATTAGAAAATCCTCCAAATCTTGATTCTTCAACTGAAGTGAATAGTTCTAGCAGAGGAAAGACTCATATTTGGCCAAATGGAAAAGGGTAAGATTACTATAAAACTTGAGTTTCATTTAAATAAATTCCGATGTCGTTGTCTTATGTGAATAGGTCCCAGGTTCGATTCCCCCTCCCCGATTGTATTGTAATTGCATTGCCCTTTGTGGCTCCTACGGACAAAAAAAAAGTAAATGTCTTTTTTTTATAGATTGTTTTACCCGGAGTTTCAAGGGAAAGTCATTCGAAAAATCATTGAAATTTATGAGGGAAAATATGATGCTGCTTATCCTTCATGGCGGAAGATTCCTCAATCAGTTTGTGATATGTGGTTTAATGAACTCAAGGCAAGTAACTTACAATTTGCTTTGGAGTTGCAACTTTTCATCCCGAATTTATGATTGAAACTTAATAGCCTGTGTCATGCATGTAAACTTACTAGACATCCACATTTATAATTTTTCTCTATCTATATTTTCCCATTTGTTTTGTATATGTGATTTTTATTAATGATAATTTTTTAGTTCATTAGGACATGTGTTTCACCTTTCTTAATTTTCTTTGTGGTGCAAATCTTACAATTTATCATTAACTAGACAATTCATTCACATTTTCTGTTAGTTTCTTGATTTTTGTTCCCCCCCCCCCACCAAAAAATCTTACAAGTAAAGCATATTTAATTAAACTCATAGTCGCATTGCTATGGATCATGCAAATTATTTTTTTTAATGTTAATCCATTAGCAGGATTGATTTAACTCTTTGAGGCTTTTCAAACTGTAACTATAAGTACTCTTTGAGGTCCACATAATTTATTTTTTTTTATAAAAAAACAGCAAGTGTCCTCTAGTAAACACTCTAAACTTATGCTTGTTTTTATCCCTCTAACAACTATAAAAGAAGGCAACAACCCCCTCCTAGCTAGGGCTGACCAAAAAAACCGGTTCCCCGGATCCAGACCCGGACTCAGTCTGGACCTGGTGGTTCTGGACCTGGATCCGGTTAGACCGGGACCGGGACTGGTTCCAAAATTGAGGACCCGGTTACAACCGGTTCCGGTACTGGGTCTTGAAAATTTGGAAGCAGAACCGGTCCCCTTACCCGATTACTCGGTCCGCATTTAAAAAAAAATTAAATATATATTTGTAAAATGCACAATTGTAAATGCAAACCCTAAAATCTGCTCAGTGTTACTGCTCCCTCAGTCCCTCGACCTCGACTCCTCGTCTGACTTCGTCTCTCTCTCTCACTGCTCTTCGTCTCTCTTTCTTTCTCCCGCCGGTCGCCGGGAGCTTAAACAGTTGATGGTCAGAGCCTCGACTCCTCGCCTGCTCGTCTGCTCAGTGCTCAACCCTTGACTCCTCGTCGGCTCTCTCCATCTCATCTCTGGCGTTCGTCCCCTCTCTGGTGAAATCCTTGGCGCACGCTCTCTCCGGTGAGCCGTCAACGGCCTAACAACGAGTAAGTGAGTAACTATTCCTCTTTCTTAGAGTCTAGATCTAGGTATTACTTGCAATTTTTCGAATTATTCGTGCTTTGGTTCAAATCTGTTCTGACTGTTCGTGTTTTTGCAATTTGCACGCTTGAGCTAAGTGGATCTGTAAGTGAATTTTGTTTTCTGGGTTGATCTGTTTGTGCCTTTGTGGGTTTTATTTAGCATTACAATATCTTGATTAAGCTAAGTGTTGAAAAGTGAGTCAATTTTCTCTTTGTTTGTACCCATCTGGTGCACTATCTTCTGTTTTTTCTGTTGCTTGCACTTCCTCCGCCGTGCCTTTCTCATCCTCCTCCACCACTTCTGCCGACTCGGGGGAAATCTTGGAATATTCCTGATGACCAAGAAGATCATCATCGGGATCGCCTTTCTTGTTTTCCTCCAAATTCAGCTCTTCCACTTTGGCTTTTGCTTCTTCCATGTCCTTGTTTGTGTCGGTCTCAACTGGAATATCGACTTGTGGAGTTGTGGGGCATTTTCGGCTTCTGCTTGGGAATAGAGTTGTGGTTCTGCTGCTTTTGCTTGTTTCTCTGCTTCCTCCACCTTGTTGTGTTCATTACTTGATACCTCTTTGGTATTAGAAAACTTGTTGGGTTTTCTTGGTAATAGAAGAACAGAAAATAGACATACAAGATCGTTATTACTTGATTTTGTTGAAATTAACGGGGTTGTGCATCTTATACTTGATTTTCTTCTCTTATTTTGAAGGATTTCAGCATGGAAGATCATATTAATTTGGAAGAGTAGAGTAATGCTAGTTTTGGTTCAGCTTGCGCTACCAAAATTAACATCGAGCAAGTAAAGCCTGGTGGTAAGAGGAAATCAATTTATTGGGAGCATTATATTGACATGATTAATCCAGTGACCAAGAAAATTGAGAAAGTGAAATGCAAGTATTGTAGCAAGGTATTGTCTGCCAACCCTAATAGTGGGACTTCTACTTTGAGAAAGCACCTTCAATCATGTTCTAAATATCCTTACAATGTGGATAAAGAACAAAAGAGGATTTCTTTGTATAGAGACCCACAAACTGAGAGTGTTACTCTCTCGAACTGGTCCTTTGATGTAGAGGCTACTAGGCTTGCTTTAGCCAAAATGGTTATTATTGATGAACATTCATTTTCCGTTGTTGAAAAGGAAGGCTTTAGGGGCTTTTTGAGTGTTGCTTGTCCACAATTTTTTAGTCATGTCCCATCTCGGTTCACTATTGCCAGAGATTGTAAGAAGCTTTATCTTTGTGAGAAAGATGCCTTGAAAACTACTTTGAAAGGTTTGAAATCTAGAGTTTCTCTCACAACTGATTGTTGGACATCTATGCAAAATTTGAATTATCTTTGCTTGACTGCACATTTCATAGATGATGAATGGAACTTGCATAAGAGAATTTTAAATTTTAAGTTGATGGATAGTCATAAAGGCAAAGAAATTGGAAAATTTGTAGAGAGTTGTGTTATTGATTGGGGTATTGAAGATAAACTGTCTTGTTTAACTGTTGATAATGTAAGTTCCAATAATGTGGCTGTTGGTTATTTGAAAGACAATCTTGGTGATAAGCTTATTTTGGATGGTGATTTTTTTCATATGAGATGTGCTGCCCATGTTTTGAATTTGGTTGTGAGAGATGGTTTGTCAAGGGTTAAGGATTCCATTCATAACATTCGTAGTGCTATTAGATATATAAGGAGTTCTCCTGCAAGATCTGCATTGTTTGATACTTGTGCCAAAGTTGTTAAGGTTTCTTGTAAAGGTTCTTTGTGTTTGGATGTGTGTATAAGGTGGAATTCTACTTTCCTCATGTTGAATATGGCTTTGAAGTTTGAAAAGGCATTTAAAATATTTAAGAATGATGATTGTAATTTCGAGAATGAGCTTAAGGAAAATGTGCCCACGAAAAGGGATTGGGAAAATGCAAAAGTTTTGGCAAAGTTTTTAGAGCAATTTTGTGAAGCCACTAAGAGGATGTCCGATACTTTGTATGTCACTGCTAATTTGCATTTTCATGACTTATTGAGCATACTTACTAACTTGTTGGAATGGGAGAAAGATCCATCTCCTAATCTTCGAGATATGGCTTTCCAAATGCATAAGAGATTTGATGATTTCTATGGAGATTGGGCAAAGCCTAATCTTATGGTGTTGATTGCGGTTGTTTTTGATCTCCGTTATAAGTTGAAGTTTGTAAGATTCTCTTTTAGAATGTTTTATCCCAATGACCTTGCCAAGTTAGATAGAGTTTATGATCATCTCTATAATGTGCTTAAGCGATTATATGATTCATACTCTTCTTGTGTGAATGTTGATAAGGATGATCATAATGGCTCTTCTTCCCCCATTCATGTTGATCATTCAAAGATGTCCTTAAACAATGATACTCTTAAGGAGTTGTACTCTCAGTGGCATGAGGGTGGGGAAGATGATGTGGAGGTTGTTGAGAAAACTGAGTTAGATGTGTACTTAGATGGTCCTCGCGAAAAGGTAGATGGCACTTTTGACATCTTAAAGTGGTGTAAGAGACATAGCGATACTTACAAGGTGTTAGCTGAAATGGTAAGGGATATTCTAGTTGTGCATGCTTCTACCATGTCAAGTGAGTCTGCATTTAGTACATCGGGTTGGGTGCTTGATCAGTTTCGCAGTAGCTTGGGACCCAAAACAGTGGAGACCTTGATTTGTTCTCAAGATTGGTTGCGGGCATCCACCGTTTGCATTGATGTTGAGCAACTTATGGATGATATGGAGAAATATGAAGCAGGTAATTATATGAATAGCATACATTTATCATCGTGTTTCATAGTTATTATTAAATGTTGAACTTTGGTTTCTAACTTGTTTTTCTTTAATTCAATATTGATTATTGAGATTTGGGTGAGGGAGAGATGGCCCAAATTGATCAAATTGTGGGTGATTGAAGTCTTGAAAAGAAGCCAAAATTGGGGGCTATCTTCTTAGTTTTTTGTTCTTCTTGATTCTAACATAAAGTTTCTTTTTTTAAGGTCCAAAAAGTGGTGTAAAGATGATTGGAGCGCTTGCATTGTCAAGTTATGGGCGTTGCTTAGTTGGAAGGAAATCTATGATTTAAGATCATATTTTTAGTTATGGTTATGGCTTTTGTGAACTTAAAATTTGTAATTTGTTTGAATCTTGGTTTGTATGATGTTCTTCTCTTTATTCCTTCCATCCCCGACATCCCCAAACTTGGTTGGTGACATTCCCAAACATTAGACGTTGGTGTGGTGGGCTTATTGCTCATTTTAATCAAATGAATGAATGTGACTAATGGTTTGGTTTTTTTGACCCAAAAAACTGATGAAAAATTCAATTAAAAATGGCCAAAAAAAGATAACGGGTACCCGGTGGTAAAACCGGTCCCAACCGGTTCCGGGACCAGGTTCAGAATTTCTGGACCCGATTCAATTGGGACCGGGACCAGTTCCTATAATTTTGGACCCGGTCCAACCGGGACCGGAACCAATTCCTTAAAATCCAACCGGGTACCCGGTTGTGCTCAGCCTACTCCTAGCCCTCTTCTGCTCTTCACTATCACTTTCGCTATCTACTATGAGAATTCTCAGTCTGTATGGAACCCAAGCCATCAAAGGTAACCCAACACATTATGAGTTTATCAAAATTTCATATTCATAATTCTATAACATATACTATACATCACATTTCATGATCTCTATCTAATCTCTTAATTGATTATGTGAAACATGCATGTTGGTTTGCACATCCTAATAATATTATGTAATGTATTTTAGAATTTCTATTGGTGAGAGGAGCTTCATGAAGTGGAGATAAGACAATGCTTTGAGTTTCGTGGTAGTGAGACACTAAAAGATACATTTAAAGAAGTTCGAAAGAAACCTGATAAGTGTCCGCAATGGTTAGATGAAGCTATTTGGAAAGAGCTATGGGCATATTGGAACTCAGATGCTTTCAAGAAAAAAAGTGATGCCGCAAAAATGAATCGTGCCTCAACAATGGGTCTTGGTTCTTCTATTCATACTGGTGGTTCCATTCCAATTAATATGCATAAGAAGAAGATGGTAATGTGCTGTAATGTTTATATGTTGCTATTTACATATTCTTTGTGATTCTTATGATGGCATGTTATAGTCATGAAAGAGAAATCAAGTTGGTAGTATGAGGGCTGGGTTGTGATTGGCCGCAATCGTGTGGATTGCGAGGCCTTATGTGGCTTATTGGCAGATTCTGCCAAATTGAATTGTGAAGTTCTTGAATGTGTTACGCGTGAACCCTTCCCCTTCATGTCGTTAGGCTTTATCGTATGTTCGAATGTCGTTAGGCTTTTATTTCCTTCATTATTATGAACTTTATTGGTTGGCATACTCCGGGTGAGTGACCTGTAGATTTGTGATCTCCGACGTGTAGCCGTTGAGCTTATTTTAGAACTTTATATACTTCTATTCAGTGCAGGGATTTATTGTAAGACTTTTAGCCTGGAAAATGGTCAATTTTCAGGGGAAGCTTTGTCCGTTTCACCCTAGAAGTTAAGTAGGAAGAAGTAAGAAACTGTTAACATCACCAGCCCTAGGGGTTGGGTGCGTTACACTTATGATATGTTATTTGCTTATGTTTTGCTATGTTTGTTGGAAGTAAGACAATATGGGAGACATCATTCTCACATTTTGCCTACGTTTACCATGACTATTTTAATTTAGCTCTCTCTATTTCATTTTTCTTTTGCATCTATGTGTCGAAAATTAATAATATTATCTAATCATAGTTCATCATATGTGTCAAAAGATTGATGAAGGCGAGACTCCTACTGTGAGCAAGTTATATCTTCGCGTACATCAAACCAAAGGTAGCCAATGGGTGGATGACAAATCAAAAGCCGCTTATGTAAGTTAGTTCGTATCTTTATATTTAAGTTCATTATACTATTTGTTATGTATAACTAATTTGTAAATGAAACACTTTTTTAGGAGAAGTATGTACAAAAGCTCTCCGAGACTCAAGCAACTAAATCAACTCAAGCTACATTTGATGGTTCCACCCCATCGACCCCAAGTGAACCGTCTTATGATGAGCAAACGAAAATTTGGATTGATGCGAATGGTTTGACAAAGCGGAGTCGTCTTTGCGGTTTTGGACCTGAAGGAGACATTTACACAAACTCTCAAGGCGCATGTTCCATCAAAATTCGTGGTGGGGCTTATACAAATACATTTGCTACTTTAGTTGATGAAAACAAAAGGCAAAAGATTGAGTTGGATAGTCAAAAGAAGGTTTTGGATGATGTCCAAGCAAAACTAACTTTGGAGCAAGCTAAAAGCAAGAAACAAACCAAGAAGGTTCAGAAATATGCCAAGGAAACTCAAGATATATAAGCACAAATGTTTCAATGGCACTCCCTTATGAAGACCATCATTTCTAATCTCCCCCCACCTATACCGGTGATAGATTCATTGAGTGAGAGCGAGGATGGTAGGGAAGATGATAATGACGAGATGGTGGTGGTGGTGGTGGTGAGGATGAATGATATTTGGGTTTGAATGGCCTATTTGTGCACCCAAGTGAACCTTCTTTTGATGGTTGGATCAATGTTTGTATATTTTGATACTCATATGCATCTCTAAAAGTTAGCATTTTGTTGTTTGGGAGTCTCTTTGGGTTATGTGTTATTTGGTACTCATATGATATTTGGGTTTGAATGGCCTATTTTGTTCGTTGGGATCGACTCTATTTTGTAATGTAAGTAAGCTTAGTACAATCGTGAAGGAACCTGCTGGTTGGTACATTCGAATGTGATTAATGTACCAGTGATATTTACAGTACATGTGTTTTTATTTGATAGGTACATATATGATGTATTGTTTAGTATTACATTAACAAGTGTATGTACATGTGCCTATATGTACAAATTTTTGATTAAATTGTTGATGATTTTTCCCACTGTTTTTCCCACTGTAAATTTAATCATGAAATATTTTCACTATTTGCCCCTGTTCTGACTGCAGTGGGAAATTTCCCACTGTCAATGGCCCAGTGGGAAATTTCTCATTGCATTGATGATAGTAGGAAATTTCCCACTGTTTCAAGTACAGTGGGAAATTTTCCCACTGAAGTACACTTCGTGGGAAAATCTCCAACGCGGAGCTGCAATGGGTGAACAGTGGGAAATTTTCCCACCATATGTCCAACCAGTGGGAAACAGCTTTTTCCTACCTCAATTTTTCCCACTGGCATTTGTAGTGGGAAATGGTCATTTCCCACTGAATATTTCTTATTTCCTACTGAATTTATGGTGGGAAAATCGTTGATTTTTGGTAGTGTGCACATGCTAAGTGCAATCGTGATTCCTATGAAAGTGAGTTAGGATTTTATTTTGGTTTTTCTAGGATTTTTAGTTTTGTTTTACTCGTGGACGTGCAAAACTTAGGTGTAGGGGTATTTGTTAAGCCCAAAATTACATTAATTTATACCCTTTTATTATCTAAAATTTGCTCAAAATAAATTATTAAATTAGGATTTTAATATTGGTTTGTTTATTTTGTAGGAATTGAAAAAAAAACTTGAGGAAGAAATAAATAGGGTTTTGGATCAAGTGGAAGGTGAAAGGAAAAGAAAGGAGAGAAGCCCAAGCACCGAAGTCCAGCCCAGGCGTCTTCCTAGCCTTACGTGAGCAGCACATGTCGGGTCCTCTTATATTCTCTTGCGGTTGGGCCTGGCCCAGCTCAGTTTCCAGCAACCCCTCGGCCCAGCACGACCATGGCCTGACTTCTCTTTCCCTTCTTCTTCTCAGGCTCTTCCTTCTTTCCTCCTTCAGTTCGGGCCTGCCCAAATGTCAGAATCTAGCCTGCTCTCCTCCCCCTTTCTCACTTAATTTTCACGTGCCTAGCACGTGTCCATGGTGCCTCTTCAGTTCCTTTCTTCTCTGTTTGCTGTGTTCCTCGCTGTCAGAAAATCTAGATGCCTCCACTATTCATCTTCTTTATCCACGCGTCTGCCATAACCGTCTCTGACACCTCCTTTAAGTTCTTTAATTTTTCTCGCTCCTCTTTCATCACCATCATCATCATCAAAACAGGCATTGAATTGGAACAATTATAGAGGCAGTTACAAAGAGTAGCAATTGAGGAATAATGACATCATTGAAGAGTTGTTGAGTTGCATTTGGGGGCATTACAAATGGAAGGGCCGAGCAGCAGAGCAAGGGGAGTAGAGTAGAGTTCAATTTTCAATGTTTGATTTTTGCATTCGCTTTCTTTCAATTTTATTTTCATATTTAGAATTTCAATTTCATAATTAATGTAGTTTGATTTGGGTTGTTAAATTTGAGTAAAAAGTTTCAGTTCTGATCTAGAATTGTTCAAGCTAGCATTCAATTACTTGGTACACTTTCTTTGGTTTAAATTTTGGCTCCCTGGTTTGGATATGAGAATCGAAGCTACTCAATAAAAGGACTTGGAATGGTTGCTAGGTCTGGACATTTCGCCCTCTTGTTCTTCCTGTTCGTACTGCACTGCTTGGTCATTGACTGGATCAATGCTATTTGGGTTAATTCTTCTTCATTTGCTAACCTTAGTTGACAAGTTAATTTGTTTAATAATTGATTGATAAGTTAACCTTAGTTATGTAGCTACCGAATTTTATAACCATATCTGAGGATGATACTAATAATTCCTACAACAATAACTGCATACTTGCGGAAATTTCAACATTAATCTACATTTTGGATCCAACTTGTGCAATCACGAAGGCCAAATCACAAAGAATAAAGAGCCAATTCTAGGAGAAAAGGCAACCAAAGAAATGATGTGGTTGCCGAAGTGCCATCATCCAATTCTGCACAAGAGTTCAGAACAAAGACCCCTTACCGTAGACTATTTTAGAGGAGTAGTTACAGTATTATAATGTTATGACTGATGACCTTTTTTTGGCATGATGAAATAGAGATCGCTATGAGCTATCGAAAATATGATTTACCTTTAATTGTCATGTTTCAGCAACATTTATCATTATTTATTTCTGTTAGTGAGTCAGAGTGGCCAACGACCACTAAGCTAAAAAACAGGAACCTTGAGGGATTCTAGGGAGCCACTTTTAGTAAGTGGTTATGGCTAAGTGCCATATAAATAGCCCAACCTGTTTGTCAGATGAATATAGAACAAGCATACAACATTACCGTGCTATTTACTCTCATTACTCTCCCTCTCCCTGTCAAAAACGTGTGTGTCACTTGGTCGGGTTTGAGACGTGGTCGCATTACCAGGACTCTAGTAGCCACCGGGATACAGTTCGTGGAGCAAAAGACATCAAAAGAGATCAGTTCGCTTCCGCCGTTTTCGGTACGTCCTAAAACCCTAAGTTTTCTAACAGTGGTATCAGAGCCAAATTTGATGTTGTTGCTCTCGATTAATAGAAAATGCATGCCTAAATTTATCTGTTGAATTCATGCATCATAGTCATTTTTTTCCTCCCTGCTGTGTTTTTTTATCTAGGAAGGTTTTATTTGCTCTCGATTTTCAGACCCTCGCCCATTTTTTAACCCTTGACCGAATAAAAAAAAAGGGCGGGGGGGGGGGGGGGAAAGGGTGGTTTTAAGCATACCATCAGCCGCCGCCATAGCCGATCCAGAGGGGTGGCGCGTGGATTGCACGCACCGCCGAGAGAGACCCGATTTTCTCTCTTTCCTCTTCTTCACTTTGCCCTCCACGAACCCCGATTTGTCGCCCGAACTGAACAAAACCCCCGACCGCCCAGACATGGCGGCGCGTGAGTAATATGTGCCACCGCCTGAGTGGCGCGTTACGCGCGTACCACGTATTGACGAGACCACCGCCGGCCGATCTATGTGATGGTGCCGGTGGTTTGAACATAGGGCGACTAGAGATAGAGATCGAGGAGTTTTTTCCAAAAGGGGCGGCGGCGGGATTTCCTTATTTGGTAGTTTTTTTGGGGGTTGGGGTACTGGAAAAAGACCGAAAAAACCAGCAGGCCGACGGACGCTGGGCTTGGTGCTCGGAATCCATGGTGGTCGGGCCTTCCCAAGCCTTTTTCCGGCACGAGCCGAAATCGAGAGTCGAGGGACAGAAACCCCAAAACGGAAAAGGAACGCGGGCTGGGTGCTCAGTTTCCATGGCGGCCGACCAAGGCCTAAGCAGGAGAGTGGTTTAGAGAGAGAGAGGAAGAAGGAGGAAGAAGCATGAAGAGGGGAGTATGGAGAGGCAAGGGGAGTATGGAGAGGCAAGCAAATGAAAGAACATGCCTGACTTACTAATAAATCCACCGACCTCCCCTCCCCTCTTACATGCCTCTTCTGCCTTAAAACAAAAAAAAGGCACACCGACCCTCCCCTCCTTTTAATAAAAAAAAGGGAAAAAAAACCCTTTTTTTAAATATGTTTTTTTTAGGGTCCCGTTGTTTTAAAACTTGTGTAGTTTAAAATCGTGCTTAGTCTCAGAAAAAGTTATAATAATGTGTTTATTTTATCTGGGCAAAAGCTGTATGGTTATCTGATTATATCATTCTGAATATGCCTAGTAAAATGTTTTAACACATGAATAGGTTTCATGTATGTGAACTTTTGGCGTGTAGACTGATACGTATATATATATCGCTATGTGTTCGATTAATATATGAGAGATTAGTTCTTTCTCTTTTTAAACATAAATAAATGTGTTTTATGTTGTGTTTGTACAAATATGTTTTGCATAAATTCTAAAATGTCTATGTGATGATAAAGTATCGAATGTTAATGTGATTAAACATTGTATCCATAAGAATGTGTTTATTATGGATTATTAATAATCAAAGTATCTCATTTTTGGATTCATAGAATATGTGATGATTATGAGCTTAGCGAAATTTTCGAACATATAACATGAGTTATAATCTTGAGTTTTCTTTGATTACGTACAAGATATGCCTAATGTCCACTTTTCTTAAATTGTAGATATGGCTTCTAAGACCTCTATGATTGGTGAGTTGACCACTAATGAGAAGTTAGATGGGTCCAACTATGACATGTAGCGCCGGAAGATTCAAATTCTTCTGGAAGAATGTGAGGTGTTAGAGCACCTCACAACCACAATGTCCGCACCCTTGACTAAAGACAAGGACGACAAGGATATTACTCATACTGATGAGTATAAAGCCAGCTTGGTTGCATACCAAGATTGGTGCAAAAAGGACCGTAAAGCACGTTATACTATGCTTTTCTGCATGCATAACGACCTTATAGGTGAGTTTGAAATTTATCCCACTGCTAAGGAAATGTGGGATAATATCCACTTCAGGTATGGTCAAACTTCGGAAACGGGACTTCGTGCGTTGTATCTTAAGTGGATGACATACACGATAAACTCGAGCCGAAGTATAACCGAGCATGTGCGAACTTTACAGGCCATGCTGCGCGACCTAAAAGCTGTTGGTGTGGACATTTCCGAACGCGAACAGCGGACAAATGTGCTCCGTGCACTTCCCGCTGGGGACGAAAAATGGAAACCATTCATCACCATGATGACTTACAACGAGAGCCTCAAAACTTTCGCCGACATCACCAAACACCTTGAGCTGGAAGATGAGCGCTTGAAGGCCTGCGCTCCTCCCCGTGTAGCTTTAGTGGCCAGGGTGGACAGGCCTAAGGGCAACAAGTTTAGACGAGGGAAGAAGAAGAATCTTCATCCCTCCAAGAAACTTGGCCCTAGAGGCGGTATTGCTAAGAAGCAATCAAACGCCAAGGGTAAGGTGACGGATAAAATGGCACGAGTGACGTGCTATAACTGCAAGAAGAAGGGCCATTTTGCTCGGGAGTGTCCCGAGCCTGCTCAGGTACCTTCTTCATTTCCTACTGTTGAACTACTTGTATGTTCCCATGCATTTGTTGCTAAATCCTTTCCTAACTGGATTGTAGATTCGGGAGCAAGCAAGCACGTAGTTCGAGATCGAGTTGGGTTTGTAGACTTTCACCCTTGTCCAGTGGGGTTGCAAACTGTGACTCTTGGAAATGGCATTACAGAGGACGTTCTAGGAGTTGGAACGTATCGGCTTAAGTTGCGTGGAGGGAATTCGTTACTTCTTCACGACACTGTCTATGCACCTGGAGTCCGATGTTCCTTAGTGTCTTATGTCTCTTTAATGAAATTAGGTTTCCAGTTTATTTCTTGTATTGACGGTTTAGACATTTTTATAGTGGCAATTTGTTTGGCCACGCATCTTTGGTAGATGATTTCCTTGTTTTGGACTTGGATAATGAGTATTATAGAAATAATACGTCTTCTGTTTTTGTGTCATCTGTTGATTCAGACCATGATTCTGTTGTTTGGCATGCTAGACTTGGCCATATTGGCCAAGAAAGAATGACTAGACTAGCTAAAGAAGGTCTATGAGGATCGCTTACTAAAGTTAGGCTACCTAAATGTGAACCTTGTTTAGCTGGCAAGGCAACCAAGAAACCTTTTGGTAAGGCTTCTAGGGCACTTGGTACCATAGATCTCATTCACTCCGACATTTGCGGACCTATGAATGTAAAGGCACGTAATGGTGCCATTTACTTCCTCACTTTAATTGACGATTACTCAAGATACAGATATGTTTATCTGTTATCACATCGTCATGAAGCTTTAGATGTGTTCAAACGCTTCATATCAGATGTGGAGACTAAGTTGGATCGAAGAGTTAAGACTCTTCGGACCGACCGTGGTCGAGAGTACCTCTCTGATATGTTCAAGGGTTTCTGTGAGGAAAAGGGTATAGTTAGACATCTTACGATTCCTTACACTCCATAACAAAATGGTGTTGCCGAGCGTAGAAATCGTACATTACTTGACATGGTCAGGTTCATGATGGCTCAAGCTAATATCCCAATTAGCTTTTGGGGTGATGCGTTGCTTTCAGCAACTTACATCTTAAACCGAGTACCCAATAAGAGCGTTTCGACTACTCCATATGAGTTGTGGAACGGTAGGAAACCTCTTTTGGACCATCTACGACCATAGGGGTCGGCAGGCTATGTGTATAACCCGACTCATAGATATGGCAAACTTGGTCCAAGAGCCACCAAGATGGTCTTTATTAGATACCCTGAACATTCAAAAGGTTATGTGATGTACGGAGAACATCCTAGTGGCGGCATGAAGGAAATTGATTCCCGAAATGTCGACTTTCTTGAGGATGAGTTCCCAACTATTGGTGAAGTCAAACGGGACTTACAGTTGTATGAGTTACAACCAAACCTATCTCTCGGTGAAGGGGAGGATATGTACACTAACCGTATCACCGAGGATAGGGAATCTTTCCCTGATGCTGGAGATAGTGGGAGTATACCCATTATTCCTGCTGAAGGGAGCTTGTCTGCTCAGGATACCCAACCCGAGAACGAGGAAGACCCTCAATCTCCCGTTAACGGAAATGAGGATAGTCCTCGTACTCACCAGCCCACACCCCAAGGGGGTAGTGGGAGTGGCATCTCTCCTATTCGAGGTTCTGTGCCTCGAGGGACTTCTCCTACTCAAGGTTTGGTACCTCGAAGGAAAAGGGGGAGAGAAGAGTCGGAACCTGAACAGACAATGCAACCAGGTCGTAGCATAACCCGAAGGAGTGAGCGCGGAAGAGTTCCTCGCCGATTTTTCCAAATCGAAGAGAACATTTTCTTCTGCATGCCTTTGGAAATAGAAGAGCCCACCTTTTATGTAGAGGCTGTTGACTCACCAAATAAGGAAGAATGGATGGATGCCATGAGGGATGAGTTGGACTCAATGGCTAGGAATGAAGTTTGGGATCTAGTCAACCTTCCTCCTGGACGTAAAGCCATAGGAAACAAGTGGGTTTTCAAGGTAAAACGTCGGGCGGATGGGTCAATCGATAAGTTCAAAGCCCGTTTAGTGGCGAAAGGCTATACCCAAGTTGAGGGAGTAGACTATGAGGAAACCTTTTCTCCTGTGGTGAGATTAGCCTCTATTCGCCTACTTCTAGCACTAGTTGCCCATCTGGACTTAGAATTGTTCCAGATGGATATGAAGACTGCTTTCCTAAATGGGACCCTTGAGGAAGAGATATATATGGTACAACCTTTTGGTTTCATATCAAAAGGACGAGAAGACAAAGTTTGTCATCTTAAAAAGTCCATATATGGCCTTAAACAGTCTTCAAGAGCGTGGTACGTCAGATTCCATGAAGCCATTACTGCGTTTGGCTTAACTATGGTCTCAGAAGACCACTGCGTATATGTCAAAAAGACAAAACTAGGAATTATGTTCCTTACTTTGTATGTCGATGACATTCTACTAGCTGGGAGTGACTTAGAAATGATCAATGCCACCAAGCGGTGGCTGTCCTCTGTCTTTGAGATGAAGGACATGGGTGAAGCTAGGTATGTCCTAGGGGTGGAAATAATCAAAGATCTTTCTAGGAAACTTCTCTGTTTATGCTAGAAGGCATATATTGAGAAAGTCTTGGAACAGTTTCGGATGCATTACTCCAAACCCATGGATACTCCGATCGAAAAAGGCTTGACCTTAAGTCTAGAACAATGTCCAACAACAGATGAGGAAAAACAGAAAATGAGTAGTGTCCCTTATGCTAGTGCAGTTAGAAGCCTAATGTATGCCATGTTATGTACGCGACCTGACATTTGCTTCGCGGTTGGTTTGGTAAGTCATTACCAAAGCAACCCTGGGAACGCTCATTGGCAAGCCGTCAAGAGGATAATGCGTTATCTTCGAGGAACTACTGACTTGGTACTTTGCTACCAAGGAGGAGACCTAAAATTGAGGGGGTACACTGATGCTGACTGGGGTGGAGACTTGGATGAGTCTAAGTGCACCTCTGGATATGTCTTCACCCTTGGTGGGGGAGCCATATCTTGGTGCAGTATGAAGCAAGATTGCATAGCTCTATCGACTATGGAAGCAGAATATGTCGCTTGTTGCCTCGCCACTGTAGGTGGTTTTTGAGGGGTGGAAAATACTAAACTAAAGAAAAAGAAAAAGAAAAAGAAACCTCAAGCACCCGATTGTCAGTCGTAGTACTTTAAGGGTCGGTCCACAGGGAAGACGTTTAGATTATGGTCATTTAGAAACTAATATTACCTAAACCTATAGAAATATTTGTCAAACTAAACTATTAAACGCATTATAATAACCAAATCAAGCCCAAACCAAATCCTAAGTATTCCCCTAAACTATAAAGAAATCAACATCAATGAAACTTAAGCACTAAACTACTCACTTCAAATGATCAACCAACTACTAAAATCCACTAAGTTACCTAAATTACTAATAAACTAATTTAGCTTAACTAAATTCAGAGTATTATTCAATCAACCAATCAAACCATTCAACATTAATGAAACTAAACGAGGCAAACCTTCATTCGACATCGACTCAACAAAAGCAAACTGTTATACTCCATTCAAGCAAACTATGCAAGCTAGACAACGAGCATGAAAACGCATCACAAACCATCGTCACCATTCAAGTTATTCAAATGCCAACTCATTTCTAAGCTAATTAACTCAACTAAATTCAGGGTATAATCAACTCGACACTAGTGAAACCAGAACTGAGAACTAAGCAAGGGTGAGGGTAAACAGAGCAAACTCTATCCAGAATATCAAAACACTGAACCAGAAACAACCCCAAATTGAAAT
>JACYFF010031954.1:85391899-85403592 GCA_017589665.1 Selenicereus undatus | reverse complement strand
TTATTATTATTATTATTATTATTATTATTATTATTATTATTATTATTATTATTATTATTATTATTATTATTATTATTATTATTATTTTGGATGAACAGCAACTAACAAGATGGTCATTACAAAAATAGGTCAATAATGAAATGATGACAATGACACTAATTTTCAAAGTTAAAAACAGTTTGGTCACACTCACATCCAATAGATGTGAATGTATAGAGTGATATTAATGATTAATAGCATAAAATCGTACATATGACTATTACTGGGGTGACAAAAAGCAATTAAGAAGAATGATGGCCATACAAAATTACAATGATGACTAAAAGCACAAAACTCATACATATGACTATATTACTAAGGTGAAATTGATAAACTTATTTCTATAATGAAGTTTTTGAGGGTGATTTTTTTTTTTTGAGGTTTTGTGGCGACTAATAATATGTAAACTTAATATGATGACTAAAAGGTACAAATAACACATGAATATATTGCACCAGAGTTCCTAACATGACTATCTACAACTTTTTCCTTTTGGTCAACATCTAACATGTTTCCCTATTTAAGTATAATGAGAACAAACATCAACAATGACGATTTAGTCAATAGTAAATCAACTTACTTCTTGCAATAGTTTACTGATTTTGAAGTTGGTCATAAGATGCCTGGGCAAATCAAACGTGATTGTCCTACGCAAAGATGTAGTAGGACTGTTATCTCTGCACACATCTGACCCATCCATGTCAATTCAATGTTAAGAAATACCCGATTTATTGGATCAGTTTTTTATCCAAGATACACTGTCTGAAACCTCTCTCTAGCAACTCTTCATGTATCCTATGTTTCACCCTCGCATTGGTCCAATGTTGAACTAGAGCGAAGTAGGCTCAGGAATACCCTTGAATTGCAACCTATGGAAGTACACCAACTATCAAAAAAAGAATACAACTAGTAACATTAGGGCTGTCAGGTTTGTCTTCAACCCTAATTTTGTAGTTCGAGATACCCACACATAATCTGTCCAACACATAGTCACACCAATCCAATCTTGTAATACTTGAAGTCCACAATTCGATGTGTAGTGGGAGTTAAGAAGCTATATAACACGTATAATACAAACAACCTCCTGAAATCATCTGCCTCATTTCGCCTCACCTTGTAATGATCTAAGAAAATCTGGGAGAAGAATCGTATTCTCAGAACCAACCTTCTGATGCTAGTACTCTCGTAGTTGCGTATCACCTAAGTCTCGTCCACTTTTATTCTAGGATTTCTTGGGAGACAAAATATATCATGCACATCATTAGGTGTAATGAGAAACTCCTTCCTAGGCGCGACAATGAACATTCCACTATGTGTATTGAACTTACTTATCAACCATGACATCTATTAGGAATAAACTAGATTTATTATTACGATAGAATTTTATTCACATTTGACTTCTTTTTCTATCTAGAGATTTAGAAGCTTGAGGGCCAAGCTAGGTTTACGTCGTGTCGCCATCCATATCGTGTATGCATAAATTGGATGTACTTGACACATTAAAGGGAAGAGAAAAATGCAACCGTGAGAGCCATATGCAATTCACACATCTCAAAACCTTTATTTTTTATTAAGTTGCTTGCTTAACATGGTATCAAAACCTTTTTGAGTATGAGGTCTCGAGTTCAAATCTCAGCAGCCCCATATTGATTTATTGCGCAAGGTAGAGTGGGCATTTGTAGCATCGACGCTTCAAGCCCAAATGGCATTCGCGTGAAGGGGCGTGTTAGAGTATAAACCTATTCCTAGGCCTTCAACCATAGAGTATAAACCTATTCCTAGGCCTTTAACCATCAGCTCAAGCTCTTACTTGAGTTGGTTCTTGAACATGCATGGTATCAGAGCAACCTATTGAAACATGCTTCATATCATAGCCATGTCAAAGTTTTTATGGACCCACAATCACCTTATTACCTACACCCATCAGAGGGACCAGAGATTTTGATCACGGCGATGTGTTTCGATGGGAAAAATTATGATCTTTGGGAAAGGGCCGTAAGGACGGCTCTAAAGGCCAAAAACAAGCTTGGGTTTATCAATGGCACACTAACTAAACCTAAAGATAAGAAAGAGGACTCATCCGAGTTACAAGCTTGGGAGATGGCAAACTTGATGATTTGTTCGTGGATCCTTAATGTGATACACCCAATGCTATGAACGAGTGTAGCCTACACAGATACTGCAAAGGACATGTGGGATACACTCAAGAAACGATACGCAATTGCTAATGTTCCAAAGATACACCAACTAAAAACGAGCATAGCAAATTGTAAGCAAGGAGGATTGAGCGTAGTAGAGTACTATTCCAAAATCTCTAATTTATGGACAGAGCTTGAGGTCCTCGACAAGAACCCGTTTTGTACCTGTTCAGGGTGCACGTGTAAGGCCAGCACTAAAATCGTTCAAAAGTATGAGTGGGAGAAGGCTCATCAATTTCTCATGGGGCTCAACGATGACGCTTATTCATCAATAAGAAGTTAGATATTGACCATTGATCCGCTGTGCTCTCTGGATCGCATATTCAATATGGTGGTACAAGAAGAGAGCCACAAGCACTTGATGATCAGCAGAGATGACCGCTTGGAAAAGGCGGCTGCCTTTGTCGTGAACAGCAACAGAGCAGTATCCAGTAAAAGCGAAAGAAGCACCTGTAAACACTGTGGGAAATTTGGACATGACGAAACAGGGTGCTTTGAGCTAATTGGGTACCCACCCAGTTGGGGATCTCGTGGACGAGGATGTGTAGGACGTGGAAACAGAGGCAACCGAGGAGGCAGAGGCAACACTAATCAAGGAAGAAGTGGAGGACGAGAAGGCGCACATGCTACCGTAGCAGCCACCTCCATGGTCGAAGCTAACACAGCTGAGTCACCTACCATGCCCGATCTTACTACCAACCAGGTTCAGATATTGATGAACCTGATAGAGCCAACCAAGTATGCGAGTGAGAAGCTCACAGGTAAAGGTCTATGGATGTTGGACAGTGGGGCTTCGACCCACATGATCAGTGATCCAACCTTACTATCAAATACTCGAGCCAGGTCACTTGTTGAAATTAATTTACCCAATAGTGTGCAAACGCTATCCACCAAGCACGACTTGGCATGTCTGGATGATGGAACAAAGTTGAACAATGTCTTATTAGTGCCCAATATTAGTTGTAACCTTGTCTCAATTGCTAGAATCACAAAAGATCTTAATTGTAGTGTGACATTTTTTTATGACCATTGCATTTTCCAGGACCGTATTTCGATGATGCCGATTGGAGCGAGTGACCAAAGAAATGGGGTCTACTACTACGGTGAAGCACCATTCAAGAATCAAAGTAATGCAATTAAGGTAAGAGACTTATGGCACGAGAGAATGGGGCACCTATCTGAAGAAGTGATGAAGATGTTTGCCAAAAATGTGGACTTTTCTGTTAGTGAAAATAATGATGTATGTGATACTTGTTTTCGTGCTAAATAAACTAGAATGCAATTTCATCTTAGTGAGAATAAAGCAGAAGAATTATTTAAAATTGTCCATTGTGATATATGGGGGCCATATTGTGTGCCCTCTTCATGTGGAGCCCATTATTTTTTAAGTCTGGTTGATGATTGCAATCGAGGGGTATGGTTGTATCTAATGAAAGAGAAAAGTGAAGTAGGATATCTTCTAAGGAGCTTTATCACCATGATTCAAACCCAGTTTAGTAGGCAAGTCAAGGTGATACGAAGCGATAACAGAGCGAAATTCAAATCTGGGCCCATGCAAGCCTTTTATCGGGAAAAAGGCATCACCCATCAAACCAGATGCATGGACATTCTGCAGCAGAATGGAAGAGTGGAGCGCAAGCACCGCCATATTCTAAACGTGGCTAAGGCAATTCGTTTCCAAGCCTATCTCCTTTTAAATTTTTGGGGTGAATGTGCACTTACAGCAGCATATTTAATAAATAGAACCCCTAGTAGATTATTAAAGGGAAGGACGCCTTATGAGATTATATACCAAAGGAAACCCTTCTATGATCAAATTAAGGTTTTTGGTAACTTATGCTATGCTAAAAGCCAAATTCGAAGGAGTGAAAAATTTGCATTATGAAGTAGACTTTGCATCTTTGTAGGCTATCCTTATGGAAAGAAAGCTTGGAAATTATATGATTTGGAAACACGTGATTTTTTTGAAAGTCGGGATGTTGTGTTCCGTGAAGGACTATTCCCTTTTAAACAAAACCCTGGTGAAGGCAACAATATGCAAGAAATTTTGGTTGAGAGCAATATGGGCTTGCATCCAAAAATAGGGTATGAAGAAGACTCTTGGATAGCCCAAACAGTAGTCAGGCTTACAAACAAGGGGAACGATTCAGCAAAGCAGCCCCCGGTCCAACCTACATGAAGCAGTTTCCTCTACACTGGGCCTCCCATGGCCTAGCCTCAAGACAGCAATGCTGAACATTGTTCTGTAGCAGACCAAAATCGAATCGGGCCAGACCTAGAAGGGAGCTTATCAGACAACCACAACACCGGGCTGAGCCCAGAGTCTGAGTCTGGCCCACCTGCATGACCAGCCCACCTGCATGACCAACCCAGACTGTTACAGTCGACAAGGAGCCTAGACAAGGCAATCAGGTCCGCAAGACTCCGACCCACTTTGATAAGTACCTGTACTACAATGTTCATTCTAACAACCCGTTTCTCCCGCTACACCTCTTTAAAAGGCATCCTCAGGTACGCGTTATCCTTTAAAAGATTATGTTACATGTACAAAATTCTCTGCTTCTCACCAACAGTTTCTAGTTGCCATTATTAAGATTGCAGAACCCCGGTTTTATCATGAAGCGGTGCAAAATGAACATTGGCGTCAAGCCATGGCAAAAGAAATAAAGGTATTAGAAAAGAATGAGACTTGGACGATCAAGCCTCTTCCACCTGGAAAGAAACCTATTAGCTGGAAATGGGTTTACAAGGTCAAGTAAAAATCCGATGGCACCATTGAGAGATACAAAGCACGTCTGGTGATCCGAGGATACCACCAGATCGAGGGATTTGATTATAATGAAACCTTTGCGCCAGTTGCAAAAATGACTAGTATTCGTTGTTTCTTAGCGGTAGCTGCAGCTAAAGGTTGGCAATTGCATCAACTAGATGTCAACGCTTTTCTACATGGTGACCTAGAAGAAGAAGTGTACATGAAACTACCTCCCGGACTCAAGAGTGCTGACAAGAACAAAGTTTGTCGCCTCAAAAAGTCTCTCTATGGACTTCGACAGGCACCGAGATAGTGGTTTGTTGAACTACCTTCCAAGTTGAGTGAGTATGGATTTGTATGTTCCTATGCGGATTACTCCTTGTTTACCTATCGCAAGGACGACATTTTCATGGGTGTCTTGGTATGTGTTGATGACATTGTGCTTACAGGCAACAATACTGAAGCATGCAGACAATTCAAAGTATACCTACATGCATGTTTTAGTATTGAAGATTTGGGCTCTTTGAAATATTTCCTAGGGATATTCTTATGTCAAAGAAAATATGCCCTCAAAATCATTGATGAGTGTAGACTCTTGGGAGCTAAGCCGGGTGACTTCCCCATGGAACATAATCATCGCCTAGCCCTAGCACAAGGAAAGCTCCTCCCGAATCCTACTCAATATCGAAGGCTCATCGGACGTCTCATTTATCTTACAATCACCAGGCTAGATCTCACCTATGCCATTCACATCCTATCCCAATTCATGCAAGCTCCTCGAGAGGAGCACCTGGACGCTGCACATCGAGTATTGCGCTACTTGAAGGTTACAGCATGTCAAGGCATTTTGCTTAGGTCTGACAGCAATCTCCAGGTTATTGGCTACTAAGACTCGGACTGGGGTGCTTGCCCCGTTTCACGAAAATCCTTGTCTGGTTACTTCATCACGCTCGGAGGGTCACCAGTTTCTTGGCGCAGCAAGAAGCAAGCAACTGTATCCCGGTCTTCAGCTGAGGCGGAATATCGCTTCATGGCACTTACCGCTAGTGAGTTGGTCTGGTTAAGGTCCTTCCTCGCCTCTTTGGGGATCTTTCCTTCCCCATGAAGCTCTATTGTGATAGCCAAGCAGCACTTCATATTGCACGCAATCCTGTGTTCCGCGAGAAAACCAAGCACATTGAAATTGACTGTCACTTTGTTCGGGAAAAACTTGAAGTGGGTCTACTCACGCTCACTCATATTGGGACCAAACAACAACATGCAGATCTATTTACCAAGGCTCTTGGCAAGGGTCAGTTCCACTTTCTAAAGGACAAGTTGGGCATTCTCGATCTACATGCTCCAACTTGAGATGGAGTATTAGGAAATAAACTAAATTTATTATTACAACAGAATTTTATTCTCGCTTGACTTCCTTTTCTATCTAGAGATTTAGAAGCTTGAGGGCCAAGCTAGGTTTACGTCGTGCCGCCATGCATGTCGTGTATGTATAAATTGGATGTACTTGACACATTAAAGGGAAGAGAAAAATACAATCGTGAGAGCCATATGCAATTCACACATCTCAAAACCTCTATTTTTGATTAAATTGCTTGCTTAACAACATCATCCCCATGGAGGTTTCTGTTAAAAATATCTGACACAATCCTCCAAACCCAATCAATGCAATCTCTTGTCTACGCTTATTAGTGAGGAACTGTATGAACTTTACCAATGCAGTTTGCTTGCATCTGGTTTCTAACTTCCACTTCTGTTTATTGCTCTTCCTAGTGTTGTTAGTTCCATGCTCAATGTGATGAGCATCATTGCTAAAAAAATAAAGTACGATTATTGTAAATAATTTAGCAGGGATAAATTAAGAAATGTAATTGAAGGTAACTGATAATAACTTATAATAGCTACTAGTAATTTATTTGAGATAACTTAAACTAAATAATATATCATATGGTATATGGGATAACCTAAAATAAGCAATTTATGAAAACTAATAGTAACTTATGCCAAACATAGGATCACTAATTAAGTACATTATGATGACTGCAAGTTCAACTAAATATGACTACATGTCAAACACAAGACAGCTAAAAAAAATTATAACATATGACTAAATATAACTATATTAACATAACATGCGATTATCTAAGAAACTTAAATGCTGCATGATAATAACAACATGATAATATCATCTCAAAGAAAAATCCCTTCTTAAAAATAACCCTCCCTTACCCACATGTCGTTACCTAAATAAACTTAAATCCAGCATCAATGACTATTTCCCTAAACAAGCGTGACAAATATGAAAAAGGCATGCTTGACACAATATTTAAATAATTAATACTTATCGACTGCCTTCTTTTTCTTCTATGGGTGACCCTGTTGCATTTTCCACCATTTATGGTTGTGCCAGTCTTGTCTTTCTTCTATTTACGACTCTCCTAATTTTTGCCAGTGCCAATTGTTCTATATTGCTCAATGTCCAAAGCAAGAACATCATTGCTAATACAAAGGAGGACATAATACAAATGTCAAACTATAGCCACTTTAAGAATTTGTGTGCAAACATTTAGCAGTGAAAAAGGTAATGCCTTAAGAGTGAATACATTTTTACGCTTTCTCCAATAGGTCTTGTGCTATACATGTCTTTTAATGGTGATTTTTAATAATACTAGGTGAGACTAATAGTTTATTTAGAGTAAATATGATAAAATGAAGATATAAAAATAAAACTGTCTCACATAAGATAAATCATGAGACGAATATTTTTATAGTGGCTTTTAATAATAAGTGGGGTGACTATAGTAAACGTTACTATTAGATGAACTATTAGGCTCTGTTCTATTTCACGTTTTTTAGGATTTAGCTAAGAGCTTACATCCCCTTACATCTCCTTATATCTCCTTACATCTTCTTATATCTCCTTCCATCTTCTTCCATCTCCTTACATCTTTTTACATCTTCTTATATCCCCTTCCATCTTCTTATATCTTCTTACATCTCCTTACATCTTCTTACATCTTCATTTTATTTATTTTGTATTTTGTATTTTTGTATTTTTTTATTTTTAATTATTAATTTTAAATTTCTTTGTTCTTTATTTTTTAGTTTTTATTTTTTTTATTTTTTTTATTTTTTCATTTTTCATCTTTTATTTTTAATTTTTTAATTTTTTAATTTCTTAATTTTTTAAATTTTTTAATTTTTTAAGTTTTTAAATTTTTAATTTTTTAAAATTTTTTTAATTTTTAAATTTTTATTTTGTAATTTTGTAATTTTTTCTTTTTTATTTTTAATTTTTTTTGTTTATTCTTTTATTTTTCATTTTTCATTTTTCATTTTTTTTATTTTTTATTTTTTATTTTTTATTTTTTGTTTTTCGTTTTTTATTTTTAATTTTTAATTTTTAATTTTAAAATTTTCTAAATTTTTAGTTTTATTTTTTATTTTTTATTTTTTTATTTTTTATTAAAAAATTAAAAAATTAAAATTAAAATTTAATATTAAAAATTAATATTAAAAATTAAAAAATTAAAAATTAAAAAATTATGAATTAAAAAATAAAAAATAAAAAATAAAAATAAAAATTACAAATTACAAATTACAAAATTAAAAAATAGAAAATTAAAAAATAACAAAAATAAATAAAAAATAAATAAAAATAAAAAATTTAAAAAAATAAAAAAAATAAAGAAATAAAAAAGAAATAAAAAATAAAACAATAAAACAATAAAATTGCAAAATTACAAAAAATACAAGAAATAAAAAAGTAAAAGATAAAAAAAATGAAAAAAAATAATAATAAAAAAAATAAAAATACAGAATACAGCTTCTTAAGTATATTATTTTAATATTATTATTTTTCATCTAAAACAAATTATACTATACAACTCTTTTACAATTCAACAACTCCTTATATCTATCCTTACAACTCCTTACAGCTTCTTATAGCTTCTTACAGCTCCTTACATCTCCTTACAACTCCTTACATCTCCTTGTATCTATCTATCTATCTAAAACGTGAAATAGAACAGGCCCTTAGTTACCCCTGAATTAACAAGTAACTCCAATACCTATTATTAGTAATCATAAAACATCAAAAAAGTTGCCCCAGACAAAGGCCATCTCAGAATAACTCTTATGTGATATATATGGTCATATTGAAGAATTTGTGTCCATCATAGGATAGTCAAAAAAATTATGAATATTCAGAAATGGTTTATGAATACCTCTGTACTGAATTCTTTTTCGTACGTGCTTGTACACCAATCAAATTTTCAACATTCTTTCTCTTCTTGTGGAATGGGCCTTGTTTTTGTGTCTTACAATGCCTCTAAGAGGGATTGATCTGTTTGGGCTGGCCGATTGATCATGGACATGATTGCTTCAAAAGAAAAAAAAAACAAAACATTAGTGTTCCAATTGTAAACATAAGATTGTAAATTTGATAAATGTCATGTGTACCTATGCTCATAGGTATCCTTATTACTTTTCTCCAACAAATTTGATTTTGAAGCTATTCGCTTTGTACGTATCTTAGATCTATAATGACATGCAAATCAACAATTATAACTACTCGAAAGTTTTCAACAAGATGAAAATAAGACCATCCCTCTAGCATTTTCTAGTACTCCCCATATTAGACATTAGTTATGGTTCCAAATACAAGAAGCAAGCATATATAACCTGTATAAAAGCAAAAAATAGTGAGTGATAGCCCCATAGCTTTCCATAAGAAATTGAAACACAATGGTTGAAGTGTATCTAAGCACAAATTTAAATCCCCTTCCAATGCATATAACACAAACTAAAACGTGCTATATTCAAGCAATGCAAAACAACTCAACCCCCAAAGTTCTGAACCCACAAATTCAAAAAACCCATACTTCACCAAAAATAATGACGATTTTTCACAAAAATCAAGCTAGAGGTCAAGATCGAGACAGAGCGAGACAAAGAGATTCATGCAATGGAGTTCACACAAAGAATAAGGGGGTATTAGAGCTCCAACATATCAATAAGCACACATAATGTACGACTATTATTGAGATTTTCCGGTTTTGGCTATTACTTACTACCCTTTCTTTATCATTCTAAGAGGCTGGACCATTATTGATCTAGCTAGAAGTTATATGCATTAATTGGCAAAAATCTAATCAAACAATGTCGGACTAAAACACATATAATATACGACCATTGAATTGTCAAGGTATGAATAATTTAGTAACCGTCCACACCCAATCAGAAATGCATATAATATATGACTATTCAGTTATCAATGTATGACTATTGATATATGTGATACAACTAATAATCTAAAAAACATGACTTAATGGTAATATAATCATGCCTTATCTATATACATGATTCAACAAACATATGAGTAATTTAATCATGCCCACAAAAAAAGGCACCCTGAGAAACTACGTTGAGTAAAATGATGGACAGTAAATCTAATAACCTTAAGAATTTGCGAGTGAGCAATACAGACTCCAACTCCTCAGCACTGAACTAAACTATAATGTTTGAAAGTCGCCTAAAAACTAATGCAAACCACACATGATAATCCACTAAAGCCAAACATGATTCAACTCACCTCTGCTAATCTCGAATTAAAGAACAATGCAAATCAATTGTTATAATCCAATGAAAAAAGAAGCAATCGCATGATGTTAAGAACCAATTTTAATGATTATATGCAAACACACGTATAAAGTTGAGTTCTAGTAGGGCTTAACAGACGAATTTTCGACACGGAGGGAACTTACCTAATTGATTTATATATTTTTTTTAAAATCATTAGAGCGTGATGTACAATCCCCATAAATCTGCCCAGCTTAATTTTTTTAATAAAATTGACACGTCATCCAGCTCACCATAACTTAATATGAAAGGGTTTCATACTAAAATCTGTGCTATTATTGTTATTGTTATTATTATTAGTTATATTGTAAGTTATAAAAAATTTGATCTACTAACTCATGTAGCTCGAACAACTTGATGTTGTGCGATGCCACTACTGTCATGATATACTGACTCATGACGA
This sequence comes from Selenicereus undatus, assembly GCA_017589665.1. NCBI lineage: Eukaryota > Viridiplantae > Streptophyta > Magnoliopsida > Caryophyllales > Cactaceae > Selenicereus > Selenicereus undatus. The sequence continues at coordinate 85,392,563 of JACYFF010031954.1, read as the reverse complement.
AAACAAAGTCAAATTTACATTGATGAAGAAGGCGTGACATCATGAAGAGCATCAAAGAATAAATCCTAGCGTGCCTACAACATCATATGCAATTATCCTACACTAAAGTCATGGTTGGGTACATATGGTCGTAGTTGTGATCGGAAAGTCAATTTCTAACTGCAGTTAGGAAAGATAGTAAAGCTAGTTTCAAACCAAAACATTATGGACCCAACTTGTGTGCATACAGTTATGGTTGTGTATGATTAATACTTTGTAAACGTTTAGTAGAGCTCATATGAACAAATTTTGGTTAGTGTATAAACAACTACTATTGACAAGTGTGAGCAAATGATATCTACCTTGTGAACAAGTGTGAGATTTTCTGTTGAACAACTTCATCAATTTTGTATGAAAATTTTGGTGTGATTTTTGCGAACAAAGGTTATTCGTTGTGTGAACATATGAACTAATTTTGTGAACAACTATTATAACTTGTAAGCACATGATGTCTACTTTGTGAACAAGTTAGTATGATTTTTCTAAATAAATGATATTAACTTTGTGAACAATTGCACTATTTTTGTGGACAAGTTACCATAATTGGAAAAATATGAAGCCTAAATTGTGAATAACATAGTGTGATTTTTGTGAACAAATGTTGTTAAATTTGAGAACACATGTT
>JACYFF010031954.1:85269750-85391889 GCA_017589665.1 Selenicereus undatus | reverse complement strand
AACAACAGTTATACTTACAAGCACTTATGTATACTTTGTGAACAAATCAGTGTGATTTTTATGAACAAATGTTATCAGTTTTATGAAGAAGCGCACTAGTTCTTTTAACTATGATAACTTGTAAAAAAGTGAAGTTTACTTTGTGAACAAGCGACAGAGCCTTTGTGAACAAACGAGAGGGATTTTGTCAACGAAATAATTATCAAAAGTAAGTCTTATACTATAGCACATGTATTTAACATACTTCTCAAAAGATCAACTGTTACACCAGAAAATTACTTACGAAGATCGACATAGTTATCAAAACTCTTGATAACATCGGAATGTGTTCAACTACAAAAATAATTTCATGTCCATTATGGTGCAGCTAGGGCTACAACGAAACCGAGTCGGCTTATCGAGCCATCTGGTTCGGTCGGTTTGAGCTCGAGTTGGGCTTGAGTCAAGCTCAAACTGGCTCAAAAGCATACTAAGTCGAGCCACTACTAAAAATTCGGCTTATTTCGCTGGAATATTCCGACGGAAAATAGGTCAGTCGGAATCTCCGACTGAAATTCGACGGATTCAGAAAAATTCATTGGAATTCCGACGAATTTTTCGACGGACCTATTTTCCGCCGGAATTTTGACAAAATCCGACGGATTCCGATGGAATTCCCGTCAGAAAATAAAACTAATTTTCAAAAGGAATTTTTTTACTCGAGTTGAATGGAGGGAAAATAATTTTTTTTTTGAATATTCTAATGGAATTTCCGACGGAATATTCTGTCGAAAAACTTTAAAAATTTAAAAAAACTTTTTTTTAACCCCTAGTTGAATGGAGTAAAAATTCAAAAAAAATTAAATATTCCGATGGAAAAATCCGTCGGAATTCCATCAGAATTCCGATGGCATATTCCGTAGGAAATTCTCTTATAAAACTCGCCCCACGCTTTATTTTTTTGTTACTCATTGCGTAAAATAGAGAGAATTAGAGAGAGAGGAAGCACAACCGCTTGCCGCAATTCCACCGTCATCACCTTCTCTCGCCGTCATTCGTTGTCGACTTTTTGAGAAGGTTTTCTCTTGTGTAATTTGTACAAATTTGTAGTTAATTAAGTATATACGTTGAATTTAACAATTTGTATAATTAGTTTGCATTTAATTATGTAAATTTAATAGTTTGTATAGTTAGTTTGTTTCGTTGATGTTAGTTTGTTAGGATGATAATTTGTTCTCAATTTTGTACATTGTTGTTAAAAAATATAATTTTTTATTAATGAAACATAATTTAATACTAATATCAATTTAATGTCAATGATGAGAATTTATTGTGTATTAGATACATTGAAAAATATTTTTATAGTTCGGTACTATATTTTATATATTTTTTAAAATAAATTGTAAAAATTCCGACGGAATTACCGACAGCTTCTGACGAAATTCCAACGGAAAACCGACGGACTCCGATGAAAGTCCAACGGACTCTAATGAAATTGCGACGGAATTCCTAGGTTTTCAAAAAAAATTCTTGGAAAAAAAATGTTTTAAAAAAAACCCGAAGCATTCGACGAAATAGTCCATTGGACACATGAATTTCCGTCGGAGGAGGCCTCCAACGGTCAACTCATTCCGTCGGAATTGTTCCGACGGAATACAATTTTCCGTCAGAACCCTTCACCCCAGTTATTCCAACAGACATCTTTGGTCAGAATATCTGTTGAAAAATGAATTTTCCGACCGAAAAACTTACTTTTTCAGTCGGAAAATCCATCAGAATATTGAGAATTTTTAGTATGGCTCAATTAATAAAATCCAATACAGGAATTTAGAATGTATCTTGAATTATAGCCTAAAATTTGAAAACTTTTTATCCAAAAACAAACAAAAAAGAAGAACAAAGAGCCAAGCCAAGCTGAGCCCCAAGCCAAGCATAGTGCATCCAAGGAAGAGCCCAAGCCTGAGCCTAAACTTTATATGCTCAGCGAGATTCGAGCTGAGCTGAAATGAGCTTTTAACTAATAGAGCCAAGCCTGAACCTGGCAACTCAGGCTCGGTTTGACTTGTTTACAGCTCGTAGATGTAGCATTCAAGTCCAAAGTATGTGATACACAGCCACTGGATTGACCATATTTTTCTTGGAAAATCAAACTGAATAACTGGTGCATTTCATTAGGATCAAAATCTATCTTTGTATGAAAAAAAATGAAAAATAAAAAATTAAGGACCAAAAAAATAATCAAACATAGTTTATTACCTTAGTTGTATGATGAAGATAAAGCATTAGGATAGTTCTTATGAAAGTTTGCTTTCCTTGATCTTATTATGTTGACCATCTTCTCAATTATACTCTTCTTTCTAATATTTTAGACCCCTTTCTGCCTTGACCCAACATGATTGAGAATAGGACCATTGTTATTAGTACGATTGTTAATAGCCTAGCCTTATCCCTCTCTATTCGAAATACGCACAGTACCAAACTTTATCTTAACTAATTCCTTCAAACTTTTTTGTTTCCTCCCAAATTTCCTTGGCTCTAACATTGATCCCACTAGCTAACTATTCATCCTAAAATTATGTGATTTTAAACCCTTTTATTATCTCATATTCGCTCCAAATAAATCATTAAATTAAGATTTTAATACTTTTTTTCTTTTGTAGAAATTTGAGAAAAATATGAAAGTATGACCAAATTTCTTGTCAAAAGGGATGGAAGAAAAGGTTTTAGATCAAGTGAGAAAGGGAAAAAAAAAAAGAAAATCAGCTATAGCAGCCACGTTTCACAGACAGCTCTAGAATATCCCAGATTTCTCTAGATTTCCTTATAGTGTGTTCTAGAGTGTTCCATAATTTTCCACACAATTCCATACTTGTGTAAAATTTTCGATATTTGTATCGAATATTCTGGATGTACAATATTAGCCTAAGATAAAATAAATCTCTATTGAGGAGTTGAATGCGTATATAAACCACCAAGGGGGTTCATTTGTACATCAAGCATTTCCAAGTGCAACACAAGGCATTCTCCTAAACTTTCTTGTGTCCACTCTTTCTTTAAGCTTTCTTTGAGTGTGCGTGTGTGTGTGCTTACTTAGTTTTTTATACCACCTAAATCAAGCAACCATCAAGGCCTACTAGTAAACTAAGGAAGGGTTCCAAGTGAATTTGCTAGCGTCACACATGTTATGAATTGTGTGAATTATCAACTCGTGACAGTTGGTATCTCAGCCTACTAGTTTGAGAGACCATGTCTTTAGTCACACATGTTATGAATTGTGTGAATTATCAACTCGTGACAGTTGGTATCTCAGCCTACTAGTTTGAGAGACCATGTCTTTAAGTGTGACTGATGTCGGCAACCCTCAACAGGGGGCCAGAAGGGCAAGGACAAAAACAAGGACATGACGACCCTTGTGAAGGATAGGTGTATGGAGTTCAACACAACCGGGTAGGGACAAGGACATGGACAAATGCATCGAGTAGCTCGAGTTCATAGGGGACATGGAAGAGCTTCGTGGAGAGATTCAAGCAGCTATGAGCTCCGTGGTAGTCGACATCAGTAAGGAGATTCGAGTAATTCAAGCATCTGAAGCCGCCAAAGATGGTGAACTCTAAACTTGTAAGGCTGAATTCGAGGCTTACAAGGTCAAGGTTTAGGCAGACAAGGTAAGGATAGAGGCCCCTGAAGCCCAACCCAAGGTGTGCATGGCTGCAGTGGCCAATAGTGGGTCCGTCCAAGTATCTACCGCTCCAAAAGGAAATGCACCAAAACCTCCCACTTTCCATGGGGTGAGGAGTGCAAGGGAGATTGATAGCTTTTTATAAGGACTTAAGCATATTTTGGGGCAATGGGCATCAAGGATGATGCTCAAAAGGTAAGCAACGCTGTTGTTTCTCTTAAAGATATTGCCCTTGTTGGGTGGCGCCGTAGGTGTTACCATGTCCGAAGATGACCCGATCCCATTAACACTTGGGATGGATTTAAAAGGAAACTTAAGAGGCAATTCTATCTCAAAGATGCGGAGAATGAAGCAAGGGTCAAGCTAAGGCCCCTCCAACACAAGGAGGGTCACTTCCGGGAATACATCAAGGAGTTCCAAGAGCTTCTGTTGGAAATCCCAAGCATGGGGGAGCAAGATGCACTTTTTCGCTTTCTCGATGGCCTATGTGGGTGGCCAAGATGGAGCTTAAAAGGCGTGGTATGCAAGACCTTACCTTAATCGAGTTCAAAGAGCCCTCAAAGGGACAAAGCAAGAAGTTGGGTAGTAGCAGCAAAGGTGGGCGAATTGGGACAAGTCTCATAGCGCAACAAGCAATCCTCACCAAAAAAAACATAGGGAAGGGAAAAAAGGGTGAGACACCAAGGAACATCTCATGCTTCCAGTACAAAAAATTGCACCGAGTCTTCAAGTACCCAAAACGAGGCAAACTTGTCATTCTTGTCCAAGAGGAGAAGACGTAAGAGAAGAAAGGAAGATAGATTCCATGAATCTACTCAATGTGATCCAAGCGAAGGTGGAGGAGCAACCTCGTGGACACATGTACATGGAGACCGTCATTAATGGCGAGCCACTACAAGCAATGTTGGATACGGGAGCCGACATGGTCTATATAGTCAAGGAGTTTGATGATAAGGTTGGGCTCTCTTACACGAAGGAAAGAGGCTTCATGAAGGGAGTCAATGCACGAAGTCTCCCAGATTGCTGGTGTCACCTGTGGTGCTCAAATTCAAATCGGCCAATGGAAAGGTAATGTTGATATTACCATTTGTAACGCCCCAACTTAATCCCTCATTAGCATGTTCTTATTAGGTTCATTTGATTACTGAGGGAAAGCTTAATAAGTGGTGATGTTACTGCCGTCCCAAAGGAACAAGGCTACTTAAACAATAAAACGATCAAGAGCGAAACTTTCACTGATTAACATACATTATACATGCTTCGTAAGGTCCAACGGTGCCATTAGTCATTCCAAAACATACATCTTACATAAGATTAGCCACGTCCAAAAGGCAGTATACATGACAGTCAGGCTTCTCAAGCCTCAAAACAACCATTATATACATAGTTATCCATTATTGTTTCGACCCGTATCTTTTGGGGTCCTTGGTTTCGGTAGCCTCATTCTCATCCTTCACCTGGTTCGCCTTCCCTAAAACAATTTTAAAAACACAAAACAATAGAAGTATGAGCAATGGCTCAATACATTACCCCTGTACAAAAGAATAAGCTTTCTTTAAGAGTCAGTGAACGCGCGCCACGTTTAAAACATTATTTCATAAACATTTCTCAGGAAGCATTGATTTTATTAAATGACTAGTAATTATATTTCTCAACCAGGATCCTGACCCTTTAACAATGAATAACAACCATGATAACCTTGAACTACAAAATTTCCCGTTAAACGGGAAGGGCCCAACAATGAATTCTGCTACCAGAACTATGAACAATGAACACTAAACACTGAAACTAAATAGTGAACATGGAACATTGCACGGAACATTGAACTGGGTCTCAATAGATCCATAGGCTAAATAAAAAACTCATAAACATTAATCAATCTAAATATAAATGTTTCTTTTGAAAGGCATGAGAGATAACGTACCTGAAGGTCAATTATTGTTCTTTTCCTTTTTTGACGCCTCGATTTCAAAGCCTGCGTTCAAGGTCCCTCACGTAGGTCAATATATTATAATACATTTACAATTGACACTATTTATATCCTTAATTAGGAATGGGCTAATATAGTCGACCTTCCCAAACGGTCATTTAGCAACTTATCAATCCCACGTTTTCACGAGACTTTTAATGCTATGTCATCACTTAATCAATACACGTCATCTTTGACGTATATTCCTAATTGTTTCTTTTTTCAGAATATCAATTCTTTTGTAATCTGCTCCTTGAGCTTACAAACAACTCGAGTCACAATTATCGGGTTATACTACTTCCCAATCCACACCACTTGCTCACTCATTCGTATCCCAACTTTTCCAAGCTCAGTTATAATCGTTTCATTAGTCTAGACCACCAGCTAATACTATTTATACTTTCTTGGCTCTTTAATTATCTTCCCGCAATTGACTTCTTTTCGAATCAGTCAAGCAACTTAATCCCACAGTGAGCTAAATAACTTTAATTCCAACATCATCGCCATAAGCTATGACCAACATTAAAAGAAACCATTATCATCCAAAATTCTAATTTCGTCATTGTTCCAAATAATCACCGAAATCAACATTATACGAATAATCCACAATTGATTGTCTAATTATCTTGTCATAACCAAGTAAATTCCACAAACTTACTTCCTTGTTTTACCAAATTCAACTCCTCAAATTCATAATTACTACATTCATACATATGTAAATTAAAACTAAATTCATCACGGCTCAACCCATACAATTTCATTCCATTCATTATTTACCCAATCCAAATCATGTAATTCCATTCCAAGATTAGTTAAAACAAACCTAAGTCCAACGTTCTCTAAATAGCTTGACATGGATCCTTTAAAGCAATTTCCCCAAAAAAAAATCTTGTTTATTTACTCACGTCACCAAACACTCAATTTACAGCACTAGAAACTCTTCATACACCAAAATTACACTACTAATTGATCTTTAAACTTGAATTGAAAAAGGGGAGTGAAGGGAAGGTAAATTGAGTTTTACCTTGCTAACTAGTAAGGAGGTTGGAGGTGGAAAACAGTGAAGGTGACAGCGGTGGGTGTTGGGGAACTTCTGTGCAGTCGTATTCCGGCGGTGGCTGTCGACTCTGAGCGGCGAAGGCCCTGCTTCCAGGCTGGCAGAGACACGACGAAATTAGGAGAAAAAAGGGGGTCATGGCTGTCGAGTGTTGTTGGCGACCGGCGTTGGGGTAGTGGTTGGCACCGGCGCTGGAGTAGATGGCCGGCAGCAGGGGCAGAGGTGGCCGACGGAGCAGACCGGCGAAGAGAGTGCAGAGAGACAAGGGGGAGGTCGTGCATGCGTGCGTGAAGAGCAGGGCAAGGTTTGGTGTTTTTACGCTTGCTTTGAAATTGTTGGCTGATATATATATATATATATATATATATATATATATATATATATATATATATATATATATATATATATATATATACATGCTCTTTTTTTTTCCTTTTTTGTCTGTGTGTGTGTGGGGATAATGGCTACATCTACTCACAATTTAATGCTAGCTTATCTCATTTAAACACCTTTCCACTTGGCTTAATGTGGACCACACATTTGGCCGTTTACGACTTGCCCTCGCTATTTTTCCTTAATCGCTAAGAAATTAGAAAGGTGGATAATTTTCGACCTCATTCCGGTGTAAATGTGCGTTAATAGAAAACCGTATGATTTTATCGAGTGTAGAAATATACATATACATATACCTCTATAAATACATGTACATTATTATTTTTTTATGAATTTGAAGGCATACTGTGGTATCAAATTACTTTAAACTTACAATAAAATGCGCGGCTCACTGCTCTAATTTACCTTAAGCAGATTATCACTTAAAATAAATAAAATTAAATGAAATTAAATCTAATTTAAACAAAATGAAATAACGTGGTGTTACATCCTTCCCCCCTTAAGAAGTTTCGTCCTCGAAACTTATGTTTGTCGTACCTTCGGAATAAATTCGGATAATGCTGTCTAATTTCGTCCTCAGTTTCCCAAGTGGCCTTGGAGGTTCCATGATGAGTCCATATGACTTTAACAAGTGGTATAACTTTGTTGCGCAATTGTTTTATCCTCCGATCCACTATTTTCACGGGTTGCTCTTCGTAGGTTAATCCATCAGTCTCAACCTCCAAGGGTTCATAAACTATCATGTGTGCTGGATCGTACACGTATTTTCGAAGTTGTGAAATATGAAATACATCATGCACATGTTGTGACTTAGGAGGTAGGGCCAAGCGATAAGCAGCAGGGTTAATTTTCTCAATGATATCATATGGTCCCACAAAGCGCAGGCTTAACTTTCCCTTGACATTGAATCTTCGTAGTCTTTTTACAAGAGAAACCTTTAGGAACACCCTATCCCCTTCGTCGAACTCCAAAGGCTTCCGCCTTCGATCTGCATATATGTTTTGCCTATCTTGTGCTGCTTTCATATTTTGTTGAATAGCTTTTACCCTATCCACCATTTCTTGAACCATTTCTAGTCCTACAATGACAATGTCATCCAACTCATTCCAACAAATGGGAGTTCTACATCGTCTACCATAAAGAGCTTCAAAAGGGGCCATTTTAATGGTAGCTAGATAACTGTTATTATATGAGAATTCTATCAGAGGCAAATATTCCTCCCATTTTCCTTGAAAATCCAATACACAAGCCCGTAGCATATCTTCAACGACCTGATTCACTCGCTCAGTCTGCCCATCCGTTTCAAGGTGGTAGGAGCTGCTAAACTGCAACTTTATGCCAAATGCCTTTTGTAGTGCCTTCTAGAATCGGGCTTGAAATCTTGAATCTCTATCTGATACAATATCTTGAGGTACACCATGCAACCGTATTACTTCTTTATCATAGATTTGTGCCAATTTGTCCACGTTCCAGGAATCATGTATTGTCACAAAGTGGGCAGACTTAGTAAGTCTATCCACTATCACCCAAATAGTATTTTTCTTGGCGTGGTTAATGGTAATCCCACCACGAAATCCATCGAAATAGAGTCCCATTTCCACATGGGAATTTCTAAGGGTATTAATTCTCCCACAGGTCGTTGATGCTCCGCTTTGACCGTTTGACAAGTGAGACATTTACTCACACACTCAGCTATGTCTCTTTTCATGTTATTCCACCAAAAATTATACCTCAAGTCTTTGTACATTTTAGTTCCCCCTGGATGAATAGAATATTTGGTATTAGGAGCCTCAGCCATTATCCTTTCCTTTAACTCTTTCTCCTGCGGTACACATATTCGATTCTGAAACCTGATAACTCCCTGCTCATCTTCCACAAATCCCAACGCCTTCCCTTCATCTATACTTTCCTTAATCCTTTTCACTTCCACATCCTTTGCTTGTGCATGCTTAATTTCATCTAGAAGAGTTCGTTTTACTAAGATATTACCCAGAAACAATCCTGGTTTCTTCGAGAACACCAACTCTATACCCATACGGTCCAAATCCTTCAGAATTTCTTGCTGCACCAATATTATAGCGTTCACGCTAGGATGTGCTTTTCGGCTTAACGCGTCCGCAACCACGTTATCCTTTCCTGGGTTGTACTGTATCTGAAGATCATAATCTTTGAGAAGTTCCAGCCATCTACGTTGTCTCAAATTTAATTCTTTCTGAGTAAAAATATATTTAAGACTTTTATAATCGGTGAAAATTTTGCAAGGACTACCATATAGGTATTGTCTCCAGAACTTCAATGCAAACACTACTGCAGCTAATTCCAAATCATGGGTAGGGTAATTTTTCTCACACGGCTTCAATTGCCTAGAAGCATAAGCTATGACCTTTCCATCTTGCATCAGGACACACCCTATACCTTGTCTAGAAGCATCACTATAGATAATGAAATCTCCTCCCTCACTTGGCAAGGCCAAGACTGGTGTGGTAGTGAGCTTTTGCTTTAGTTTCCGAAAGGCTGCTTCACAGCCATCATCCCACTCAAACCTCGTTGCCTTTTTTAAGAGGCTAGTGAGGGGTAAGGAAATTCGTGAAAAATCTTGTATAAACCGCCTATAGTACCCCCGCTATTCCCAAGAAGCTCCGAACCTCAGTGATGTAGGTGGGTCTTGGCCATTCAGTGACAGCTTTCACCTTTTTCGGGTCTACTTTAATTCCTTCATTGGAAATGACATGTCCTAGAAAGGTCACTTCTGTTAACCAAAATTCATATTTGGAGAACTTAGCACAAAACTTATGCTCCCTTAAGGTTTGTAATACAATCCTTAAGTGTTCGCTATGCTCCCCATCGAATTTTGAATATATCAAAATATCATCAATGAAGACAAACACAAATTTATCCAGATACGGTCTGAATACTCGATTCATCACATCCATAAAGGCTGCAGGAGCATTAGTTAACCCAAACGGCATCACCATAAATTCGTAGTAACCATAACGGGTTTTGAATGCCGTCTTAGGGATATCCTTAGGCTTAATTCACAGTTGGTGGTATCCCGACCTAAGGTCAATCTTCGAGAAAACGCTCATTCCTTGTAGCTGATCAAATAGATCATCAATCCTAGGTAAGGGGTACTTGTTCTTCACGGTGATTCGATTTAGTTCCCTATAATCTATACGTAATCTCAAGGTACCGTCCTTCTTCTTTACAAACAGTACATGCGCTCCCCATGGGGATACACTTGGTCTGATATAACCTTTTTACAATACGTCTTCCAGTTGCACCTTCAATTCTTTCAACTCCGCTGGGGCCATCCTATATGGAGACTTCGAGATTGGACGTGCTCCAGGCTCCAATTCTATTTCAAATTCAGTCTCCCTCTTGGGTGGTAACCCAGGAATTTCTTCCGGGAACACGTTAGGAAACTCTTTAACTACTGGGATATCCTCGAGCTTTACTTCTTCCTTTCTGTCTTTCGTGACACCGCACAAGTACACTACACACCCTTCCCTAATCAATCTCCTAACTACCATTAAGGATATTACTGGGCATTCCGTACTGCTATTGTCTCCCGAAAAATAAATTTTTCCTCCTCCTTTTCCTTTTAGGGTCACCCTTTGTTTCTGACAATCAATCTTTGCTCCATGCTTTGACAACCAATTCATTCCTAAGATTATATCAAAATCTAATAAGTCCAACTGTATCAAGTCACCCTCGAATTCTTCCTGATTCAGAATAATTGGGCAATTCCTATATACCACATCACATTTTACTGTCTTACCCGTAGGTACACTCACGTACAAATCTATAGGATGCTTATATGATTCTTTCCCTATCTGAGATGCAGCTTTCGATGAAATGAATGAGTTTGTAGCTCCAGAATCAAATAAAACAACAAAGGGTGCTGAATTAACAGTGAGCGTACTAGTCACAATGGCTCCCGAATCTTCAGCCTGCTTTTTGTTAATCACAAACACCTTGCCCACTTAGCGACTAGCTGAGGGGACGGTGATCCGTCCCTGCTTGGTTGCCGGGGTTTGGCCTTTGCCCGACTGCGTAGTTCTCATAGGGCAATTGGCAACCAAGTGGTTTGGGTCTCCGCACCAAAGACAACGATTTGTCCCTACTCAACATTCTGTAGTATTATGGTTCGTACGACCACACTTGGTGCAGTATTTCCCTGTAGTAACAGGGCCTTGAGCTCCTGGTTTCATAGGGGTTGGCTTTTTACTAGGAAATCTCCCAGTTTGCACACTTCTATCATCCCACCTCTTCTTTGGGTTGGCCGAAATGGCCATTCTCAGTTCAGTTTTTACCCGCTCAATCTCGGCAGCACGCTCACATAGTTCTTGACTTGTTTGTACATGCTGCCCTGCTAACTGATTCCTAATATAAGGCACCAGGCCTTCTTCAAATCTCAGGATCTTTATTCAGTCTGTTGCCACAAACTCAGGGGCAAACCTTGAAAGCTCAACAAAGCGACTCGTGTATTCCATCACTGACAAGTTACCCTGCCTTAGGGTAAGAATTCCTTTTGTTTTTGCTTTTGTAAATACATGGGGTAAAACTTTGCACGCAATGCCTCACTGAATTTACTCCAAGTGGATTCATTATTTTGAAAGGTGGGCTTGACCATTCCCCACCAAATGTCAGCCTATCCAGTCTTATAGAAGGCTCCAATGCTTATGCGCCTGTTATTAAGAACATCCACTGCATCAAATATTTTTTCCATCTGCCTAATCCACTCCTCAAGTAACACCGGATCTTCTTTACCACCATATGTTCTCGGATTACGCTTAGCAACTCTATCAAAGAACTTACTCTCCTACTCGTCTTTTCTGGATCCCGAACCCTTAAGCGTCTTTGTCACTTCAGCCACAATCTTTGCTAGTACTTCAGGGTCCACACCATCTAGTACCCTTTTTTTCTTTCCAACATTTTCAGAATTTGGGGCCCTACTAACAGCCTCCTGGCTTCCATGAGGATTTGCAACCGAAGTATTTTGGTTAACAGATTAAGCTAGTACTTCTTCCGTATCATTTTCTTGCAAGTTGTTCTCTACAACAATATTGTTTGGATTCGCCATTCTGTTACATACATACAAACATATTAGCCCCTATTGATGCAATTCCCTTGCAAGAATACTACCCCTTGTTGTCAGTATTTTCATATATGCATCGCCTCCTATGTTAATCACATATTGGTACTTAGGTCGACTGTGCTGGCTAGGCAAGTACTCTTACCCATGCCATCACACTTAGACTTTCTGGCTCCCACTTTATAAGCATGTCCATCGATTTATAGATTCACAATCCTTATACTCATGTAAATAAACTCAAGTATTGAACATACTTTACACATACCCACAACACACCTTTTTATATATGTAACATATATATACAGATGTACATATTTCTCCTACATATATTACATGAGCCTACCCGATTCTTTATGGTGGCGGTACAAAAATAAGCCCACTTCCGTTACAAAAAGAGTGGATGGGCTAGGTTATCACCATTCAAACCCTACAACCAAAATTCCTGCTTCCTTGCTAACTTTCTTTCTCCCCTTAGAGTTAGTTCCTAACGTAGTATGTCACATATATACCAATTAACAAAACAACTTGCTATTAAACCACCCCCAACTACCCCATACCCAGCTAGTCTCCCCGCTTCTTCTTTCTTGTCCCTTCCTTGGGCTGGTAGTCCGGATCGCTTCTATCATCAGTCTCCGACCCTGAACTTCAGGAATCCTCATCAGAACTTATCGTTATTATCTCTGGGGATTTCGGAACATCTATAACACTCACCACACTATCGGAGTCACTAGCATTATCATCATTCTCCCACCCCCACATGTCAAACCTGTCAATTCCTGCCCAAATGTCAGATATATCCGACTCATGCCCCTCTATATCATTCAGTGGGGGTCCCAGGGCAATTGGCGGTGAGGGAGGCAGATCTCCTCCCTGGGGAGGGGTTGGAGCTGGTGGGGGATCATGTGGATTCTCTGGGGGTACTACGTTAGGGGGTCCATGTCCCGCCATCTGTCATTAAAACAAAACAATTAGTAAGCCCCATAATGTATATTATCTTCAAGTAAACATCCTCTCATAACAGAAACATATCCAGTTATGTTCAGTTTCAACATTTCTCACTCAGGCCTTAAGAGTCCCTTCATATCCCCAATCCATAGGTACTTAGGGTACCCTTAGCGGTATAATAACGGTAGTTAATCATGTAACTACCTACAATTGCTCTGATACCATTACAGTAACGCCCCAACTTAATCCCTCATTAGCATATTCTTATTAGGTTCATTTGATTACTGAGGGAAAGCTTAATAAGTGGTGACGTTATCGCTATCCCAAAGGAACAAGGCTACTTAAACAATAAAACGATCAAAGGGGAAACTTTCACTGATTAACATACATTATACATGCTTCATAAGGTCCAACGATGCCATTAGTCATTCCAAAACATACATCTTACATAAGATACTTTCACTGATTAACATACATTATACATGCTTCATAAGGTCCAACGATGCCATTAGTCATTCCAAAACATACATCTTACATAAGATTAGCCACGTCCAAAAGGCAGTATACGTGACAGTTAGGCTTCTCAAGCCTCAAAACAACCATTATATACATAGTTATCCATTATTGTTTCGACCCGTATCTTTTGGGGTCCTTGGTTTCGGTAGCCTCATTCTCAGCCTTCACCTGGTTCGCCTTCCCTAAAACAATTTTAAAAACACAAAACAATGGAAGTATGAGCAATGGCTCAATACATTACCCCTGTACAAAAGAATAACCTTTCTTTAAGAGTCAGTGAGCGCGTGCCACGTTTAAAACGTTATTTCATAAACATTTCTCAGGAAGCATTGATTTTATTAAATGACTAGTAATTATATTTCTCAGCCAGGATCCTGACCCTTTAACAATGAATAACAGCCATGATAACCTTGAACTACAAAATTTCCCGTTAAACGGGAAGGGCCCAACAATGAATTCTGCTAGCAGAACTATGAACAATGAACACTAAACACTAAATACTAAATAGTGAACATGGCACATTGCACGGAACATTGAACTGGGTCTCAATAGATCCATAGGCTAAATAAAAAACTCATAAACATTAATCGATGTAAATATAAATGTTTCTTTTGAAAGGTACGAGAGATAACGTACCTGAAGGTCAATTATTGTTCTTTTCCTTTTTGGACGCCTTGATTTCAAAGCCTGCATTCAAGGTCCCTCACGTAGGTCAATATATTATAATACATTTGCAATTGACACTATTTATATCCTTAATTAGGAATGGGCTAATATATACCTTTATAAATACATGTACATTATTATTTTTTTATGAATTTGAAGGCATACAGTGGTATCGAATTACTTTAAACTTACAATAAAATGTGCGGTTCACTGATCTAATTTACCTTAAGCAAATTATCAATTAAAATAAATCAAATTAAATTAAATTAAATCTAATTTAAACGAAATAAAATAACGGGGTGTTACACCATTGCTCCTTTGAATGACAAGAAGTGCTATTTGGGCATCAATTTTCACTAATTTTCTCGACATGGTGAAGGCATTCTTGGTGCCTTACACCAATCGCTTGTGTATCATGAGACAGGCCAACCTTATGTTGTTTCCATGAAGTGGGAGATAATGAAAGTAAGATGCTCTCCACTCTTCAATTCTCCAAGGGAATCAAGAGGAACGAGCCTACTTTCTGTACCACCCTTAGGATGAAGGAGTCCAAGGAAGTGCGCGCACTCAAACCCATCCAAAAGGTGCTTGAAGAATTCAAAGATGTCATGCCCTCTGAGTTACCCAAGAGACTTCCCCCGAGGAGGGAAGTTAATCATGTCATTAAGTTAGAGTCGGGGGATAAACCACTCCATTATCCCTTTACCATATGCACCTTCAGAGCTCGAGGAGTGAATGAGGCAATTGAAGGAGCTACTTGATGCCAGTTGCATTCGTCCCTCCAAGTGACCTTATGGTGCACTGATCTTATTCCAAAAGAAGCATGATGGGTTACTTCAACTATGCATCGACTACCGATGCTTAATAAGATCACCATCAAGAACAAGTATCCTATTCCTCACATTGATGATCTTTTCATCCAACTTAGAGGTGCAAGGTACTTTACTAAGGTTGATTTGAGGAGTGGGTATTATCAAGTCCACATAGCCGAAGGAAATGAGCCAAAGAAGGCATGTGGAATATGCTATGGATCATATGAGTTCCTTATCATACCCTTTGGCCTCACTAATACATCTGCCACATTTTACACCCTCATGAACAAGGTCCTTGTTCCTTTCCTTGATGACTTTGTCATGGTCTATCTTGATGACATTGTCACCTATAGCAGGACCTTGGAGGAGCATGTGAGAAACTGGTGAGAAGTGTTCCAAACCTTAAGGGATAATGAGCTATATGTCAAGAAGGAGAAATGCTTATTTGCACAGGAAGAGGTGCCTTTCTTGGGGTGCATAGTTGGCAAGGGGGGACTTCCTCATGGACCCAACAAAGATCAAGGCCATCATAGATTGGGAGCCACCCACCAAAGTCACTGAGTTGAGATCTCTCCTTAGCTTGATGAACTATACTGGCAACTCATCAAGGGCAATTCTACTATCGCCACCCCTCGCATTGACTTATTGAACAAAAGAAGATGATAGACTTAGAGCCAAGAGTGCTAGCAAGCTCTTGATGTCTTAAAAAAGGTCATTACTAAGGAGCCAGTTCTCGCCCTCTCTGACCTTAACAAGCCATTCAAACTACACAATGATACTTTTAACTTTGCTATTGGTCGAGTTTTGATGCAAGAGGGTAATCCCAATGCTTGTGAGAGCCATAAGCTTAATGACACTGATTGGTGGTACACCGTACAAGAAAAGGAGATGACCCCGGTGTTGCATTATCTCTGTAGATGGAGGCATTATTTGCTCAACAGTAAGTTCATGATCAAGATCGATAACGTTGCCACAAGATACTTCCAAACTTAAAAGAAGTTTCCTCCCAAGCATGGTGAATAGTAAGACTTTCTAACTGAGTTCGCTTATATCATGAAGTACAAGCCGGGACGTACCAACTTAGTGGCTGGCGCTTTGAGCCGCAAGGGAGAACTTGCTAACATTAGTAGGCCTCAAATCAACCTCAAGGAATGGATTAAAAAAGGGTTCTAACATGATTCACTTGCCCAAAATATCATCCAACTTATCAAAAAAGGCAAGAAATGGAGATCTTGGGAAGAACATGGTTTGATCATCATAAAGGGCAAGTGCGTCTATATTCTTTCTCATGGAAACCTTCGGCGGGAAGTCATGAAGGAATGTCATGATAGCAAGTAGGTGAGACATCTGGGCATGCTGCATGCACCACACACTCACTCTTATGGGTGATTCGTACTATTGGCCTTACTTAAAGGATGATGTAGAGGTCTATGTGAAGACCTATCTTGTATGCCAATAAGAAAAGATTGAGCAAGGTGCACCCGTTGGACTCCTTAAGCCTCTCCCCATTTTCGAAAGGTCATGGGAGAGTGTCTCCATGCACTTTATCGTGGGTTTACCCATCAATGAAAGATACAATTGGATCCTTGTGGTGGTGGACGGTAGTCCAAGCATGACACTTTCATCCCCAAACCCAAGGAATGTTCTGTCGAGCAAGCCACCCATTTATTCTTCAAGCATGTGGTGAAGTATTGGGGCTTGCCTCGATCCATCATGAGTGATTGGGAGACTCGCTTCACGGTGCGCTTTTGGACATAATTGTTCAAGCTTATGGGTTCCAAGCTCAACTTCTACTACTAGCTTCCATCCGCAAAGTGATAGGCAAACTGAAAGCGTCAATGCTCTCGTGGAGCTCTACTTGAGGCACTACATGAGTGCTAATCAAAGGGATTGGGCAAGGTTGCTTGATGTTGCCTAACTCTCATATAACTTGCAAAGGAGCGAGTCCACAGGCTGAAGTTTATTCGAGACCGTCACGGTGCAACGGTCGTTGACACCAAGTTCACTTACCATAGGTTACAAGGGACTAGGTCCACTCGCTACAAGTTCAACAAGGATTGGAATGATTAAATAGGCATGGCTCAGGCTTACTTGGAGAAGGCCTTCAAGAAGACGAACAAGTGGGCCAACAAAAAGAGACACCGAGAGAGTCCCAAGTGGGAGACCTCATGCTTGTCAAGATGTGTAGCCATGCGAGTTTAGGTGGTCGACGGTATGAGGGTGTTTTCCTCCTCCTTAAGAAGGTGGAGGCACAAGCCTACAAGGTGGAGTTGCCTCCTAAGATCAAGTATGATCTTCTATTCCATGTAAGTCTACTCAAGCCTTATCATGGAGACTGAGTGGATCTGAATCAAGGCATCTCTCAACGGGCACCCATGGGTATGAAGATACAACATGACAAAGAAGTGGAGGAAGTCCTCTCCGATCGAGTGGTGCGGCACTACAATCAATCATCAAAACATGAACTCCTCGTTAAATGGAAGGGACTACCTGGAAGTGTAATAGTCTGATCCTAACCTATGTTTTTTGATTTTAATCATGTTTACTTAATTAATCATATTTATTTATTTTACTCGTGTTTACTCAGTTTATTATTTAAGGTTATTTATTTAACCAAATCATATCTAATGACTCAATTGTACCCCAATTTATTTATTCAATGAATTCCATTATATTATCTAAATTTTTCGCATTCAATTATCCTATTTAATCATCTCAGTTGGGAGATATTTCATTTTGGGACCCTCTTTGCAATTCAAGTTTTATTTATCGTTTAAATCAGGTGAATTGATAATAGGCCTCAGTAAGCATGATTTAGCAATTAATTATTTTCCTTAAACTTGGAAAAATTTAATCTCGAGCCTTATAAAATCTTTAACGCAATCTTCACCTATTTTTTGGCTCAAAACCCATTATTTAGGCCCAATCCTACAAGGCCCAAGTCACTTGTATTTATTTATCACTAATTATCATGATTTGCACCTAAACATACTTAGCAAAATGTACTTTATGGCAAGGAAAATTTCAACTACATCTTAGGCAAGACCTTAGGACCATTATTTATCAATTACTCACAAAAAAAAAATTGCACGCAAACCTCTCCCTCCGTCACTCTTTCTCCATGGCAGCAGGCCGGGAAAGCAGGGCAACAGCCCCTACCCAGTTTCTCGCCACCACACCACCCTTCTGTTGCCCCTCCAGCCACCATCCCAGCCACCAGCAACTGCCTGGGAATCCCCCACAGCCACGGCAGCGCCCTGCTCAAGTACAGCCCCAACTCCTTCATTCAAGCATCCAAGTGAGCTAACCCTAACCTCAACCTATAGAATTTTTTTTGAGTTTTATTGATTGTTTAAGTTATGGCTTATGTTTATATGAACCAAGTGATGGTTATTATGTAATTTTTATTGAGTTTAGTGATGTTTAAAGTTCTGGGTGATGAATTGGAAGTGTGATCAAATGAGTAGAATCATGGAAGTTGAATCCAAGCCTACTTGTTTCATTTGTTGTGATTTTGACATGGGTTATGTATATGAGGCCTTAAATGATCTTTTTATATTTGATTGTGGTATTTTGGATGCTTACTTGAGATGGCCATAACCTAGATCTTTATGTTTATACATGGATTATGGATATTTTACAGATTTTTGCTACTGTCATATTGGGAATAATTGGCTTGTCCAAAATTTATGAAATTTTTACTGTAGGTGCTAGATGATATTGGGCAATTTTTGGCAAAATTTCTTGAATTTTCAAGATATATTTTATGAGTTATGAATTTTTGAAGTGAACTACCCTACTTTGGTGCAAATTGGGTTGTTATTCCAATTTCTGTGCAGCGTATACTCGGAGGAAAATTCTAAAAATTTTACTGTAGATTGTCCATATTATTTTTGAATTTTTATATAAGATTTCATGAATTTTGGTTGAGTATTTTGTGTTTGGTGGTTTTTAGAAGTATTTTGAGTAATTGTGTAAAGAGCAATAATAAAGATTGAGCGAGATTGATCATACATTCATTTTGTGTACTTTGGGCCAAGTAAGGTCATTTAAAGGGGGGAAAAAATGTTTATGGGGCTTAATGGGGCACTTAGCTCAATTATGGGGAGAAAAGTAGACAAGTATGTATTGTGGGAGTATATTTATGAGTTATGAACTTTACAAAGGAAAATACCAAGTTTAGTGAGTTCAATAGCCTCTATGGTTTTCAATGACTCTTTTGGGGAGGAAAACTATGTTTAATGGACTTATGAATGAAATATAAGAAGTGGGGAGAGTACTGATTCAGAAATCATGTTTATCGGATCAAGCAAGTGTCATATATGCCATCTTGAACAAAGTTATACCTCTCTTGACCTCACACTATCAAGTATTGGGCGAATCCAATGTACTCCATGCCAATTCAGTGTACTCCATGTTATCTTGAACCAAGTTGAATTTGAATGGGCCTTAAAACCCGTATTAGTCACCTATTTCAGAAAGGCCAAAAAATCAATCTTCCATTGACAACCATTATGACCTTCTCTAGTCTTGGTCTCATTGTGGCTTATTCTATTTTCACTTACTTTTTATCAGATTTAATGACTTTCATTTATTCAGTTTTAAAGTTATATCGAAATACTTAAGTTGTGTATATCATTTAAGTATTTGCTAACTATTACAGTTGCATTAATTACTCAGTTTCTATCAAAGCTATTCAAGTATATGAGTGAATATCATTTACTGACTATACATGCCTACAATTGTATGAAGAGCGCCGAGATCTAGGTTATCGTTCCCCGTTATGCATAAGTCTTATCAAGTCACAACATATTTATCAAGTCAAAAATATGTTTTGCAAGTCAGATAGCATTCTAAAGATCCCAGGTATGTTCATTGCATGTATCTTTAGAAATCAAAATGTATTTATCAAAGTTATCACGTTTTGGTAAGTACATCAATGAATCAGTTTATACAATGATTTATCACTTAATTATTGACTCCGCCAGTTATCATCTGTAGGGCAGTTGCCCTCTAGTTACCTGCATGACTTCAGGCCAAGTCACCCGGTCGGTTTGGCAGATGTACGTCTATCTACATATCGTAACAGTTATAAGGGGCTCACTACTAGATAATAATCAGTAATGCAGTTTTATATTTATCTCAATCACTATTTTAACTTAAAATGAATTGCCAAGCGGGCCCAACTAATGTTTCAAGGTTATTTTACAATACAGTAATGTATGTACTGAGCTTCAACTCACCATTCGAAATGTTCTCATGTTTTGTTTTCGGCATGCACATGAGTTGCTTTATTCTACCAAGCCATATAAAGAAATTGATAGTCCAAGGACATCTGGATGGGTTCATAGTGGTGGTTGCTCATATTATATAGAGACCATTGGATAAGCACTTCAGTAGATAGTGATGCAAGTTTATGGTGATGTAAACTTTAAGTTAGTTAGTCATTACTTGTATATGATTGGATCAAGTTTGAAGATGTATATAAGTGACCCATATTATATCCAGTCATGGTGTATAGAGCCTTGTCCTTCGGGATGGCGGTAACGTCCTATTCATTGGATTTATCAGTTGTAACAGATATTATGGAGATGAACAGTGACACAGGTACAGTGGGGGCGTTATAGCTTTGGTATCAGAGCAGGGTTATGAGTTTATTTTAATGGGATTATGAAGTATGAAGAGTTGAGATGGGAGGTTGATAAGATGGGTTAGTGAGAGCTATTATAGCATGGTTAAAGATTTGAGACCACGAAAATGGATGTTTACCCCTTTCATATTCATCTTTTACGTTTGTATGGTCAATAGATCCTTCTGCAGTGCACAGGATGTTGCATATTACTATGACCATCCATGTTTCTATACTACATGCTAGCATGGTGGTCCACTTGTATGACCTCTATTACGAGTTTCATAGCCACAATTATGGTCCATACCACTATAGACAGTTGTGGTCAGCACCTAAAGTTACCCCTTGGAGTTCGTTATTAACGTTATAGAGTCCATAGCCCTAATAGGCACATTTCAATAAGGTTTATTCAGATCATGATAATCTATGGGGAATCCTCCTAAGATATATAAGCATACTTAGCATTGGGGTATCATACGGTGCAAGAGACGACCCCTTATATACAATCTTAGTTTGACTATTCCAGTATTGGATTATGTGTATCTTCCCCGGCAAAGGAAGGGTTTGATGAGGGCCACATTAGGACAGAGAGTTAAGTGAACTAGACTTTGCCATAGTGAATATGTATGAGCACTTAGGCATGGGTTACCAAGCTAACAGGAGTGGAAGACTCCATGTTATTACGTTTTCGCAAGCATATCAATGATCACATAGACCAAATGTAGAGAGCATAGCAACATTACAAGGAAACGAGGTGGGAAGTAAGTGAGATACTAGGGTGGTGGAACTATTTGAGTATTAAGAGCAATAGAAGTAACTTCTAGAGTATTCATTTTAACAAGAGTTTTCATGGGGTTATGTAGGATGTAAGGGAAAGTATGTACACCTGTTACATGCACTTTGCTAATATGCACATCATACTCTTAAGGGATTTTTGGAGATGTAGTACGTACTTCAGTTGTGAGTTATTTAATGACCCAGTATTGGGTGATGTAGAGAATCGGAGAAGTATGGCATGCCATATCTTTTATTACTTGAATCTTATATCCTTAACCATGTTTACTTGCCAGCTTCTGCTATAGCATTCTCCATAAGAGACAATGATATAGAAACCATTTGGAGATAATATGGGATTAGATTGCTTTGTTAAAAAAAGGTACCAATTTAACTCAACTCATGATGTGGCAGCAGAGTTACAAAGCGAGTGGATCACATGAGGTTCCGGTTTAGCCCAACACTTGGGTAACTTTTCATATAAGCAACTCAAACCCAAACAATCATGATTATTTACCTTGTTGGTTATATAATGGAGCCTATAATGATCCACAGTGTGCATGCCTGTGTAATTTGCAGTTCTCCCAAGAATATTTGATCCTTTCTGCTTACAGTTCAGTTATTGCTATGTTCATATTTCACTGTCGCATACTCTAACTCCTTGTTCCCATTCACTTATTGTTTGTAAAGCCTCTTGTCTTATGACCTCAACAAAGTTCAACAGAGCTAAAGATTTAAGGGTCATTGTGAGCCATAAGGTGTTTATGAGCTATGCTGGACCAATTAAATGAGATGTTGGCTATAAGTTAGTATGTATGGATGCATGTTTTCATTTATTTAGGAGTTATATTATATGTTCATTTCTCTCATTTGTTCAAATCTTGCAATTGTGTACTCCGGGTGTGTAAAACGTTGAGTTATGAACTCCAGAGTGTGGTCATTGAGCTATTGAAATATTTCTTTCCATTTCAAGTATCTATTGTAAGGCTTGAAGCCTAGATTTGGTCACTTGTAGGCAGAACTCTATCCGTTTTATCTTAGGATTTTAAGGTTTCACTGAGGCACATTAGCATATTTGATGTTGAATGCAGTGATGTTTAAAACCCAATGTCAGGATGCCTTTTGCACCTTCCCCGAAGATTATTACACTGTTAAGTTACATGTACCCCTCTAGATAAGGAAAATGCCTTGTGGGGCTATATCTTCTGGTTGAATCAATATGCGGTGGGCATTACAATGAGTACTTATGTCTGTTGATGACGGTTTAGTAGCTTATGGTATGTTACTCAATATTATATGGGTTATATGTAGTGTGACAAGTTGTCATGCAAAGGGAACATGTATTTCTGTCACTAAGACCTCACATTGGCAATGCTCCTATTACATCTAGTCATTGACTTACCTTTGCCCTAACCCTTGGATTGTTCAGGGTATCATTTCGTTGCTCATAGCACTCATTTGCTCTATAGTAGTTCTTTGTCTAGACCAGTTGCTTTAAGGGTCGCATCTGACATCTAAACCATGCCAAGTATCACTTATCTTTTACAAGAATGCTTTTTCATATAGTATTTCTTGTAATGGTTGTTTCCTTTACTCAAAGATCTGCTCTATCTATAATTTCTCTCTCCATTCCAAACCCCAAAAGGGCACGTACCTTTTTTTTTTTAGCATGACCTCTCATGTTCTTGCAAACTCATTGTTAAGTCTGGAATACAATTTTTTTGTTCAATTCTAAATGGTTGTCAATATTTTGATACTATTGATTGTTATCATCTTTTATTCGTTCTCCTGGGAACGTACTCACGCATGTATCTAATATCTCTTTTATTCATTGTTGACTACGATATCTCATTCATTTAGTGTTGAGAGCATGTTCACGCATATACCTATTAGGTAAATTTTGAGTGTAAATAAAAGGGTCGTAAGCGTACAGCTCCCGCTGTAGTACTTGAGGGTCGTGCCCTCGGGGACAAGGTTGAGATTAAGGTCACGCTTAACTAAATTATTATAAATAGAATTAAACTATCCTAAAATAGGCATAATTATTTGTATCAACCTAAACAATATCCATAAAGACGTTTAATTGAGCTATAAATGACTAAATTCCCTAAGATTTGGACTATATCATCTGACTTCACTAAAGTGAACTGAATAACATTAGCAGCACCAAAACAGAGAACATTAAAGAAATTAAATGCATTAAACTTGCAACAAGTAAATAAAACTACAAAAGTAAAATCACACCTGCTACTTAAGTGAATTCCATTATCAACATCCCAAATCAAATAAGAATCAAATGAATAAAATCAGAACTCAACCAATTCAAACCAAGCAAAAGCATCCACTCGATACCAAGCAAAACAAATAAGGCCCTGTTCTATTTTGTGTTTTTTGGGATTTAGCTAAGAGCTTACATCTCCTTACAGCTTTGTACATTTCCTTACAGCTCCTTACATCTTCTTACATCTCCTTACATCTTCTTACATCTCCTCACATCTCCTTACATCTTCATACATCTCATAGATTTTCTGTAACATTTATTTATTTTAGTTACAAAAATATGCATATTTTTTTAATGATACTACCAATATACAAAATTTATAAATATCTTATGAACCCAACGTTTACATAAACATAAAAACATAATATAACGACGTAAATTATATTTGAGTTTCGACATGAAATATATATTATTATAGATGACCATACATTTGTTTATATTTAAAATTATTTACTTAAAATAGAAATTTATTTGAAGAGTTGTATTCAATTTTATCAAAAAAAAATTATTTTTTTTGTTTATACTTTGCTTATTCGATCAAACTAATGTTCATATAAAAAATCATCTCAAGTGGACGAAATTTTATTCACCAAATTTATGGGGATTAATATATTTTATTGTTGTGTAATTAACTTAATTAATTATTTATTTTCAATAAGTATATTATTTTAATATTATTATTTATCATCCAAAACGTTCATTGTAAAACAAATTATACTATACAACTCTTCAACAATTCAACTACTCCTTACATCCATCCTTACAGCTCCGTACTGTTTTTTACATCTTCTTATAGCTCCTTACATCTTCTTACAGCTCCTTACATCTTCTTATAGTTCCTTACAGCTCCTTAAATCTCCTTACATCTATCTATCTATCTATCTAAAATGCGAAATCGAACAGCCCCTGAGTATTCTGAACAGGGGAGCGGAGATACCCAACATCAATCAACATAACCTAGAGCAACATCGATCCAACTCAATCCCACTTCCTTAAACAAGCAGCAGATAACAAACACAAATAACAAAAACCCAAATAACATGAGCATACTCAACAAGATCGTGACAAAGCAGGGGATGAAGATTAAATTCGCATTGAACAAACTCAGAGCAAACTGAAGTAGTCAACATTCCAAGATAGCAGGCCATAAAATTGAAAGTTCATCTTGAAATTAAATCCATAACAACCAGGCTAGAGAATGATATCAAAACAATAAACTCAAAAACCTCAAATTCGAAGCCAAAAACTGATATGAACTCTGAAATTAAATCTAAAAAACAACCAGAACTGAACCCTAGAATTCAAAAACAAAATTGAAATCAAAACCCAAAATTACCCAAAACTGAAATTAGGACGAACTTAAACCGAAAACTAAACCTGAAACTAAAGGTAAACCCTAAAATTGCGCATACAAATGTAAACAAAACCTATAATCAGTACCTGAAATGGCCGAACCTGCTCTGCTTCCAAACAGGGGAAGCCGTGACAGGGGAGAGGGGGTGCGAAATTTGCCAAGGAAAAACCCAGAATAGTTCATTGCAAGCATGAAATTCATCAAACCTACTTCAAATCAACTCATTAAAGCTCGATTACACGCAATTGAAGGCTAAAGAAACGAATTTGATATTCGAAATTAACCACGAAAAAAAATGGAAATCGAACTCTAAATTGCTAATACTTGAATTACACGAACAAAGAACCCTAAATAAAATCTGCAAAACTAAAACCTAAACCTAGATTACCTAATTACTACCTAAAACTTCTTAACCTCCTTCAATGGCATCGCTAGCTCGATTTATACCTGAGCCCTTTGTTCTTGGTCGTTGATTTCAAATGGCATGGACGGTGGAGATGGTGCAAGGTGGATGTTGATGAAGATGATGTGCTAGTGCCTGGTGATTGAAGATGATGAGTTGTGATGGTGGTTGCTGGTGTCGTGGTAGTGAGGATTTGAAGAGAGAGATAGAGGAGATGAGATGATGGTGAAGAGGATGGTGGTGGAGGGTCGGGTTTCTCTGCTTCTGGGAACCGAGATGAGAAGAGAGAGAAGATTAATGAGAGTTAGGGGGAAAGGCAGTCACGCGGGCGCACGTGCCTGGGTTGGGTATTGGGCCAGGTAGTTTTAGGTTTTTTTTTCTTTGGGCCAAACAACAAAATCGCTTTTGGGCTGAGTTCAAGTCAATTCGATCCAATTTTCCATTCCCGACATTTCCTTCATCTTTTTCCTGCATTTCCTTGCACTTTTCCACATTTATTCAAAACCTACAAAACAAAATCAAATCAAATAAAAATCTTAAAAATACGATTATAACGAGCACAAAACAGGTGTAAAAGTACCTTAAAAATAAAACAATTTTGGTACGAACAATACCTTATACTCCATTTATGTGTAATAATACGCTCATGTGACTTGCTCTGAATTCATAAGGTGATTCATCTCTCATTAGTGTGGGTGATTGTTATAATCCTCCTACTCTATTTATTTTGAACTTCAACTCCCACACATATATCTTATATGCTCATAAGTAAACTCCAACTTTTCTATTCAATCTTATTATTGTACTTAAACTGGTTTCATATGAGCAAAGGCACGTTTTTAATGTAACTTGCTCAATCTATTTACTTATCTGTTGGTACTTTGCTCATCCAATCTATTGATCTATCCATTACACTTTACCGGTCCAATCTATTGATCTTTTAATTGTACTTGCAATTCTCACACCTATATTTTATATCCTCATAAGTAAACTTTAGTAATACTTATTTAATCTTATTGTCGTACTTGCCTTGGCTCCATATGAGCAAAGGCATGTTCCCACTACAACCTATTCAATCCATTTATCTATTCATTAGACCTGCTTGTTCAAGCTATTTATTTATCCATTGTACCTTGTTTATCTAATCTATTTCTCTATTTATTGTATTTTGTTTGGCCACTCTCTTGATTGCATTTATCCTGTCAATGGTATCTAGAAAGTCACCCTGTTGGAACTCAGTTGCTGGCCATCTTGTTTTTAAATCATCAGCTAAACTCAAAGGTAACTAGGCCATCTTTCTTCTTGGATAACTATGTATTGGATCCTTTATATCAATATTTATAAACCATGATTCGTATGGTATTATGTTTCAGAATTCTTAATACACTCACGGTTGTCTTTATTCTAACCACCCCATGATAATATCTCCTTTATTAGCCTTTTCTAGTCTTATTGTTTATTTCTTTTGTATGCAATGATTCGCTTGGCTAATAATTCCATCACTCTCATCCCTAACCATGGACTTATGAATGAAATATGAGAAGTGGGGAGAGTAATGATTCAGAAATCATGTTTATCGAATCAAGCAAGTGTCATTTATGCCATCTTGAACCAAGTTATACATCTCTTGGCCTCACACTATCAAGTATCGGGCCAATCTAGTGTACTCCATGCCAGTTAAGTCTACTCCATATTATCTTGAACCAAGTTGTACTTCAATGGGCCTTAAAACCTGTATTAGTCGCCTATGTTAGAAAGGCCAAAAAATCAATCTTCCATTAACAACCATTATGACCTTCTTTAGTTTTGGTCTCATTGTGGCTTATTCTATTTTCACTTACTTTATATCAAATTTAATGACTTTCATTTATTCAGTTTTAAAGTTATATCGAAACACTTAAGTTATGTACATCATTTAAGTATTTGCTAACTATTACAGTTGCATTAATTACTCAGTTTCTATCAAAGTTATTCAAGTATATGAGTGAATATCATTTACTGGCTATACATGCCTACAATTGTATGAAGAGCGCTGAGATCTAGGTTATCGTTCCCCGTTATGCATAAGTCTTATCAAGTCACAACATATTTACAAAGTCAAAAGCATGTTTTGCAAGTCAGATTACATTCTAAAGATCCCATGTACGTTCATGATCTGTATCTTTATAAATTAGAGTGTATTTATCAAAGTTATCACATTTTGGCAAGTACGTCAATGAATCAGTTTATACATTTATTTATCATTTAATTAGTGACCCCGCCAGTTATCATCGCTAAGGAAATCGTCCTCCAATTACCCACAGGGCTTCAGGCCAGGTCATCCGATCGGCTTGGCAGATGTATACCTATCTATAGATCGTAACAGTTACAAGGGGCTCACTACCAGATAATAATTAGCAATGCAGTTTTACATTTATCTCAGTCACTATCTTAACTTAAAATGAATTGCAAAGCGGACCCAACCAATGTTTCAAGGTTATTACAATACAGTAACGCATGAACTGAGCTTCGGCTCACCATTCGAAATGTTTTCATATTTTGTTTTAGCCATGCACATGAGTTACTTTATTATACCAAGCCAATTGAAGAAATCAAGGGTCCAAGGACATCTGGATGGGTTCATAGTGGTGGTTGTTCATATTATATGGAGACCATTGGATAAGCACTTCAGTTGATAGTGATGTAAGTTTATGGTGATGTAAACTTTAAGTTAGTTAGTCATTACTTGTATATGATTGGAT
This sequence comes from Selenicereus undatus, assembly GCA_017589665.1. Lineage (NCBI taxonomy): Eukaryota > Viridiplantae > Streptophyta > Magnoliopsida > Caryophyllales > Cactaceae > Selenicereus > Selenicereus undatus. The sequence goes on along the minus strand of JACYFF010031954.1, from coordinate 85,363,596 downwards.
GAAGTTTGAAGATGTATATAAGTGACCCATATTATATCCAGTTGTAACAGAGATTATGGAGATTAACCGTGACACAGGTAGAGTGGGGGCGCTACAGAAAGCAAGGCTAACTGGGAGCCCATGCAATACTTGTGGCAATTCAAGGAGCAAATACAAGCATTGGAGGACAAGAAGGCAATAAGGACATTGTCAGATTAGGTGGGGGAGAATGTCACGGACAGCTCTAGAATGTCCCATATTTCCCTAGAGTGTGTTCTAAAGTGTTCCATAAAGTTCCATACACTTCTATACTTGTGTAGAATCTTGGATGTTTGTATAGAACATTCTAAATGTACAAAATTAGTCGTAGGATGAAATAGAACTCCATTGTCCATTAAGAAGGTGGGATATATAGACCCTAAGGCGGCTCATTAGTACATCAAACATTTCCAAGTCTAATACAACGCATTCTCCTAAACTTCCTTATCTCCATTGTCTCTCTTAGCTCTCTTTGAATGAGTGTGTGTGTGTGACAAAGCCTAAGTCAAGCAACCAACAAGGCTTACTGGCAAACTGAGGAAGGATTCCAAGTGAGTTTGCTAGCATGGCATGGGTTAGAGTTTCTATGAATTATCAACCCGTGACACATGTCCTAATGCCAGTCGTGGCCCACTCCATTTGTTACTCGGCCTCTCAGCTTTCTTTCCCTATTTCTCTCTCCAGACGAGCCCATTCCTTTCCTCTTCTTCCTGGCCCTTTCCTTCCCCCCTCCACTTCTTTCTTTCCTTCAGTACCAGACTATGCTCTTTTCGCGAGGCCAAGTAACTTTCGTTACCTAGTGCCCTAGCCAACACGCCGCCTAACTCCTTCTTCCTTACTTATTTCCCCTCGCGTATGTCACATGACCTCCGCCTTATTTTAATTATAATTCTAATTCTTTCTTTTCCTCATCTTTCCTTCATGGCAAACCTGAAGCCCAACATCCTTGTTCTTCTTCTTCTTTCTTTCCAGCCACAAACGCAGACTTCCCCCCTCGCTTATCCATCGTCATCATCATCATCAATACCATTATTATCTCTCCTTTTCCCAACAGTTTCACCTTCATCATATATCTCTTCATCAATTGGGAAATCAAGATCTCTCTTTAGTAGCTACAAGATCAATTTCAAGACTTCAATTCGAATGAGTGGAAAGTAGTCAAGAGAAGGGGTTCGACATTGGCTACATGAAAGAGGAGGCAACAAGCTTGAATTAGCAAGTAGGGAAAAAAAAGTGGAAGTAGAGTTACAGTTCTTTTCTTTTTTTCAGTTCTTTTTCTCATTTTGTTTCTTTTTCCAACTTTAGATCTAGTAATTACCTTCTTAAATCATGAAATCGAGTTGGTTGCATTGAATTTGAGTGGGTTTTATTTCAATTATATTAGATTTTACAAGCGATTTTGTTTGAATTTGTCTTGTCGAATTCTTGGTTTAGTGGCTCCCCCTGCTTCGATTTGTAAATTCCCTGAGTTGTTCAACTCAATTCAACTCAATCAGGGTTGTGTTGCTGTCGCCCTGGGTTTGCTTCTTGCTAAGTAATTGTTGATTTAAGAGGATAATATGACTTCAATTGTGATTATCGTAGAACATATTTCTGTGTTGGCTTCGATTTTAGGATGATGTTCGGTTTCGCTTTATCACTTGACTACTTTCTGGGTTTAGTTTTGACTATGTTAACTACTATATTGATGCTAAGCAGAACGTTTGGTTTATTATGTTGATAATTTGTGGTGAGAATTATTATTGTAATTATTGTTAAGTCTACAATTTATGTAAGAGAGCACTAGATTTTGTTAGCTGAGGTTTTGCTTGCTATTTTGAATATGAATTTTGTCAGTGATGAAAACTTGAAAAGGATAGTGATTGGGTTCATGCTTGGATGGATGGCTGAGTTTTGATTCTGGAGTTAATATCAGTTTTTAGCGAATGTTAGTTCATTACCCTTTTGTTCTTATTTCATTATATTACAAGCTAATTTAGTTCGTGGCCTAAATTCATACCCATCTCTGTGGATTGGCACCCTCAAGTATTACGACGATATAATGATACGCTTACACTTTAAACTTAATTTATATAAAAGTCACAACACCAACAAAAGATAATCAACTTTTCTATGCATTTGAACTCGCCAAATAGACCCTGGAATAGAAAATAAACGCGAAACATTTGAAGAACTCAGTTTTGAATCACTTATTAGCCTAGCTACCCTAGTCCACCACTTCAAAATGTCCGCTTCTGGAAGCTTTTGAACACAATGCATATTATATATTCTCAAGCAATGACAACATAGTATGCATTCCTTACTAGACTTCTTGTAGCTACATGTAACTATGCGATCATCACTACAGAACCTCACTTCAAATGCAAATTGATTTGCATCACAATTCTCAAAAACAAAATACACATAATTTGTCCCGGTCTGAGTCTCAATTGAACTAACCAAACCTTGAGAACAACCCTCCCCTTTTATATATTTGAATTCAAAAAGCTTGTAAATATTAACAGTATTTATGCTTATAGCATGCTCTAGAATACAAGCAATAGGAAGATACATATCAAGAAAACCTTCTTTATTCCTAACATTATCATCTCTTTCATTTCTCCTCCATTCAGTGATAACATTAGAAAATATGCTATAAAAATCAAACAACCCATAAATTCCATGCAAACGCCTCAATAAAGCTACATTGGTGCTTTCACTCCTCTGAGAAAACAAGACTCCCCCAAAAAAATAATTCTTTGAAAATGCCCCATACCATTTCTCCTTCAGATTATATAGCCTAATCATCATGATCACCACGATTGTATTCTTCAACCAAGCTCAAACAGAACATAAATAGAAAACATATCATACAATTGATCAATAATTGTAGAAATAGAGATTGTAAATCATTTTTGAATAACAAATATAAAAATTGTGAACAATAGAAATGATATTTGTGAGTAATAGGTATAGTAGTTATGAACAATAGATATAAACATTGTGAACAATACGAATGATGATTGTCACAATCATATTTCAGCTGTAGCATTTTGTACACAAATTTGTTGAACATATTAAGAAGAATTATAATAGATTTTGTGAACAATCTAGATTGAATTTGTGAACATCATATGTAAAAAATAATAGTACCAAATGATTCAAAGTATACCACTTACAGCAAAAATTAAACTCTGGGCACTGTATCACACCTAAGAAGCACATGATCAAGCTTGCGAACAAAGCCTCCCTTTGCCCTCAAATGACCAATATGTTTCCTTAAGTTTTCAGACAAATGTCATCCACACAATTGATGTTTTAAGTTAGGAAATATTTGACTAACAGCATTAGCAATGGCAGGAGCTTGATCTGTCATTACCGTTCTTAGATGAATACCATGCATAGACTTGAGAAAAGTCTTGAATAACCAAACAAAACTTTTAATCCTCTCATTCACCATACAACCACATCCCGCCATCAAATTTCTAGCATGATGGTTCATACATACAAAAGTAGCACATATCATATCATACCGGTTTGTTTGAAAAGTAGTGTTAAAAACAAGCAAATCTGCAAATAGATGATAATCAACCTTCATTTATGCATCTCTCCAAAAAAAGCTAACCGAAAAACCTTCATCAACTTCAAATGCATAAAAGAAATCATCCTCATTATGATACCTGGAAATAAAAGTCTTCATGAGATGATTACCATCCCCAACTTTGTAATGTTTTCTTTTACTTCTTAGCAACGTTATTATAGACCTCTCTTGTAAGAAAACCAAGAGAGGGAGAACCACCAACCTCTTTCCTTAACACTCGATATGCATGTGATACTTTCACACCACTCTTCCTCATCCTTCAAAAATAATTCACGTGAACCTTCTATACTTTTTGATGAGAACTAATCATATACACTTCATCCTTTGATGAAAAACAATGATTGTGCTACATGACATGTTTTTTCACAAGCCTATCAAAATTTTTCTCAAGAGAGATTACAAATCTAGATGGACAATTCGACCTTATATTTATCTTCATATATTTCTTTTCTTACTTACCTGTTGCCCCAATGCCTTTGCTTAGTACAATTAAACTCCCTCTCATGAACAATATCAATGTTTCGCTTATAATGCAACCTATCATATCTCACACAAAAACCAATTTCAAAAGCATGTTCATTATACAATTCAAAACATTCATGTGTGATTTAAATTTTTTTCCCAATGAGTTCGACTCACCAGCTTCCTTAACCAAAATATTAGCTCATAGTTTTGACTTTTTCCCAAAGATTGAACTGCTCAAACAACCAGCATTACATCTGGTACCTTTTCTTTTCCTTTTCATTGATAAAAAAGATACAAATATGGCATAAGACAAGTAAATTTACTCAATAAACATTCAAAATGTTCACAGAACATACTGTTGTCATTAGTTAGTATATTAGTGAATGTTATTAACTGTTTGTATAACACTAAAGAGTAATTGAGTTTAAAATATTTGTGAACATTATTGAATATGTTTGTGAACATAACCATTTAAAATTGTGAACATTACTAGATATGTTTGTGAACATACTATGAAGATTACTCAGTATATTTGCGAACATAAACTACTATATAAATAATGTTTGTGAATATTAATTGGTATGTTTGTGAACATAAAAGTTGTGTTTGTGAAGAGTGATTGACATAAAATATTTTTGGACATTACTTAATATGTTTGTGAACATAACATTCTAAATTTGTGAACATTAATTACTCAATCAGATAATCAAAATTACAAAATATTTAGGTTTCTCATTGGAATATTATAGGGTACATGTTTGTCACACACGAACTACAAATTATTTGTGAACATTAATTACTACAATTGTGGACATATACTGTTGTAATTGTGATCATATTAGCCTATGATATTTGTCAATGTTGACTTGAAATTAACAAAACAGAAGACAAATTGACTTTATCACATATCAACATCTCCAAAAACCTCTAAATGACTATGTTTTTTTTTTTTAAAAGAAGAAAACTCTAGCAAATTATATATCACACAATCAAAATCTTCAAGATTTCAAGATATTTAGGGTTTTGATTCGAACAATGCAAGAATGTTCGACTAATTACTCATGCAAAAAAGTCATTGCTGAAAATTAACAATACGGACAACATGTTTAGGTTTTCATTCAAACCTCGAAACGTTTTTAAAATTGAACCAGCTTGATTACGAATCCCATCATCAACAATAGGAGTAGATTTTCACACAATCATCCATAATAATTGCTTGAATTTAGAATTCAAAATAAAACTGAATTCAAAAGAGGATTAAATCATTGTAAAAATCATGTATTGTAGAGTAGGACTTTGCCAAGTTCGAATATCTTCTTATTAAATTAAGTGAGATTTCAAAAATAAAGGGCGAAAAAAACACAACGCAAAAGAAGAAAAAAGAAAATTGATGAAAAACCAGCCGCGTACAACTAAAAGTCTAAAATACGCGGCATAAAACTACAAGACTATGTGATGGAGATGCACTTAGGGGAAAAGGGCATACACGAAAAACGAACACTTGGGTTAATGATGTAATTTGCATCATTCCTTGACCTTTATTTAGGTGTTGTTTTACTTATGTTTCATTTTCTTTCTAAAATTTTCATTGTAATAATAATGCAATTGGACAAATTTCTCTTTGATTAGGAAATTTAAGTGAGTTTAGTTTTTCTTTTTTAAAAAAAAAAGAAAAACCTTTATTTTCCCTTTTTGGTTCACTCAAAGTTCGATCAAGTTCCTATTATTATTTTACCAAATATTTATTGGCATTGTTTGCATTATTTCGTATTTAAAGTTAGATGAACAACCAAGTTCATTGCACTAAGCTCATTATGCACTTGGGGTCTCTTTACGGTATAAGTTTGGTTTATTATTTTTTTGCTGTCTAATTTTATTCTTATTTTATGGTTTTATGGATTTGACCTTAAGTGATACAATGACACTCATATGATTAAGGCCCTGTTCTTTTCAGTGGGAAATGAGGGGTGTGGGATGGGTGATTGTAGGAAAGGGGGGAAGGAGTAGGTGAGTATGGTATGTTTTTTTAAGTGTGGAAAAAAGTGGGTGAGTGTGGGTGAAAGTTGAATATAGTTGAATGAAGTTGAAGGACTAGTTATTAATATTTTTTTGTTTTATAATGTAATAATTTTATTGTAATAGTAATTATTGAAATTTTATTGTAATAATTTTATTGTAATAGTAATTAACCGTGGAAAAGAGCTTTTTTTGACAATGAAAATCATAAAAAATAGACTTCGAAATCGAATGTGTGATTCATTTTTTAATGATTGCTTGGTTTGTTATATGAAAAAAGATGTATTTGACTCAGTTTCTAATGATTCTATCATGTATCCATTCCAAAAAATAAAAAAAGGATAATTGTAATAGTAGATTATGTAATATTTTATGTATTGTAATATTTCATGTATTGTTTAAACTTTATGTTATGGTACACTTGGTAATAAATGTTCATATGTCAACACCCCTAATTCAAAACCCTAGATCTGCCACTATCGAAGAGCGGTAACATCGGTTAGCTCCTCGGCTTGCAACATGAGAACGTACTTCTTTTTTGCAAAGCACCTAGCTAGTATTAATTTGTTGTAACAATTATAGACAGGAGTTGGTTTAGTGTGTGGATAGGATCGGAGGTCGCGCATATATAGAGACTAATATTAATCATATATCCCAGGCATCATGTAAATCGAGTTTTGTACGTGTTTTCTGTGCATGAGTTTGATATGAAAATTTTTTCGTACAATTTGCTCCAAGAAGCAAAGTGAAAGACATGAATAATTTGGCTGCATGAAAAAGGAGTTTTTGTGTTACTTGTGGGTAACTTTGACATGGAAATTGTTTCATTCAAATTTAATGCAAGACATAATCAAAAAAAGGAAAAGGCATAAATGAGTTTGTTGTCTTGCATGCAAAACTGGCTTTCAAAATCACAATGCATGATAGCAAGAGGTTACATTGATTTCAACCGAACATTTGCATGCAAATTAATATATCATGCCTTATAACTATTAGTTATAGTCATCTGTTCATCATAATTTCATGAAAGGACTCAAGAGTCAACTCTTAATATGAGTGATTGACATATTTAGTTTTGCATTAAAACAATGATAAGAACAATATATTCTAAATTTTTAACTAACAAGTTTCATGAAGTTCGGGCATACTACAAGTTTGAAATCTAGTGAATTTTAAATTTGAGTTCTAAACTTTTTGGGTCTAAATGAAAAATCTTTAACATATATATAATGAACATTTTGACCTAATTGATTAATATTTTGATATTTTAAATGATGAAGACTTTTTGTTATATGACGGGTCTTTTTAGTATTTAGCATGTGTACCTAACATTGGACATATATGTGTACGGTAGAATCCTTAAAACATAATAATAATCCCCATCGTGTTCATCTCAGACTCTCAGTCCGTCCTTTCACTCTCTGCAGTCGCCGGCATTCTCGACACTTCGACCACAACGCATCTACTGGTCGCTCCACCGCCGGTAACTCTCTCTCTCTCTCTCTCTCTACCTCTCTCTCTCTCTCTAATATGTCGCATGAGGTAAAACTTCAATTACTTGGAACCCTTTCAACTATTTTGGCATTCCCCATTTTCAAATTCGGAAACATGCACTATTCTCCCACTAATTTCTCTTTTTTGTGGTACCCAAACAGTGGCGGATCTAGGTTTTGAATTAGGGGTGTCCACCTACGAACATTTATCACCAAGTGTACCATAACATAAAGTTTAAACAATACATGAAATATTACAATACATAAAATATTACATAATCTACTATTACAATTGTCCTTTTTTCATTTTTTGGAATGGATACATGATAGAATCATTAGAAACTGAGTCAAATACATCTTTTTCCATATAACATACCAAGCAATCATTCAAAAATGAATCACACATTCGACTCTGAAGTCTATTTTTTTACGATTTTCATTGTCGAAAAAGCTCTTTCCACGGTTGATGTAGACACTAGCAGTATCAATGTTAACTTCAATAGCCTAAACACCAATAGATGGGTAATGTCTTTCTTTGTCTCCACCATTACTCTACAAAGATCACCAAACCCTGTCAAGTTCTGAAAAGCTTCATCAGATTGCACATCAAGAACATAATTAGCAAGTTGATGCTCAAGTGTTGTAACCTCAAAATCAGAAAAATCATTGGATAAAATTGCACTAATTTGATTAGCTTAAACTGGTCAAAAAGTACTAAATTGATCACATGGACTTAAGCAAGCTACGCAAATAAGAAGCTCAGTGTCAGTCTCCCTGAAGCAATGTCTAAGCTCTTCAATATGTAGATCCACAACTATATATGTAGAACACTTCTACTTGATAATGAAACTCATAAGTACGTTCCTCGACATTACGTCGTGGCCTCCCTAGAAGAACCCATTTATTATCCATGTTTGGAATAGGAATCTTATATTTTACACAAAAAAGTACATGTTTTATCCATAAGAGAGTCTCACCCATCATTTCTCATCAATTCCAATGACTTCCTTGTGGCTTGGACAAGTTTCATGGCATTTGCAATATTTTGATCCTTTTTCTGCAAAGCTTGTGAAAGATCATGTGAGATTCCCAAAATGTTCAACATTAATTAAAGAGTGAAAGAAAAATTAAAGGAACTTAAATAGGCTATTCGCAAAGTGGCATCATTCCTTATAGTTGAGGTCTCCCCTTCAAGTTCGATAAGCTCAAGCACATCCATTATAGAATCAAACAACAGACTTGCATTCAGTAGTGATTTGTAGTGAGATCCCCAGTGTATATCACCGGCCCTTATAAGAGCAAGTTGTTGATTTAGCCCACGCCCAGTTTCAATCTCATCATTCTTTAATGCCTCCTTAACTCTTTCAGCTTGTTTCTCACGCAAGAGATCATGTCGTTTACAAGAAATTCCCACAACATTTAAAAGTTTACCAATTTCGGCCCTGTTCTTTTCAGTGGGAAATGAGGGGTGTGGGATGGGTGATTGTGGGAAAGCGGGGAAGGAGTGGGTGAGTGTAGTATTTTTTTTTAAGTGTGGAAAAAAGTGGATGAGTGTGGGTGAAAGTTGAATATAGTTGAAATACTAGTTATTAATATTTTTTGTTTTATAATGTAATAATTTTATTGTGATAGTAATTAATGATGATGAAATTTTTTTATTTTTGTTTATTCTCTTTTGTTCTTTTTTATTTTGTTTATTGTGTTTATTTTTGTATTTTTGTATTTGTATTTTTTATTTTTTATTTTTTATTTTTTTATTTTTTATTTTCTTAATTTTTATTTTGTATTTTTGTATTTTTGTATTTTTTATTTTTTTATTGTTTTTTTTATTGTTTTAAATTTTTTTAAATTTTTTTTAAAATTTTTAAATTTTTAAATTTTTTATTTTTTATTTTAAATTTTTAAAATTTTTATTTTTATTTTTATTTTTCTTAAATTTTTAAAATTTTTTTTGTTTTATTTATTTTTGTTTTTTTGTATTTTTTTTATTTTTTTGTATAACTTTTTTAATTTTTTTTTTGGAATTTTTCATTGGTTGTTTTTCTAGAAAAAAAATAAAAAAATAAATACAACAAAATAAAAAATACAAAAAATAAAAAATTTAAAAATTTAATTTTTTTAAAAATAAAAAATAAAAATAAATACAAAAAAATAAAAAATAGAAAATAGAAATAAAAAAATTTAAAAAAATTAAAAAATTAAAAAATTAATGAAAAACAAAAAAATAAAACTGTTCCATAACATTCGAAAAATTAAAACTGCTCCTAATTGCTATCAGATTATTCATACACACAATTACGTAAATTATAAAAAATTTCAAAATATGAGAAATGGTTGTTTTATTTAGGTGTGGGAATGAGTGGATGAATGTGGGAAGGAGTGGTATTTTGTTTTTAAGTGTGGGAAGGAGTGGAAGAAGTGGGTGAGTGTGGGGTAGGTGAATTTCCCCACGAAAAGAACAGGGCCTTCATCAAAAAGATCTCCAACATAATTATTGTCCCTTGCAAGAGCTACTAATGTAAGTTAAAGTTGACGAGAAAAACAATGAATTGAGTAGGCACATTTATTCTCATTGAAGATCAACGTCTTAAGCCCATTGAATTTACCTTGCATATTACTTGTCCCATCATAATCTTGAGAGCACATTCTTGACAAACTCAAACTATGTTCTGCCAACAGAGAATCAATTCCAACTTTCAAAGACAAAGAAGAAGTGCTTGAACATGTATAACACCAACGAACTGTTCCTTGACAATTCCCATTTTATTCACAAAATGAAGAACAACACCCATTTGCTCTTTATGAGATACATTTCCAGACTCATCCACTAATAAACCAAAGACATCATCTTCAAATTCTTCCATCATGGCATTTAGTGTTTCTTTAGCAGCAGCGTGCACAATATCTTTTTGAATAAAATGTGACACTAATTTCTCACTTTTGGGAACATTATCCAACACAACACTAGCAATGAGTTCATTCAAATTTGCAGCAAACGTCACAAGTTCAAGAAAATCCCCCCTATTTTCTTATTCCTCCGATTCACATGACCATGAAAAGGTAAACCTTGACTCAACAAGTATCTTGAGCAAGAAATAGAAGTATTCAAACACAGTCGATATTTCTTTCTAGTTTCTTCATCATGTCTATCTAAAGCAACTTCGATGGATTGTCTTGGCCTCCTTAAATTTTCATAATCTCTCAAAGCTTTGTTGTGAACACTATTAAAATCGCCAACATGATTGTCGAATGAGTCGAGTTTGTTCCAAGTTGAGAATCCCATCCTAATAAAGTTTTCACTTTGATTTTCTCTAACATTAGCAAACAAGTAGCAACATAAACATAAGGCAACATCTTTATGTATGCTATATTCTAACCAAGTCCCATACTTTTCAAACCAATAAGGATTAAAACGACGCAACCTTCCTCCAATTAATTTTTGTGGAAACTTGTGAGTACGAGGCTGGATTAGCCTATTAGCTATGTAATATCTTCTTATTCCATCTTGTAGATTGAGAGGATATTTTGAAATCATTTTTCTCAACCCATGATCCATTGGAAAAGTACTCAAATCAAACTCCTTCATCTAGAAGATTAACCCCCACCTAGTTCATTACCTCCACTTTTGTTATGAATATTATATTCACCCTCATTTCCCCCATCTCTTTGACATTCATTAATATTAGAGCCAGCTCCACTACCACTTGCATTATTTTCTCTGTCTTTTTCAGATTTTTTCCTTTTCAAATATCTTAAAATGGAATTGAATCGATCCATATAAAATTGAAAAAAAAAAGAACATGAAACTTAGAAATTAAGCTCACTTAGTTAAGACAAGCAACACATTAGTTCAAATAAAGAGATGAGCCAATGACATAACAAGCAATGAAACAACTTGCCACCTACCAACCAATTGATAAATTGATTGAAAATCAAGCAACAAGCAACACATTAGACTAACTCTAGGTGCAATTAGATGTAATTGATTAACTCAAAATGCTTAACCATTTATTAAAAATTGTAAATGAATTAACAATTTCCCCGTTAACTCAATGAATTAACAATTTCCCATTCAAGAAAACTCCACTACCACTCTAGAGTTGAAAATAATAACCACGCAATTTTCCGTAAACTCGAAACAACTTTCACTAATTGATTAACAATTAACAATTGTAAATGAATTTCAAAGATGTTCATGAGTTAATCAAACAATTAACCATCGTAAATCTACACAAATTGATACTCAATGACACTCTAATTTGTTCAAAAAGACCACAATCAAATATTCAAATTTGGGCATGAAAAATTAACCCAAAAAAAACAGAAAGTTTTGGAACTTGGCAAAAACAAATCAAACCTGATTTTTAGACTTTCGGAGTCGAAGTAGATGCTTGGCGTTGAAGAACTCACTGATCAATTGCTATCTACACAACATAAGTTGAGAATAAGCAATTAGAAGTAATTAAAATCATCAAATTTCTCAAATCGAAACCCTAACCGGCCAAAATCTAACCTGCTTAATCTTATGCTGCAATTTAGGGTTCAGCCGGTTCAGCCTAGTGGTGGGCTGCCGACAAGTCGGCTCGGCGAGCAGTGGCGGGCGGTCCGGCTAGACGACTGCGTTGCGCGGTGGCCGATGGGACGGAGCGCAAGTCGTGATCGAGGGAGAGGGTGAGAGTCTAAGAGAAGCAAGACTGCAAGAGCGGTTGGAGATTAGAGAGTCCCTTGCGTGTTGGAGAGCAAGAGAAGAGCAACACGTGAGAGCCCAGAATTGAAAGGGTAGTTTAGTAATTTTAAAAAATTATTTAAATAAAATCAATATTTTGAATGGGCTGCATTTTCCTCAACCTTCACTGTAGGCCTCATCATTCAACAATCTAATATTTTTTTTGGACCTATTTTAGAGGTGTCTACCTATTATATTTTAGAGTCTTCAAATAAGCTCATTAGAGTGTTTTTTGAGTTAGGGTTGTCCATGGACACCCCTACCTCCTTCATAAATCCGCCCTTGTACCCAAATGATGTCTTGTTTGATTTTTGCTGTTTCAGGGTTGCCCATCATGTTTCTAAGAAGAATTTGTGGAAGGATGCTAATGGCCGCAACCAAATCCGAACACCCAGGTGCTACTGCTACTGCTGCCGCCTCTGCTTCTGTGCGTAACCCTCTTGAAGAATTCTTTGAGGCTGATAGATCAGCCGATGATGATAAGCGTGTTGTCTATGGTGGGTTTTCTCTCTCTTTGTCTTCTTCGATTTCATTGCCTAGCTTGGACAAGTTTATGTCTTAGGTCATTTGATTGAGTTACAACTTAGAGTCCATCTTCAGATAAACCTTTTGATGTAAGTTTGAAGATCATGTTTTGCTTGTTTGTGTCAAAATGCAGACTCCTTTCAGTGTGTTTAAAGAATGTGGGTATCAATATTGGTGAACTTGTTGAGAATGTACTTTGATTCTGAACTTTGGAGAAGCTCATGGTGAAAATAATGGGCATTTGTTGAAACATATCAATTTGTTGATTTTGTTAATGGATCATTGATAGTTTTTCATATGCTGAAATTTTGTTGACAAGATACAAAGCATGTGTTGGTATTGTGTAATGAGGAAATATGAAGGGATATTTCCTGAGTGAGTGGAAATGAGACTCTTTCTAGGAGTTTGGTATTGAGCCATTATCATCTTTGTTGAATTGATGCTTGGGAGCTATCAGGATGTGTTAAAGGGTCTTTAATTTTCTTTGAGATTGGAGACCGGGGAAATGTTTGTCATATTGCTGTTGTAGCATATTTCAGTGTCTCAACTAGATGAAGATTGTACATCATCTTCACAGAACTACAGGGAGATTTTTGCTGATAAGAATTTTATTCACGATCTGGAATTATCAGCTTTGAGGAAGCCCTGTAATTTTAAGCTGATATGAATAAACCATTAGTTGGCTTTGCTCTTATTTCTGAGTCCTTAAAAACGATTAGCTTAATTCTTTAGAAATCAATGAATAAACAAGGTAGCCTCATATATTCCACTGGAAGAAATCAATGGCTGTGATCTTTAGAAATACAGGTATCTCTCAATATGAAGTTTCAGTAATTCTTTTTATGCCATGCTGAAAATAAGGGACAATGCTTAATGAGATGCTATGATCGGCTTGCTGTACATGAAATTGAACTTCTGGAAAACATTTGGGTCATAATAACGTTCTGTGCACATACTCGCATGTTTTTATCTTATTAGCCTCAAGATGAAGTGTGGGCGTCAGTGCATCATACAACAAACAACAACAACTCCTCCCAGCGTGGGTCCCGCTTTCGCGGGGTCTGGGGAGATTCAGATGTAGGCAACCTTACCTCTACCAGCAATTCTGCCCATAGAGAGGCTGATTCCAAGAGACCCACAAAAATTAGATTTAGTGAAAACATTTTATAGAAGAAAGTTTTGCGAAAACCTTTTATGGAGAAAACTAGGGCATCATATTATTACTAAATGCTGTATTTACGCGTTACACTTGGAAATGCAAGATGTTTTCTGGGTTCTGTACTTCTGTCTGAAATAAATCATATTTTGCAATTTATTATTTCAAGGTCGAAGTTGGAAAGCATCTGAGTTGCGGCTCAAATCTTGGGACGATCTCCATAAGCTCTGGTATGTACTTTTGAAGGAGAAGAACATGCTGATGACTCAGCGTCAGATGCTTAATGCTCAGAACCTGCGATTTCCTAATCCAGAACGTATCTCAAAGGTCAGTTTTTCAGGGCGTTTGTAGAGCAGACATTAGTTTCATAAGTTGATCATAAGAATCACTCATCCACTCTTTTTGGCTTGATTGTGGCACTGCTTTTTTGGGTAAAGAGAGTGAGTTACCTTAGGCCATATGCATGGTTTTCTTAAAATTGTTGTTATGCTGAAATCGTACCTTTGGAAGCCCGGTTCCTGTGAAATATTCATGTGGACTTTCGTATTTTGATAACTGGAACCACTGATAATTTTCCTTCACTATTTAGCACTGATTCCATATATTATGGTAGTAACCAAGGATAAGATCACTCAGTTTCTTGAGGTGCATATTGAATGACAACAGTAGTGGATAAGATATCCGAGGAGAAGAGGCAATATGGTGGCTTCTTTCTGTTGCCTAACTAAGTTTTTGCCGTTGCAGTAGATTTTCCATCTCTTCTTCTGGTAATTAGTTGGAACATTCAGCCTAAATATGATTCAAATGACATGATGTAGAATGTTAGGATATCTGATAATTTAACTCTCCAATGGCATAATGTAGAATATGGGGGGGGGGGAGGCAGGTTTTTTTCCTAAGGTGAATAGGAAAAAGTGAAGTGTTAAAAGAAAGAAAAAATTGAAACCATTTCCTTTGGTTAATAAAAAAAAATGAAATTAGTCCATTGTTTATCTTGATTTGGTTAGCTAGCAAGAATGCAAGGAATGGGAGCAATCATTTGTATGGCTTTCAAGAATTATTTATGTGCTCTGGTGGAATTGAGGATGGAATTATGTTAGATATATTTTCTCCTTTCATTTCAATTCTTTTCTTGTTTTTCTAGTTCCTTTCTATTTGTTCAAGCCAACTGGCGAACAACACCCCCCCCCCCCAAAACAAAAGAAAAGAAAAAAAGCCTCAACCCAATTTACTCCATTAATGGCAAGATGTAAAAGCTCGCTATTTTCTTTGATGTAAAAGCTTGCTATTTTCTTTGATCAATATCAACTATTCAAAGTACAACAATAATGACAAAAACTAATACCCATAACCTAGTTGAGACCCTGTTTAGCTTTATGGTTAAGCTGGAAGATGTAAGAAATTGTAAGATACAAGGAGCTATAAGGAACTTTAGAAGTTGTAAGCTACGAGGAGTTGCAGTTATAAGTAGCGGTAAGAAGAAGTAGAAGTTGTAGTTGTTAGGGGGTGGAAGAAGTCGCAGAGAGTATTAAGCATCAAGCTTAATCTTGATTAAAGCTGAAGAGAACAAGGCCCAAGTTTGATGTCATCAATTGTATGCTATAGCTGTAAGGGGTCTGTTGGAATCAATCTCTCTATTGAGGTAAGGTTGCCTACATCTGGATCTTCCTAGATGTGCGCGAAAGTAGTACCCACATTGGGAGGTAGTGTTGTTGCAGCCTAGAAGTTCAGCAATATCAGAACCCTGATGGGGTAGCTCAGCTGGTGAGGCATTGGGATTAAATCCCAATGGTTATAAGTTTGACTTCCATGAGGGCCATTTGAGGTATTCCTCGTCATTAACTTCAGGTCCACCTAGAGATTTAGTGGACGTGTGCCCAAGCTGGCATGGACAACCTGGGTCATCAAAAAAAAAAAAAGTTTACCAATATCAGGTCTCCAAGCATGAACTAATTGCATGAAGTTGTGTATCCATAATGGCCTAACAATCCCTTTTGTGGTCTAAGTTGCTGCATTGACCCATGTTCAATGCTGTGTTCTGCTCTGCGAGAAGCAGATCATTTTGGACTGGCATATATGATTCTAGGAAGGGATCTTCAACCTGAAATACAATTCAGAACTTTGGAGGGACCTTTTTATTCTAGTCTCTCTCCGTACTATATCCTCCTCCCATGCTTCACCCCCTGAACATCTGAACCTTATTTCAAATAAGAAATCACTGCTGTAGTTTGAAAAGGAAGGGTAAGTCTTCTCCCCCCCCCCCCCCCCCTTCTCTGTATGAGGGCTTAATCTTAGCTATGGCATGGAGCAATCAGTTTTAGCCATTGCTTCTGGTTCTCAACATGTGATCACCGAGTGAACGTACAAAATGATTACTAGTCGTTGTCAACTTTGGAACTGTGCGTTTCTTCATGGCTATTACTGCTTTCCATTCTACAAAGCAATGCAAATTTCCCTAAAATGATTGATTTGTAGTGCTCTGCAAGGTCTATCCCTTCCCATACTGTCTCCATTTCAAAAGCCATTATTATTTGTCTATGCTTGAGTTTCACTATGTTGAACTTCCAATTGAAGTGTTCAGTCATCCAGCATGGGTTAATTTTAGGGTCATGTTTCGGTTGAAGGAATTTCAAGATGTGATTGGCTTGGTTTGGGTCATTTTGAGTTAAATTCAGCTTGGTATTTGCTTTGAAGTTTGTTGAGCAATATTGGTTAGGAAAATTCTGGGTAGGAACTGTCTGAGTTGGATCAACTTACTTTCGGGTAACAAATGATCTTCGCTATTTGGGAGTTGGACTAAGATTTGGTTTAGGGTCATTAGGTTAGTAAATCAGATACTGACTAGTTTTGAAGTCTAGAGTCCCATTGTGCCTTGTGAGGTGATGCTTACACTTGTGTTATGGGAATGCAGGTGAGGAAGTCAATGTGTCGAATCAAGCACGTTCTGACAGAGAGAGCAATTGAGGACCCTGATCCTCGGAGATCTGCTGAGATGAAAAGAATGGTAAATGCGCTGTGATTTTCTCCCCCCCCCCCCCCAACCCACCAAAAAAAAGAAGGAAAAAAGCAGATAAAGGAAGGAAAAAAAGAGGCAGTTGACATGGTAGTTGAAAGGACTGCTGCATGTTCATGCAGGCTGACTTGAATTTTGAAGGCCATGTATTTTCTGAGAGTTAATCTCATAGTTTTAGTTGAACCCATCAATTTGTCATCCAAGTTTCTGCTTGTTCATTGAATTGAATATTTATCTTGTCTCGGATTCTGGATCTGAAAACACTCTTTCAGATCAGTTTCTGTATACACGCATCCCAAGGTTAGTTCGAGTTCAACTGGATTACTGGTAATTTTTCTCCCTTTCTACTTACAAAGATAAGGTTGGCTTATGTTTGATTCCCACAAACTCAAGTTATGTGATGTCCGTAATGCAGCGAGTTTTTCTTTTCTCCTTTTCAAATGGGAACTTTCCCAGATTTGGGTAGCCTGAACAAGGTGAGAACTGAGAAGGTGGATCTTGTTCTTTTAAGCAAGCAATTTGCATTCCTTCCAACATTTCTTGTTTCCCCCTCTTTGCCACTAGGCAATCTCACTAAAATACAAGATAGGCTGATCCAAAATGTCAGCACTAGTTTCTTGTTCTTTGCCTGTGTGAACTGTCCCATTCTTTTCAACCCAACGGTTATATGTAAATCAAGGTAGAAACTAAAAAGGGTACATCAAAGAGGAACTTCTTGATGGCTTCTGCTTAACGCTCATGAGTTGTTGAATCCCAATATTCCAGGGTTGTCCGTATGTGTGGATTGTGTAATCTTAACACTTCTTAGTTTTCCACCAATATACAAAATGTGGTTTCGGTTGCGACATGGTAAAAATTTCTGAATACAGCAATTGCATTCCTTATCGTGGCTATATGGCATGAAAATGCGATTTATCCAACTTTGTAGCATTTCCAATGCAGACGCTTCGTTGTGATTCGGTCTCATTTTGAATTGATGCTCATAACTATTGCATTGCCATCTTTTATTTCTCGGCTTTGCTCTGGGTGATGGTTAAGAACTAAATATATCCATTCTTTGCTTTCCCATTTAATTTTGGTTAGAATCTTACCTAACTAATTTAATAGAATTGTTAGAATTAACAAAATGCAATTTTTTTGGATTAGAACAAAAGACAATGTTAACTTGCTTTACACACCTTGACCCAGCCTCGTCGGCCTCCCCCCGGGGGGCGCCACTATGAAGGCTGTCCATGAATCCCAGTTGCGCCCCTTCCGTCTTACCATGCATGCCAAGAAAGTCGTTGCCACCGTTGCAAAACCTTTCATCATGGTCGTTGGTGGTGGTCAACAAACCAGTTCACCATGGTGACTAGTACTTGTACGTGCTCCTCTCAATCCTTGGATTTGTGGATTGTGGCTTGATCCACATGCGTCATCGAATCAGGCCAGATATTATTTTTGGTTTTGTAGTATTTTTCACTGGCAAAGCTCGCCGGTGTGATGACAGTTTGCTGTTGGACATGGGTGTGATTCCACCGAAACAGTAGCATCGGGTTTTGAATAGAAAACATACTTAATGGTGTTGATAGCCGAATTTATGCTAAGGAATTTCTAAATTTTTTTACATAATCTGTTTAATTTTAATTTCGTAAGATCTCATTAGTAGTTGTAATAGAAAGAAATAATTACTATTAATAATTGCTTAACCATTGTTCTAAAGGCGATAATTACCATTTATTTTTTTCCCTCTTCGGTTGTCTCTCCTGTAAGGAACTTTCAAACTTTCAGACAAAATCCTTCTTAATTTTGACTAACTTCTCTTTGATCTGCTCTAAATCTACTTTTATAACTCCACGGAGTTGAAAATCTTGAGCTCAGGACTCGTATATATTCGGTGGCTTTGCTAAAAACTATGGTGCTTGGTTTTCATCCCCTTGTCAATTGGTTGGCTGATTTTCGTCCCTAAGCTCGTCGAAAGCGTTCCATCCTTTAAGAAATGCTAGGAGTTTTGAGAGGAGTTTTGAGATGGATCCTTGTGATGGTACAGATCTGAGCAAAACAAAGATTAATATTGTTGAAGATGGTGACCTGTAAACTAGATGAGTGTGTTTTGTTGTTTATTTGAGGTTGCTACAATTCTTTTTTTTTTAAAAAAAAATAATTTAATCATATTTTGCTTATCAAGCAAAAATAGAATGTTTGAATGGCTTAAATACAATGCTCAACTTGGATAAACGTAATCCTGAACAACTGATAAGATAGCTACGTTGGACAAGTTAATCAAAATGATAAAAACAGGAAAATATAGCATAGCTTAATACCTAGGATTTTGAGCATTGAGGTAAATAAATTTGAGCACAGAGGCTTATGGACTTATTCTTTTTTTGTAATAAGATGCAACTCTAAGCTGTAAAAAAAATACAAGGAGTTGTAAAATGATGTAAGAAACTGTAAGAAGTTGCAAGAGTTATAAAGAAGTTGTAAGAAGTTAAAGAAACTAGAAGGAATTGTAAGAAGCTATAAGAAGTTCTAAGAATTTATAAGGATTTATATAATTAAATTATTAAAAAGTCGTATAAATATAATTTTTAGATATGTATGTATAATTATTGGTCTTTAATATAGGATTTGTAAAATAAATTATTTCATGAAAGTAAATTAAGCGTAATACGTTATTGATATTTATGAAATTAATTTTATACCATCACTAAACAAATTACTTTTTCACATCACAAATAAATTTTATTTTTCAACAATTATTGTTTTGGATGAAAAGAAAAAATATTGAAATGACATAATTAATAAAAATAAATCTTTAAACAAGTCAATTAATAAGAATAAAATAAATTCAAACCCATAAATTTATAAAGCCAAATATGTTCTAGACTTGATGTTGTTTTCTTTATTAACATTAGTTTCACCTTCCTATTAACAAATAAAAACTAATAATTTTTTTCTCAACAAAATTTTACAGGACCCATAAAATAAAATACTATTTAAATTAAAATTTTAAATCAATATTTTTAACATAATATTACCCAAAAAAATTAAAATAAACCCCTCAAAATATTAAGAAAGTATTCATGAAGTATGAGAATTTTATTATTAAAATATTAAAAAAAGATCAAAAAAATAAATGGAGACAATGAGGGTAGGTTATAAAATTAATTGAATAGATGTCAATTGAGAGAACATTTGGAATATTGAAGGGGAGATGAAAAATATTAGTGGACAGAATCCTTTAAATGACATTGGAGCAATAGCTTAGGATAATCATTGCTTGTTGTGCTCTCCATAATTTCATTATTCTAGACAAAAAGGGTACAACAATCTTAAGAAGGGACTGAGATGTGGATGGACCATACAATGTGATAGTAACCAAATTTTCATGGATGAACTTAAGGATGAAATAATTAAAATACTTTCGTTACCTACAACTCTTTGTAGGTAGTGATACATACACAAGGAAGACTGCATATATCTAGATCTTCCCAGACCCCGTACAATCAGGACCTACACGGGGAGTTGTCGTACTTTGGTCACCTACGGTTTGATTATTTCATATATGATTTACGTCGAAACTCAAACATAAATGTAATTTGTGCAATATAATTTTAAAAGCATGTTAGTTTATTTTCTTTATAATGGCATATATGATTCATGTTGAAACTCAAATATAATTCATGTAGTTAGATTTATTTTTAGGTTTATAGAAATATTATGTTGTAAGGACCAACAACCCCGGGGAACCAGTCCCGGGTCACAAGTCCCCTACGAATGGTTCGACTTTGTTGTTGGGTATTTTTTTTATTTACTTTCAAAACTGACTACTAATTTTTATTATTGTTTATTTAGAAATCAAAAATTAGCATATTTATAATAGCGGATTAGAAAACTCGATCCATATTCTGGTCCAGGAACCCAACCTAGTTCTTGGGCCAGAATCAGGTCCAATTGCCTGATCCTGATCCTTAGCAGTGACTGTTGTCTGTTCCAGAAACAGGGCATCATGCCTGATCCAGAAACCCTGCACTAGCCCAGTTTTCGGCCCAGATAGCTTCACTGTCTTGGATCAGAACTGTTCTGTCAGATATAAAATAAAAAAGAACTGAAAAATAAAAGAAATTGTTGTGTTCATTGTAATACCCCGAGTGTGGTTTAAAATGATTTGAAGTAATTGCTTATATTATAAAATGTACACCTTCTTTTTCGGAAAGCTCACTCTTATGAACTCCACAATTAAGTGTGCTTGCTATTGATAAATCTTATGATGGGTGACCTTTTAGAAAGTTTCCCGAACAAAGTGTGAGTGAGGACGAAGCACGCCGAAAATGCTTGTGGTGGTTTGTGGTGCTAGTCGACAATCCTTGAAACTGTTCTTGGTAACAATCCACAGCCCAAGTTAGGGCCGGGGTGTTACAGATAATATTAGAGCCGACCCGCGGCCGTGAGTTGTACCAGTCATCTAGCGGGACAAAGATACTGGGTATGGACTATCGGTGAAGAAGACATGTAAGTCAGTCGGTTAGTAAGGCATAAGGAGGACGTTCTGCGCTTCAAGTGGGGCTGATTGTAGCACTTCATTTGCGGCTTAAAGGACTTGATGCGACTACCTATATCACCAAAGGTACACCTTCCTTTTCGGGAAGTCTATTCGTAAGAACTCTACAGTTAAGCGTGCTTGCTATGGAGAAATCTTATGATAGTTGATCTCCTGGGAAGTTTCCCATTACCTGTTCATGATATAACTGACTCCCTGTGCTAGGGTTGGAATAGTTCAGGTAACTCTTCTACAAAGTTAGCCACATGGGCAGCGCATGTTCTTCATGTCCATGATCAATCCAATTGACCTTTCAGATGGATTTGGACTATTGATACTATGCTGAAATTTTCTTATGGCATCTCTGTCATCGAGCTCTCTCGGTACAAGGAAACTCTTGAGAAGAGGAGTCAATGTTGATTCAGGGTGCCCTTTATGCCTTGAAGATGTGCAATCAATAGAGCGCCTCTTGAAAGACTGTCCAATCATCCAAAAAGTATGGAAACGACTGACTCACCACTGGCTTCCAATTAGTGTGTCACCTTTTGTAATAGTCCGACCCTAAATCATGTTTATTAATGTCATGAATCTATGTGATTAATTTCATCACATTTAAATCATTTTTTTCTTTGTTATTTCAAATGGGAGAATTTAAATGGGCCATCACCTTGCAATTCAGGTTTTTTTGGTTCTTGTCAAATTTTGGAGATCGTTATTAGGCCTTGATATTTATGAATTGAGCGATTTAATTATTTTTCATGACACCACAAACATTTAACCTCGCACTTTGGGGGAAAAAAAAAATTCAAACGCACTCGGTTTCAGCTCTTTTCCAAACCTGAACCCGTTTAAGGCCGATTTTGATCCAACAAGACTTGGCTACATTTATTTAGCTAATTTTCCTTAATTTAGGCCTAATGTAGGATTAGTCAAAGTAGCTTTTGAGGGTTAATTTCAGCCAAGTATTTATTTGCCTAAGCTTCTTTTGCACCAAGTAAAAATTCAAGACATTTTCTCTCTCTTCTTCTCTACTCCTCTCTACCCCACGGCTTAACCAGAACAGCAGCAGCCAACCCCTTCTGTGGTGTTTTTCGACCACTTTCTGGCACGGATTGCAACCTCCAACTACCTCCCTCCACCGACTATCATCTTCCACCCTCAAAATCACCAAATATCACCTTTATCTCCACTTGTTTCAAGCTCAAAGTAAGTGACCTCAATCTTATTCTTTGGATTTTTGGTTTTTGCTTCTTGTTTTGGTTGTTTTAATGGTGGATCATGTTGTTTGGATTGAAATAAGAGTTATCTTGGTGATGGATCATGGTGGAGTTGAAGTTGGTTTATGCTAGGGTTAGGGTTACTTCTCAACCATGCAAGGTCCATGTTAAAATATTGGGTGTCGATTGTTTTATCCTTATTTCTGATTATCTTTTCATTTATTGAAGTTTATTATGATGTTTATGGTATTTTGAAATAATGGGAGTGAGTTCAAGTTGACCTTAAGTTAGGGTTTTCTCCAAGAATGCATGGTTCGGACCAAACTAGTTTTAAACTTGAAGTATGTGTATATGTGACTAGAAAATGAGCTTTATTGGATATGAATATGAAGTGCAATTGAGTGTGGTATTTTTGTATGATGTTAGGATGGACCAAAGTGTGTTTACATGCTTTTAAGAAATGATTTAAGTTGATGATTTGTGTGAAAAGAGAGGGAACAAACTCAAACAATGAGGCTAGAATTTTCATAAAAACAGGACAACCTTTGAGATGAAACTGGTAATGATCAGCCTAGCCAAAAATTATGATTTTTGGTGGTAGATAGGTCAGTGTATTAGCTTTAAAATGGATCTTGAATCGCATTAATCCAAGGTCTGTGGAAAAAGTTATGACCATTTTACTGAACCTGTGCAGAATGGACTCCAAACTGACATGTTGGTGCTCCAGCCCCATTCTAGGAATCCCATCGTGGGAATCATGTTATGTGCCCTTAATGAAAGTTTTAGAGGACTTCCTAATATTTGCATGTTGGGGTCTTAGGTCTCATCTCGAGGTCGGGAGTATAAGTTGTGAATTATTCTTTTCGTACCCTTTTTTTAAGTCCTTTTGCTCTCAACTTGCTACAGTGCCTTAAATCACATTTTTATGGTTTATATAGCTTCATCATGTTAAATTAATCTATTAACTAGTTTGTAAAGATTCTTCATAAGCCAGTTTTAGTTAAAGGCATCATTTATAAGAACAAGCTCGTTTCTGATCTCATGTACATATAATGATCTTTTGAACATAATCAATGCCTAAACTTTCATTCTCTCCACTTTTGTGCATCTTATTATTCCGTGAACTTGCATTTAAAACTTCCAAGTACGTTCATTGCATGTATCTTTAAAAATCAGCACGTATTTATCGAAATCGTTATGTTTTGGTAAGTACGTAAATGAATCAATTTAATCAGTACTTTGTCACATAATTAGTGACCCCATCAGTTATCAGTTACAGGGCATTGCCCTCCAATTACCTGCGCGGCTTCAGGCCAGGTTTTTCGGTCGGCTTGGCAGGTATACACCTATTCACAGATCGTAACAGTTACTAAAGGGTGCACTAATGGATAATAATTGACAATTTAGCTTTATATGCATCTCAATCCCTGTTTTAAAATCAAAATGAATTGCAAAGCAGGCGTCAAATAAATTTTCGGTGAATCTTTTAACATTACCGGAATGCATATACTGAGCTTTGGCTCACAGTTCAAAATGTTTTTTTATGTTTTGTTTTAGGAAAGTGTTTAGTGAACCGCCCTCAGGCAGGCAGGACGGCTGAAGGTGATAAGTGAGCCAAGACTGTTCATGTGACTGGCAGTGTATGAGTGCTGAGAGGCTATCATATCATATTGTGATGTATTTTGGTGTTGAAACTGTATATTTGAACTGAATTATGTATTTTGGTGTAATCCTTAAGATGATTGGGATGTTAGAACCGTTCCTGTATATAACTAAATGGTTCAAATGGTTGTGATGGTGTGAATGCCCTTGTTAGGGTAAACTTTGGTTTTAAATGGCTAAGTTTTCATGTATAAGGGAAGTCTTGTCCTTTTTGGACGGCGGTAACGCCCCGTTCATTGGATTATTATTTCTAATTGGTGAACTTAAGCAGGTGAATGCAAGTAATGAATCATGTACTTTTTGGGGCGTTACAGATTTGGTATCAGAGCCAGATTGAGATTTTCTTTGAGGAAGGTAGAGTTAGAAATTATAGTGTGAGAATGGTTGTCGGGGGGTTACCGTATACTGCTATAGTGATATTAGGAGTGTAATAACGATATTAGCATGCAAGATACTTCCATTTGCATGTTCCTTATTTATGGATATGTATGCCTCTCATATATGTGTTTTCCTTGTTAGATGGACCCTTATGGCGTTAATATGTTGCCGGGTGGATCTATGATGGCTCACATTACGCTACTACATGCTAGTATAAAGGCACATGCACAGGCCCCTTACTCTAAGTTCCACAGTATTACGGTCCGTACACAGAGACCGCTTGGGTCCTTACCCCTGGTTGATCCGTGGGTGAAGTTTAGACTTCGTTATCATGACTTTATGATAATAGGGAACCCAAGCTTGGACGGGCCTAGGTTTCAGGCCCAGGGGGCATGGACTACTCTTGCTACAAAATTGTTATTAAGGGAAGAGTTTGACCAGAGAGGGATCACCATGGAGACGCTACAACATGTCTTTCCACTACATCAGGCGCCTCCTCCACCTGCAGCCCTAGCACCAGCACAGGGACTACCCTCCTCGCCCGCACCCGGTACCCCACTGATGCCTGATAGTCTTGGGGAGGTTCACGTGGTGATAGACCTCCCCGACACACTAGAGGTAGTGGTGATCAGTTCTGGGGACGAGGGCCACCAGGGAGAGGAGGATGATCCCAAGGAGGATTCAGACATTGACGAGGAGGTGGTTGAGCAGCAATGGGAACATGAGGCTGATGAGTTGATGGTGGAGTTACAGGATGAGCAGAAGTAACAGGCTCAGCAGGAGGTTGGTGATGTCGAGTCAGAGGCATCTACTAACAGCTTCGATTCAGGCGAAGAGCCTGATGATGAGTCTGACCCGGATTACGATCCATTTAGGGATCATTAGGTGGGTCTAGGGGTTAGTGGTAGTAGTTTTCTTTTGAGCCATGTTTGTTTTTAGTATGGTCGGTTTAGATGGATATATTTTGTGTAGGATGTGACATTGTATATAGTCAGTTAGATCCTTTTCGACCTTCATGACATGGTCCGTATCTCATTTTGGTTATGTGACAGGCCTAGTATCTTGGGGCTAGCTAGTATTTGGGGTTGCGTTAGGGGCTAGTTAAAACTGACTCTGCCTAGTTAGCAAGATGTAGTATGTTTTGCTGATCATGAATATAGATAGGCAGTTATGTGTATAAAAAAAAAAGGAGAGCAATTATGAAATGATAAGCTTTAGGTTGTTCGATAATCTTTGAGTTATACTAAATGTGTTTGTTGGGCATGCTTATCTTATATATTTGAGTATTCCGGTGATTGAATTGTTTCGTTTCATGTATAATCAGAATGCCTGAATCAGTGCACAACAATGAGGAGATTCATATAGAGGAAATCTCGGATCATGGTCAGGGATCAGGTGATCAAGCCTCCCATCAGGTATCACCAAATTTTGCCCAAATGTCACTTATTCCTTCTGAGTTAGCTCACAATAGTGGGGACCCGAACTACTGGCCG
Source organism: Selenicereus undatus (assembly GCA_017589665.1). Lineage (NCBI taxonomy): Eukaryota > Viridiplantae > Streptophyta > Magnoliopsida > Caryophyllales > Cactaceae > Selenicereus > Selenicereus undatus. The sequence goes on along the minus strand of JACYFF010031954.1, from coordinate 85,337,332 downwards.
ACCTTAGTAGCTGAATTGATTAAGCAGATTCCCCAGGTACCTACTGAAGCCCCTCCTAAAGAGGATAAATTAGCGGATAGGGTGGCACGACGCAACCCTAAAGTTATGATGGATTTTATGATCCAGTAGTACTAGAGGAATGGATAAGAGGAATGGAGAAAATCTTTACAGTGGTAGAGGTGCCAGAAGGAAAGAAAGTAAACATTGAGACGTATTATTTGACCGGTGAAGCTGACATTTGGTGGAATACTGTTAAGGATAAGCTCGTAGGGCCTGACTTTACCTGGAATAAAATGCTGAGTGAGTTAAGAGCAAAATTCTACCCAGTTGTGGTCCAAAGGCACAAGGAGAAAGAGTTTATGGAGCCGAAGATGAGTACCACCATGACCATGATGCAATACGCCGGTAAGTTCAACGAATTATCTAGGTTTGTTCCTAAGTTTGTATCATCTGAAAGGTTGAAAATGAGGAGGTTTGAAGAGAATCTGGCATTCTATATTCGAAATCAGTTAGCTGGGCAACCAATCTTGACTTACCAAGAACTATATGAGCGAGCGGTTGAAGCGGAATGAGTCAAGACGAAGTTGAGAGCACTTAATCCAATCAACCACAAGAGAAAGGGGTTTGAGCGAGAGACTCCGAGTGACGGTGTGAACCAGAACCAGAAGAAACCTACTCCTATTCCCCCCAAGAGCCATCCTTTAGGCTCGACAGCACTCTGTGCGAAGTGTGGAAGAACAAATCACTTCACCTCTAAATGCCGAGTTGGCACCAACAAATGCATGTGGTGTGAAAGTCCTGAACACCTCATCGCTGCATGCCCCCGACAACTAAAAGCTGTAGACAAGGGCGCAACAAAATCCTTGGCTCCGCTCCGCCAGGGACCTTCACCTTCAAGGCCTGCAGTTGCAGTAAGGGCATTTATAATGAACAAAAAGAAAGTTGCTACCTCTGGTCCGGTAGTCACTGAAACTCTCTTGTTAAATTCAAAGTCATTTTGTGTATTATTTGATTTAGGCACCACTCATTCATTTATATCTACCCGATCTACTATACAATTAAGCCTTGAGAACAGGATGATAGAAACCAATTATAGAATCAAGCTACCCAACAATTCTGTGATTGAGTGCCCCCTCTCTTATAAACTTGTCCCTATCACCATTGGTGAAACCACCTTCCCTGTGGATTTGATTCAATTTGATTTGTCTGATTTTGATATCATTTTGGGGATGAAGTGGTTGTACACTTATGGAGCCCAAATCGACTGGAAAGATCTTAAGGTTATATATCTTGAAAGATGAAAAAGGGAGAAAAGTGTGTTTTTATGGGCAGAGAGAGGCAAAATTTTGTTCTTTGATTTCCACTATGAAAGCAAGTAAGCTGTTATGTCAGGGGTGTATTGGATATTGGTGTTATGCTATCGACACCCAAACAAAAGAAGAGGAAGCAGAAAAGATACCTGTCGTTTGTGAATTTGAAGATGTTTTCCCTGAGGATTTACCAGGACTACCCCCGCAGAGGGAAATTGATTTTGGAATCGAATTAATTCCTGGAGCCCAACCTATTTCTAAAGCCCCATATCATATGGCCCCTACTAAGCTTAAGGAACTAAAGATTCAGCTAGATGAGTTGTTATAGAAGGGCTTTATTAGGCCAAGTGTGTCACCATAGGGTGCCCCAGTGTTGTTTGTCAAAAAGAATGATGGAACCTTAAGGCTATGTATTGACTACAGGGAGTTAAACAAGATTACCATCAAAAACAAATACCCTCTGCCGCGAATAGATGACTTGTTTGATTAACTACAAGGAACAAGAGTATTCTCTAAGATTGATTTGAGGTCAGGGTACCATCAACTTAGGATTAAGCCTGACGACATTCCTAAGACAGCGTTTAGGACCAGGTATGGTCACTATGAGTTCACGGTGATGCCTTTTGGTCTCACTAATGCTCCTGCAGCCTTCATGGACCTTATGAACAGGGTTTTCATACCCTATTTAGACAAGTTCGTAGTGGTGTTCACAGATGACATCCTTATTTATTCTAAGGACAAGGAGGAACACGTTGAGCAATTGCAGACAGTATTGCAAACTTTGAGGGAGCATCAACTCTATGGAAAATTAAAGAAATGTGAATTTTGGTTGGAGGAAGTGGTATTTTTGGGACATGTGGTTACAAAAGAAGGAATTAAAGTTGACCCCAGAAGGTGAAAGCAATCACAGAATGGCCGATGCCTACCAATGTCACGGAGATTAGAAGTTTTCTGAGTTTAGCGGGCTACTATTGAAGATTCGTTAAAGACTTTTCGAAAATAGCTTCACCACTGACCAATCTACTAAAGAAAGCGAACAAGTTCGAGTGGACTGAAAGATGTGAGAAAGCTTTCCAAGAACTAAGCCAGCGACTAACTACTTCCCCAATCATAACGCTACCAATGGAAGGCAAGGAGTACACCATCTATAGTGATGCTTCAAAGAACGGATTTGGTTGTGTTCTAATCCAGGAAGATAAGGTAGTAGCTTATGCCTCTCGACAACTTAAGCCGTATGAGAAAAACTACCCTACCCATGACCTGGAGTTAGCAGCCGTGGTCTTTGCATTGAAAATTTGGAGGCATTATTTATATGGGGCACCATGCAAGATCTATACTGATCATCAAAGTTTAAAGTATATCTTCACCCAAAAGGAACTCAATTTGAGGCAACGACGTTGGCTTGAGTTGCTTAATGACTATGATGTGCAGATTCAATATCATCTCGGTAAAGCAAATGTGGTGGCGGATGCCCTGAGTAGGAAGGCGTGACATAGCTCAAACATTGTGGTAATTACTCAATTGAACCTCTTGAGAGAACTTGAGGACTTTAGGATTCAATTAGTGTCCCACGGGCAAACAAATGCTCAATTATCAGCACTTACCGTACAGTCTTCCCTAGTGGAAGAAATTCAACTGAACCAAGAAAGTGATCCCGAACTCTAAACAATAAAGCAAAATTTAGAAAAAGGGAAGTCTCCGGAATTTGTAATACACGAGGATGGGACCCTACGGTTCCAGAATCGCCTATGTGTGCCCAAAAATGGGGAATTAAGAAAGCAGATCCTGGAAGAGGCTCATAATACTCGTTATTCAAGGCATCTAGGAGGCACCAAGATGTACAGAGATCTGAGACAATACTTCTAGTGGAATAATATGAAGAAGGACGTTGCAGAATATGTGGATAAGTGTCTAACTTTCTAGAAAGTTAAAGCGAAACATTAGCGTCCTCTGGGGGAACTATGACCCTTAGAAATCCCCACTTGGAAGTGGGATTCGATCTCAATGGACTTTGTTATTGGTTTACCCCTTTCTGCCTCGAAAAAGAATGCTATCTGAGTCATAGTTGATCGACTCACGAAGTCGGCCCATTTCCTACCAATTAAGGATACTTGGGGAGTTGAAATACTAGCCCAATTGTATGTTAAGGAGATGGTCCATCTGCACGAGATCCCTTTAGACATAGTCTCAGATAGGGATCAAAGATTCCAAGCACGTTTCTGGCGAGCACTTCAAAAGGCCCTTGGGACCAAACTAAACTTCAGTAGCTCCTATCACCCAGAAACAGATGGACAAACTGAAAGAGTGACTCAAATTTTGGAGGACATGTTGAGAGCTTGTGTATTGGAGTTCCAAGGGAAGTGGGAAGACGACTTACCTTTGGTGGAGTTCTCTTATAACAACAGTTATCAGTCCACCATCAAAATGGCCCCCTTTGAGGCCTTATATGGGAGAAAATATAGAACCCCGTTGTGCTGGAGTGATTTGGACGAGGCACTGATTATAGGTCCTGAAATGATTCAAGAGACCACTGAAACAATAAGAAAGATTCGGGAACATATCAAGGTTGCCCAAAGTCTACAAAAAAGTTATGCAGACAAAAGAAGAAGGCCTCTGGAGTTTCAAGTAAGCGATAAAGTTTTTCTGAAAGTTTCACCAACCAGAGGTGTCAAAAGGTTCGAAATACGGGGCAAATTGAGTCCAAGGTACATTGCACCTTATGAAATCATTGAAAAGTTGAATCCCGTCACTTATCGTCTAGATCTGCCTATAGAACTTGAGCACGTGTATAACGTGTTTCATATCTCTCAGCTTAGGAAAAATATTCCAAATTCGGACCATACCATTGTATCTGAACCTATTGAAATCACGAAAGATCTAGTATATAAGGAGCATCCTATCCAAATACTAGATCGCAGGCTCAAGCAACGGCGCAACAAGTAGATACCATTGGTCGAAGTACTCTGGACAAACCACACCTCCCAAGAAGCCACTTGGGAGACCGAAGAGGCAATGAAAACCAAATACCCACATTTATTCGAGGTAATCCTGCATGTTATGATTAAGTTCATCAATTTCAAGGATGAAACTTTTTAAGGGGGGAAGGCTGTAATAGTCCGACCCTAAATCATGTTTATTCATGTCATGAATCCATGTGATTAATTTCATCGCATTTAAATCATCGTTTTCTTTGATATTTCAATTGGGAGAATTTAAATGGGCCCTCACCTTGTAATTCGGATTTTTTTTGTTCTTGTCAAATTCTGGAGATCGTTATTAGGCCTTGATATTTATGAATTGAGCAATTTAATTATTTTTCATGACACCACAAACATTTAACCTCGAGCTTTGGAAGAAAAAAAAAATCAAACGCACTCGGTTTCAGCTCTTTTCCAAACCTGAGCCCGTTTAAGGCCGATTTCGACCCAACGAGACTTGGCTACATTTGTTTAGCTAATTTTTCTTAATTTAGGCCTAATGTAGGATTAGTCAAAGTAGCTTTTGAGGGTTAATTTCAGCCAAGTATTTATTTGCCTAAGCTTCTTTTGCACCAAGTAAAAATTCAAGACATTGTCTCTCTCTTCTTCTCTGCTCCTTCTCTCTACCCCACGGCTCAACCAGAACAGCAGCAGCTAGCCCCTTTTGTGGTGTTTTCCAGCTACTTTTCGACAAGGATTGCAACCTCCAACTACCTCCCTCTACCGGCTATCATCTTCCACCCTCAAAATCACCAAATATTACCTCCATCTTCACTTGTTTCAAGCTCAAAGTAAGTGACCTCAATCTTGTTCTTTGGATTTTTGGTTTTTGCTTCTTGTTTTGGTTGTTTTAATGGTGGATTATGTTGTTTGGATTGAAATGAGAGTTATCTTGGTGATGGATCATGGTGGAGTTGAAGTTGGTTTATGCTAGGGTTAGGGTTACTTCTCAACCATGCAAGGTCCATGTTAAAATGTCGGGTGTTGATTGTTTTATCCTTGTTTCTGATCATCTTTTAATCTATTAAATTTTATTATGATGTTTATGGTGTTTTGAAATGATGGGAGTGAGTTCAATTTGACCTTAAGTTAGGATTTTATCCAACAATGCATGGTTTGGACCAAATTAGTTTTAAACTTGAAGTATGTGTATATGTGACTAGAAAATGAGCTTTATTGGATATGAATATGAAGTGCAATTGAGTGTGGTGTTTTTGTATGGTGTTGGGATGGACCAAAGTGTGTTTACATCCTTTTAAGGAATGATTTACATTGATGATTTGTGTGAAAAGAGAGGGAACAAACTCAAACTGTGAGGCTGGAATTTTTAGAAAAACAGGACAATCTTTGAGATGAAACTGGTAATGATCGGCCTATCCAAAAATTATGATTTTTGGTGGGTAGATAGGTCAGTGTGTTAGCTTTAAACTAGCTCTTGAATCGTATTAATCCGAGGTTTGTGGAAAAAGTTATGGCCATTTTACTGAACCTGTGCAGGATGGACTTCAAACTGACATCTTGGTATTCTAGCCCCATTCTAGGAATCCCATCGTGGGAATCATGTTATGTGTCCTAAATGAAAGTTTTAGAGGACTTCCTAAGCTTTTCATATTGGGGTCTCAGGTCTCATCTCGAGGTCAGGAGTATAAGTTGTGAACTATTCTTTCCGTACCCTCTTTTTAAGCCCTTTTGCTCTCAACTTGCTACCGTGCCTTAAATCACATTTTTATGGTTTATATAGTTTCATCATGTTAAATTAATCTATTAACTGGTTTGTAAAGATTCTTCATAAGCCAGTTTTGGTTGAAGGCATCATTTATAAGAACAAGCTCGTTTATGACCTCATGTACCAATAATGATCTTTTGAACAGAATCAATGCCTAAGCTTTCATTCTCTCCACTTTTGTGCATCTTATGATTCCGTGAACTTGCATTTAAAATTTTCTGGTACGTTCATTGCCTGTATGTTTAGAAATCAACACGTATTTATCGAAATCGTTATGTTTTGGTAAGTACATAAACAAATCAATTTAATCAGTGCTTTGTCACATAATTAGTGACCCCATCAGTTATCAGTTATAGGGCATTGCCCTCCAGTTACCTGCGTGGCTTCAGGCCAGGTTTTCTGGTCGGCTTGGCAGGTGTACACCTATTCACAGATCGTAACAGTTACTAAGGGGTGCAGTAACAGATAATAATTGGCAATTCAGCTTTATATGCATCTTATTCCCTGTTTTAAAATCAAAATGAATTGCAAAGCGGACCCCAAATAAATTTTCGGTGAATCTTTAACATTACAGGAATGCATGTGCTGAGCTTTGGCTCACAGTTCGAAATATTTTTTTATGTTTTGTTTTCGGAAAGTGTTCAGTGAACCGCCTTCAGGCGGGCAGGACGGATGAAGGTGATAAGTGAGCCAGGACTGTCCATGTGACTGGCAGTGTATGAGTCCTGAGATGCTATCATATCATATTGTGATGTATTTTGGTGTTGAAACTGTATATGTGAACTGAATTATGTATTTTGGTGTAATCCTTGAGATGATTGGGATGTTAGAACCGTTCCTGTATATAGCTAAATGGTTTGAATGGTTGTGATGGTGTGAATGCCCTTGTTAGGGTAAACTTTGGTTTTAAATGGCTAAGTTTTCATGTATAAGGGAAGCCTTGTCCTTTTTGGACAGCAATAACACCCCGCTCATTGGATTATTATTTCTAATTGGTGAACTTAAGTAGGTGAATGCAAGTAATGAATCATGTACTTTTGGGGGTGTTACTCCTTTGGGTTGTCGTGACTTCAATCAAATTCTAGATCGAGTTCAAGCAACCCATAATCCGAAAATCAAACAAAGTATTGCATTCTTAATGTGGAGTATCTGAAATTCTAGAAATGCTGTAATTTTCAGTGATGAAATCTTTAATCCGTTTAGATGTCTTATAAGAGGGGGGGAAAAGCTAGATGAGAATGGCGAATCCAAACTTGCATATTGATCGACTTTTTTTATCCAGGAGGGCTACTTCTCCTCCTTCCATCTCATACGATCTTGTCAGGAAGCAACCTCCTTCTCCTGGCTCCATCAAACTCAAATTTGACAGTTCTCTCAACAATTCATCAACAGCAAGCAACTTTGGTCATTGTAGACTCATGTACTTTTTTTGTATGAAGTCATGTTGTGAAAATGTTTGTAATTGTTTAAAAATGTAACTTTTGGTATTTTATACCGTGGAGGTGTAACTTGGAAACTTTGTACAAATTGGACAATACTAAATATATTTCCCTTTTATTTTTCACTTAGAAAATTTTCAACTTATTCATTAAAAAGTTTCATACATTAAATATATTGCACGACCCAATACTAATATTTATCGTTCTTACCCTTATAAAATGAATGGTAAATCTATGGAGACATAATACAAATGTAGTCACTCAAACTCTATCCTTTGTATGTTTGTTTTGCCTAGTGATGAGAGTCACACAAATTTTCCAACATAACACATGCTCTAGATTAATTAGATTAGATCTCGCCCTCTTCACATCTACAGTGTTGACCATTTGCTTTCCACACTACTTCATTATATTAATTAATTAAACTTATTTATTTATTTATTGTTATTTTCTTCCTCTCTCCTCCTCTATTTTGCTTTGTCACTTGTGCTTCCAAATTTATTTATTTTTAATTCCGTAATAACTATATAAGAAGTATCATATAATTGGATTGAGTCCTATTTCATTTTCTCCAACCCAACAAGCATTTTCGTAACTCTCATAACTCAACCGGGTAGAAAAAGATACATTATAGGGAACAAAAAATACACTACAAATAAAAAAAGATACACTACAAGCAAGAAAAGATACACTATAGGAAACAAAGAGTATACTACAGAAAGGAATATGTATATTGTAAAATAGAAAATATACACTAGTGTGGGAACAAAAATACACTACAATATATCCAGCACACATTCACTACGCGACTCCAAAGTGTATAGCATACTGAATACATACGTTTGTATCTAAAAAATTTCCGTTTTTAGTATCTAAAAAATTCCTTTTTAATTCCCCACGTCCTCACCATGATCTCAATATAAATAAAATCCAACCCTCCTCCACTCCTCCCACACTCCCCACTCTCCTAAAAATCAGCTCCACCCTCCATTTTCTCCACCCCAAAAAAAAGGGGGGGAAATCCGAACAAGGAGAGAGAGAGAGAGAGAGAGAGATTCAGAAATGAGATTAGGGTATTCCAAAATGGATGAAATCAACACCATTACCACCACCAACCCATCTCCCCAAAGATCAGGGTCAAAGAAAGAATATGCATTCCTTGATCACGAAGTTGATCTTCGGCTTTACAGTAAGAAATCCCAGAAACAACAAAATCAGCCCGAACCCACCACTGATGATGAAGATGATGATCATGATCAGGGCAAGAACAGGAACGATGATCTGATCAAGCATGGAGGAGGGGGAGGAGGAGGAGGAGAGAGAAAATTTAGGGTCTCTTTGAGGAGGAATTTCTCTGTTTCCGCAGCACCAACATACCAGAAAAACGGGGGAATTGAGAGGCAGAATAGCACAAGATCAATTCAAGGGGCAGTTAAAAGGGCATTTTCATTGAGTTTGGGGAGATCTTCATCTGTTAATTCTGAAAGGTACTGTAGGATTTATGATCAATCATCCACCCTTGAAGATGATGATGATGATGATGATTTTGAAATGAGAAATGATGACGATGATGATGAGAGTAATAATGGGTCAGTGGAGACAAGATCAGTGGGACAGAAGAAGAAGAAAAAGAAAGAGCAGCAAAATAATGGCAAGAAACAAAATGTGGGCTCCAGAGTTCTCAGAGCCTGCAAGCGTCTTTTTAGCCGTTAGCTTTGTTTTTTTTTTTTTTAAATTATTAGTTGGGTACAGCCCAAAAAAAAGTAATATCCAAGGTAAGATACAAAAACAACAATTAGGCATCGCTTAAGACCTCAGTTTGTAGCTGTTAGTTTTGTTTTTCTTTTTTTCTTTTTTTCTTTTTTCTTTTCTGGGTTCTTTGTTTTGTACAGTTTTGAATAGAGCTACTCAAAATGTGGGTTCAGACAAATGTGGATGTTCATGTGTTGGTCTCTCTCATATCTCTCTCTCTTGTTAACAATGGTGGAGAATCATCTTTTGTTGTTGAAAGATACGGAAATAGCCTTGATTTTTTTTATTGGGGGGGCGGGGGTTCATCTTTTGTTGGTCTCTCTCTCTTGTTAACAGAAAGGGACGAGAAAGGGTAAAGAAGTAATTGAAGCTAAAATTAATATCAATTTGTTAAAAAAAATGAAAGAATTAAACTAGTTGGCTTCATAGATTGGTGGCGTAAACTATTTAAAGCCTATTCCGGATTAGAAAATTTTTGAATGGCTATTTATTTTTGAGTCCTTTTTCTATTATTTGTAGTAGTTTATGAGAACTTTAAAAAAAAAAAAACGTTCAGCTGTATTCCGCAACAACCTGTTGAGTAGAGGTTAGTATTTTGATCAAATTAATACATTAATCAATCAATTTTTAGTGTTCGATAATCCAGTATTTTGACTAGTATTTCAAGTAGCGTTTAGTATTTTAAGTAGTATTTTTAAAAAGTTAACAGTATTAGCTTTTGACATTCAGAAGTAGCATTTTATATTTTTTGGGCCAAAAAATATTCTCTGAAAATTTTATATTTGGAAATTATTTATATAATTTTATGTCAATTTACATTAATCAGCTAATCCAATAACTAAATTTACCGAACATATTTATTTCAACTACTTACTAACAGCTATTCACTATCTGCAACATAAACAATTAATTTTACCTAACAGAGCCAAAGATAATTTGTTTCATATCTTGAGAGAATTATATCGCACAAAAGTAATTCTAAAGATGCTCACATTATAGACAACAACTTTATTACGCCATTTTTACCTCTATATAAGGCTCATCAATAATTCAAAATGACAAAAGAAAATCAAAAGAAGTTCATTGACAGTTGAACTTAAGGTTGTCCTTAGCTTTGGACAACTAGAGTCTTGGTAATTGTATTTTTTGTGGTTCGTTATACGGTATCACTTGTTTTCTCTCCTCCTCCGCCCCCCCCCCCCCTCTTTGACATGTTTAGAGCATTCTCAACCACTGAAATGTATGATCAGTAACGGGTCCAGAATTTTAAAAAGTTTGGCATGAGACATTTGCAGCCAAGGCATCACGCAGGGCATCACATGCGGGGACCTGTTTGTAGTTCCCCACTTCTTTACATTTTGTTTGTGCCCTTTTGTGCTTCCTTTTTGTTTTTTCTTTTTTTTTCTTTAAAAGTATTAGCTAGGTGATTTTTAAAAAAAATTGTATGTTATTAGGTGGATCCATAATAAATATTATATTGGATTATCTAAATTAGAGTTTGATTAATTGAAGAAGTTAAGAATTAGGAGTTTCAAAAAATAAAATTTTTACGAACTTAGTAAAGTAAAATTTTAAAATTTGAAACTTAAATTGGAAATACTCTGAGTTACGTTGTAACTTGTGAGCATCTATGCACTACTCCTAATATAAAATCCTTTTCGAAGACGGTATAACTTTGCCTATATTATGCATCAGGTCTCATTAATACTTAAAAGACATTTTGGAGTTGTGAGTGCCTACAACTCTACATACCACTATTACCATTCAATTTTGTCAAATCCTTTTCGAGGGCAATACAACTTTGCCTATATTGTGACTTGTGAACATATGTATGCTTTGAATGATATTGACAATTTTAAATTTATCCAATACATCTGGTTAGTTTTTAATAAATTAGAATTTAATCGCACTTATATCCACTTATTAAAAAAATGTGTATAAGTAAGTTCATTTGGAGCTAGATCATCTCAAGTCAAATTAGTCCCATATTACTTGTGTTTATTACTTCTAACATCGGTTAATCATTGCACTGTTGATTTATCAGCAATTAATTCGAATCAATCTACGTACGATTATTTCAAGCACTAGTCAATTTTGCTCAAGGTAGAAGTCAAATCAATAAACTCATCTTTGTCTCCTCTTATTTTTTTAATTGACTCAATTTGACCTCAACAGTTTACCACAATAAAGATATGATCTTTTTACAGTGATGTTGCGCTTGGCAAACCCTTTTGTCAATATCAATCTAAGGAAGATGTTATATCAACAAATTAAGTTTGAACCCATCTTCATCTCCTTTCTGGCACAAATTTGTACAGCGAGAAGACACAGGTAGAGGTAGTTGATATTTGATCCGCTAAGAATGAACTACAGAGAACTCATTACACAGCTGTACAACAGTACAATGGGGTTTTTTTTAGGAGTCTGTGCAAGTTTTTCTGAGCAGACATAAAATGTGACTTTTGTCTACAGTCGTACATTAGGACAGTTTCATTGCTAATGCAATCAGGCAAAATAATAAATGCGCCAGGAAATCTACTGTTCTTTCATTTATGACGCCTGATTTTTATAGTTGACCTGCTTATGGTTAAGTACTCGTTACATTACACGGTCTTTACAAATGCAAACTCCATTATCCATTTGATGCAGATAACCTCAAAATCATCGATAAAATCAGACTCATTCTCACTCCAATCATAGTAATGTAAGTGCAATATCATGGTTCAAAATAGCTCCTAGCCTAAATAATAATGTATCTGGTGTAGATGCTCTCAGACATGTGAAGGATGGATTGGGTCACAAAGAGACCAACCCTACCAACATAAGTTGGTTTAACCAATATTTCCTTACGTTAAGTTTCATATTTGGATCCAATAATAAAGAAATATATGATGAAAAAACTCTACCTATACATGGGCCAACTATAGCGCTACTCTAATTATAAAAATCAGAAGACAGAGAGACCAACCCCCCCCCCCCCTCCACCCCAAAAAATAAGACACATGCCAAAAAAGCAACCTAATCTTAATAAAACTTTTGGGGGGATCCTTAGATACAAATGTATGTATTGAGTATGGTACACATCCTGGAGTTGTGTAGTGAACGCACACTCAATATGTTATGGTGTATCTTTTTTTCCCGCAATAGTGTATATTTTCTATTCTACAATGTATATTTTCCTTCATGCAACATACTCTTTGTTTTCTGCAATATATCTTTTCTTGCTTGTAGTGTTTTTCTTTTTTTTTTTTGATCTACAGTTTACCTTTGCTCTCTATAATGTATCTTTTTCTAGTCGGTTGAGCCGGGATAATTACGAAAATGCTTGTTGGATGTGGGGAAATAAAATAGGAGTTTAGTCCAATTATATAATGCATCTTATATAGGTATATACCTGAGCATAGTACATATGTATATATCTTAAAATTCCAGAAGGATGGAGACAAAAGGGTCAAAAGTCAACACTAGCTTCTAAGTTCTAACCATGGTTATTTAAGAGAGATTTGGATTCTCTTTAGTTTTCAGGAAGCTGCAATCTCAGTCTCCCAACCAAATCAAATGGTTAAGAGTTACGACTTACAAATTCCTTGGGCAATTTTTTTTTTCTTTTTCAAAAACACCATTGTTTGTACAAGTACTCCACCATACTGGTCGTAAATTTTTAACCCAAATTCTCAACCATCCCTTGGATGGGATAGATTGCAAGATGCGACCTCCTTCCAACCATAGAGCATCCAAATCTTATTTTGAAACGAAGCCCAGTAACTCCTGTTACAATCCATGAGCCAACCTTACTTGACTAGGGAAACTATTTCAAGACATTAAATCGTCCCATCCTAACCCTGATATAAGTATAAAACCAAGCATGACAAAGTACTTCAAGAATCCGTGACAGAGAACCACGGTAAATGGTTTGACATTTCCTGCTCTAATGACATCACTGACAAAATAAGTCAGTGAATATATACACCTATAATAGGACATGCCTAATCAACTTACAAATACCAGTCAAGGGTAATAAATTGGTTTTCAAGTTGAAAATCGTGAGTTTCCTCAAACATAGGCACATAACAATGCCGTCTGCCAGATTTCCAATGCTAGCTCCACCAAGAAAGGAAAGAAGAAATTTTTTTACCTCTGAGGCCCCATTCACCTGAAGACCGAAACTGTACACTTCGAAGATATCTTCTCTTTATGTCTTTAAAAAAAAAAAAATCTCAAAACAAGAAGCCGTCACTCCGCCCTCGTCTTGAGAGGAATGCTGCATGCTCGCTCATACTACCCTTCAATCGATATAATGCTGTTTTGCTTCTCATGGTTCTCAAGGGACCTGACCTATTTTCATGAGCTATAGGCCAAGCTATCCGTTCTCCCATCAAACTTGAAGTCGAGAACGGTCTCTTTTCCATCTCATCAAGGGGACCAGAACTATAGTCCATGGTTATAAAAGATGAAGCCTGTCCATACATTAAGTGAGGTGTAGCATTACCTGCATTCCACCAGCAGCTCTCAGATGGTCCAAGGTCACTTTTGGAGTCCAAATCTGGGACTGAAGAATCCTTTAGGCTACCACAATCTTCACAGGTCTCATTGCTGTCATTGTAGATAAGTTTCAGGGCTTGCACCACTTCACCCATAAAGGGCCTGTGAGTCACTTCTGGGTGGACACACATTGAGGCTATTGCTGCCACTTTTGCCACGTCATCAAATTTGTAGTTTCCAGCAAAACTGGGGTCCACCAGTTGCTCTACACCTTCTTTGCTGGTCAATAGAGGCCGTGCCCATGTTACTAGGTTTTCTTGTCCTTGAGGCTGGGACATGTCCGCGGGCTTTCGTCCAGTAAGAAGCTCCAATAGGACAACCCCATAACTATAAACATCACTTTTGACAAGCAAATGCCCGGTCATTGCATATTCAGGAGCAACATACCTGTAAAGTCACAGGTCACCATGCAAGAAACGTCTCACTTGGGAGTGTAGGCACTAAAAATATTTACGTGCCGTACCAAAATAAAATCAAATTAATTAACTGAGCCAACCCTTTTAATTAATTTAATCAAGTCCAAAGACTCACAAATCAAGCCCAAAAAGACTCACAAGTCAAGTCCAAAATGAAACCCAAATGACTTCCAAGTCTAGGCTCAATCAAAATTCAAGTCAAAATCCAAACCAGGACTCAAAACGACTACCAAGTCAGGTCATGACTTAAAGTCCGAACGAAGTCCAAGTCAATGCACGGTCAAAGTCAAAGGTCAAAGGTCGACTCACAAGTCAAGTGTCAAAACGACTCTCATGTCAACATCTGGTTAAAGTTCGAAGCGACTTTCAAATCAATGCTCGGCCCAAGCGCAGAAGACTCCCAAGTCAAATTCAAAACAGTCTAGGGCAAAGCCTGATTAAAAGACCCAAAACCCATGTCAAAACCCAAAACCCAAGTCAAAGCCCTTCTTGATTTTCAAGGAGGAGGCTTTTCTATAAATAGGCCCCTACCCCCCTTGATTCAAATATTGAAAAATCCATCCTTAAAGGAGAGAGAATCAAAGGGTCATTGTATTCATAGAGATTGTATCCATTCAAATCAAATCAATCTATAGAAATTCAATCTTTGTAATTTGTGATTACAAATTTATTTGTAGGCACTAAAAATTTATTCATGCCGTACCAAAATTAAATTAAATTAGTTAATTGGGGCAACCCTTTTAATTAATTTAACCAAACCCAAAAACTCACAAGTCGAGCTAAAAAAGACTCGCAAGTCAAGCCCAAGATAAAACCCAAATGATTTCCAAGTCCAGACTTAGTCAAAATTCAAGTTAAAGCCCAAACCGAGGCTCAAGACGACTGCTAAGTCAAGTCACGATCTAAAACCCAAACGGCGTCCAAGTCAAAACGCGGTCAAAGTCAAAGGTCAAGATCTACATCGACTCACAAGTCAGACATCAAAACGACTCTCAAGTCAACGTCTGATCAAAGGTCGAAGCGACTTTCAAGTCAATACTTAGCCCAAACCAGGGAGACTCCCAAGTCAAAGTCAATGTCAAAGTCAAAGTCAAAGTCAAACAAACGAAGTAAAGTAGCCCAGGGTAAGGCCTGATTGAAAGGCCCAAAACCCAGGTCAAGGCCTATCTTGACTTTCAGGGGAGAGATTTTCCTATAAATAGGCCCTACCCCCCTTTATTCAAAGGTTGGAAGAAAATCCATCTAAAAAAGGAGAGACTTATACCTATTCAAATCAAATGAATCTATAAAAATTCAATATTTGTGATTTGTGATTAAAAGGAGCAAGGGACCAGCAATTGGAGAATGATCAAGAAATGCAACCACCTCATAAAACAGGACCTACAATCTCCAAGTGCTAAGGACATCAATCATGCCTATAAATGCAATCAAATTTGGAACAGCTGAATCTGAACTAACTTTAAATTTTCATGGGATTAGAATAACTTTTAAAAGTTGTTCACGTCATTAGAATATTGAGCAGCATTTCAACATGCAAGTCAAGTGTCCAAAAGTAAGAAATCCAGTGCCATGAATGCCTAAAAACTTTTACAAAGTTGAATCACATGGACTGAAGTTGATAGACCAATTGGACGAGGGAGTACAGCATACAAACCAAGGATGACAGTCACAACCAATGGCAAATCAAATTTCAATAGGTTAAGGCAACACAAGCATGTACCAAATGGATGATTCCAATTTCCAATGTCCTTTTGGTTTTAATTCTTTTGTCGACTAATCTTTTTTTGCAGTCTGTAGCTTGATTTCTGTCCTAGGCAAGTTTTTCCCAGACAAATGGAACCCTTGATCAGAGCAATTATAGACATGCGGGGGGTTTGGGGGGGGGGGGGGGCATACCCAAAGGTTCCCATTACACGGGTGGAAACATGCTGACTCCCTTCCGCTGCTTCCCTTGCCAATCCAAAATCTGAGACCTTTGGGGTGTAGTCATCTTCTAACAGAACATTGCTTGCCTTAAAATCTCGGTGAATAACTCGAGGATTGGAGTCCTCATGCAGATATGCCAATCCTCTAGCAGCACCAAGGGCAATTTTCATCCTTGCATCCCAGTGCAGGGGTCCCTTACTCCTATCAGCACCTGTAACACCAAACCTGATGATCAGACTTCAGAACTTACAACCAAGGTATATTTTTACATTATTTAATAGCTGACAGCATCATTGCAGTTCCTAGGGGGCTAAGGATTTGAGTTGACTGATACCAAGAATCCAAATATCATGTCCTGCATAAGTTATTAAGATCCACAGGAGAGTTAAGCTCACCCCATTACCTACGACGTCCCCGTTCCCTCTTTTCCTGGAAGGAAGGGGAAGGTTCCATTGCTCCACACATGACAAGCAAAAAGACATCTATAAATCCCTTGAAGCTTTCATTGGATAGCATAGAAGAAATATATGCCTCGACAGGACATGCATGTCTAGAGGATGGTAATGGAGAGTACCATGCAAGTGGGACTCAACACTGCCATTGTGCACAAGCTCATATACTAAGCAGCGCCTGTGCCCTTCAATGCATATACCAATTAGTTTCACAAGGTTACGGTGATGCAATCGGCTTAGCATTTCCACTTCTGCAATAAATTCACGGTCTCCATTTTGGTTCTCTCTTGTCAGCAACTTAACAGCCATCTCAATTCCATCTTCCAGAATCCCATAATAAACACGCCCAAATCCCCCTTCACCCAAAACCCTCCTTGAATTAAATTTATCCGTGGCCTTCTCTAATTCAGAAAGTGAAAATGTTTTCACAGAGAGTGCAGAAGCGGGCACCGATGCAAAGAGTGACATGGACAGTGAGCTTGCCAGACTACTCGACAATGTAGAACCAATGCCTGCATTTAGCGGAAAAATATACACCAGATATCAACTCCATGCCAAATAAATGATATCAACAAACACCATTGATGTGAGACATCAGCAAACAGCGAATAACTTGGGCTTGTATAGTTGTATGTCCTCATCAGGTAACAAATCAATTGGAAGTTGCATCTCCTTTTAAAAAAGAAAAGGAACATGAAATAGAACAAATCAAAAGCCATACATAGGCAACTATGCACTTTCAAATTTTACTAAATATCAAAAATAGCAAAAGATTGCAATATCTCACATCAACACAGCTTGCGTACAGCCTAGGGCATTAACTATCAAGAACATTTGCAGGAATCCCTGAAGCTAAGATGGCATCTTGCTTTTGCAAAATCTAGCATACCAGTATTGGATTATGACAGCAGGATTTATCTAGCATAGAGGAAGGGAAAACATGTGAAGAATTGTCCATATCAAAGGATAAAATTCCTTTGCTGTTAAAGAAAAAACAGCCTAATTATGATGGAGCCTCAACTTGAAAAATTGCTTACCCAAACATACCACCAATTAAATTTAGGACCCTCTCACTCTCACACGCGGTTCTTTGTGGGTCTCTTGAAATTGGTTTCTCTGCGTGCACAAGTGCTTGCAGGTGTAAGACTGTCTACATCTCGACCAACCCCTTTGAAAGCGGGGCCCACACTGAGAGGAGTTATTGTTCACTATCGAATGTGGAAGAGCTCTTTAGATGGCATTCAGCTTATCTAACTAACATGAATTAGATCAGGATGACAAAGATATGAACAGAGATGAACTAGAGAGAAAATCACAACCTTTATCCCATTCAAGTTGCTTGGTAGGACTTAAAAATTAAAATAACAACCCTCCTCCTCCCCCCTCCAGTCGTGCTACCACCATTCCTTCTTCCATCACCAGCAACACCTCCTTTCTTCTTCCACTGCCAACAGCAACCATCAACAATCAATGGAAGGAACATCCACCTCCCCTGTTTTCCCCCTCCCCCTTTCCCATTATCTCCCTATGGTCCTCTACTCAAGCCACCAACATAATCAACTAATCAAGGACCACACCCAAAACTATCACCCCTTACTGCTACAATCTCTGTGTATCTTTAGCAACCACTGACACCACTACACACACACACTTACCCTCCAATGCCCCAACCCATGCAGCACCATCCCCAACATTAGTCAAGACCAACATCACCACTATAATCCAACCAAAACAGCCTCTTTTTTTTGTCAAAAAAATATACATATACAAGCAATTAAAAGTACAATTAAATGATGCCAAGAGGATGTCACCCACATCAAGGAGGGGCAATTATAAAATCATCATTCCCTTCAGTTTTGATGCACAATATTATCTACAAAATACAAAAATGTTCTTCCATAATTGAGTGCTTGACTCCAACTATATAAAAATTCTCAAAAATTGAGCAGGAACTTTTTATAGAGCATAGCTTTCCCTACACAAATTCAGCAGTTGCTTTACTTTCAAGTAGTCCACCAAGGGAATCAAGGGCAAAGCTACTACATTTGACCCTTTTCTCACACCTTAACGCCTATATATAGCAGGATGCTGTGGTATGGACTTGGATTTGGAATTGGTACACTCAAATGTGCCAGCGAAGACCTAGATTTTTAGCATTGGGAACTGCTATAGAACTTCCAAAATATCACACAAAGCTTGAATATCAAGAAAAGACATTTTACTTAACCAGCAACATATCAGCCTCTCAGGCTATCATGCCAGTAATGTATGCAGCAGTCTAGCATCAGAATCATATCAAGTTTTTTTCCTCTTTTTCTTTCTTTCTTTCTTTGGTAGATCCGAAGGGAGGCACAAATGCCAATGTAAGCAAGATTCAGAACCAAATCTTTGTTAACTTGCAGATACTTTACCAATTATGGTAACTGTCACAATCATGTCAACTACACTAATAGAGTACATCAAGAGAAAATCTAAACAGCAGCAGAGAACAACTGATGAACTGAGGCAAAACATATTCCAGCCATTTCGTAGGTTCCAACTTGAATATATAAGTACTCAGTGAGCTTAAAAATTAAAGCACTTCACAAGTTTTTCATTTTAAATTTACCATAATACCAACTTTTTTTTTTCTTTTCCCACAAGAGGGGCGGGAGGGGATGAAGGGATTGAGTATTCATATGCTCAGAAAGTAGACATAAAGATGATGGAATTACTAACCAGTTTTCTTATTGGTGGATGGCATGAACATAGCCCTAACTGCACGTGATGGTTTCTGAAGCTTCCTCCATTTCATAAGTACTGATATTGTTACTAAACAAGCTACCAATATAACCAAAGCGGAAAATGCAACGACAAAAACAACTATGGAATTCATTTTTCTATTTTTGTTAACCAAATTAGCACTAATTGGCAATGCTGGACCATTTGCAGGCGGATGTGTTGAAGAAATCCCTGTAAACATAACATTTTCAGCAGCCATATTTGTCGAACGCATAACAGAAACATAGCTCATATAGCAAGGAAATAGTACCTGGATAATTGAAATCAATCAAGTCATAATTACCAAACAGAGATCTGTTTAGAGGCACCTCCTTTTGCAACAATCTCTCATAAGTTAGCATAGCAGTCGTATTATCAAACCTCTCACCAAGCGGAAGCAAATTTATATCAACAAATGTCCTATCTTGATTTCCGGCATCAGTAGCACCCACTATCTGCACCTGGTTTGGTTTGAGATATGTCCCTGATGCAATTTCAATCTCTAGCTCAGGAACCTCAGGAAAGAGAGCATAAATAGGTTTGCTCAAGAGTAACCTGACTTTCATCGGGATGACACAACCACAAGGAGTTCCAATAGCAGTAGGAGTAAATGGATCTGAACAAATTTGATCACAACCTGCAAGAGAAAACAGGGGGGGGGGGGGAAGCTGAGATGCAATAAAAATTAAAAATCCAAAAGGGGGGCCATCCCCAACCCCCCAACCCCCCCCCCCCCCCAAAAAAAAGGAAGGAAGAATTATATGGCCCATCCTGCTTCTGCTTTCAGTACAATGTTGCCATGTAAAATATTTCATAATAAGAAGCCTGCACAGGCATGGAGGATCACGGTAAATGGTGCACTTCTGATGATATGCAACCAAACGGAATTATGAGAAATACAGAATTTTTTGGTAAATAGGAATTATGAGAAATACAAAATTGACCACTAAAAATGTGCAGTTGATGCTACAACCAACTAGCTGTCGCACGTCTGCACATACAAAAGATGAAAACCGCCATTGCATTGAGAAATCAAGAATCCCACCAACTATTACCAGTTTCAGTTGTCAGAGGCCACCAACAAGATTCTTGAGATATTAGGACAATACTATCACCATGAAGGTTAGCATCAATACTCTTGCAAGTCCAAATAAACTTTCTTAATCCAACTGCAGAAGCTTGCATCACCCCAGTCAGAATACAAACCAGTGTGGCCATAACAACAATGCCAATGCCCTTTATGGGAAAAGCCAGAAGGGAGCCACTTTCCCACATGGATGATCCTTTCTCCATGAACCGGCCAGCCCCCAACCCCACCCCCCAAAAAAAAAACAAAAGAAAAAGCGGAGAACATACAAGACTTAACTTTCTGATGCCTTCATGCTAGGTATGACTACTACAAATCAAACTGAAACTCTACCAGAAGTTCAACATGAGACTCAGGTTTTCAGTTGTATAGCATAAATGCTCAATAAACAGCTGACGTCGCCGATATTTGTGGAAAATTACGATGCATTTAGGCATCTCATAGCTATGAACAAAGTATATAAGTCATTCCTCTGAAGCCAGTAGAATCAAAGGGACACAACCTTGTGCAAAATACACGGACCATAGAAGAGTCCATAATGCTGCATATGGTCTCCATGACAGTCTTTAATTTTTATTCCATTTGCCACTGTAGTTTACTTCGTACAAAAAATAGCACCTTATGTCTTAATTTTGATTCCAATTCCACTTCTTTGAGTGTGTTATGCCGCCCTTGAAGTCAAAACTAGATTTTAAAAAAAGCGACTTGACACCTCACTATCCCGAGGCATGACCACCTAATAAATTCGTCTGCTACTTTTGCAAAACTATTAATTTACTACATTGAGCTTCAGGGGATGAGTCCTTCACAAAACTTTCTAGAAATTATGTTTTTTGCCACCAAACGGGGTTTCCTTTTGTAATTTGACTATTTTTTGAGGGTTTTATAAGAGAGTTTGGCCATTATGATATCAATGGCAATGGCGAATTGGCGACATGTTAAAGCAATGGCAACTAGTACAATAAAGTCATTAAGAAGTGAAAACCAATAAAGCAAGCATAGTTTCTTTAAGAACCCAACAGAACAGGTCCCCGTAAAAAAAAAAAATTGAAAAAAGTACTGTATGTTGGGGCCCTTGGGGTCCAGAATGTAATTCTAGAAAATTTTCCCCAGAAAAAATTCTAAGTTGCCCATCCATGAAAACATCACGGCTGTAAATGACTTATTTTAACATAGTGGACCAGTTTATTAGGCGACCAAAACCTCAGTGTCAGTCAAGGAAGAAACAGAACATCGCTCCGTTGTAGCAACATGGTCATCAAACCATTATTTGCACAGGTAGCACAATTACGCAAAAGCAGGTGTGACAGGCTGCAGTAAAAAAACTATGTTTTATTTATTTCTCGTCAGGTATAATAGGAAAACTACTATTTCCTAAAAGATTGTCATAGCATCTCAAAAGCATGAAGGAGAAGACTGAGGAATATTATCACCCTACATCTGCTAATGATTGATTTCGAGAGGAAACAAAAAGAGTGAGGGATTAGAAGGGAGGTAGCAGGAAAGACAATCTTATTTATTGTCGTTGTCAGTAGATCTGACCTAAGAAGACCAACGCGAGCCAAACACTTGTACTGGATGCAGATGCATGATATAGAACAAGCGACCTTTTGGAAATTGAAGTGTACAAAAGAACAATTTTTTTTCCCAGGAGACCCAAACTGTAGCCACTAGTACTTACAAGACATAAACTACAATTCATTTGAAGGAAGGCATTGTGCAAGAAAACATATGAATCAAACAGCAGTGTGGTAAAATATCTCATTTGACTTGCTCTACGCAAGCCATGGGACAATTAGCATCTCAGCATCTTCAATTCAAGATACATGTTGCACAAAAAAACAGTAGCCTCATTATTGAAAAGATCAACAGAATGCCAGCAGCCAAAGCCAGAGTTCATTTAAGAATTAAGGTTTACAAAAGGGCAACAGAAAAGACTAAAGTAAAACCAGTTGATTTTCCTCACTTTGTGATTAGTAATCAAAAGTCGAATTGAGAAAGGTGAAACCGGTTAATCCATTATTAGTTTTCTAATGAACAAAAGGATCTACAATTCACTCCAAGAGAATGATGGTACTAGAAGGTCCTAGCCATATTTCCTAGAGGCTGTATTCTCCTTCACTACTTCAAGGTAGGGATAAGGCTACGTATATACGGATCTCTTAACCCCACTATTGTTATTGTAGTTGTTTTCTCTAAGGAGGGGGAGGAGAGATTAGGCTTTCACACACATATATAAGAAGTCGACAAGCATCATCAGGCATAATACTTTGAGTTTTCCCCTTCTCTAATTGGATTTCATCAGTCTTGCAGCAATAAATATTTGAACCACATATGGAAGATAAAATCACAATTCCAAAATGGCCTCTCTTGCTTTGAGATAATAAAATTATTATGCACCCATAGAGTAAACTTTATGATTCACATAATTGCTAGCTGGCTACCTGGTTGTGCGTCAGGGTTTGGAGAGACGGCATAGGGTCTTAGTCTATGGCGATGGCGGTGGCGATGACGATGCTGATACCGATGTCTCAGTTTAGATTTATGGCGAGGAGCAACAATAGGTCCTGGACGTGGAGTCAAGTTCAAAACAACAATATATGAGAATTCCGTATTTGCTATCTGTAAATTACACTATTAGCATAAAAATAACATGTGATGGTTAGAAACAACACTTGATGGGTCAGGAACAATAGTAAGTACCTAGATATGCTGGTGCTGGCGCAGGTCCTTCAGAAGGTCTGTACTTCTTCATCTGCAGCTTTGCTGATAGAGATGATGAAATTCCACTTGAATGGGCTGCATAGAAAAAACATATTATCTAATCATGCCATGTCTTAGTTAAGGGGTTCCTTTATCTGTTGCTTTACGTGACAGAGGCATCAGTTCTTGCTCGTACACCATTCATTTGGTCACAAACATCTTGTACACATACAAAGTCAGATGGTTCCATTTCTTAGTTATGGATCACTGATGACATGTAGATTTCTCTTGAAATCAGATGCTCAGTATAAATGCGCGCGCGTGCATACACACACAAAGAAATATTACAGGGGGAAAATTGAACAAATGTATTATGAATGAGATTTGTAATGTAAAAGAAAAGATCTACTGTGCTCAGCATCCGACTTAGAGGCTTGCGCCAAAAAAGATACAAGTACATGAATAAACATGTGTCCTGCATGGCGGGCAGAGAGAAAGAGACATTGATCAACTTGTTGCTTCCAGCCTCCATGCAATGACATAAAACAATAAATAAAAAAAAGTGTACAAGAATTAATAGAAATAAGGAGATCTTAAAGGTTACTAATGATAAGGTAGCAAGCTAGGCAATAATTTGCTTAAGATTTTGGATCCATCATCCAACCATCCTCTCAGCAACCACAGTGGATTTCATTTTTTTCCTGCCTAAACTAAAAACGACGTTATAGAGATGCCTCTTCCACACTATAACTGATCAAAAAGAGACAATATCCTTCATGACTTCATAAACTGAGAAATTAGCCAGCATTTTAGTCACGGCAAAGGCTATTAATGAATTATTAAGGCACACACACACACCCACACCCACATCCCCAATCTTGAACTAGATTTTTCTTGCAGTTAATACATCTGATAATTGGACTTTTCTCAAGCAACAATATCCTCCAGGTTGTGGTAATTATGAAAGAAAAAAAGGGGTGGTAAAGTCCAAGTAAATTTAGAAATGGAAATGGAAATATCATATCAAGCTTGGTCCATCCTCTACCATATTTGCAGCTCTGAATCTGATATTGCTCAGTAATTTGAGATCCACATAAAGAGAATGCAAATAGATTTCAAGTCAAAGGCATGGTAGTGAGCCTTTAATGGCCTGGGAGCAATTCTGGTCACCTCCAAAGTGCAAGCTAGTAATTATTCCATAGCTTAGAATGGTATGCGACACATTGACCCCATAACCTTAGTAAGGTGACTGTGAACATGTACCTAACTTTGTGTCACCACATCATATTTGCAGCTATGGCTTGACAGAAAACGTGTCACGTTGCTGATGTTGCATTACACAGATTCAAAATGTGGTCGAACTGTGACGAAACGGTCGCGTTGGAAAGGTTTTGGAGTTGGGTGAACTGCATTTTCATGCCGCGATAGCCGCAATATGGAACACGATTGCCGTATTAGAGCGATTTTGCCGTACTGCTACCGAAACCAAAACCGCGACCGAAACCGCATTTTGAATCCTTGGGTGCAAGAATGCATTTTAATACTACAAGGTACAGGCATCTTGGCAATTTCATTTTCACCTCTAAATCCGTTTCAACACGTATCATAAAAGGCATTCTATATCATGTGTTTTTTCTTTTGGATGTACTCAGATTAAAGAACAAGGCTCCAGGACTCGTTAAATCACTGTCCTATATTTTCTTAGCTGTTATCCATCTCAAGACTAATCATAAAAGGCATTCTATGTCATGCAATTTTTATTTTTTTTGAGATGTAGTTGGATTAAAGAAACAAGGCTCCAGCACTCGTCAAACCACTCTTCTATATTTTCTTAGTTGCCATCCAGCTAAATATGCACCACTTTTGCTGAGGAAAAGATTAGAAAACTAAGGTCCTCAACCACATTAGAATCTTTTAGATGTACAGAGTAGCGGCTCAATAAATATCACACAACTACGTTCCCATTTTGAGTTTCCGGAATTTGATAAATCAAGTAATTTTCTTTCAAAATTTTTAAGGATTTCTAAACAGAAATTTAAATAATTTTTGCAATTAACAGGTGACCAGGAAATGGGCACGCCATTGCTATTAAGTTCTATCCACCCCTATTAGAAGGGACCTCAACAGCAGTAAGTTCCCCTAATGATTCACTTATCCTGTTAGAACGCAAATGAGAAGATGGTATGTAAGTTCCTAATAGTATTAATAGGCCCATCAAATGGGCTAAGTGTCTAGAATGCTCGGTCATGGTCCTAGAGTAGATTAACGATTCCTCCTTGGCAAAGGACAAGATAAGCACCTTGGATGCAGGAACCGCTTGTAGGCCTTATACAAGACTCCGTGGTCTAACCAAGGAGAAAGCTACTTCCCAATGGGGACCTATGGGCTACGGTTAATGTGGGACACCATATCTTCATATAGCTCCAAGATGGGCACCATTAGGGATAGACAATGGGTCGGATCCCTATTGGGTTGAATGGGTCGGCCCATTAAGCCTGGTTGTCGATATGGGCACCATTAAGGGTGGGCAATGGGCTAGGTCCCCATTGGGTTAAATGGGTCAGCCCATTAAGCCAAGTCAATAAAAGGTTGAGATGGGTACCAGTACCACTAGGCGTGGGCCCATTGCCCATTTAAATGAGTTGACCTGTTGGGCAAGTCAGCCCATTAATGGTTCATTTCTATGACCTATCTAGCCTTTAAACCCGTGCTATGCATGGGTTGTTTTAAAATTTTAGCTAAAATATTTTGAGAAATATTATAATTAATCATATAATCTAAATTTTCAGAAATAATAATATTAACATATTTGTAATTATTTCATTTTTTCTTAATTGAAGTCAAAGGACATTATTTATTATGATCACTTTAAATCATATATTATTTAAATTTTTATTTTTAAATAAAATCTTAATAAATGCTTAACATGACATGTTTCACAACCACAGCGTTCGAACTCACTTTTATATATATATGACCTAATATTTTGTTTGCTTAACCACCATACTAATTCCGTGCTACACTTGGTTAGTTTTATTAGCAACAATTTATATGTAACAATGATCATTATACACAGGTTTTTTGTGCATGTTTGCTCAATTTTAAAAGGGGTCCAAAACAGATCAGCCCGTGTGTTCACATAGAAAGCCTGATCCGAGCCAGTTTATTAATGAGCCAGCCACTATGACCTGACCGGCTGACCCAATCCACTTTGTTAATAGGTCGGCCCTAACCTGCCCTAACCCTAGCCGTTGTCTACCTAAGTACCATGGTGGGAGTAGTTCTCTCTTAAGAGGAGCCATGTCGGTTACATGTCGCAGTTTGCAATCAACATGTCAGTTTTAGCCGGATTACCATTCGCTAAGATTCTCTCATTCCATTCCCATTTTCATTTTTCTTGCATTTCATCCAGAATAACCAAAACCAAAACTGCCCAAACAACTCAAATTTCAAAAACTAAGCCGAAAATAACAAATAAGAAATCAAGATAATTACCTTGAGAAGCACAACCGAGATGCACTAAAGAGATAAAAAGCAGCAGAAGCATTGGAACTTGCATCTTCTACAGCCACTAAAGCAAACTCCAGCAAAATTCATCATCAGAAACCGAGCAATTGCTCTCTGAAACATTCAGAATTCCACTGGACTCCCCCTCGGTAGTGAAAGGAGCTCGAACTCTCCATAACTTAGGTTCCAGAGCAACAAAAATAGTAGCAAATCAGAACCAATTTCTCAGCATAAACCCTAGCTCCGATTTGACAATGCCGCCGGCGACCGAGCAGATCGACCACATGCGGCTCGAAAATTCGAACTCGGCCGCCGGAAGCCGACACTTCCGGTAGCTGCAGACCTAGAGCGAGAGAGAGACAGAGAGGGAGAGATCGCAATGGAGGTCAGAGAGGGAAGTTGGGGAGGAGGGAGGGGAGAGCTGTGGAAATGGAGTGAAGGGTTGATGAGTGAGCCTTTAATGCTGGAGAGGGACAGCAAAGAAGCAGCTATTTTGATTTTTGACTGACTCTAATCATCGTACCATTGGAGACACGCTCTCCGGCTGCAACGTGCGTTGCACGGCCTTTGGTGTCTTGTTTTCAGTTGAGGACATCGAATGGTTTTTGCTTGCCAATTTTTTTGACTTTTCTTTGTACTCTTTGTATGTGTTATTGAGCTTGTGAAAATATTATGATTGTAATTTAGTACTATTATTCCTCTATATAAGAATAAAAATAATATTTGAAACTGTAATAATTATAGAGATATAAAATTATACATAATAAAATTGTGGAAAAGAGTGATTGAGAGAAGGGTAAATGATGATATAAGAATTTCGGAGAACCAATTTGATTTTATACTATATAGGCCGATGATGGAAAATATCCATCTCTACGGAAACTCATGGATTTTTACAGTGATAGGACACAAGACTTCTATATGTTGTTTATTGACTTAGAAAAAACTTGTAATAGAGTATCTAGGAAAGTATTATGGATATACTTGGAAAAGAAAGGTGTGTCAATTGAGTATATTCAAGTTATTAAAGATATCTCTCAGAACTCACACAAATGGGGCTCACACTGGCAGATATTGTTGTTGTTGTAACCAATTTTGAGAAATTTTCATCCACAACATGCCAAAAATTCATAGAGGGTCAATGACCAACCATGGATGTATGAGATACTGAAAAAAGTAGGGGCGCGGAGAGAGAGGCGAAGAGTTCTAATAACTTAATCAAGTAAAGAAGATATGAGACATTAGCTATACCTTACCATATTCTGTTTCGAAAAAAGAATGACAAACCATAATAGTTAAGCTACTGACTTGGGATCTCAACCAACCCCTACACTCACTCTAGTTGGATTCCCCTGCCCTGTGACGGTGAGATCGAGTGGAAGGAACAAAGAATGATCATCTTGAATCCTCACATTTTGCGAGGCGGATGAGTTAGGTTAAGCAATCCTGACCTTATGATCAGGTTTAATGATTTTGATGAATAAGGGAAAATAATGTTGTTGACCCAAACAATATTATGTTATATCCTTCTCATTGATATTATGCATTTTTCAATTATCGATACCAATACACTAAAAATGTAATAAATAATAATGCTTACATGGTAAACTTGATTTTATTGGTAAAAACTGGTAATAGTACCGTAACTAATAAATTTATGATGATTTTTTTTAAGATAATAAATCTCAAAAAGTGATATTAAAATCTTTAGTAATAATTATAGAAGATCAAGAAACACATATAGTAATATTATTAAAAGTTTAGAATAATTGTAGCAAAAGATATAAGATACTTGGTAGGTTATGAGTTAGGAGTTAAAAATCCTATGAGTAACGAAATATTATTTTGTTAACTAAAAAGTTGAATGACTATTGAAAAGAATTCTTTTTCTTTTCGCGGGGGGAGCAGAGGAGGGGAAAGTGACTTTTTTAAACAATAGTAACTGATGAAGTAGGATTAGATGACTCTTCTCACAAGAGTGTGTCCCATCACATCAGAGAATTAGAATAGCGCTTAAGATCGTTAGAAGGCAAAGAATCCCATGGAATAGCTTATTTGAGTGTTTGCCCCAATTTTGATAATCAATCGGCCATTATATTAGCTTCTCGATATATGTGAGAGATGATGAAATTGTCCATTGTGCTTAAATATCTTCAGACATCATGGACAATGATTGCAATTTGTCAGGGAGGAGATATGTACCCCTTGAGTGCCTATATGATTGTAGAATTATCCCTTTCAATTATTATATGCTTGAAACCTACTTCAAACACCTCTTGGACCTCATCTTGAGGTGCTCTTGCTTCCACTATTAGAATTATGGGATTCCAATGATGTACCACTCCCACCTTGATAAGTTTGGCCACCTAATTGCAGATGATGAAGCGTCATGTTGCTGACTTGTGTGTGAGAGATTCGTCAAAATTGATTTTAATGAATCCCCAGGGGGCGTTCAATCTCACAAAAAGGTTTGGGTGGAACAAAAATGACCATCCTCTCTAAATGAAATATCATCCCACATTCAAGTTCAAATTCCTCATTTTGCATACGCCCTTTTAACTCTAATCAAGGTTGTGAGAGGACAAAAGAACTTCATTTTGGAAGGCTATTGCATTTCTTCTTTCCTATATGCTCCATAATAGGGATGCTAAGTTTTTGATATGGTTGCATCGCTTTGTTGACATTTAAGAATAAGTTGTGTAGAACATTGAGGCTCATCTATGGTACTAGGGAGTAATAGTTGTTTATGTTGACTTGTTAAACTCCACAATGTTCTAATCGTGGGACACTCTAAAATAGATAGTCATTAGACTCTAGATCATCCACACAAAGAGGGCAAACCAGATTAATCTGCAAACCTATTTTTAAGATATTTTCTCGTGTTGGTAACACATTATGCAGTTTTTGCCATATAATTTATTTTTAAAAAATTGGCATCACATCCAACTTTGATATCCATAGGTCATTAAATTCAACATTTTTGTGAGTTACCCAAGTGGCTGACTTCGTGCTAAATTCTCATGGTCCTATGAACTCCCAGCAATATGAATCTTCATTTCAAATTAAGGCAATGACGTTCTCAAAATCATTTCTAGTAATTTTTCCTGATGAATAACCATTCCAAGTTTGTCAACATTCCAAACTTCACTATCTTTAATAAACTCGCCGACTTTACTTTGAGAATTGGGAAGTCTAGAACTATCAATATCAAGTAACTCCCGAGATTGGAGTTATCAATCTAATTATCCCACTAATTTTTTATTTTTCTCCATTACCCAGTTTTCATCTAATCCTTAGTAAATACAACTCTACTTCTTAAGATACTTTTCAAAACTAAAGAGTCAATTGGTTTAATTATGCATTCCACTAGCTAAGAATTTCTCAAGTACTATTTATGCTTCGTAATCTCCACCAATAAAATGCCCTTAACTTGTAAAATTTTCCTAGCCAACTTCCTCTGCAATGCTAAATTAACTATCTCCATTTTCCTTCAACCTAGGGCACCGAATTTTTTGGGCCTATAGACTTTGTCCCAAGCTAGCATCGATAAACCCTCTCTGCATGGATTTTTCTAAAAAAAGTCTATCTTCACTTTATCCTATGACTTTGTGGGGTTTTTTTGCTCGTGGGAAGTTCAAAGCAGTGCATTGTATGTGCTAGTAATGATTTCAAGTTCGACTAAACTAGGACTACTCTTCCAACCTTGAAAAGACTATTGGCTTTCCAACTTCCCATTAATTATATTAGTTGCCTGGCTAAGAATTTTGAAAAGGTAGTTGCGTTAAGTTTTGCTTTGAAGACTAGGTATTCATGACATCTACATAGCGAATCTTGTTGAGGAACATTGAAAACTACAACTACTATCTGTTTTCATTTGTTGTCGCATTACATGATAAAACAATATATAGTTTATGAACAATGACGAGCTCTCATAAAGGGTGCAAATTAAATCTATCAATGGAATGTGTACGCTTCTTACACGCTGTCAAATTTGTCTTACAAAACAAGAGAGCATCATTAGCAAAAAAAGAGACACCCAATGGTTGGGCTTCTTGGATAAACCCAAACACCCACACTGACTTTTGTTTATTGGTTGCTTTACCAAGGGCAAAGCAGAATATGTTTATACAAAGGATTGATGAATAAGATGACAGTGGTCAGTGGGTCATCTTGACTTATTTCCCAAGTAGGTTTGAATACCCTTGTGGATTATTATTAATAAGCGTTGACTACAAGGTTGTTGTGACATACTCCCTAATCCAACTAGTCCACTTATAATGGAAACCAAGTTGCTTCAAGCTTTCAAATAGAAAATCCCATTTCAATCGCAGGCTTTTTCCATAACTAATTTAAGGGGCGCCAAGTTGTTTTATCTTTTGCCAATTTAAATCTATACATTATTTCATGATTAAGTAAAATGTTGTCATGAAAGATCTTCCCAGAAGGAAAGCACTTTGATAAGACAAAATAATTTTTTAGAAGAGTTGTCTAAGTTGGCTCATAAGAATTTTTGCAATGACCTTATAGAGAACACAAACGAATAAGACAAAAATAGGAGGTTCTCTACAGTTGCTTGTAGAGATGGCAATAAAATTCGTACCTATTTAAAACCCGTAAAACCCGCCCCATTTAAAACCCAAATGGGTGGTGAAAATGGGTTTTAAATGGGTATGGGGCGGGTATGGGTATAGCCCATACCCGCCCCATACCCATACCCTACCCATACCCGTTTTTATAATAAGAAAAAAAAATTTATTTTCGATTAATATTTTTCTGGTTTAAGTCTAATCCAAACCATTCTAACAAAAAAATTAGTCAATAATGTATTTGATTTCACATTTCTAAACAACATATTACAAAAATATCACAACTTTGCAATCTTATAATGACAAAAACATATATCGTACTTGGATAAGGGTTTCATATGGGTGTTAATTTTCATTTTCTATGTGAACCCAAATAAAATTCACAAACCCGCAAAACCCGATGGGTATGGGTATGGGTTTTATTTTTTAATACCCCGTACCCGCCCGTTGCTTGTTTTAGGAATTAACGTAATAAACGTATGATTGAGTACTTTTAGGAGTTTATTATGCGTGAAGAAATCTTTTATTCTAGCTTTTACATCATGTTTGATAGTATTCCAATATTTTTGAAAACTGCGCCAACATAATCCGGTACAGGAGTTTTGTTAGGATCAATTTCCTATACCACACTTTTAATTTCTTAAAGCGAAGGTAAATGAATTAACTGGTCATTATCAAGTTGATTTATAACATTAGGTGTTCCAAGATTGAAAAACTGTCTTCAATTATGATTTTTGGATTTAAACCTTTTAGAATAGGCGTCCTTTACTAATGCGGTAACATGTGCGTTAGGAAACACGATTGTCGCTCATGCGACATTAATTTGTGTATTAGTCAATCCACTGCTTACCCGACTTTAACAAATCATAAAAAATAACAACTTTGTGACATTTTGTGAAAATAAGTTTCGCATGTATTAAGAGTTATATATTTCACGAGTATGTAATCTTTAAATTCACTGTTTGTACAATTTTTGTTGTTGTTTTCTTCAAAATTTATATTCCACAAGAGAGTAAGGGAGAAAGGGTGGAGTATAATTTGAATTTTGTTGGTATATCTATGTAAATGAATATTTCTTTTAGTGTACTATCTCGTTAGTAAATATTGGAATTACAATTGTTGAATAACTTCTAGCTATCAAAAAGATACTTTATTTCTAAAATTTCTTCTAAAAAGGAGCTTGAGACCCTATATGAACACATATGATTATTCAAATATTTTTGGATGTGATGAAAAAGAAATGCCCCCTAAAATTTAATACGTATATTCTTCATTTCTTTTTAGTTGCATCAAACTATTTTTTTAGAGCCCACAAGCACGTTAACTTTCCTAAATTACAGCTTTAGAATTTAGAAAGTTTGAAGTCATTGTCTCATTATACATAAGTTTGCCTCATTCTAAGAAATGACAGAGGAGAATCCTTTGGGAATGATCTTTCATAGTTATTGGGTGACACTTATGTAGCGTTTGGTTGAAAGTAATGCAATCACTATGCAATGGAATCAACCATGTAATGCAATTGTTAGTGTAATGGAATGGGATAATAATTGCATTACAATGTTTGGTTACAAAGTCTTTACAAGTGTAATGGAATGAATTCATCTACAAACAATACTTAATTTTACACGTGACGTGAAGTACCTGTAATTCAATTCGCATTTTATTTTTGCCTATTTTAATTATTTGTAGCTTCGTTGATAAATATCATCAAATATTTTATCATCATGATTACGATATTTCGCATGAGACTTACATCACTCTGTTTCTTATAGATTACAATAATGTAATATTGTTCAAGTTTACCAAGTAGAGAGAAAATGATGATGATGACGACGTGAGAGAGAGAGAGAGGGAGAGAGAGAGAGAGAGAGAGACATGATGTCTAGAAGGTACAAAAATACAGTTACAATAATACGATCATGATCTAAGTTAAATTTTATATAATATGGACAAGAGAGAGGGAGAGGTGAGTGGAGCTTCAAACCTTAAAAAAATGGTGTCAAACTAATAAGAGAGGGGAAGTAGAGGAGAGACAATGGAGATAAGAGAGAGAAAGTTTCCAAATATAATAACTTATAGTTGGATAGATTTTGATTCAAAGGTATGCAATCAAAATTGTTTAGGAAAAGTCAAGTAATTGTAATTGCATAGATTGAGGTAAATGTAATTACAATGCAATCTTGATTACATTACTTAATAGTGACCAAACATGGTAATGGAATCACCATTACCATTTTGATTGCATTACCACTTCGATTACATAGAACCAAACGAGCCATTAGTGTTACAAATTGTCTAATAAATTATTTTAACGTTACGTTTCTTATTTTCCAAGTAGAATTTTCTTTAGATGAATTACTAATAAAAGTTGTTATTGATTAGTTCACCTCATTGTATCTCATACACAAAGTTTCAAATAATTTTTTGAAATTTGTGTTTCGAATATTTTTGTTTATATATACATTATAGTTTAAATTTTCTCTTGAAATTTTTCCCCTAAATAAGTGTAAGAAAAAATATCAAAAATTTATTTTCCTACACAAGAAATTAGGGTTTGAATCTTGACACAAGCATAGATTTAGCTTGGATATATGTTTGTGAGCACAATTGAGCTTCAACTCCATTAGACTATTTTATTATAGGAATTTAAGGCCTACTTTTATAGGATTTTGGACTTGTGTTTAGTGGTTTGCAGCGTTTCGAAGTATTTTGGAGCATTAGGAGAATTCGTTATCGTTGATGATATTTTTTTCATAGGTAAACTGTTGTTGGGAAAATAACATGTGGGATTACAGCGTGTGATTTCCTCTATTAACATCAAACTCTAACTTGAGTCTCTATTCATAAATCACAATGTTAGATATGAAAGTGAAGGGAAAAATGTCAATCTCACATTGCAAAAAAATATATGTTTGACCAATTATCCATCAGGGTCGAGGTTAAATTGTGCCCACAATAAAAAACATTCTTCACAATTTGAATCAAAAATCTTCATCATTTTTTATTTCCCATTCATACCCAAATTATAATTTTTGGTTACAATAATACCCACCCATATTTCATAAATAATTACTAGTATTGAACTAGTGGTTACCACTTGGGGGGAGTTAGCAACATTTTGGAGCATTTGGGAGTAGTTTGGAGTATATAAAAATAGCGGTTAACATTTTAGAGCGGTTGAGAGTGTTTGAAAACCTTTAGCGTTTAAGAGATGTTCCAAATCACTACTATAATGAACATGCTCCTAGGTGGAGGAGTACTTTTCACAAGCAAAAACGCCATTAAAAAAAAAGCTTGCTGGCTTATAGAAGCAGAAGAAAAGATGAGCAAGTATAACGAACCTAGCGCAGAGTAGTTATTTGACTCTCTTGACATATCAAGAAAAACTAATATGTAGTTCAACATTGATCGCGAAAGTTCTGGCCACTGATAAAACTGTCATCCCGCGGTTTAGTAACTTGTGACAATTGAAATTTGGATGGGTAGTTCGGTGCTGATACATTTTTTACTAGAAGAAAATGCTATTCAAATAGACATTTCACTGATAATTGATGAGAATTTTTGTTTAAAATACCCTATTCTGTATTGCATTTTTAAAAAAATCAATAAAAATCAAATCCAAATAGCATTTACATTAACAATCAGATATGAAATGATTATATATAATATAAAATATATTCACATTTCCCAACTGATAAGTGAAAAAGAAAAAAGAAAAACCAAGACACAACACTCGCTTGAACTAAAATTCGATCATCATTGTCCAACGTTCGTCGGGCACTGCATATGGTGCGTACGTGCAACGCCTTCATTCTCGTAGGTATCATGATTGCTACTATAGTACTATGTACCCCTCCGCGATTTCGTGGTGCTTGCAATAGGAAAATCCCAGCCAACGACCAGATGCGCCTAGACAGAAGATAGCAGGTTAGCAACCACGCGCGCAGTAAAAACGGTGTCGTTCTCTGGACAAACTGTAAGCACACGTGGTGAATTTTGGAGTGTCTGTTCTCCTTGACAGTCACTAACATGTGATGATTTTCTCCCCGCCCCCCCTCTGTCTTCCCGCTGTTTCTTGGTCTTCCTCTCTGTATCGATATCAAGGCATTTCGTCTTCGAGGGGTGATTTTTCTTGAAAATCAAAATCTACTCTCCCTCGTCTCTCTGTTAGCCCTATCCCTTACGCAGCCCAGCCAATCATCTTCACTGTTTTCCCCTCTTCTTACGGTTACTCCCTCCCCCCCTCCCCCTCATTATTCAATTTCATTGCTAACCGATTTTTGAACTTCCATTCATTCGCCTTCCCGTTTTCCTCCATTTTTCCCAATCTCGATTCCCCCTCCCTCCCTCCCTCCCTCTCTTTCTCTTTCTCGCTCTCGCGGGCACATTAATATTTAACTGGGTTTCTGGCGTTTTATCTTCTGCAGCTAAGCCCTTTGTGGGTGAGTCACTGACTCACTATTGTTGTTGCCTAGGGTTTATACGATTGAGAATGATCTATTTTAGGCATTTTCACAATCTGGGCATTCGTTATTTTGGGTCTCTTTGTGGAATTCGGCCGTTAATTTTGAATATCTGGTCCGTTACTTTTCTGGGTATTTTGAATTAGGTCGTTCTGTTTGCTTATTTGCTTGGTATTGGTGTTCAATTGGATGATTGGAAAAGGTGGTGTTTTTTTTGTTTTTTTGATTGAGTTGGTTCCTACTAGTTTGAATTGTATGGTGGGGGGGTTTTGTGTGTGAGGGGTTGTGAAACCTGATTTGGAGAGTTGGAAACCGATGGCCGGGTGCTGATATGGTTGTTTCTGAGTGTAGAACGGAAGAAAGTTCACCTAAAAGACGAAAGCTTTCTGAAAATTCAATGACGATGGAGAAGGGGTCTTCTTCTACATACATTAGTCCTATGGGTCTGATTAAGAGGCATGAGTTTGTAAGAGTGATTATCCAGTGTTTGAGGTCATTAGGGTTTCATAAATCCGCATTCTGTTTGGAGTCTGAATCGGGTGTTTCTTACAAGTCGAAAGATTTCGAAGTTCTTGAGTCAGAGATTCTTAATGGCAATTGGGAAGAATGCATAAAATCTTGCCGTGGGATTAAGGAGTTGACAGATGAGACACGATCGTCGGCCTTGTTTCTCATACTTCAACAGTGCTTGTTGGAATTTTTGAGTCATGGAGATGTATCAACAGCATTGGCTTTTCTTCAGAAACAGGTTTCCGCATTAAAAGTGGGGAAAGATAAGATTCATAGTCTTGCTTTTAGTATGCTTTTTGAGGGCAGTGGTGAGATAAACAGCAGCAGTGGTGAGATAAACAGCAGCATTAGTGAGTTGCGGAAAAAGCTGTTGGGAGAGTTGGAGAAACTGTTACCTCCTCCAGTGATTGTGCCAGAAAGAAGGTTGGAGCATCTGGTTGAAACTGCTGTTGGTTCGCAGATAGATTCTTGCTTTTACCACAATTCTTCAGGTCCAGTCTCACTCTATGAGGATCATTGTTGTGGTAGAGATCAAATCCCAACAGATACTGTCCAGGTGTGTTTTTTCCCCCTCCCCCCATTGCTTATGATTTTACTGCATTATAAAATCAGGATATTTGACTTGCCTGTAAATTCCTTAGGCTAGAGAGGCTGGTTCTTGCACTCCTATTAGTGTCTTGGAATCTCTACTGCTTTTGTGTTAGTTGATTATTTGATGATAAGATATGAAGCTTGGAATATTACTCACATGTTATATACAAACAATTTGTTTTTCTCAGCGTTCGGATCTTTGAAGCATTGCTTTAGAATGGGAGAGATGCAAATTAAAAGGGGTAAAAAGGATTTGACTTGAAGCGGCATTTATTGTGCCATTTTTTTTGCTTTGGAAGCTATGAAGGAAGTTTTCCCCATTAGTATGGAAAACATTTCAAAGGGCTTGATACAACAATAACAACTTCCAGGTCGGATCCCGCTTGCACATTGGCGAGATCTATATGTAGGCACCCTTATATTTGCAGATATCTCTGCTTGTATAGAGACCGATTTCAAGACACCGATAAAACTTTTTTTAAGGGAAACATTTTAGAAGTGGGAAATCTTTTGCAAGCGAAAGGTAATAAGTATGAGGGATATGGGAATGATTTTTGAGAGTTTTCACATATGAGTGCGATGGTTGATTTTGCTGCGGATAAATTGTGTCAAGCAAATGCTTGCTTCAAAGAATCTAAGGTTTAACATGGTGGAACTTAATTGATTTTGGGGGATGTTAAAACATACATTCGGAAAATGAGCTTCCAGTAACAAGTTGCAAATTTTATGCATGGTTAATGATGGTGCATATTTTTACCACGAGTTGATGTTAGTGTTTGTGAGCTCCTGTTTACTGTGGTAATGTTTTCTGAGTGATGGGGATACAGGTACTTATTAGGTCAAATGTAGGTTCTGTTCTTTTTTCTTTCCAAATTCCAAGATAATCCCTCCCAGGCTCCCTTACGCTCACTTCTTTTTCTATATTGGGCTGGATATTCTTGTGTTGTTTTTTGAAAACCTCAACTTTTCGTTTTGTCCCACCTCGTTTTCTTACTAAGATGGCCGCATCAGAAAGGTTTTTGGGTTGAACGAATTGTGTTTTGCCGGATTTCTGTTGTTGATCACATTTCATGCTGGAAAGGTGATGACAACTGTTCTGGACTAG
This sequence comes from Selenicereus undatus, assembly GCA_017589665.1. Classification (NCBI taxonomy): domain Eukaryota; kingdom Viridiplantae; phylum Streptophyta; class Magnoliopsida; order Caryophyllales; family Cactaceae; genus Selenicereus; species Selenicereus undatus. The sequence goes on along the minus strand of JACYFF010031954.1, from coordinate 85,299,479 downwards.
GGAACATCTGCTATACAAGTGGCAACATCAGTCTACATATGTTCTTGAACAGAGAATGGCAGTTATATTATGTATTTAATTTATTGGTATTTGGTAGCTTATATTATATTTTAGGATGTCCACGTATTTGTTGCAAACGAGTTATATTGTGCTAATAATAGGATGTATAGTGAATCTTTCCAACTTTCATTACGAAATATTGTTTTGGTCAATTTTTTTGGAAAGATTCAGCCTTTGACAGCTGCAATTCGCGGCTCAAGTGCTGTATTAGCCCGAATCTACTATACGAAACCTGATACCACAATTGCAATCCATGGATTTAGGGCTTCCTTTTTTCGTTGGTCTTTTTCAATTTACCAACTTCAACCAATTTCAACCAACTTCAACCCACTTTAATAAAAATTACCAACTTTAACCTTCTTCAATCTACTTCAACCAACTTCAATCCACTTCAACCAACTTTAACCAACCTCCTTCAAAATTTTATTCTCACTATTTTAACCAATTTCAAAAAATATACCCACCGCAACTCACTTCAACCCACTTCGACTTATTTCAACCTACTTCAACCCACGTCAACAAAAAATACCAACTTCAGCCTATTTCAACCAACTTCACCCTTTTATCAACCCCGATTTACCAACGAAAAGAATATGCCCTTACTACTTGTTTTGTTGGGAAAAGTTAGTATACAGAGGGAAATAAAACCATACACACGCTTTAAGGGCCCAAGCCTTTTGTTTTGTAGTTGTGTCTTTTAAATCCAGCTCTAGTGCTTTATATTTCTGAGTCCTTTGTTAGATTGATGAAAGTTCAAGTATACACAATTGAATGACATTATTTTGAAAGTCCTTTCCTTTTTTATTTTTTTGAGAGGATATTTTCAAAATCCTTTATTGGATTGGGTAGAATCCAAGTTTTTTCCCCGTGTTTGGATGGAAATTCTAGCCGTTTTTAGCTATGATATAGATAGTAAATGGTCGGACCTCTGAAGACTTACCATCACGTATGTTTTTTGAAGTTATTGAAATGCACATGCATTATATACTCTGAGCTCCCTTTGCTTTTGTAAATTGTGACTGAGGGTGGCTTGTGGTTCTTTGTTTTGCTGGATGACTTAGAGTAAACGGTTACTTACAAATGCTACTGCCTACTAGTACAAAAGCTAGCCATTTCCATCCACAATGCATGTTTGAGCCTTACATTTTTTTGGTCTAAAATAAAGATTCTAGTGTCCATATACAAAATAGAGTTTCTATTGCCCAACACGGGCACTTGAGAATTGAACAATCTTGATTAATTTGGGTTGTCTAATATACTGATTGCATTGGTTGTGGAATGCGGAAAGATTTTGGGATATGCCACTTCATCGGCAACAAATACAAAAAGAGAGGCGTAGTGTTTGCTAGAAAGGATTGCAGATTATTTACATTGTGGTTAGGGACCGAGACCACTTATGCGTGAAGGAATTATGAGCCATATTTATGTTTATATGTATACCTTTTGACAAGGTAAAAGTAATATATCAATATAATAGGGAGTGTTTATAAGATCCTTGCCAAAGTCCTCGCTTCTAGATTGAGGAAAGTTGTTGGAAAACTTGTGGGTCCCTCGCAGCATGCTTTTGTTCCTGGTCGTCAAATTTTGGATGCTGCCTTGGTTGCCAATGAGTGCATCGATTCTTATTTAAGATCTGGGATATCGGGTATCCTGTGTAAGTTTGACATTGAGAAAGCTTATGATCATGTCTCTTGGAGTTTTCTCTTGGATACCCTTGAGAAAATGGGTTTCCCTAACAAGTGGAGGAATTGGATATCTTTTTGTATTTCCACGGTGCGCTTCTCTGTCTTGATTAATGGTGAAGCGTCAGGTTTTTTCTTTAGTTCAAGAGGTCTAAGGTAAGGGGACCCTTTGTCTCTTTATTGTTCATTCTGGTTATGGAGACGCTTAGTAAGTTGGTGATTAAGGAAGGTGAGGAGGGTTTCTTGAATGGTTTTCAGATTAGCAACCCTCAGTCCGAGGGTTTGTTGATTTCTCATTTGCTCTTTGCCGATGATACCTTTGTTTTTTGCAAGCCGGATGAGAATAATCTGGGGTATTTAAGGTTCATCCTTCTGCTGTTTGAAGCAATGTCTGGGCTAAGGGTTAACCTTTCCAAAAGCGCACTCATCCCTGTTGGTGAGGTGCCTAATGTTCAGGATTTGGCCCGGTTCTTTGGGTGTGGTGTTCAGTACTTGCCTTCTTCTTATCTTGGTCTTCCTCTTGGTGCTTCCTTTAAGAGCATAGCTGTTTGGGACCTAGTTATTGAGAGGTTTCACAAAAAATTGGCAGGCTGGAAGTCTAAGTTTCTATCCAGAGGGGGCAGACTGACTCTTTTGAAGAGCACTTTGAGTAGCTTACCTATCTACTTCATGTCTTTATTCACTATCCCTTCTAGCATTGCGAATCGGTTAGAGAAAATCATGAGAGATTTTCTTTGGAATTCCATTGATAATGGTAATGGCCTCCATTGGGTAAATTGGAACGATGTGTGTCATCCTAAGCAACAAGGAGGACTTGGCATAAGACCTCTCCGTGTTATGAATGATACTTTGAAGACCAAATGGTTGTGGATGTTTGCAAAGGAGGATGATGCTATGTGGAGAAACGTGATCAAAGGAAAGTATGGGGTTGATGAGAGGGGTTGGTGGAGCAAGAAGAGCCCTTATGCCGATGGTGTTGGTTGTTGGAAAGCTATCCTATCAGGTCTTCGGCGTTTCAAATCTTTAGTACATTTTAAGGTGAAGGATGGCTCAAGGGTGTTATTTTGGCATGATGTGTGGTGTGGGGAGCGGCCTTTAAAGACTCTTTTTCCAGATCTTTTTAGGATGGCTCGTCTGAAGGATGCCACGGTCCAAGAAGTAGTCTCTTGGAACGGGGACATTAGCCACTGGAACTTGACTTTTGTGAGGAATCTTAATGATTGGGAAGAGGATAGTTTTTGTGATTTGTTAGCCGTAATTGTTGGCAAAGAGGCTCTGTCGCAAGAAAAGGATGAGATTGTGTGGCCTCTTAACGCTAAGGGATCCTTTAGCATCAAGAGTTTTTGTTCCACACATTTTGATGCCTTGGATGGTTATGATTTGGCGGCTATGTCCATTTGGAAGTCTAAAGCTCCCACAAAAGTGTGTTTCTTTGTGTGGGCAGCCTCTATAGGAAAGATCCCTACGGATGATATGCTTAGAAGAAGAAATTTTAGAGGCCCAAGCAGATGCTCGCTGTGTTTGGAGGAGGAAGAAACCGTAGATCATCTTCTTGTTCACTGTCGTTGGGTGTCTGCACTTTGGGATTTAGCCCTCTCTCTTATGGGGATTAGTTGGGTTCAACCTTCTAATGTGATAGATGTGGTTGTTGCTTGGAGGATAAGGATGAAGAAGAGTTGGATCCTCGGAGTTTGGAATATGGTGCCTTTGGCTATTTGGTGGACCACCTGGAAGGAGAGAAATCGTCGTATCTTTGACGATAAAGCCTTGCCGCTCCAAGATTTTAAACTTTATTTTTTGAGGTTGTTGTATAGTTGGAGTGTAGGGCTTTATGGTAACAAATCTTCAAATTTTTTGGCTTTTGTTGACTGCATTATGGTTGAGAGCTCAAGGGCATGATGTTTTTGTATTTGCCCTTTTGTAAATGGGTGACATCCCCTTGGTGTCCTTTTAATATACCTCTTGATTACTTACAAAAATAAAATAAAATAAATATATCAATATAATAGGGAATAGGTAAATCATGGAATTTTAATGATGTATCCTACAAAAACCTTCTTACAACCACAAAAGGGGCTACCAGCAATTACAAAATTCCTTCTAAAGGTAAAAGTCTTGAGCCCCTTCTCCTTGATGCGTTCAAGGGAAATTTCCACACCATCAAAAACTCTTCTGTTTCTCTCCATCCAGATAATCTAATAATAATGTGAGAGATGGCTCTATAACTTTGTATTTGACCTTTATTCAAAAATGCCTCTTGCCAATGCTATTGATTAACACATTTGGCTACAACAAAACATATGAACAAAGCAACTCAGTACTTATTCACTAAGAGATCTAGCAAACGTGTAATTGCTTGTGAATGATTTTGTGGATTCAATGTCCCTTTTGCGCATAAAGCACCTAAGAACCTTAATGTTCCCACCTTCTGCAGATTGTCACTAGTCAAAAACTTACCTTGAGCCAATTCCCACTCGAAAAAGTACACATTCATATGAGCTGTTGTCTCCGAATAATCCAACACTGGAGATCATTATCTGAACCAGAGAGATTTGGGGAGCATTGAGAGGAAGAGATTCTTCACTTTCTATCTGTCCTTTCCCTTGGGCGAGGTCATGGTTTGAATCCTTGTCCTTTCCTCTAACAGGGCGGCGATGACCTCCTGAAGCCCAATGTTGGTAACAATTTTTAACCTTTTCAGAGCTAGATGTCGGTAATGTGGGAGGATTTAAGTTTATTAAGCCCTTGGAGCGCAACCCTATAGTACTCTCGTTGGAAATGTTCGGACAATCATGTTATGTCATAATTGCACGTGCTTTGGATTAACTGCAAGTGATTGACTATCAACTCAGGGGTTACTGGATTCTCTCAACCCCTCAGCGTACAGCGAACTGATTCGCGCGAACTAGAACGCGACAATTTAGCGTATCAATTCCCCAAATATGGCGAATTCAGCGAATCTATTTCCTACCACAATGGTATTGCATGTTTTCGTGATTCATAGGCCAAATTTTGAAGAAAATTGAAGGATTTTTGAGGTTTCCATGGATGAGCAAGCTTTTTATAAAGCAAAACGAGAAGAAGAGAGAGAGTGAGAGAGAAAGAAATAAAGATTAATGTGAAGATGTTGCCCTACGTTGGGGGGGGGGCATGGAAGAGAGAGAACCCTTATTATTAAATCATTTTATGAGTCTCTATAATATGTGAAGTTTTGAATTGGAGGACTAGATGTACTAAGAACGACCCTCGCGTACCGGATTCTCCACTAGGCGACGAATCACATACCCGAATCCGTCCCCCGTACCGCAACGTCGTTTCAGGCAACTATGGTTTGGACAATCATGTTATGTCATAATTGCAAGTGCTTTGGAACAACTGCAAGTGATTGACCATCTGATCAGGGGTCATTTCATAGTATCTTCAGATATACTGTGTGTGCACATAATTCAAGGGCTGGATAACCTTTGTTGGCCATAGCTGTGTCTTATTAAACCCAGTATTTGTTATTTTTGGGAATTCTTCGTTAGATAGTCCGAGCACAAAAATTGATCATTTTTGTTCTGGGAATCCTCCTATTGGATAATCAAATGTTCAAGCTGATGTTACGTTTGGATCAGAACACCACTTAAGGACTCATCTTGAAACCAGCACCCATGATAGTTTCCTCCATTTCTTCAGGAAGAGTCACCATGTGCCAAATTTTAGCTTTCCTATGTGATGTGATTTTTTTTTTAATTTTTAAAATTTTTATAAATAGGTGAGGGCAAGGCAAAGAACACGTTAATTAGAAAAATAAAGGAGAAAGGACATGATATATTGCTATCTGCTTGTCTAGATCCCTGTTTGTGAATTTTTCTTCAATCTTGATTTGGATAGCAAGTCTCTGGATCTTTTGAGATGCAGAATGAAATGTTTCTTTTCAAGTTCTTCGATGCACATGCGTTATGTACTTATGCATACCTATTGCCACTTACATTGTAAGTCTCCAGTGACTGTTATTTTGCGAATCTTCTTTTCTCCTACTGAAGGAGCGTGAGTCATGCAGTTGTCTCCTATGCCACATGAACCCTACTCTAGTGCATGGTTACCCATCTTATAAGAGTCCTGCGCCTATTTGGTTAGAGTGAAGTACCAAATGTCAGAAAGCTTATCGAAGTAACGAGTATTTGACCCTGGTACTTGACATCAAGTGAAGTGTTTGACATGGGTTATGTGGAACTGTGGAAGATTGGTTGACTAAGCTGTGAAATGCATACAAATATTGGATATGCCACTTTGCTGGCGACCACTTTAGCTGGTCGCCTATTCATGCAAGCCATATTTATCACCCTAGCATGTGTCTCTTACCATCTTTCACCTTTACAAGACTAACTGTTCATAACCTTTAATGGTGTAAGGTTTTGTTTCCCTTGAGCTCTAGCCTCTGTCCTTTTCTTACGAATTAATTGGAATGATCTGGTGAATCATATAGTCATTCCCTCTGTGATAGCAGGTGATTGGGAACGATTGCTAGTGATTCAGAGCATCAGACTATCAGTTCAGAGCAGCTGTTCATATTTTCTATTTCTCTAATTAAAAGCGTATAGTTTTAGGTCCTTCTCTTTTTCTTCAATTATTCATTTAAAATGTTTCATTAAGGTTGAAAATTCCCTAGTCAATAGTCCGAGTCAGCTGTTGAATTTGGTAAAAATTCATATACAATCTGGAATGCCCAAGTATTATGACGGGAATGGGGATCTCATGGGATTGGAGCAATCCAATAGCCTACAATGCTCATGGAGTCCAATTGCATTGCCTTTAAAGCATATTTCATTGACACCAATACGTCCTAGGTTGCTTGTGTGCAACTTACCCTCTTTAGAGTTTAGATTAGCAGATAATCCCTTTAATTTTAGGCGTAAGGTATCTATATGCTTCTGCTTTCAGGGGAATATTTTGTGATTTATTGATTTTTTTTAATCTGGATACTTATGATATCTTGCATTGCTAAATTCTATTTCCCCAATTCTCTGTAATTTACATTAGTCTGATTGCTTTATGGCATCTTTTCCTTCCTTGTAAATAGTGCTTTCTGTTTCTGCTGTTTTTGCTGGTTTAGATGTTTGAAGTAGGATTATTGCTTTTTTTCCATATATTCTGTCCGACTACTTGGTGCTAATTAGATAACAGTGAGCGTTCATCTTTCTTGGTGAGGAAGCAACAACTGACCGATGCATCAGAGAATATACTCCAAAAAGTTGAGCCATGTAACTGATTAATATGAAATTCTAGAGCATTTGTAATTTGGTCGTTGTGCTTCTATTAGTCAATTCATATAATGCAAGCCATCTTCAAAGAGTACTGAGTGTTCGTGGTGACATCTGAACGCATCAATTTTATTGTTACATAATTATTTTGTTTTAGCTTGCATGTAATAAACGTAAACATATCTCACATAGTCGTCAATGATGCCAGAAACATCAAAGAGGCTTTTATCTTTCAGGTTTTCGTTTCATGTGCGAAGCCTTATGTCAGATGTTTACGTAAATCTGAACTGGTGAACACTGAAATGTGATGACTACCCACATATACATAGACACACAGAGACAGAAGTTTGTGTAGTCTTCTGTTGACAATTGTGGAATCTGAACAGTCCATCTGTGCTAACATTTTGCAGATTCTTACTGCCCATCAGAATGAAGTATGGTTTGTGCAATTTTCTTACAGCGGAGAATATTTAGCTTCAGCATCAAGTGACTGTACTGCTATTATATGGAAGGTGATTGTTGACTTGTCTTATTATCGGATTTTAGATTAGGTAACAAACTTGAATGTTTTCTTCCATGCCTAAATCTGGGACTTTCCAAATGATTCCTGATTGCCAATTTTCAGTTGATGACAGGGCATGCTTCCCCTACCTATATTGGGAAGAGGTTGCAGCGCTGCCTCACCTAAAATCTGTGTTCTATAGCTGTCTGCTGTAGTGCAGGTTTGAAGGTTGAATTTTCTTTTTTGTCTGAATTAGTCTTGTTCACTTCCGCGAAGCTGAGAAGATCATTAGTGGAGATTTTCTTTTCCTTCTTTAGATGACTTTTGAGCTAAAGCACAATGTCTCGCTGCCTGTCCTCTTCTGTCATTGTCAAGTAGCGGGTAGTTTATGCCTTTAGTACCTGGTGTCCAATATATACCACTTCTTGGAGTCAATTGTAGGGATGAGGCTGTAAATGCATGCCGTCCGCCCCCCCCGGGAAACGGGCCTGGACTACGGATTGATATTTGTGTCATGTGCTTACTATGCCTCTTTTGATTTGAATAGGTACTCCCTGATGGGGGATTCACGATAAAACATACATTGCAGAGCCACCAAAACCCTGTATCTTTTGTAGCATGGAGTCCAGATAATACGATGTTACTCACATGTGGCAACGTAGAAGTCGTCAAGCTGTGGGATGTGGAGACTGGGTTGTGCAAGCGCACTTTTGGAGACCATGGCTTCATAGTTAGTTCATGTGCATGGTTTCCAGACTCGAAAAGGATCGTGTGTGGAAGCTCTGATCCAGGAAAGGGCATTTGCATGTGGGACTGTGACGGGCATGAGCTTAAGGTTTGGAGGGGAATGAGGATGCGCAAGGTGCTAGATCTTGCAATCACCTCGGACGGCACCCATCTTGTTAGTGTGTTCTCTGACAACGAAATTCGGATCCTGAATGTGATAACGAATTCTGAACGTTTGATTTCTGAAGAGCATCCAATCACATCACTTTCAGTCTCAGCAGATAGCAATTTCTTCATTGTTAATCTTAATAGCCAGGAGATCCATATGTGGGATGTTGCAGGCAAATGGGAGAAACCACTGAAGTATACAGGGCACAAGCAGCACAAGTATGTGATAAGATCCTGCTTCGGTGGTTTTAATAGCGCATTTATCGCCAGTGGTAGTGAAAATTCAGAGGTGTTGCTTTCTTCTCTTTGCCCTATGGCTCTTTTATTCTCTGCCTATCCCTTTACGGTTACTTTCCGCCCCCTTCTCTCCCACATAGTTGTCAAGAATGGTCCTTCTTCCCCTGCCAACCTGCATTCTGGGGTAGAGCACTTTGAAGCCTAAAAGTAGGCTAAATTTTTGCATTGAGTAGCAATTCACGCTTTGGGCTTTTAGTGGTATAAGTGTTTCCGTTAGTTACACCCCCAATCATTGAAGGAGCTTTTCAGCTTCACCTTTTACCTCTGAAGATTGGATGACATCCACTTGCAAAATTCACTTAGGGTTTGTTCTTTTCAACCTATTTTTTTTAACTATTCAGTTCAGATAAATTTCTTTTGTTCTTTCTGGTTTCAACTGAACTGAAGACATCCAATTTCTTCCAGTATACTTTCAGTCAAGTTTTTTTTCCCACTCTAAGAACAGGCTCATGGTGGTGGCCGGTGGCCCGGTCTCAGCTACGTCGTTTGTTAATGGAGGCCTACAGAAGGAAATGAGCTGTCTGGATTGCATCGGCCTCAGCCTAGAACTTGCTTGGAGCAGTCTCTATGCTGGAACTAGGCTCTTAGATCAGTCCAAGAACTTTTTACTCTTTTTGTTCTTTAAGAAGATTTGTTATCCCCACCCCCGGGGGATGGGATCTTGGTTGAACTGGTCCAGCTAGCCAACCCATTGAGCCATGAACCCACCAACTGATGGGCCCAAACACCATTAGAACCCATCAAGCCAGGTGGAAAGTTTGAAAGGTGTAGTTCCGTCCAATTTGCAAAGTTTGTTCTAGTAGGCTCTGATGCCTCTATATTATTACAGAAGGAAAGCTTTTTATGTGGAGAACTTGACTGAGAACTTGCTGCATTACAGGTCTTCATTTGGAACCGGCAGAGGTCCAAACCAATGGAGGTCTTATCTGGGCATTCGATGACAGTGAACTGTGTAAGCTGGAACCTGACGAATCCCCGGATGCTGGCATCAGCTAGTGATGATCACACCGTTCGAATATGGGGTCCTGCCATTTCATCAACAGATGATGCCTGAGAAGTCAGAAAAATTTTGTTTGAATAAGAGAATCGTACATAATCCACGCACTTCCTTTTATGTACATAACCGATTCCTTTTTCTTACGGGGTTCCCAGCAATGATTTGTAATCTAGGTTGCTTTTTCACCTTGGATTTTGGCGCCGCCATCCCCCCTTTCCCTTCTTTTGGTCCCCTCTATTGTACATGCCGTTATGTTATCTAGGTGGCTATTTCATTCTTTAGCATTTCAGGAAGTATGAGAAAATTTACATGCTAGTTTAGATGATTGGGGGCTATTTTCATTCTCTAGCAGACAGCGTTTCAGAAGTAAGAGAAACCTTACATGGTTAGCTCAGATGATCTCGTTTCTCTACCATGGCTTTTTCAGTTATAGCACTTTGCAAGGGTAGACTACTCCCAAATGGTACGGCCTTCCTTTTGTTAAATGATGAACACTTTATTAACACAAGTTGACTTGAGTGGTTGAGCACTTGTTCTCATTAAGTAAGGTCTCAGGTTTTGGTTTTGTGCATGGAGAAAATTTATGATTGGAGATCTTTATCCTTTATTGGTGTAACAGTACTCTAGTAAAATGGAGGAAAAAAAAATTATTTACACTATCATATTTGTAGTGCATTTTAATTGAAAAATCGCTCATATTATAAAAAATAATAAATTATTATCTTCAGATTGCAATTAATTTGTTTTTAATAGTTTGCTACCCCTAAGAGTAGGGATGGAAGTATAGTCCGAATTCGATGCAAATTTGATCCGATTCGAGACAGAAATTATCCGATTCAAATTCGATAAAAAATAATCCGATTGAGAGTCCGATAAAAATAATCCGAATTCGACTCCTATCCGAGCGGATTTGAAGGAGAGTCTATCCGATCCGATTAACATTCGATCCGATATCTTTTTCTAATAATTTTAACTTTTTTTGAAGATAAAAAAATCCTAATATGATAACTCTAAAAAAATCCGCATAAGGTCTGCACTCTATGTGCAGTACACTTTTCTATCTTAGCTAATTTCTTCTTCTCTCCTGATCTTTTTCTCGCTCTCTTATCTTTATCCATCAAAGTTGTACTTTCTCCCTTTCCTTCCAACTGTTGTACTATTGCCTATCTCTTTCACTCTAAAGTGAATTTGTATTCTCTTTTTCCAACACATTTTTACTTTTAACACATTGAAATGTTTAATATAAAAAGTTAAATGACATTAAAGAGGTATTTAATATTGCACTTACAAGTGGGCAAAAATAAGGTTGGAAATAAAAATTGTGTAAGTACTGAATAAAAATATATAATTGGATTATATCCGCTTATATCTGAATTTAATCCGATCCAAAACTAATCTGAATCTAATTTAACATCCGATCCGATGGAGTCGGATTTGGATTGGATTTTCAAATCCGATTATTAATTGGATTGGATTTGGATGTCTATATATCCAATCCGAATCCGACCCATTGCCATCCTTACCTAAGAGCACTCCTAATGCAGGGAACGCGTGAGGGCAAGTGGGCCCCACGTGTTCCACGTGTGGGAGTTATCTGCTGGGAGGAATGAGGCAATTTCTTATGTGCCCCGGGAGCATATACTCTCGTTATACACACACACACACACACACACACACACACACACACACACACACACACACATATATATATTTCACGCGTGTATTTGTCATATATTTATTTTCTTGATATATATTTGATGATGTGGTTTGTGGGAGCATATGCTCCCAGGAGTATGATAAACGTATTGGAGAAATAGGGGGCACGTGTGGAGGAACCTGTGGGCATTCCTCCACGCGTGTAACTTTTGGATTTTTTATTATTTGATTTTGTTTTTTTTTTTTGAGTTAATTTATAATTTTTATATGATTAAAAAAATAGATTGTGTGTTATAAGGTGGGTCCATGATAAAGTTTTTTATTGGGTTATTAAAATTAGAGTTCCATGGGTTGGAGAAGTTATGACATTCAAGTTCCAAAAATATGAAATTTTTGCTGATGTGACAAGCTTGAGTTCCAAAAAATGACATTTTGATTGAGAGTGCTCTAAGGTATCAGACTATTAAAGTAGGGGACTAAACGGTCAAAAGACTAAGATTTGAAGGTAGTAATAATACTGTGTTTTTAACAATTTACTACTTTTGAGTTAGGATGCTAAACTATTAAAATAAGGTACTGAACTGTTAATAAAATTTAGATATCAAGGTAATAAATTATCATTTTTATTTTTTATAATGGAAGGGAGTGTCTTAAAATTCAAATTAAATATCATGGGCTAGTAAAGTGTTAATAATTTTTTTTGTTTGACTAATATATGTCAATCTTTATAAAATGTATGCTAGATATCCCCCTGGTTAGAGGATTAGCGGTAAGGGTGTTCATCGGTCTAGGACCGGACCGGCTGGACTGAGGACCGAAAATTTACCAAATTGAGGATCGAGGATCGGATCGGACCGGACCGACTCTAGACGTACTCATGGGGTTTTGGCGTTCAAACAAAAAGGAAAAATGATAAACATATGGCCTTTCAGCAGAAAACGACCCTCAGGTTTTGCAGCTTCAAGGAATAATATCAATACACAATAATCAAGCAAATTCAGACTGGCAGACAACGACAGGTTCAACAGCAACTAATCCAAGCATGAAGCATCTCAGTCTCAAATCAAAACCCTAAAAAAAAATCACAAAAACCTTAGAGACCAAAGCGAATTCGAGACACAATAATCTCAAATCAAAAACCCAAAATAATACAATACTCAAATCCAAGCATACCTCCAGGCTCCACCAACTGAAACGCCACACCGAAAGCCGCCGGATGCCGGCCGGTGTTCTCACAGACTAGAGAGCAAAGCGAATTCGAGCGACTAGGGGTGTTCAGCTGTGAACAACAGCAACTGAAGACTGTGAGATACAGTGGCAAAGAGTAGAGAGTGAGAGAGCTGAGCGAGAGGAAGAAGATGAGCGACACTGCGAGTCGAGAGGAAGAAGATGATTGACAGACTGAGCAAGAGGGACAGAGCGAAAGGGAAGAGCGAGTTCAGGCCTGAGGGAGAACGAGAACTCGAGAAGGCTGAAGAAGTGAAGAGTAAAGGGCCAGGCCAAAACCGGGAAATTAAAAAAAAAAACTCGGTTTGGTCCGGTCCATTGGCTGGTCCACCCGGTCCAAACCTGGACCGGACCGAAGACCGAAAACAGAAAAGGACATGGTCGAGGACGGGACCGAAAGACCTTGGTCCGGCCGGTCCGGTCCGCCCCGATCCTGGACCATTTAATGAACAACCCTAATTAGTAGTATGTGGTTTTACATAAAGCAAGTTGTGAATAAGATCACTTAAGATTTGTTGTTGTATACAACAAATAATCTTAAGGATAAAATGATGTAGAAAAAAAAGGGTACTAGTTCTAGATTCCTATTGCACACAAACTCGACAATTGTATATTGTGCTGTCGGATTCTCTCCCTGTTATGGCCATGGAATCTACATTTACTAATATATATAATTAGAGGTGGGAAAAGCTGACCCGACACGATTACTGACCTGAAACCGACACGAAGTTAAGCGGGTTTGGGTAGGAAGTTTGAACACGTTGAATTAAAAGGGTTGACACGGCAAACCCGTTTAATTAATTGGGTTAGGTTCAGGTTGAAAATCTCAACACGAAAAAAAACCTATTTAACCCGTTTAAATTAAACGGGTTAAATAGGTCAAACCGTTTACCGTTTATATATTTACCGTTTACCGTTTACCGTTTATATTTTTAATGGAAATTGAATATTTGGCTTTCGGCAATTGGACTTTTGGGGGGAGAATTGAAAATTTTAGAGTTCAAACACCATTGGCCCACTAAGCTTCAAAACAAAAAAATAATTTTTTTGTTTGGAGTTTTAAGTCTGAAAGTGAAAACCTAATGAGTAATGCCCGATTGCCTGGTTGCCCAATTGCCCAGTTGCCCTGAGTATATAAAATGTCTTCATTCTAGAACTCTCTCTCAAACCCTAAACCTAACTCACTCACTCTCAGACTCAGGCACTCAGCTCTCGATGCCTCTCAGTCTCTCGGTCTCAACCCTAAACCTTCTCCTCCATTCCTCTCAATTCTCTCAGTCTCGCATCCTCATCCCTCACATGTTCCTCTGTTCCTCAGCCCCTCTGCTACGAATTTGATCTTTTCTTCTCAGTTCGCTCGCACGTTGTTGTATTTCTACCGACGGTGAGTTATTTTGCTTAAATCTCTACGAATTTGAGAGTTCTTTTCGATCTGTGGAACAAGATCTAAACTAATTTTCTCTTCGATTTTCCGTACTGAAGGCTGACTTCGCCAAGTTCATCTTCTCACAACAAGATTGAAACTTTCAGTTCACTGAGTACGGGTATGTCCATATCTATTTCTTTTCTCTCTTAATCTCATGGTTATACGAATTTTTGAGTTTTTTTTTGCGTTTTTTAACTAAATCGGCACATAACACGACCTCCCTCTTGAACTTTCAGTTTGTTGCAGTTAATCTATCGGCCGTGTACTTTTCCGGTAAGTAACATCATCCATGTTTTATAATCCAAAGTGTACTGATTTCAGAGCACTTCAATAGGTACATAACGATCTCATTTAAAAATTTGGTTCAATAAACATTAAATTGAGGAAAGAGCCCCTTCCCTTCCAAAGTTAGAAGAATACTGCTTTTGATAGAGCAAATAGACTTTTAGGTTGTTGAGTATACATCACCTACTCTCCTTATATGAGGAATAATTCTCTTTTCATATGGGAGTGTATTTGTCTGTGAATTTTTTTAAATTTTAATGATGTTATTGTTTGCGGTTTGCCACTCATAATTGTTGGGGTTTTCTTTTCAAATTTATCTTGCAAAAAGACAACCGTTAAGAAAGAGTTTTTAATATATGCACTATATGATAGAATTGATTAGTACCCGCAACAAGGATATTAATTTGAATTCTACATACATGATCAGGTGGTATTCAACCCTTCAGACCAGGGGGGGATTAAATCTTTTTCTTTTAATACATGTCAAGTATTTGAATTGGTAAAATTGGTATGAAATTGTGAGTATAAAATCCTAAACATAACAAAATTTATATCCAGCCACTATATTGCAAAAATTTCCCCATTTGCAAATTGGTATCAAATTGTTAGCACAATTATTCAGTTAGCACTTTGTGGATAATTCGGTAGTTTATTTTGTAATCCAAAGTGTACTGATTTCAGAAATGGCTACAATGGATGATGATTCTGTACCTATTGAAGTGGACTCAAATGGGGATGAAGAGGTGGCGGAGATTGATAGCATGCCTACACAAAAGACTGCTACTGTCCAAGCTGGCACTTATAAGCCAGTGGTTGATGGTAAGCCCCTTAAGCGCCAAAGGAAGTTGACCTCCAATGTTTGGGAACATTATAAATTTCTTCAACCTTCTGAAGATGGTAACTTGTTTTGTAAGTGTAAGAAATGTGGGCAAGTTTACCCTGGGGATAGCAAAAATGGAACTGGGAATTTGAAAAGGCATTTAAATATTTGTAAGAAAAGGAACTTTAGAGATATTGGTCAACTCCTTCTAGAGAGTAGGTCTGGTTCTTTAGGGAATAGGCTTCCTGAGTTTGATCCAGAGGAATTTCGTAAACTTATGGCTGCATGCATTGTCAAACATGATTTAGCTCTTCAATTTTGCGAATATGAGGGTGTGAGAGCCTTATTTTCTTACTTAAACCCTGATGTTAAAGTGTTTACAAGGAGAACAACTAAAAGTGATGTGCTTAAGATGTTTTCACGTGAAAGGGAAAGGTTGAAGCAATACTTTCACTCCTTCTCTGGTAGGGTTCCCTTTAAATCAGATTGTTGGACTTCAATCAATACAGATGGGTTTATTTCACTTACTGCTCATTGTGTTGATCATAATTGGACTTTGCACAAGAGGATTTTGAACTTTTCCCTATTGCCTCCTCCCCATGACGGTGTATTTATAGCTGAAAAAATTCTTCTTCTTTTGAAAGATTGGGGGATTGATAAGAAAGTTATGTGCTTGACTGTTGATAATGCCTCATCAAATGATGTTTGTGCTGATATGTTGAAATGCCAGTTGAGGCTTTTGTGTGATGGTGATTATTTTCATGTTTGTTGTTGTGCTCATATTCTGAATCTGATTGTGAAGGAGGGTTTAAAAGATATGGATGAGGCTGTTTATAAAATTAGAGAGTGTGTTAAGTATTGTAAAGGTTCTCAAGCCAGGAAATAACGATTTCTTGAATCAGTAAGGATGTGTGATCTTGTGTATACTAAGGGTTTGCGTCAGGATGTTCCAACTAGATGGAATTCTACATTTTTAATGCTTGAAAGTGCTCTCTATTACAAGAAGGTGTTTATCATTTAGAGGTAGTCGATGGGAACTTTGTTCATTGTCCAAGGCATGATGAATGGTCTAAGATTGAGAAACTTTGTGGTTTTTTGAAAGTTTTTTATGAAGTGACGTGTGCATTTTCTGGGTCAAAGTATCCTACCTCGAACCTCTATTTTCCTAATATTGTGAGAGTGAGAATCTTGTTGAAAGAGGAGATGGAAAAGGGAGATGGTCTTATGAGGAGCATGGCAACCAGAATGTTTACTAAGTTTGAGAAATATTGGGCTGAATTTAGCACTATTATGGCTATTGCCACCATTTTAGATCCTCAATATAAATTTCAGTTTACTGAGTGGGCCTTTAAGAAGGTCTATGGGGCCGATCATGTGATTGAGTTGTCTTTGTTGAAAGACAAGTTATTTTGTTTGTTTGCTGAGTATTTGAAAGGTGCAACGGGGTCTGGTTCAGCGACTAACCTACCTTCTAGCATTGGCAAAGCTTCTATTGTGCGAGGTTCTTCCGATCCATGGATGGAGGTATAATTTTCTTTTATTGAAGGAAACTATTGATTATGCCAACTTATTGTATTTGTTTTTATTTTTTAGTTTGAAATTTACTTATTGTCCTCTTTTAGGACTTTGATCAATATTCATGTGATGTGTCTAAAAATGTGCCTAAATCTGAGTTGGAGGTGTATTTGGAGGATAACAAACTGCCCCGTGTTGAGAATTTCGATATTCTTGGCTTTTGGAAAGAATAGGTTCCGATTTCCCGTGCTTTCTCAAATGGCAAGAGATGTGTTGGCCATTCCCTTATCGACTGTTGCATCTAAATCTGCATTTAGTGTTGGAGGGAGAGTGCTTGATGCATATCGCAGTTCACTTAAGCCAGAAACAGTTGAAGCTATTATTTGCCTTAGGGATTGGCTATATGGTCAAGAAGGTGATGTTTCTTTCTAATTTTTAGTCATTGTTCATTGTGTTTCAGGGTTTGTATATTTGGTTCATTAGTTGATTGTATAACTGATTTTGGTTTTTCCCCTTGTTGTCTTTTCACATTTGAATCAGCACTTGTGGCGATGGAACACAACTTGGATGATTTGTGTGGCGATGTGATGAGCATGAACCTAACTGATGAAGGAGGAACTTCTCTTGCATCCAAAAGTGAGGCTGGCAGTGGAGTTGGGCAAAAATCTGGGTTAGATAATTAGGTTGTGTTCTGTTTAATGCACTTGGTCAGTTGGTTCTTGGTTGTGGCTTATTGCTGGTTTTTTGTCATAAATTCGAACAATTTAGCTTGTTCTGGGTTTGTACTTGAAGTAATTTGTGACTTTCAGTAGTTGCTTGTTATTTGTAGTTCTTGGTCTGTAAAAACTAAGTTGGAGTTGCACTGTTGCTTGACTGCTTGTTGAGTCCATTATGCTAGATTATGCTTCTACATTTGGGTGATCAGTGATACACCTTGGTGGGTTGGTGTGCTACAAGTTTGATGTCATTTTGCAGCTGGAAAGTGTATAATATTGTGTATTTGTGTGGGAAAATGCTTTTTTGGTTTGAATATTATGCTTCACATAAACAGGTTGCTGGTTAAACGGGTGACCCGATCCTAACCCGTTTTATCCGTTTACTTAAACGGGTTAGGTTCAGGTCAACCCGTTTAATTATTAAACGGTTCAGGTTGGGATTTTCTGACCCGTTTATTAAACGGGTTGGTTTCAGGTTAGGGGGTTTTTAACCCGTTTAAGTTCGACACGAACACGAACCCGACCCGACACGATACATTACCCAGCTCTATATATAATAACGGTTAGATTTGGTAGTTGAATTTGGAGGTAAAGGATTTGCCATTTTATCCCAAATGGATAGACAAACTGCCCAACCACCATACTACACGGTTTGTATAACCAATTTCTGATGTGCTCCCGGGAGCACATACTCTCCTTATCCACGTATATATATTTTTCACGCGTGTATTTGTCATATATTCATTTTCTTAGTATATATTTGATGATGTGGCTTGTGGGAGTATATGTTCCCTATGATATATGTATTGGCTTGTATAAGCCTATATAGATGGATCATGTCCTCTGGTTATGAGTTCTGACCATCTCCTAGTTTTAGAAAACAACTACTTGCTGCCAAACTATATGGGCCATGCAATGGTACTCGGTTAGACTCTGTAACTTCTAGGTTTGGCTAATAGGACCAAGAGCTAGGCAAAACTACATGGCCTACGCAATACACATTTGGATCATGTAGAGCTACATTAGCCATGTGACTCTACACGGTTAGGTCGTGTGTGGCTCTGCCTCGTTCCGGTCTTCTCTTATTCATTCCTGAAATTAGCCAATGCTGCCTCCAAGTACCTTCTTTCTAAAGTGGAATAATAGTGGGCTTTTGAACATTATATTGGATGGTTTTGTTGGATGGTTATTTTTTTAGTATTGGTCAAACAAAAGGGAAAAAAAAGAGGAGAATCCAAGTTTGCATTTATAATTTCAAAGAGATATTTTTTCTTGATGGGAGATTCATTAATAAAAAGTCATACATCATCGACAATGAAAATTATCTAGCAAGAATAAGTCTAAAACATCAACATAAATTCTTATTTTCAAAAATTAATGGTAAATTTATTGTCGACTGCTCTGAACTTGTAACATCTTTCTTGCCACTAACCATCGGTATTCAACATTCTTGAGTCATTTTTGGCCGATGCCGATTTATACTATAACTCCATAGATTAAATATCTAGTTAATGTAAAAGATTATGCTTGAAAGGTAGACCGATCACCATAGTAGAATCATATGAAGTTTCATTGTTGATTTAGACCCTTAATCAAAATAAGTAAGCTGCATACAATAAGATCCAATAATCTTCCACTACTTAATATCTTCAGATCTACTAAAACTTGCACTATAAGATGAGAGAAAAAAAACTCACACAAAAACTCAGCATCAAGGTGAGAGGGAAAACTTGCACCAAGCTGAGGATAAAACCGTTGTCAAATGAACAACCCTAATTCTCATGAAAATTTATTGAAATGATATGTAAAACTATTAGTAAATATTTTAATATACTAAAGTAGACATTAAAACTGAAAAAATTGGAGCTTATCCCTAGTAATTATGGCCGCTTACATCTCTTTACAACTGTAGATAGAGGCCACTAGGGGTTTTCTCAGTGGGAAAGAAAGAGGGAGAGGAAGAAATTTCAAAAAGAAAGACTATTACTCTTCTTGTTCCATTTTTATCCCTTCTTTGTGCATTCCACAATAATAAATTTTAATTTATTTAGCTATTGACAAATTTGTTTTGCTCCAAACCAGATTTTCAGCTGACTCTCAAAAATTAAACTAGATATCCGATTTCCAAAATTACAAATTTTGTAGGATAATGCAAAAGGATTCAAATTCAAAAAATTTTCTTGCAAAGAAAAGCGTTAAAATAGAGAAGTAAACAGTACATCATAATACATAATTGTTCATACATCACTACAAAAAGACCGTTGCAAGAAGCATTCTGTTGTTCTACCCATGCTAAGCTAGCCTCCACAACACTCCCAAAAAGGAAAAAAGCAAAAGACTCTGTTGGGTGTGGCACAAAGTTCCTTGATAACCCTAATTTGCATTTTATTGAGGTGTATGCTTGGAGCTCAAAACAAGATCAACGTTCAAGAATTTTCTTTTTAAATAGTGTTTTTGGGGGCCTAGGTTTAGGAGGGTTGTATCTAAGGTTTCTATCCTATTTATTGAGGAATTTTCTTCACCTTTGTATGCCAAAAAAAGAAATAAAAATTTGAGAGCTATTCTATTGTGGGCGAGAGGAGAGTTTTGGTGAGAGTTTTTGTGTGTGAGTTGCTATCTCTATTTAGTTGATCTCTTGGGTTGAGATTGTTCATTGAACTATCACCCAATTAGTGGATTTGTTTTGCTCATCAACACGTGTTTTTTTCCTGTTTGGGTTTTCATCATTAAAATCTTATCTTTTATTTTGTGTTTGATCCTGTTTTGCTCGATTTGCTTGTTATCATATGTTTTGCTTCCGCTAAATTAATTCCTTGAATACTAACCCTAACAAGTGGTATCTGAGCAACTATTGCTTAACAAGTGGAATTAGAGTTGTGGTTATAGAATGACTACGATCATAAAATTCAATATTGAGAAATTTGATGGCAAGGTCAGTTTCAGTTTGTGGAGGTTCAAGATGAGAGTTGTTCCCACACATAACAAATTGAAGAAGGTGCCAGGATCTAAGCCTGCCTCTATGATCAAGGAGAAGTGGAAAGAGAGTGGTGAAAAGACTCTTATAGCAATTCAACTTTGTCTTACGAATCAAGTTCTTCGCGAGATCGTTCATTGTACTACCACTGTGGATCTTTGGCTAAAACTGGAACAGCTTTATATGACTAAAAGTTTAGACGTTTGTATACGATCCGCATGGCTAAATGTACTCCTATTCAAACTCACCTTGATGAATTCTATTCTATTCTTCTAGGTCTGAAAAATTTGGAAGTTGAAATTGTTGATGGGGACAAAACCATAATATTGTTGTTTCTCTACCTCCTTCATTTAAGCACTAGAAGGAAATCTTACTATATAGTAGGACTGAAGTTCTAAGCTATGAGGATGTCAAGTCTACCTTGTTGTCCAAAATTTTTTTTGACTTTGAAGTGCATTCTGCTGAGAAAGTTGAAGGCTTGTTTGTTAGGGGTGGTTGTGGGAAAAGAATTTCAAGTCTAAGTTTGAGGGAACCTGTTATTATTGTCATAAATCCGGACATATATGTGTTGTAAATTAAAATTTAAGAAGGAGAAAGAGGAAAAACGGATATTGCTAGTGAGCAACCTTTGCTGAAATAGAGTCAGATGATGATGTTTTGCTTACTACTTCTTATGAAAAAAAGGAGTGCTTCTAAATGGATCTTAGATTTTGATATACTTATCATGTGTATCCTCACAAGGATTTATTTTCTACATATGATCTTGTTGATTTTGGCGTTGTCAATATGGACAATGATGCCGAATGTAAGGTTGTTGGAATTCGTACTGTTCATATCAAGACTCATGATGGTGTTGTTAGGACCTTAACTAAAGTTTGGCATGTTCCTGATTTGAATCACAATCTGATTTCTTTGGGTGTTCTTAAAGCCAAAGGATTTGGGTATTCAGTTGAAGGTGGTGTTTTAAAGGTGTCCAAAGGTGCTCGAGTCTTGTTAAAGGGTTTGAGGCACGAAGGCCTCTATGTTTTATAGGGTTCTAATATAATGGGGTGTTCAGGGTCTACAACCATTTCGATTACCCCTTCTAATGATGATTTTGCTTATTTGTTTCACGTATGGCTAGATCACGTGAGAAAAAAAGGTTTGCTCAAGTCAACTGCTTTAGGTAAGTCCAAGGAGTACTTGGACTTTGTGGGTGATTGTAGTTTTTGATTACCCTTAGGGACTCTGCCCTTCAAGGCTATACCTTTCGGGGGTCGGAGGCAATAACAAGTGTTGTTGATATATTTTGGTCTAAGGTAGAGAATATTGTGTGGCCAAAAATTCCTTGCTAACCCTGATTTCCTTTTTAGGAGGCGTATGCATGAAGCCTAAGGCCAAATCAATGATCTAGATCTTTTTTAGGGTTCCTAGGGGCTAGGTTTAGGAAGGTTGTATCTAGGGTTTTTGTCCTATTTATTAAGGGCTTTTCTTCACCTTCTGTATGCCCAAAAACGTAAAATAAAGTTGAGTTGTTCCATTGTGGGCGAGAGGTGAGTGTTGGTAAGAGTGAGTGTGTGAGCTGCTATCTTTCTTTAGGTGATCTCTTGGGTTGAGATATTCAGTGTAATCTCTCTCAATTAATGGATTTGTTCTGCTAGTCGCCGCTGGTGGTTTTTTCTGTTTGAGTTTTCTGCGTTAAAATCTTGTCTCTTTCTTTGTGTTTGATCTTGTTTTATTTTTTTGGATTTATTTTTCATCCTATATTTCGCTTCCGCCAAATTAATTCTATTACTATCCCTAACAAAGAATATTTGAGCAACTTTTGCTTAACCAACGAAGTGATATGAACTTGAGCAAGAATCATGGTGGCTTTCTTCTGTTGTATGTTCATAGTGTAATTGGAAAACCCTGCTCACACTTTGATAACGCTGGAAAGATTACTCTACTGATTATTTCTAACTCACTAATATGCGCAGACTCATGACCCTCCTCAGACTCAGAAGATTCACCAAAAATGGTGGGTGGGTCGGCATAAGCTAGGAAGTATTCAGTGATATCCTTTTGTGAGTTAGTGTGTGGTGCAAGGTCAGGCGATAGAGACACAGGGAGGTTGCTCTCTTTTTCAAGGCTAAGCAAAGACAGATCATCATGCAAATGAGGCCTAGATTGATAAAAGGGCTCAAAATCATCAGAAAGACTAACTTCAGGTGTAGGAGATCCTAAACTAGAGTCAGACTCATTACATTGCTCCCTATTCTGATTAAAGCAATGAGAATGTTCAGTAATTCTCACTTTCATTATCTCCATGATTTTATCAGTCAAAAATTCATGAATTTTCTTCTCAACACTAGCACATTGAGCATCAAAATAGTCATGATATGGACAAGAACAAGCATCATGAGCAGAAGATTCACAATAATCGCGCCAAACAGGAGGCGCAGAAGCAGAAGAGGAGTCATACAAATCTATAAAATAACCTCGGGAGTAAGGATTAGCATAAAAAGCAGACTCAGCATGAGTTGGGTACTTTAAGTTCATTTTAGCTTGTTCAAACTCATAAGTATCCCAAGCTAACCTTTCAAAGAAATCCCAAACCTCAGCTGGAGATCTAGACAACAATCCTAGCAAACCCCCTGAGCACATGGACTCAACAATACCCCTAAATTCAGCATTTAGACCCAAAACAATGACTTCACAAATTTTCCATTGCTCAAAAGTTTGATTCAACTGAGCACGGTAATCGTTAAGTCTAGACAAATAACGTCAGAAAGATTCATGTTCATATTGTGGGAATTTAAACACTAGCATTCTTGAATTTTTTTATTTATGTATTTTTTTTATTTTTTTAAAGAATTCTCCACTTTTTAGGATTTTCACTTTTTTTTAAGGTTTTTCTTTTTTTTTGAAAGAAAAATGACTCTAGGACGCTAATTACAAACTAATAACTAAAACAAAAACAAGAGACTGAAATAATCAAGTTAAGCACACAAAATAAACTAACAAAAATAAAACTATGGGACCAAAAGAAAAGAAAGACCAAAGAGACAAATCACAAAGCATGAGCATCTTTCTTTTTTTTCTTGTTTTTTTTGTTATTATATATTTTTTTAAACCACAAAACAAAACAAATGATTAAATTACACAAACAAAATATGATCAAATCGAAAACTATAAACACAACCACCTACAAACTAAAAGAAAATTAGAAAATAAATAACACCTAAACAGCCCAATTCTAAAATAAAATTAAAATAGAAAATACGACTCCTAAAATCAGAATTAAATATACAGTAAATTCCACACAATCACAAAGGACATAAATATAATTTTTCTCAAATTTTTTCTGTCCCCAAATAATGCAGAAAAATGCAAACAGAATATTAATTCTAAAATTCACAGAAAAATATAAACAGTCCCAAAAATTTCAGAAAAATTCACACACTCTAAACATTATGCTGAATCTAGGAAAAATATCAAAATAGCAGAAATCACACCAGAACAGGTCCAGAAAATTCAAACAGTATGCGGAAATTGGCGAAAAATCTGTACTGTAAATATTTCCGGATCAATTCAACCTTGAATTTTTTTCACTGCACATAAACCAAACTGATTAGTACTGTTTTTTTTTTCCAGCAATAAACAGCATCTAAAATTTAAAATTAAACTAATCTTGAGAAAAACAAAAATCAAAATTAAAATATAAACTGAATTCAAAATTAAAACTAAATTAAACTAAACTAAACAATGACTCAACTAAAACTAAAAATCACAACTAAACTAATGAAAAACAAAAATGACTCGAACCACTCGTTTAATAAACTACGACTCAAGACAACCTAATTTCACAAACTCATCCCCGGCAATAGCGCCAAAAACTTGTTGTGATTTTCCGCAAGTATACGGTTTATCGCCGTAATACTAACGGGTGTCGAACCTCAGGGATGATTGTGAAATCTGGTTACCAAAAATTCTAAACTAAATTAAAACTTGATACTAAACTAACCAACTCCAAAGTCTAGTTATGTTGACACAAATTAAGGAACTAAATGAGTGCGATTAATTCACAAAATTAAGAACAATTGGCCAGAACAAGAAGCGCCAAACTGCAAATGACTTCAACCACTAACACTTTGCCGTAGTTGTTTGTTTAGCCATGATTCTGCTGAGAGCCGAGAATCCACAACCAAGCTTCAGAGAATCCTTACTAGAAATTCAAAGTTTGTAAATTTCACTCCAAAACTAAATTCTCCGTTTGAATTAAATTAAACCAAGAATCAAGGATTACACAAGCATGTGAATTATAACTAGATCTAAGAACGAAAATCAACAAAAACAACAAATGGAAACTGGAAAACTCTACTCTATGCTACCCCCCTTCGACCCCCTGTTCTTCGAATCCCCATTTGAAAGCTCCAAAAAAAAAACGCCCTCTGCTTCTTCATTTGCCCTCCTTCATTGCTCTTCATTAATCCTCAAAATAATCCCTTGAAACCGCCCAAAATAATGATGATATTGAAGGGTAACGTAAGGTGGAATTAATGTGACGAATGATAGAAGAGAGAGACAAACGCCATGGTTGTGTGGGGAAGATGAAGCAGCAACTTGGGTTCCGTCTGGGCAAGCAAAGAAGAAGATGAAAGGAGCAGCGACAGTTATGGAGCTTGGAGAAGATGAAGAAGCGGAAAGGAAGAAGGAGAAGACGAACAGTTGAGAGGGAACGGTTGCCCTGTTCGTTTCCTCTTCTCTTTCGAGCTTCTCTGGTTATGGCAACGCTAAAGAAGAAAGGGGAGGGGGAACCGAGTCACTGCAACCCACGTGACTAGGTAAATGAAAGAGAGAGAGGGAGAGATGGGGCTGAACACGCTGGGCCGGTCTTGCAAGTTGAGCCGTTGGGCTCCATTTGGCCTAGTTTTTCTTTTCTTGTTTCTTGCTTTCTTCAACCCGGTCTAAGCCATGCACTTTTTGCTTATTTTTCCAAAGTTTTTCAAATCCTGCAAAATAAACATAAACATTATTAAAAATTTAATTTAACAATTTATTGAGAGCAAATATTAGATGATAAAAGGGTATAAAATATCATAATTTTGGATTTAACAATAGCCAAACCTATTATGAAATTCTAGTTTTATATATTGGCTATTGATGCATTCTACACTTATCATAGTGATGTATTCATAACCGGCTATATTAACTAGTACTTAGGGGTCCTTTAATGTTGCTTTTTTATACTATCTCTGTCTCTGAAAGAATATATTATTTGACTTATTGTGATCTTCAAATGCAATTATTTGTCCTGTAACTTTTAGCATTATGTCTCAGCAAAAATCACAAAATTGTATTCTTATAAAAGTATTTTTTTTACTACAAATATAATTGTGGTAGTCTTATGTTGTAAATTAATGAATGAAGTGTCATTTGTTGTTTCCCATTTTCTAAACCAGTTTTTGCGAATTACTTCTTTTTTTTTAAAAATAATGACGTTTAAATATTACACACAAAAACTACATTTAGTCATAGTTTTCTTATCCAACTTTGAATTTAATAAAAGGTTTCTACTGTTCATTGAATTCGACTTTGACTTGAAGTTGAGCCGATGACTTTCTTTTGATGTTAACTATAATTATGTTTGTTTTATATGTGATAAATTAATAAATATGCAACAAAAATAGTTTCTATAAAATTTTATTTTATGCGAATATAGTGTAATTTTATCCAAAAATGCTGAATTTTAGCACCTTAACATCTAGACTCTAAGAACGAGTCAAAGAAGCAACAAAGAGCAAATTCAATGACATTAAAGGTGGATTCGTTTGACAAGAACCAAAACTTGACCAAGTCATTGATATAAACCTCGGGTCATTTGACCATCAATTTTCTTGTACACATTGTGTGAAACTGGCAATTTTAAGAAAGTGTGGTCTCATAGTGACAAAATTGAAACAAGACAACTAGAGAATGAAACATTGTGTGAAGTTCTGATTGGTTAACTAAGGCTCTATTTTTTTCGTTAATCAATTCTAAAATACTAACCTCAACTCACTTCAACCTACTTCAATCCACTTTAGTCCACTTCAACCCACTTCCATTATTTTAGTCAAGTTTAATTTATCACATAAAAAAATTCAACCCACTTCAACCTACTTTAACCTATTTCAGCTTTTTACCTACTCCAACCTACCTAAAAAAAAGCAATCCATAAGTAGACAAAAGAAGTGGGTCTAAATCACGCACAAGTTCTCTGAGGTTACATCAAAGCCTTATCTCAAACTCATTTTTTGGTCTCTATTTAGAAAGCTAGTCATTTTTGTCTGATACATATGTGAATTTTCACACTCATACTCATTATTTTTTCTGTTGGGACAATCATACAAACATAATGTATCCTGTGTTGCCATTATAAAATATAGTTCAAAAATTGTTGAGAATTATTACTAAAACTTTGAGTTTGAATTTATTTAATTTACACAAGTCTTTGCACCTCATCTGTTCAAACAACTCTGAGCTTAATTTTAGACCTACAGTGGTTGCCTTTCTCAAACAACATATTCGCTTTTAATTTTTCTTTTCTTTTCTTTCTTTTTTCTTTTCCCTCGGAGAGATTATATTGACCTTTATTAGAAAAAGCGGATGTAGAGATATATGGGTAGTTGTCTTAACTAGTAAATTGGAAGTTATCATAAAAAATTTAAGTTTGAATCCTATCTACGAAAGCTCTGCAATTCGTTTGCCCCCCCCTCCCCCCCCAAAAAATATAGAAATAAAAAATCTATGATGAGATATATGAATTTGCGTATGTAATGATTATCCTTTGGGTCCCCTTCATTTATCCTCCTAAAGCGACCTATGATACGTTGCAAAACAAGTCATCTATAGCTAGGAAAATCCATGATCTCACAATTAAACAGCTTGTATTTTGTAATGTATTTAGGGATTTATTCAATCAAATAGTGTATCTATACTCTACAATTTGCAAAGGCTATGAGCGTATACAAGTGGTAAAAACTAACTTACAAGTTTGTAACAATTGGATTTGTTAAGGAACGCACTTAATGAAAGGTTTAAACTTATAGATAGATTTTACACTCTAAAACTCCTTCACATATACTCTAAGGCATCTTTTCATGTGATCTCATTTAAGTTTGTAGTGTGAATACTGCAAATTGCAAAGTCCTAGCCTTATCTTGTGAAATAATCAATATGAGGGCAATATTAAGATTTGAACTTGGAACCTTTCGTTGCAAATTTTCTGATAAAAACTTTAAGAACCAACTCAATAAAAAATTTAAACTTATAGTTGAACGCTCATGAACAGGCTTTACACTCTAACGTCACTGGATAGGGTCCTCACTCTAAAGATTCTATAATAACAAAAGTAAGGTGATCATTAAAGTTATTAATAGGATCAAAATAAACACATCCCATTTTTTCACCATAAAAGAGAGAATACCTAAAAGATATCTAGCTTAACTTCACCTAATTTCTAGCATACAAACAAAATGAAAAGTGTATGATTTATTAAAATTCAGCAAAGACCCCCCCCCCCCAAAAAAAGGAGCTCAATTACATACACAATAGTAAAGCATGGAATCAACAAGAAGAATCAAATTTGTAAAATTTATCAACTGCAACTGAAATGTCCCAAGTGCAACTGAGGCCTTTGGGGATAATCACTAGATCCCCAGCTCCAAATTCCACATACTCCATCGCTGGGCTTGAGCTTGAGTTTGAACTTGAGCCTTTTGCTTTTGGAAAAACCCTAACCTTCCCCTTCACCAAATAGCATGTCTCTTCTGCCTCAAATTTCAGCTGGTACTTCCCTGGTGAACAACCCCATCTTTTTTTTTTTTGGGGGGGGGGGGGGGGGGTTGTGGGACCCCATGCATATGTATATAACATGTGAGAAAGGGGGAAAAATTATCATCACAATTATGTAAGATTAAAACTACAGAATAATAAATATATTCTAGGAGAGAAATTTTTTTAGCAAAATAATTTTTTAATTTTCAAATATTAAACAAATTATGTATGAAAATAAATTATTTATAAAATCATTTGTCCTTGGAGTTAAAAACTATGAGAAACATAAAATGTGTTTGCTTCCTATGTAAAATTGAATTTATTTTTTTGGGGAGTAAGGATGGCAGTTCTTTTTCCTTTTTTAAACAAATTTTCTCTTGTAAATTTTTTCTTTCTCAAAAAAGAATTTCCATAAATAAAATATTATTCTAAATTGAAATTACCTGCCCCCCCCCCCCCCCAAAAAAAAGAAGAAAGAAGGCCTAGCTAGGAGAGGTAGAAGAAAATTAATTAAGAGCTAAACATAAACTTACTTCGGCCAAGATTTGATGCCAAGTTCAGAGAGTCTTGACTCAGAAGGGTTCTTTTCCACTATAATTCTGAGATGTTCTGTGGAACTTGGTCTGCCCTGATTCATTGCCATCTCTCTCACTCTCTGGTTTAATATGTAAATGCAAGGAGCAGTTGAGTGTGAAAGAGAGATTATCAATTCACATGGAATATATAACTAAAAAAAGAAACAAATTTAAACCAAAAAAGAATGGAGGTTGGAGTCCATATACAGGAAAAGAAAGTAGACAAGGTACTGGTCTTCTTGTCTTTAGCTCTACTCATTAATGTTCTTTTTGACTTGGTAGTTGATATATGAGTCCCCCACTTAAACTGTCTTCTTCCATGGACTGTATCGTCTTTTGTTCATGACATCAAACTTAAGAATACAACAACAATAACACCACCTAATGCGGGTCCCGTTTTCACGGGGTCTAGGAAGATCCGCTGTAAGGAACCTTTACTCTACCAGCATTTCTACCCGCAGTCATCAAACTTAAGAAGACTATCACAAATGAAACTTTTGGGAAATTTACCATAGGTGTTGTATTAAATTATACTTCCTTTTTGGTGGCTTTCCTCTCAGTTTGCTGTTCTCTGTGAGAGCCCCCCATGGTAGACCGGAATATGAGCTTGACAAAGAGACTCCCCTACCCCTATTGCTTTTTGACTCTTTTCTCGACAGGGCACACCCCCATTCCCTCTCTGCCCCAATGGCCCTCTCTAATTCTCTTTCTTCCTCTGCCCCCCCACCCCCCAACACACTCATGTCCTCCATTTGCATCTTTTATGACTTCCTTCAATTTGAGGCTCTCTCTCTTTTTCTCTGTCTCTCTCTATCTCTCTAACCTGCTCTCCATAAAGGCCCCCAGGTAACCGCCGCCGTCATCTTTGCCTTTCTTCACCAATAGAGGCCACCAAAATTCTAGCACAAAATATCTTACGAATATCCTCCAATCTCTTCTCCCAAAAATCTAAATCAAGAAAAACTACACCACCAGAAATACCCACCTGTTGCCTCTAGTTTTCTCCCTCAATCTCAGTTTCCACCAACTACTGTCAAAGTTTCTGTTATGTACATATCCTTGATCTTTGATCAATCAT
>JACYFF010031954.1:85247625-85259750 GCA_017589665.1 Selenicereus undatus | reverse complement strand
GTGCATTGTTATGTTGCAAATGTGTGCACTTCGTAGGTGGGTTTTTTTAAGTTAACATTGATTGTAATTGATTGGTGATTTCTTATAGCTTACAGTATGGCCAGTAGTGGAAGGAAATCCCGTAATTGGACTAACAAAGAGGATGAAAAATTGTTCGATGTTTTGATTGAACAAAAAGCGCAAGGGGCTACACAATTTGAATGGTCTGTTGTGAAAGCTTTGTTGCAAGTTCAGGGCATCGATAGGGATGGTACTCAAATAAGAAACCATTACAATGACACTGTCAAGAAATTAAAAGCTTGGGAATGACTTATAGGGCAGACAGGTGTCGGTGTGAACCCTGTTACTGGAGCTGTGACAGTGACTGATTACACCTGGGAGAAATTTTTGCAGGTACAATATGCTTCGGATATAAGTACTGTCATGACATTCATGTTTATGTGCTTTTCAAAATAATGTGTTCCACTTGTTGTGCAGAAATGGGCAGGAAGATTTAGAAGTTTTCGTGACAGAGCTCCCCCAAATCTAGACAAGATTAAAGCAGTGGTGCATGGGAGGCACGCAACTGGGGACTTGAGCTTCTCCCCGGCGATGGGTGCTTCTGGTAGTCAACCCCGTCCAGTTCTGCAGAATTCGGCAGTGGATTTGGAAGAGCATGTCGGTGATAGTGATGAGGCGGAGGATGACGAGCACAACGAGCAGAGGGAAGTCAGTGCTGGGGCGGAAAGCCGATCACCTCCTAGGACTACGCAAACAAACTTCCGGAAACGTAGAAGTGAGGGTGGAAGTTCAGGTGACAGAAGGCGGCTTAGGGAGGAATTGGATTCCGAAGTTCATAATGCTCTTGCACTGATGCGCCTGCGAGCGGAGGCCAGGCTTCACCCCCCGCCATCTATTTACGAGAAGGTCCTTACGAAGTTGAGGGATCATCCTGGGGTTGCTGCCAAAGGAGAGGATTTCATATTCACTGTCATGGAATATATTAGATGCGAGCAGGATTTTGAGTACTTTGCAGTTTTCAGTAATAACGATATTAGCAGATATTTACGAGTTAGAGGGTTGGGGGATGTTTGATTGTAGGGATTTGCTGCTTTAGGAGTTGGGTTCTCAGTTTCAATGTTTTAGGGATGACTTGACATTTTAATTTGCTGTATGAGTGTAGTGAGCACGAGTAGTTGTCGTGTTGGTTTGTGTAACTGCATTGTTATTTTATGACAAGTACTTTGCGATTGTTAGTTGTTGCCCAACGAGGAATTTGTTTGCTTCCATTTGTCTCGAACGATTTTATGCTTGTACATGATGTAGAATGGACGAGGAAGAAGATTGTGTTGTTGACACTCTTGTCTTGCACACGCTCGTACGAAGTTGTTCACCGCGACGTAGAGCTTCACCCCCGAGACTATCAAGGATTATTGGTGGGGAAAGTGGCGGGCCATTCATACATCGAGTGCTGAATAGTACTAGGGAAGATTTTTGTCGGCAGTTGCTGCGGCTAGATCGAGATGCTTTTATACATCTAGTTAACGTCATCATAGAGAGGCGCGCTATAAATGAGGGACGCTTTATTAAAGTAGCTGAAATCGTTGCTCAAAGCTTATATATTTTTGCACGAGGAGCAAGCTACCGTGATGTGCAGATTCGATTTCAACATTCACCGTCAACTACAAGCACCTATCATAACCAACTCTTGGAAGCTTTAGTTACGTTATCTGCAGATATCGTAAGGCCGTACCGCAGTCAGGATGAAGTGGCCCCAGAAATTGCGCAAAAGCCGGGGTTCTACTGGCCGTATTTGAAGGTACGTTCGCAGCCTAAAAAAAACGTATGCAATGTGTATGATGATACAATGTTTGCAGCTGACAACATTTGTGTGTTGATATGTAGGACTGTATTGGAGCATTAGATGGAACCCATATTCAATGCAGAATTGCAGATGACATAGGCCAACGTTATCGAAATCGTAAAGGGGATAAGACTTGGAATGTTTTGATGGTTGTCTCATTCGACGGCATGATTACGTATGTCAATGCTGGCTGGGAGGGCAGCTCCCATGATCTACCAGTACTACAACATAGCATAGTTGAACCACAATTCGACTTCCCTCATCCATCGCCAGGTACCCCTGTTTGTTGGTGTAATATGTGTTCAGTATTGTCTCCGATAATGTGGTCATCATTGAATGATATGTTGTCCATATGTGCTCAGGGAAGTACTATTTGGTGGACTCCGCATATCCAAATACGATTGGGTACTTAGCCCCTTATAAAGAGAGCGATGTTCGGTACCACATTCCCGAATTCAGCAGAGGTCGTCAATGCGGCGTTGCCAGATGAGGGATGAAAGAGGAGTTCAACTATCGTCATTCTTGTTTGCGGGGCACGGTTGAGCAAACTTTTGGGGAGATGAAGGCTACATGGAAGGTACTAGATGACAGGATGCCCCAAGTGACATTACAAAAACAGATTCAAATAATAATCGCAGTTTGCACCCTCCACAACTTTATTCGTCTCCATCGATGTGGCATCCAAATGTCACCAAGGCCGCCTTCTACTACAGCGCAACATGATGATATGTTCCTTGATTCGAATGCCAAACAATTCATGAATCAATTTAGGGATCAACTAGCTACTGATATGTGCGAGTCAGCTGCGACCTGATATGTGCAATGTGTATGGCTTTACAGTGCCAATGTCGTTAATGTTGCAATTTGTGTTCGTTTCTAAGAGTACAACTTTATTGCTGTGGAACAAATATTCGATTTCATATGAGATTAGTGAAATTATTACACGAACACTTCTACCGTGAACAACAATAAAAACATTTTACAATGTAAATCATTACGAGTACTCTCACAACCGTTACCGTTTATAACATCCCATACTTCTATCGCGAACACCGAATTAAAATACATGCAAACCATTATAACATAAGAACAAAAGTAATAACTACAAAAAAATTAAACATTTAAAACTAAGAAAATTAAACAAATTTAAGAGAGATAAAAAAAATACAACACAAAAGAATGTACACATTTAAAGATTTTACCTAAATAAAAATTACCAATTTAAAAACAAAATAAAACCTTCCAAAAATACCCAAAATTAAAACTGAAAAGTTAAAAATAACACATACAAAATAAAAACGTGACACAATGGAAAACAAAAAATATACACAAAAAAAATTAAAAGATAACAAATACATTCAAAAAAAATACAAACACACAAACAATACAGAAATAAACAAAATAAAACCCAGCGACATCTTCAAATTAAATACAACTCTTCATAATTGATATCAGATTACTCAGACATACAATTACATCAATTATAAGTGTTTTTAAACTATACAAACTAGTAATTATAGGTACATGTGGGTGAAAGTGGGTGAAAGTGGTATTTTTCTTTAAGTGTGGGAAAGAGTGGGAAGGGGGGGGGGGAAGAAGTTGGTGAGTGTGGAAAGCTGTGGGTTGGGTGCATTTCCCACTCAAAAGAACAGGGCCTACATCATCATATATGGATAATAAAACATGAAGTCAAAACATTAAACCCCCCTAAACATTGAACACTGTGCCCTAGAAAGAGGGAAAAATAATTTATAAATCACTTAATTGGGATATTTGACATAATTTTCAAATAATTACATGTGAAACTATGAAAAAAATGGTCTCATATTAAACTCCAAACCCTGAAATGATTTGTTACTATATACCTCAAAATTTGCTTAACCTAACCCGGGTTATCTTCATACATTTTCGAGTTAACAAATGCATTTTTCATGTGATGAATTTATATGTACTCTTAAGCCGTAAACCCAAAAGTTTAAACACCAAACCTTTAACCCTAAATGATGGAAGTCGAAGCCTAAAAAATGCATTTATTAACCTAAAAATGTATGTACATAACTTGTGTTAAGTTAAGTAGATTTTGAGGTATATAGTCACAAATCATTTGAGGATTTGGAGTTTAATGTAGGACTAATTTTTCATGATTTCACATGTAATTATTTGAAAATCACATCAAATATCCTAATTAAGTCATTTATAAATTAATTTTTCCGTTTTTTGGGGTGCCCATAAATGTAAACCAAAATATGAGAGAAATTGGTTTAGGGCATAGTGTTCAATGTTCAGGGATATAATGTTTCAATGTATAGTGGTAAAAGTTTTGTGTTAAAGATTCATTTTTTAGGATTTGTATTATTTTTCATTATGATATGTACAATAGTTTATTGTATACCTAAAAATCTAATTAATTTAATTTGAATACAGTTCTATATAGATTTTCTAGTTAATTAACATATCTAATTGCTATGTATATCGCAAAAATTGTTTACTTACCTTTCAAATAAATTCAACAGTTCTTTAATTTAAAATTCGTGAATATTTAATTATGCATTAATTATATGTTCTATAACAGAATAAAAAATATTATTCCTTTGCTAACCCAATAAACTAGGAAGTTGTACCTAGGAATGCCATTAATAAAGACTAGGTTAGCAAGTTATTATTTTTTTAATCCAAAGTGCACTAATCTAGAATTAAAGGTTGCTGGAAATGTATTATTTATAATGCACAATGCCATGAAAATAGTCAAATTTATTGATTTTTGTTGTACATAACCCTAAACTTTAAATTTTAAACGTTAAGTCCCGAACATTAGACCACAAGAGCTAAACCTTAGACCCTAAGATACATTAGTTGAACTCTAAATCCTAAACTTTAGTACTTGAATCTTATGGTTGAACCTTAAGACCTTAATGGTAAACCTTAAATCCTAAGATTTTCTATATTATGTTTGTCTGTATCATGAACGTCCCAGTTATCAAAATATTAACTGCTTAGTATGGTAATTACTTATAATTAGGAAAGTAGTGAGATGCTAAAAACTATAAATTGTGAATGAAATATAAATGTCTAATAAATGTGGGCGCAAATTACAAGTTGCTTCATTGGGACTGCCTAAAATATTGTTTTCCATATTAAATCAATTCGGAAGTATTGAAATATGCCAACTTTTTTTTTCCTTTTAGTGAGAAGGAAGCATACTAATCTAATGGAAGGTATAAAGTTTAAAAGTAGACGAGCTATTTCAAGTAATCATTGACCAACTTATCAATATATTATTTAGTTCAACCAAATCGTGAAATAACTTAATCTAATATAAACTTTTACTTGGTTGAACAAATCTACTATCAAATCCTTAAAAATTATGTATCAATTATCAGTTGAACTTAGAGCCTATTATAATTAGCTTTTGTAACTAGCAAAAGTAGCTAGCCCTTTTTTCATCACTTTTTGCCATTTTTTGATCGAAACATAATTTTCTCAAACTAAAATTGATTGTATATCGAAAACAAAAACATGGTTAGAAGTATATATGATATGATAAATTAATTTCTTGTTCAATTAAATGCATAAAATCATAATCATATTAATTAAAAAAAAATTTAAAATATATGATTAAGGAAAAAAAAGATGAACAATTTTTGGTTTCTCAAATGGCCATCATAGACTGCTTTCCTCCACGATCTGTTCAGACAACAATACCAGTTGAGGTCCTTGTATGTGAAGTTTAGCTTATATGGTTTGCTCTATATGGTGACCATGATTATCTATTATAGCCTACTTTCCTCCACGATCTGTTCAGACAGCAATACTAGTTGAGGTCCTTGTATCTCAAATGGCCATCATAGAGTTGTATCTTCAGAGCCAAGCATCTAAGGTTTAGGGTTTAGGGATGTTGGTTTGGGGTACTATATAATAAGAAGTGTTTAGGGTTTAGGGTTTAAGCCTAATGATCGAGCAATAAATATATTATTTGAAAGCATTTCATAGGCAATTGGCTATACACGTGATGTTCAGGATATATAGTTTGCTCTATATGGTGACCATGATAATCTATTATCATATCCTTGAAAATTTACTTGAGTTAACCCAGGTTATTCTACATATATTTATAGGTTAATACATGAGGAGGGGTGAGAAAAAACTAAGAGAAAAGGGCAGAATTTGATAAGTAGGGGCCATAATGCCTATTATAGCACAAACAAATTGGATGCAATACCTCAACCTTAAAGTTATATCCTAAAACATTCTCATTATATGTTAGATATACTGAGCACTAAACCTTACATCCAAAATACTAACCATTGTACGTGGATTCTCGATCAACGCTTAGGGTTTAGGGTTTATTATTCAGCGCTTTTGGTTTAGAGTTGGGGTACAGTGTTTGAGATTTAGAGATCTAGGATCGAGTTTAGATTTTACCGTTTAGGTTGTAACCCTAATGTTCAAGCAATACATACACTATTTGAATGGATTTTGGAGGCAATTGGTCCTATTTGTTATGCTTCTTATATATAATTTTCTTAACATGGTGTCTATGACAATCAATTACCATGTTCTTAAAAATCTACTTGCAGGAACCCAGGTAATTCAACATATATTTATGGGTTACCACCCCCTAGGAAATTCAAAGTATATATATGTGTATATGTATTTGTGCGTGTGAAAAAAATAATTAAGGAAAATAGAAAAAATTGGGCAAAGTGCCCCCATGAGGCCATGACGCTTGTTGCTACCCAAACAAATTGGATACAAAACCCTAAGACTTAAGATCAAACCCTAAAATCTTTCTTATTATATGTTAGACATATATATACTAAGCATTAAGTCCTAAATCCAAAATACAAACCATTACACGTGGACCCTTGATCAAAATTCACTAGTTTAGGGTTTAAGGTTTGGAATTCAACTTTTGTAATTAGAGTTTGGGGTTTAGCATTTAAAGTTTAGACTTTGGGCTTTAGGCTTTAATAATATTACTTAGCATGTACGTAGACTTCAACCCTAAAGTTTGAGCATCAAAGTTTAGGGTTCAGTGTCCAACTTTCATCATTTAGGATTAAAGGTTTGGTGCTTGGACTTTAGGGTTTAGGTCTTAAGAGTATATATAAATTCATCAAATGGAAAAATGTATGTTAATCAGAAAATGTATATAGATTACTTGGATTAACTTAAGAAGATTTTGAGGTATATAGTAACAAATCATTTAAGGGTTTGGAACTCAATATTAGACTATTTGCTTCTAAGTTTTCACATGTAATTATTTGAAAATTATATCAAATATCTTAGTTAACTGATTTGTAAATTAATTTCCCCCCCTTTTTTTACAGGGTTTCCTTCAACATATATAAACCAAAATATGAGAGAAAATGATTTAGGATATAGTGGTCAATCTTCAGGGGGTTTCATGGTTCGACTTTATGGTTTATTACTTATAATGTATGATGATTTAGTGATAAGGGTTTAGTGTTTAGGATTTATTTTTTAGGATTTGTATTATTATTTTCATTATGTTATGTACAATAATTTATTGTATACCTGAAAATCTACATAGTTCAACCTGGGTGATTCCATATACATTTTTATGTTAACATATTGAATTGATATATATATTGTAAAAACATTTGATTGCTAGTCAAATAAATTCAACAGTTTTTTTAAAAGTTGTCAATATTTAATTACACAATAATTATCTGTTTTGTAACAAAATATTATTCCTCTGCTAACCTGATAGGCGAGGAAGTTATACCCGGGAATGCTATTCATAAAGACCAGGTTAACATGTTATAGTTTTTTTAATTGCAAAGTGCACTAATCTAGATTTAAAGGTTGTTTGAAGTCGATTATTTGCGACGCACAATGCCATGAAAATTAATTATTGACTTTTGTTGTACATTACCGTGAACCTTGAATCTTAAACCTTAAAACCCAAATACTAAACCACAAGAGCTAAACCCTAAACTCTAAACCACCTCAGTTGAACCCTAAACCTTAAATCTTAGTACTTAAATCTAAGGATTTAGCCTTAAGACTTGGATGTTAAACCTTAAATCTTAGGGTTCTCTACATTATGTAGGTTTGTAAGTCTGTAATACAGACATTCCTGCTATCAAAATATAAAGATGCTTAACATGGCCATCATAAGTTGCTTTAATGCGATCGCCCAAAATATTGTTTCCATTTTAAACCAACTTGGAAGTATTGAAATATAATAACCTTTTTTTTTTCTTGACCAACAGAAGTATACTAACTTAATGGAACGTATAAAGATAAATATTAGACAAGTTATTTCAAATAATCTTTGACCAACTTATCAATATATTATTTTTAGCCGAACCAAATCATGAAATAGCTTAATTAATATAAGCATTTACTTAGTTGAACAAATCGAGTATCAAATCCTAAAAAGTTTGCATACCAATTATCATTTTAACTTTACTGTCCATTATAATTACCTTTGTAATGACCAAAATTAACTAGCTCTTTTTTCAACACTTTTTGCTTTTTTTTTCATTAAACCATAATTTTCAAACTAAAATTGATTATATATCGAAAACAAAATGATGCAATTAATTAATTTTTTGTTCAATAACATGGCATACAAAATGATAATCATATTAATCAGAAAAATTTAAAATATATGATTAAGGGGAAAAAACAAGATGAACAATTTTTTGTTTCTCAAATGGCCATCAAAGACTACTTTTTCCTATGATCTTTTCACGAAGTAAGGCCAGACAAGGTTTTTCTAGCTTCATCTACAATTAGGGTTGTGATTTGCTTGCTTCGATGACATCAATTCCGCAAATATGGGTGGCATGAGAGGAAGGAGAAAGGGAGTTGCATAAGGGTAATTGGATAATGGTTATCATAAAAAAAGGTAGGTTATGACAGATGGTCGTGGTAGTTGAGAGGAGACAGAGTGAAGGTTGCGAGTTGAGAGAGTTGCTCATGTTGTCATCATTGATGAAGAGATAATATTTCAAATAGAAGGGGCAGAAGAGGTTTTACGGAGGGCAGGGGGTTGAGAGGTCAGAGGAAGAGAGAAAGAAATTGGGGGGTCAGGAGAGTCACAAAGCAAGAGGGATAAATTCGCGAAACGTACTAACGTTCCACCTACCGCGAAGAACGAACACCAAACTGCAATAAAAGCAGCATAAACAAAAGATACTTTCAGTCGAACAACAATAAGTAAACTTTCCTATTTTTTTATGACATGAAAAATGTAGTGACAATATGAACAGAGTTTGATGC
This sequence comes from Selenicereus undatus, assembly GCA_017589665.1. NCBI lineage: Eukaryota > Viridiplantae > Streptophyta > Magnoliopsida > Caryophyllales > Cactaceae > Selenicereus > Selenicereus undatus. Next base: position 85,250,653 of record JACYFF010031954.1, on the reverse strand, counting down.
GATTGATTAATATGGCACCAATTCAATTTCAATTATAATGAGAGAAATATAAACCCGATATTGTATGACTCAATATTTTTGATTTAAAATTGACATGTTGTGGCCATTTAATATAACAATATATTATTTAATGTTTCCGGGTGAATTCAATTGTTTTCAAGATAAACACAAAAATAATATAATCGATTATTGCAATACCTATATCATTTTCCTAGAAACACATATTCCCTGGAGCCAGATTCAAATATATATATATATATATATATATATATATATATATATATATATATTAATATGTGATAAATACATGGTGAAAAATATATAAATGCGGCTAACAAGAGCCTGTGCTGCCAAAAGCACATGAGAAATTGCCTTTATTATTAAATATGTCAATCTACGTCTAGCCTGATCAACAAAAGATGAACTTCTTGCTTTCTATGAGATCAAGTCAATTTTGCTAGAGCAATTGTTGAGAATAACTCAGTACAATAAACATGAACGATTATAATGTATGCAAAATTAATCCATTTCAAGTATTCATATAAATGCTAATGTTTTGATAGGTGTGATACACAAGTGAATGCTATCGTTGTAAATATTGCATCATTCTGTACATACGATTCTAGCTCAAGGATAGTACAACATATTGTTTGATATGTATTTCAACAAATAAATTCCAATCCACTGATCTATGATATGCTTAATATTGGCTGATAGAATTGCAAGTATATATTTGCTTTTAAAATAAGGTTAAAAAAAGAGACGTAATATAATACAGATTTGTTTATTAGTTTCTGTTTTTTTTTTGGGATCGGGTTTATTAGCTTCTTCTTGATTTGTTATTGCTAATCTTTAACAGGAAATATTTACTGAAAGTCTTGCTGTGGAATGGGGTGACTGTCTTTTTGATTTCTAAGTTAGAATTCACTTTCTGCAGTTTTTTTTTTAAAAATCTTTTTAATAAGATTGCACTCCCGTTAATGAATTTAATGAAATTATTATTATTATTTGAATATCTCAACTATTCAAGGCCTGTCTGCTCTACCCAAAAAAAAAAGAAAAAAGAAGATCAATGTCACCTTTTAAACCTTCTCTCCATAAAAAACAGAAACTTTTCTTACCACAGAAAAGAACTTTGAATACCTTTCTATTGCCTACTTGAACCTCGATTTTTTTTCCCTTTTTGGGTGAAGTTACATAACAATCAGGTGGCCGTCATCTTAAGAATTCTTGTTAAATAGTCACAAGTTATAATAGTAGAAAAACTAATATAAGGACTCGAAAATCAGTGAAGATGAAAAGATAGATTTTTTCCCATATATGTCATTCATTCAACCGCTCTATGAACTTCATGTTAAATAGGATGAATCGTAATATCTTTCATCTCCTATGTTTGCATATGTATTCTGCATGAATCCACCTTTGGACTTGATGATTCCTATCTTATATATGTATTTTACCGTACTTTATACCCAACTTGTTAGCCTTGTTAACTGTTTCTATGTGAACACAATGCATATTTTGTAGATTAGTAGTAGGTGGGATCGAACACTTGGACGCAAATTTTATGGTCTAACCCATGACAACTTAATCTACCAGGCCAAGCTTAGGCGACACATTTATGCATAAATAAAAGAGTAAAATAAGCCTTGCAAGGGATGCACAGATAATTTTTTTTTTTAATAAGAAAGAAACATCTTAGTAGCCTAAAACGGATTAACTACCTAACTCAAATTCAGGGGCCCAATTAAGCAATTTTTCAGTTGAAGCTCTAAAATTTCATTCATGAAATTGTAAGGGCCGCACTTTATTTCTGTTGTTAACTAACTATTTCAATTGTTAAGTTTACCAAGCTGTGTTTGAATTATTTTTCAACAAGGATGTTATGTCATCTGTGTGCGTTTTTAACAATTAATTTCACTAAAAAGAACGACTTTATTTATTATTGTTACTATTGTCGTTATTTATTTAGAAAATTTTGAGTCAATGCTAACCCAAGCTTTTAAAATCGTTAATCGTTTTACTTAGTCGTTTTTCGAATTTAATTAGGGCGCCAGTTCTAGGACGTTTCAACCCAAGTTTAGACTAAACGATAACGAAATTGGGATCAGAACTTAGCTATTGTAGTAAATGAACAAAAAAAAAGAAAAAAGAAAGAAGAGAAAAGGGGGGGGGGGGAGGGGGCCAATTTCGGGCAGAGAGGACCTGAAGCCTCAACCCTCTCTTCTCCTCTCACACACTGTAAATACAAATTTCGAGTCTAAAATAAATAAAGACAAGAAATTCAGAAACAAATTCAATCTTGTATTGATGTAGTATGTAGGTACAATATCTGAATTTAATACAATAAAATAATCCTCTGATTCGATCTCCTAATGACTTGAGTACTCCGAGGGCGTAATGCTTGATCTCGGTTGATGCAAATCAGCTGAAGAACTCTGAAGACTGTTCTTGATTTTGATCTGCAAGTGGCTGATTGTAGTTTCTGAAGCTCTGCAAGTTTTGATTCTTCTCGCTTGGTAGCTGGATGCTCCTTGTCATCTAAGCTTTGAATTATGCAAATGCTCAATGATCCAAATGAAGGGAGATGACCCCCTATTTATAGGCTCTACCGGCTAGGGTTAGAGCCGGGTTTTGGGCCTAAGCCCAGTGATTATTTTCTTATTTTTAAATAAAGAAAATAATTACTAATTTTTGCATCATCGATGACACGTGGCGGTTTTTAATTGGCTGAACTTAATTTTGACCAAGTGGGTCCACCAAAGTCAACGTGACACATGACAATATGTAATTGGCTGATTTTTTTACACGTGGCACCATCCGATTGGTTACAGAATTTTTGTCTTCTACAAATGCCCCCTCGAGAGTCGGCCGCGTATACAAACTTGGAGTATGCTTCCTTTTTTTATTTTGAAGCGGCTGGGTCTCGAATGTTTAATTGGTTCAAATGATCAAGAATTTGACAGGTCAATTTTTTTTTATTACCAAGTAATTTTTTTTTTCGACTTAACACTTACCCCCCCCCCCC
>JACYFF010031954.1:85190186-85247225 GCA_017589665.1 Selenicereus undatus | reverse complement strand
GGGGGGGGGTCTGATTTTCTGGGTTAGGAGGAGAGAGAGATAGGGGCATCCATAGCCATGGCGCCTTGAGAGGAACAACAGAAGAAGGGAAGAGAAAGAGAAGATTTACGGCAGCCATGGCGATGGCTGATGGGAAAACTAGAGAAGGAAGAGCAGAGAAGGAAGAGAAAGAAGAACAGCACGTGTCCTCCTTTTGGTGTTTGCGAATTGGCGCCAAATTACCCCAAAGTGTTATTCTGATGAGAACAACACCCCAAAGCAATTCACCCAGATTTTGTCCTTTGCGTCCCCCACGTGCACAATTGTGCTTTAATATCTTTTTTTTTATTTGAATTTTTGATATTCTAACCTTTTTTTTAGGACCGCCTTGATCTCTCTTTTGTGACTAAATTAAAAATTAGTCATCTAATTAAATCAATTCGTGATTGATTTAATTAATTTTTTTGTAACTTTTTTTTTTACTCAAACTAACGCTTCTTTCTTCTTCTTCTTCTTCTTCTTCTTCTTCTTTTTTATAGGAAGCTGTTGAATCGACTAATCCTCCAATTAGATCGCGAAGTGAGGTCAACTTTTAAGACGAGAAATCGTTTCTCCCTGTAGATTCGATTCTTCGTAGGAGATTCCCTCACTTAATCTAATTAGGGTCGACTTGCCTTTCTTTCTTCACCATGGTGCATTTTCTGGACTCATCATCCGATCCCAAGAAGCCAACTCTTACCATCCTGGACAGAGAAGACGATCCAATTGAAGAAGGCGTGACTCTCCGTGTAGATATGCCAACACCCCTACCGTCCAGGCGTTCTTTACTCCATAACTATATTGCAGATTCATACTAGAGTGTGGAGTCTACCTGCGACATACAAAGATCAGACGGAGTCATCTCGACTTTGAGAATTTTGAAGCTTAGCTCACCATTATTTGCATCTTCAATCCCTTCTCAAGGAGCAACACCCTTACTCCGACATCGTATCATGGATGGGACACTATCCTGGGGCAACTTTTCACCTTGTTTCTCTGACAACTTCTTCATACCGTGCTATTGGGAATGGCTTGAAGACGTTCTTGGTCGCAGCAAAGACAGACTTAAGGAATGGAAACTTCACGACAGACTGCATGCATCCTTGTTCTTTTATGACATGAGCCTCACCGTCTTCAAAGCATTTTGCGAATTGTGGTGCCACACTACCAACGCCTTTTGCATAGAGAGTGGCGATATGTCAATCTCCTTATGCGATTTACGGACTATAGATGGACTTCTAGCTGACGATGCTTACTACGAAGAAGTCATTCCATCCGCCAGAGAACTCCTTTCCGCAGGACGTGGAGATAATGATATTCCAGCGACTTGCACGTTTCTCTTTTCTGCATTCCACAGAATATGCCAAGATGTTCATGGCATTATTCAACTTCATGCTTCTGAATGGATACACTTCTGGTATCGAGGGCGACAGATTTACATACCTCCTCCCAGCCGTGACAACAGAAAGCGAGTTAAAGCTCCAACAAACACATCATGTCCATCTGGCTTGATTGCTCCTCACACAGGGCAAACGAAGAGAGAGAAAGATCCTTTTATGACACTCAACATTCTTGAGGCCCTAATCGAAGAGACCTACCTTGCTGCCCTTATTTCCTGTTGGTTGTGCTCCTTTGTGCTACCAACTGAAGTAGTGTGCCTTGTTCGCGCAGATGTGTTTGTAGCTGTAAGCAAACTAGCTCACGAGGAATGTCTAAACCTAGCAATTCCTGCTTTAGCTAGCATTTATCGAGGGTTGAATAGAATTTCTACGGCTCGGAGCCTAAATAAGTTAGAAGTAATTTTCCCTATTCACTACGTTTATGGATGGCTAGGGACTTCCAAACTTATTTTGATCATCCCCATCATCGGCACGACCATTCTAAGATGGTGAGGTTCTCTGGTGAAAAGATGAATCGGACTTCTGACGTACAGGAAGCTCAAGAGCTATTGAAATGCAAGGATTCGTTCGTCATGTATTCTAATGCTCTTATGAAGGATACATTGATCACCTTGATTGACACCCAGAATCTCTCTTCAAGCTGGAAAGCATATTTAATTTGCCTTCGCTCCGGGTTTTTGACCTTACAACAAGGAAGAACAATTGTGATTGAACTATACTTCCCTTGCAAGTTTGGGTGACAATTTGGCTTCTATCAAGATGTACTAAGTGAGCCACGAATGAATGATCGAGAGGGCACCTTACAGGACATAGCTTGCTATTGGTTCAACCTTACAGAACACATAACAAGGTCCACCGTACAATTCTTGCTCCTCCTAATAAGAAGTCTACACTGGTCACTATTGCATATGCTGATTGGTGGCGATCTTCGCGGGGCGATCTTTTCTCTCAAGGGCCTAAATATCCTAGAGGTGAGGCTGTACAACCACGAAGAGCTTCTAAAGCGAGAGTTGCTGATGATGCATCCGCCTTAGTCGTCACTTCCGGTAAAGTGAGTGCACATAAGCCAATCATGCTGTCGCATAATGAACACGCCTTATCCCCAACTGAGCTTAGAAAAGAGGGAGGCGATAGTTCCTCGTTGGGAGCAGACACATCTCCTCGGAAAAGTAGAAGTTGTTCGCCTGGGAATGAGAAGATTGAAGCTTTGAGAAGTTTGGGTGTTAGGTCTTCTATTAGTGGAGCGAAGAATTTGTCAGGCTCAAAGAGCAAACCAAACGTTGCAACTAAGCTACCTAACTCCAAGAACAAGTCTAACAGTGCGACGAGCTCACTGAAATCAGATAACAAAGTAAAGGGAGAGGTGCATCTTGTTATTCTGCCCCCTTTCCCTTCCCCCCCTTTTTTTACTTAATCCTCCTTTTAATGTAGGGATATACTATCAAAATCGGAGACACACTTAAGGCCGCATTTGGTGACAAAGACAGTGAAGCCATCTTGACTGTGCCGCTTGCCAAGTCAACTGAGGACGATTCTATTAACATAATGCCGTCGCTAGTGAAACAAGCAGAGCGCTGTCAGTCACCTACTCCTTCTGTTGCAATCTACTCTCCTGGGAGAATTGCTTCTGGCCTGTTTAATGATCTGGCCTTGAGTGTGAAGCAACGTTTTCAGCAACAGTTGAAAAAGTTCATCCCAAAGACAGAAGGCGACCTTGCAAACATCCGCCAGGAAGCTGAGCAAATATATGAAACGTTATCATCCTTCCAGGCAGATTATTTGGGGCTAAAGAATAGTGTCGAGGCATATTTGAATGAAGTCGGACAGTACCTGAAGTTGAAAGCCAATTAGAAGACCGGACTCCTACCGTAGATGTGCTAAGCAAGCGAGCAGCCTTATTAGACAAGCTTGGGGAGGCAAGAGCTTCAGTGGGAAAGGTTGGTGCACAGTTTGATGAGACAACTACTGCTATCGCCTAAGCTCATAAGCAAAGGAAGCTGCTTGAGGCAGGTCATGAACGAGCAAAGGCGAATGAGCTGGAATTACAAGACAAATTAGTAGAGACTGAAGCTTCATTGAAGAAAGCCAAAGATGGTGTATCTCTTCTTGAAAAAGAGGTTGCTGATTTAGATGCTGCGCCCCAAGTTACCGCAGAAGAAACGGCTCAAGTTGAAGCAGCAACGCAACGAGTCCAAGAACTTTTAAGCGCACAAGATGCCTAGACCATATCCAATGGTTTTGTACTAATTTTTTTTATTTTTTTTTGGTTGCAACTTGTTGTTCCTTTTTGGACGCAGTATGGTTTAATTGGAATTGGTTTTGATATATTGCAATAAGATGAATCTTTCAATTCAAATTTACGCAATAATATGTAGCTATGTCCAACGAACAAAACCAATTAGTACTAACACAATTTATTCGTCCAATTTTTTTTTACGGCTGTACTTAGGAAATATGCCCAAGTTACCTACGTACCTAAAAGGAATGTAATATCCTAAAGGATCAAGCTATATGTAGTTCAAAGACATAACATTTTTTATTTGTTTTGTTTTGCCGTTCACAGTTTAGACTCTTGCGGGCCAGGAGTATTACAAAAGAATTTAACTTGAAAGAACGAGCAGTTTAGGCTCTTACTTAGGAGCTTTACAACATTCTATTTGAAGGATAATGGCGCTTCAAGAACTTGCCGTTTATGGGTCCTACGCGCACTCCATCAGCACCAACTTTCTTGTAGGCTCCATTTGTGTAAACTTCTCTGACCACATATGGGATATGGACCATCCCACTTCGAGGTGAATTTGCTTCCAGATTTGTGGGAGACAACAATCGGTCTTCTTACTGCCAACACCTGGTCTCCGACTTGGAATGATCACGGTCGAACCTTTTTCTTAAACGCTCTTGATAGACGGGCTTGGTAGCATTCTAGCTTTTGTTGTGCCTGAAGTCTTCTCTCATTGAGGGCCTCCAGTTCAGCTAAGCGAAGCTTGTGATTTTTGTCTTCCGTCAAATCCTCTTGTATGGCAATGTGGGCTTATGGGATCTGAAGCTCTAACGGTAGAACGACTTCCACTCCATAGACCAAAGCGAATGGGGTCGACTGTGTTGGTGTCTTGTACGTTGCTCGATATGCCTAAAGAGCTTCCCCTAGTCTTTCATGGCAATCCCGTTTAGACTTTGAGACAACCTTTTTGAGTAAGCTGCAAAGTGTTTCGTTAAAGGCTTCTGCCAGGCCGTTTGCAGGGGCATTGTACATGGAAGACTTATGTTTGGCAAACTTAAATTTCTCGCACAGGCTAGTCATCAGGCTGTTGAAGAAGGGCTTTCCATTATCGGTGATAATGTACCTCGGCACACCATACTGATAGATAATGTGTGCCCTTATGAAGTCAACTGCATTTGCTTTTTTGACCTCTCTTAGTGGAATTGATTCCGCCCATTTAGAGAAGTAGTCAGTGGCAGCTAGGATGTAGGAGTGACCAGCAGACGATTTAGGTGTGATTGGTCCAACGACATCGAGCTCCCATGCCTCAAATGGCCAAGATGCAACTGTTGGGTGGAGAGGTTCGGGAGGTTGATGTATGAGGTTAGCATGGAACTGGCAAGCATCGCACCTTTTTGCATAATTTATGCAATCTTGTACCATTATGGGCCAGTAGTAGCCCATACTTTTAATGTGATCAAGTAGCCTAGGCCCTGATTAGTGTGCTCTGCATACACCTGAATGAGCTTCCGTCATTGCTTGCTTTGCTTCTTCCACATCCAAGCATCGTAACCAAAGATTAAGAAAGGAGCGTCGATAGAGGATCCCGTTGTAGTAAAGGAAGATTGTAGCCCTCCGTTGTATTTCTGTCTTATGCCTTGGGTCACTAGGGAGTTTTCCATGCTCTAAGTACTTAATTTTAGGTTGACGCCAGTCTTCTGCATCTGTTTCAAGAACATAAATCATGTTGACGTCTTCCTCTAAGTCTTCATCATCCAACGAAACAACCCAGTGGCTACATACTAGAATAGCCATTTCTCCTTCTGCCCCAGTGCCAAAGTGGCTACGAGGCTTGCTAGTGCGTCAGCCATCTTGTTGGCACTCCTTGGCACATGCTCTAACTTGACCATGTCCAACTTATTTAGCAGGTATAATGCTTGCCTGTGATACGGGACAAGGTCCTCTTTCTTAACCTTGTATTCGTCAAGTAGTTGATTGATGACCAACTGCGAGTCACCATATATGTTGAGATCGGTGACCCCCATCTCAATAGCCATTTCAAGGCCCAAGTTAAGCGCTTGGTATTCCGCCACATTGTTAGAGCATAACTATGTGAGCACAAATGAATACGAAAGAATGTACTTTTCAGGCGAAACCAAGGCCACTCCTGCACCAACGCCCTCACGCTTAGCTGCACCATCAAAATACATTTCCCAGGGATGGAGGATATCGATATAAAGCACGCCTTCTCCTGGCAAATCATCGTTTAGCTCCCAATCATCGGGAATAGGATGATCTGCTAAGAAATCTACCAATGCTTGTCCCTTAACCGCTCTTTGCGGTACATAGACAAGGTCGTACTGTTTTAAGATGACCGCCCATTTTGCCAGTCACCCATTTAGGATTGGCCTAGACAAGATGTATTTCATGGGATCAGCTTTGGAGATCACTTGCACTATATAGGCCTGCATGTAATGCTTGAGTTTCTGGATGGCAAAGATGAGCGACAAGCACATCTTTTCAATAGGGGAATACTTCAATTCAGCGCCAACCAACGTACGACTTAAGTAGTATAGGGCTACTTCTTTCCCTTCTTCGTTTTCTTTTACACACAATGCCCCTAAGGATTTTTCTTAAGCTGCAATGTACAGTTGAAGAGGCTTACCAGGGATGGGTGCCCCCAACACAGGAGGATGAGTCAAGTACTCCTTTATTTTCTCGAATGTCGGACGACACGATTCATCCCACTCAAACGGTGCGCCCTTTTTCATAAGATGGCTGAAGGGATGGCAACGTCCTGCAAGATTTGAGATGAATCTTCGGATATATGCCAAACGACCTTGAAGACCGCGAAGCTCCCTGAGATTCTTAGGCTCAGGCATCTCCTGGATTGCCTTGATCTTCGATTGGTCGATCTCAATCCCTCTGTGATGAACGATGAAACCCAAGAACTTTCCAGAGGTGACACCAAATGTGCACTTGAGTGGATTCTTCTTCAGTTGACATCTTCGTAATCGTTCGAAGATCGAACGAAGATCTTGTATGTGGTCCTCCCTCGTTTTGGACTTCACCACCAAATCATCGACATAGCACTCGACTTTCTTATGAAGCATATCGTCAAAAATGGTTTGCATTGTCCTTTGGCACGTTGCTCCTGCATTCTTAAGTCCGAAAGGCATCATCTTATAGCAAAAAAAGCCTTTAGGTGTGCGGAAAGCTGTGGCCTCTTGATCTTCTGGCGCCATCAGAATCTGATTGTATCCTGCGGTACAATCCATGAATAACAACGCTTCATGCCCTGTGGTTGAGTAGATCATGAGCTCTGTGACAGGCAACGGGAAATCGTCTTTTGGACAAGCGTCGTTAAGATCTCGGAAGTCCACACAAATACGAAGTTGCCCATTTTTCTTCCTGACAGGCATGATGTTTGCAATCCATGTTGGGTACTTGACCTCGCGAATGAATCCTGCCTCTATGAGTTTGTTGACCTCCTTTTTAATTTCCGGTACCAACTCTGGACGAAAACGTCGCTGAGGTTGCTTCTTAGGTGAAATACCCCTTTTGATAGATAGACGGTGGATTGCGACCTTTGGATCCAACCAGGGCATTTCTTTATAGCTCCAGGCAAATACGTCCTTGTACTCTGATAGGAGTTTCAAGTACTGCTTTTCCTCTTCGAGTGTGAGTGATGAGCTTACGTAGATATGGCGAGGCTCTTCATTGGTTCCAAGATTCAACTCTTTCAAATCATCAACTGTAGCCTGCCCTCCATCTTCGAAAGTCTTAGGAGTTTCTGCCAACTCTATCTCTGAGTCTGAGTCATCACATTCGTGGATTGTGATACGATTAGAAGAAACAACTTCTTCTTCCTCTGCTTCCTCGTTAGAGTCAGAGTTTTTTCGTTGACCTGTGAAGATCACAATATGCCTCTTTACTCTTAATGAACCATTTGTTTTAACATCCACACTAGAGAAGCGCTTCATGCGAGAAGGGATAGAGCTTTGAACTTCATTTATCACTCCTAAACGGCTAAATGCAGAACTTTTCTGGTGTTGATGTTGTGAGTTTGAGGATTTTTCACCAGCTCCTATTCTGGCAAAAACTGAAGGCTTTGGCTGGGGATGATCTTTGATTCTGTTGAAAACAGAGCTTCTGTGATCTTTCCCTTTCCTTATACAGGCAAATACTGACGGACGCTTTTTAGAAGTTGATGATTGAAGCCTATCAAACACAGAGGGCTTTGGGTTGGGTGAAGCATTTTCATCTTCACTCACATATACTTCTTCAGCTGAGATGTGTTGAATCACCAACTTCTTGTTCTTTTGTCGACCAGAGAATCTGATTGGCTGCGGTGGTGTGAAACCCAGTCCAACTTTAGAGACGCCTACTGAATCTCCCTACTTTTGAATCTTTCTCTGAGTTTCAGTAAGGCCATAAGGCTAGGCTTTGACTACCTTTCCTAAGGAAGCTGGATTTTGAAAGTCGTAACTAGCCCTCTCCATAAGCTTGTATGCATTAGGATCAAATCTCTCCCTAGTCCGTACACTTGGCAAGTCATCGCCTTATTTAGAAGAAACGACAAACCCGGAAAGAGGGGGCCTACTCACCTTAGCCTGCCACATTTTTAGCGTTGGAACTGTTGCACTTCATTTCAAGGTGATTTTGCTAGCTCCATCATCCTTTTTAGTAGCTTTGGTCTCAATGCTTCTGCTTGTGCACTCGCTAAAGGGTGATTCGCCCTCCTTACGGCGAGACCTAGGTATGTACCTTAAGACTAGTGGCATTGATTCTGTTGACACAGCAGCTTATTTAGCAACTTGCTCAACACAAGAAGTGGTGCTACCTTGCTTTCTTGCTTCTTTCTCAAGCTGTTGCTTAGGAGCACCATCTTTTGTTGCTCGAGGGACCTTTTTTGCGACACCCTTGCCTGTGGAAGAAATGGTTGACTGCATGGTTTCTTTAGGTGCAGCACCTTCTTCAAAGAATCTTGCATCTGCAAAATAAGATTCAGCCTTAGTGAATGGCTTGACATCCTCGTTTATTTTCTTCTCTCCATCACGGTAGTACTTAAGGCATTGGTGTAAAGTGGAAGCCACTATCCCATGCTCATGAAGCCATCGTCGCCCAAGTAATAACCTGTAGGAAGTCTTAGCATCGATTACATGGAAGATGGAGGACGTCGCCAAATCTCCCATTATCAGTTCAACACGAATCATGCCGATTGCACGTTGGCCTTCAAGGTCAAAGCCTTGAATCATCGTTCGACTCTTAGACAGTTCTTCGACTGTGATGCCTAAGTCGTTCATTGTAGACTTGGGCATGATGTTGACGGCTGACCCTCCATCCATGAGAATGCGTCTGACTTTCTGCTCCCTAATGTAACCAGTGACAAACAAAGGATGATTATGGGGCTTGGATCCCAACAACAAATCATCGTCTGTGAAAGTGACTGCAGTGTTGCAATAGGCACACTGAATAGGGCCTTCTGTTGATGCTCCCACATCCTTGATTTTATCAGCATAAAGTTCTAGGTGTTGTAAGACAGTAACAACATGCTGGCGCATCTCATCAGGCAGACAAAAGATTTGCTTCCAGCCCATGCGAGCTGGCAAAGCCTCCAAGATAATAAGGTCTTATCAGCTACTCTAGGATACTCCTCTTGTCCATCACTTCCTTTGTCTTCCTCTTCTTCGAGCTCAGAACATGAAGTGATGTTGACTGTAACTTTCTCAAAGAAGCCTGTTGGGAAAAACTCTTCGAGTGTGACAGGGACAAGCGGCTTCTGCTCAAGGAGGTCAATAGGTAGAATTTCGTGTCTTTTGACGTTCTTGGACTTCTTCTTTCCTTTTGAATGATGAGGGCTCTTCTTTCTTCCTTGTCTCTTCCTGCGGCGGAGAGGTGGTGATTGCACTTGGTTTTGCTTCCTTGGCCTCCGGCAAGTGACAAGAGTCCATTTCTCTTCATCAATATTAGCTTTATCAGAGGCATCCACAAAAGGATCAGTCTCTGTCAAGGGTCCTTTAGATTCAATTGGAACCACCATAGGCTCCAAAGTTCCAAATTGCATTATAATTAATTTCTCTCCAAGGGAGAAAATCAATTCAGTGTTTACTTTACCACTCGGTTGAGTATGCTTTGGCTTCCAGGGCGATGAGGAACACTCCAACTGAGTGGAGATATGATTTGTCTCAACAGTGTCGTCCAAATCCAGTATTATCTTCCCATCCCTGGCAAGTTGTATAATACGCTCCTTGAGCGTAATGCATTTCTCGGGAAGGTGACTAACCACCCTATGATACCAACAATATTTTGGGTCGGTAACCCTTCCAGCTTCTTTGGGCCGTTTTGGTTCTGGAAGTTCGATAACCCCATTTTCAAGGAGATCATCAAGCATTCCTGACAAGTCTGAGTCAGGGAATGGGTATTTCTTTTCCTACAGTTCCTTCAATGTAGGACGCTTCTTTCCAGTATCCTTGGAGAATCCACCCTTCTTGTTTTCATACTTGGGCTTTCCGGAGATTCGAACCGGCTCCCCAATTGAAACAGCCATGGATTCTTTGTTTGAGGACTTTATGGACTTGGGATTCTTCTTGAATTCACCCTTGTCCTTTCTAGCGTCAGATGAGGAAGAAGACTTGCCACAGCGACTTGTGATCGTTATCTCCATATCATGAGCTTTCGTTGCCAATTCTTGGAAGGTCGTTGGCTTACTCATCTACAAGACGTATAGTAAATCCCACTCCATGCCCTGAGCACACATTTCAACGGCTGAAGCTTCTGATAGACGGTCCTTGCACTCGAGACTTAGGGACCTCCAGCGATTAATGTAATCAAGAACCGGCTCGTCCTTCCATTGTCTGGTGGTTGTTAGCTCTGTGATACTAGCAACACGTTGAGTGCTGTAGAACCGATTTAGGAACTCCTGTTCCATTTGTTCCCAGCTTTCAATGGATTCTGGCTCCAAGTCTGTGTACCAATCAAATGTGATCCCTTTTAGAGTACGAACAAATTGTTTCACCAGCCGGTCCCCATCTGTGCCAGCATTACTGCACATCTCAATAAAGTGGGCAATATGCTGTTTGGGGTTGCCCTTGCCATCGAACTGGTTGAACTTGGGAGGCTGATAGCCATGTGGCATGCGAAGAGCATCAATCCTCTTCGTATAAGGCTTTGTATACAAGTGGGTCTTGTGAGATCCTCCTCCCAACTGAGCCTTGACCGCATTTGCTATTAAGCTCTGAATCTGCTCAACAGACATCGAGCCTAAAGAGCTGTCCTTTCTTGCTTTACGCTTGTCATCAGATTCTTCGCTGTGGCTGGACTCTTTATCAGAGTCTTCGGCGCTTGAACCTTTGTTGGAAGCATCAGAGGACTTCTTTTCCAACTTCTTCATCAGCTAAGCAATCTGATCGTTCTAGCGTTTGATTTGGGCGTCCTTTTCTGCACTCTCTTTGGAGAGCCTATCCAAGGTAGCTTTCATGCTCGCCAGTTGTTCTTCGAAGTTAGTAGCCTCTGTCACCATAACTGGCATGACGACAGTGTCAGATGATTCAGCTTCAGTATGCGAGGAAAGTCATCCCTTTGAGGATGCCAAAGATGAATCATTGCTTGAATAACCATCATCTTCAAAATTGAAGGGTTGGAAAGCAGGGTTGGTGTGGGTTTGGAGTTCATCCATCCCACGTGGAATTGTTTGTGGCATGATGAAGCCAGCAACAGATTTTTGCTTCAGAACATTTGAAGTAACTTGATTGACTCCATCAAATACGTTAGAGTCGAGGTTTTGGATCTTATGTGACTGTGATGGTGCAACCACAATTGAGTGCTCCCCAGTGATAGCAGTAGCAGTTTTTGCCATACTTCTGGTCATGACACCACCAGATGGAGCACTAGCAGTTGTTGATCCATGAGATGTAGATCGGACAGCTTTCCTTGAAGATTGAGTGATAGCATTCTTAGGGGCCATGTTATCTTCGAGGGAGTGCAGAGTTTGTATACCGGAGAAAGAGATGAGAGGCACAGTGGTCTCATCGAGCGTGCCAAAAATTTGTAAACACAAATTTTGAGTTTAAAATAAATAAAGACAAGAAATTCAGAAACAAATTCAATCTTGTATTGATGTAGTGTGTAGGTACAATATCTAAATTTAATACAATAAAATAATCCTCTGATTCAATCTTTTAATGACTTGAGTACTCCGAGGGTGTGATTCTTGATCTCGATTGATGCAAATCAGCTGAAGAACTCTAAAGACTGTTCTTGATTTTGATCTGCAAGTTGCTGATTGTAGTTTCTGAAGCTCTGTAAGTTTTGATCCTTCTCGCTTGGTAGCTGGATCCTCCTTGTCGTCTGAGCTCTGAATTCTGCAAATGCTCAATGATCCAAATGAAGGGAGATGACCCCCTATTTATAGGCCATACCAGCTAGGGTTAGAGCCGGGTTTTGGGCCTAGGTCCAGTAATTATTTTCTTATTTTTAAATAAAGAAAATAATTACTAATTTCTGCATCATCGATGACACGTGGCGGCTTTTAATTGGCTGAACTTAATTTTGACCAAGCGGGTCCACCAAAGTCAACGTGACACATGACAATCTGTAATTGGCTTATTTTTTTACACATGGCGCCATCCGATTGGTTGTAGAGTTTTTGCCTTCTACAAATGCCCCCTCGAGAGTCGGCCGCGTATACAAACTTGGAGTATGCTTCCTTTTTTTTTTGAAGTGGTTGGGTCTCGAATGCTTAATTGATGCAAATGATCAAGAATTTGACAGGTCAATTTTTTTTTTATTACCAAGTATTTTTTTTTTTTCGACTTAACACTTACCCCCCCCCCGGGTTTGGGAATTTAGTGAAATAAGGCTTGGAAAAAAAATTTGGATCCAAGAAAACCCCTTTTTTCCCCCTTTTTTTTAAAAAAAAATGATTGAAAGTTTTTTTGGGGGGCACGTATGGCTTCCCCCTTCTTCCTCTGCCACACACGTTGCCATCGGAGCAAGGGAGGGACCACAGTGGTCCCTGAACACAGCTAACACACCACCGACAACTCCTCCACTCTTCTTCTCCCATTTCTCGTCGCGAACCACAGTAGGCGAACCACGTTTGTGGTTAGCTCTGGACGACACCCACGTGCCGAAAACCGGCCAAATGCCCCCAAACCGACCTCTTCTATAAATTGAGGGACCAAATTCGCTTCAGCCACATGTATAAGGGCTTGATTTTGAGAGCTAGGGTTTGATTTTGGGAAGCACATGGGCTAGGGTTTCAGGTTCAGCAGCGTGGGCATCCGTTTGGGCATGCAATTGCTGCTACTAGGGTTGAATTTAGGCTAATTTAAGTAAGTGTTTCTCTTCTCCTAAACTATTACTACATTCAAAAATGTTTAAGCCCAGATTGATGCTATATGTTAGTTTGGGATTAGCTAGGCTTACTGGAAATGTGAAGGGAGGATTGTGCATGTTTTGTTTGGATGAATTCATGCTCAAAGTACCCGTGTATAGAGTGTCTAATGACGCCCAGAATTGAACTGTTGATGTGCCTAGTTATGCATGCCTGTCTAAATTATATTCTAACCTATTTTATGTCATCAAGCTTAGAGTAATTGTGCATGTGCTATTTGATCGAATTTATACTCAAATTATACATGTATATGCTGCCTGGTTATGCCCTATACATGCACACGTTGTTTTCTATTTTTACATGCCCTGTTCGAATTGGATTTAACCCAGATTCTGCATGTTTAAAGCTGTTAGAATGTTATCCAGAATTTCGTTGAGTTTTTATGCCTGTCGTGCATGCCTAAACTACTGAATTTGAGATGAGATCATGCATGCTTAAGCTGTCCTAAGAGTGCCTAGAGAGTAAGACTAATTTTAGGTCTAAAACGATGCTTGAAATGAATTAGAACCATCATTTTAGTCGGACAGAAAGTGGACTTGCTATTTGATATATTGTGATTTTATGATTAGCAATTTGAGCGTCATATGAGTAAACGATGCCCTAAACTAATGTATGCTGAATGGCTTAATTCCTGATTAAAGTTAACCTTATAGACGACCTAAATAAGCTATGAGTTGATACTCGTTAACCTAGTTCGTTCATGTTGAAAGGTGACCCTTAAAAATAACCTAAGTACACCTTGATTCGTCGCCTAATAAGTTAGTTTAATTATGCCTAAAAGTGTGCTTTGAAAAAACTTATACGTGCTCTAAGTCGATGTATGCTAAATTAGTCATTTCATGTTCGAAGATGTTCTCGAAACCACCTGAGAGTGCCTTAAGACGCTGCATGTAAAGTTAGCTAATCTATGCTTAAAAGTGGCCTTGCAATGACCTATGCGTGCATATAATCGATGCTCATTAAGTTAGTGAAAATTATGCTTGAAAACGACATGAACATGACATGTTTACTTTCTGTTGTGAAATATGAATGCAAATAAGGTTCATGCCTTCATTAGTTTAATCTGGCTCGTTAAGCGTTATTTCAAGTTAAGGCAATATGGATGTATATGTATATGTAGTTATATATGCTTGTTGTAGCGCACCGCCGGATGGTGCTGCTTGCTCGGTAAGTATATAAGCCCTATTATACATTCCTTTATAGGTTTTCATAATAATATGTTATAGTTATAGAATTGAAAACCGAGATGGTAGCCGGATGGCTTGAGGTTGAACTAATGAGAGTTTTGAGGTTCTTTGTGGTCGGTGTTGTGTGAGGAGGGAGCCTGGGTTGTGATTAACTGCAATCGTGTGGATTGCAAGGCCATGTGTGGCTTATTCTGCTGAGTTGATTATAAAGTGTTTGAATGTGTTACGTGCAAACCCCTTTCCCTTTATGTTATTAAGTTTCATCTTGCAAGTGAGAGTGAGTTTGAAAAAGAAAGTTTTCATGTTTGTAACTAATAGTAGCCATAACTATTAGCGATTGATGGCATATTTTAACTATACAAATACTATTTTGGGAGTGAACCTCTTAGAACAAGGGAATCCCTAACGAGTTTAAATAAAAAGAGAGTGCATTTTAAGAAAAAGAATCTCGCTATGAGAGGCAGCAAACTTATTAGCCGTTATGGCCATACGTTTTAAATTGGCTCAGATAATGTGCTTTGGACAATATGATATGAATGATATTAGCCTAGGGAATAAGTCCTTGTACTAGGAAACCCTAGAAGACCTTGACGAGGTTAATGGTCGAATATGTTATATGTAGCCGTCTCGGAAGTAAGAGCTTAAGTGTGAGCGTTACGTTCACTATGGGATTGAGAATATATCTCACCTAATCAGCACCCTGTAATGATCTTATGCAATAAGTATTTTCCTAATAAGCAAAGAAAAGCAGTTGGCCTTCGCCATTTTAAGTATTTCAGGAAAAGAAAGATTTAAGGCCCATTAAGAGGCCAGATTAAATGAAATGTGAAAAGCTTATAAGGGTTGTTATATGACCAATACGAAAGAAATTTCTTTTAAAGAATGTGAACCTCAAGAGGTTATGAAAAGTGTTTTCAAAGAAAGAAAGGAGAATTTCTATAAATGCCTAATAAAAAAGATTCCTAAGCATGGTTGAATGCAACTTCAAGTAATGTGTGGTCATAGTCCCATAATACATCGAGCATGTATGTTTTAAAAACGCATGAATTTGAGTAAAGAAAGCTCCTAGCATGTTTGTCGTTCCTTGAATTGAAGAATCTCTCATAAGTGAATAATTAGCCAAAGAATGACCTACGAGTTGTGTTTCATAGCTTAATATGATAATAGTATTACATAAATGCTTGATACGTGACTATTATAGGTAATATTGCCTGTAAATGGTTTTGTTTTAAGGAGTGGAGGAACACTCACTGAGCATGTGGTGCCTCACTCCATTGCCTTTCCCCTTTTTCCCCAAGTGATGATTGAAAGATCGTGTTGCCACCTAACATAGGATTGTCGGTCGTTACCTGAAAGTGTCTTTTGTGAAGCTGCGTTTTTTGAAGCTGCCTGGTTTTTTAGTTTGGTTAAAGAAACGTACGAAGCAAGCATGTAGTTGGCTC
Organism: Selenicereus undatus; assembly: GCA_017589665.1. Taxonomy (NCBI): domain Eukaryota; kingdom Viridiplantae; phylum Streptophyta; class Magnoliopsida; order Caryophyllales; family Cactaceae; genus Selenicereus; species Selenicereus undatus. The sequence goes on along the minus strand of JACYFF010031954.1, from coordinate 85,231,581 downwards.
TAGGTCGTGTTTCATCTATGTAAATTATTTGAACAAATGCTTGTAATGGCTTAAGCCTTAACCCCGAGTGTGTGACTCGAGGGGAAACTCCTAGTTTCTTTTGAATTTTGTTGTAATGTCACCAGGTACCCCTTAAGTTCGCATTCTAATTTTATAAATGTTGCATTTATAGGCGGAACTCTTGTAGTTTTGTTCCAGGATTCCTTAACTAACTTAAAGTTAGGTTGAATCTTTAAAAAAGTCTCTAGTCACAACGGCCTTAGGGGTCCCTCTTAGGGATCTTGGCGGTGTGACGCCTCTCGGGGGTAGAGGGGTGTTATAGAAATCATCATTAATCATTCATCACTCATCAATGGCGATGAGGATCAACAACTAGAACTGAGTCTTTATTTCAATACCTTCGATGGCGTCTCATAAGCATCTTCATCCTCTTTTTAGAAGAAATTTTTATTCCTTCTATCCCCCGATCAATTAATTTCTATCTCATTTATGAAGTTATGCAAATTGTGGTACCGATGACACTTAACTATTCCTCAAGTCCGTTCGAGAACGATGCAAATTAGGGCCTTCCAAGGTCAAGCATGCCATCTTTCTCTTTCATCGTATGACCTCTTTGAACCATCTCCCTTAAGTTCCCATGATTGATTTCAATAAGCTCTTTACTGCCATGACCAAGATCAAATCCCACCCTCCCTACTCTCCCATTGTCTCTCTCTAGGCATCTTGAATTTTCTAGTCTCCATCCTAATCAATTTACGCATAGCATTGTCATTTGGGACTATTGGAAAATTAAAGACATACCTTAGTGCAGAAGCGTAGGTTCTCATTACTTGATGATTGCCCACAAATTATTGAACATGATTGGCGGTGGCTACTGGAGTCACCGTATAACATCACACCGCAAACCCAATCCCTAAGTGATGGTAGGATTAACGGGACAGAGAGTGGAGAGATATTAATCATTTTTGCTACCTTTAATCAACTCCAGGATTTGTAACTGACAGGAGATTATTACGAACGATTAATACATAATTAATTGTTCACTCAATGTGGGTATCAATGTCACCATTACACTCGGTCAACAGCTTTCCTTCGGTCACATAAACCATAAGTTACACCTTTCTCTCCCAACTAATTTTTTTATGCCTCATACTAGGAATGGCGTGTACGACCAGAAAGTAACCGATAGTATTATATTAAGTCACCATCTAACTAACATAACACTTTTACGAAATACGATACCCCAAATCATCCTCAGCATCACCAGTGGCATACATAGTCCTTTTATGCCATATGATATATCATATGATTATATACTCAACATAATCGTTCGAGCTGATATGGTGATGATGGATAGGTTTTTTCTTAAACACTCATGAAATTTAATCTCAACTTAACTGTTTTCCTATGTGTTCTTGCTGGATCATATACATCATGTCCCTTAAGAAATACATTAAGGTAGCATCATCAAGCCTCAACTTCATATCATAGCTTTAAGTCGAAGGGTCATCGTCCATAGGGTCACACATAAGAGATAGGGAAGTCAATTGTCACTCCATGTATGAGACGTCTTACAAACACACACAATATAAAATGTGTGTCATGGCATAGCTCCCGCTCAGTTGGGCACGTCACTTCATATGCCATACAAATCACCAGTCTAAATTTTTACTAAAAATCTAACCTGAGCCACTAAAGCAACATACAGAATGTTAATCTTGAGACTGAAGATTCGGCTTTTAAGGCTTCAATATAAAATCCTATTTCATATTCGACTCCCTCGAGTATCATCTTAGACTCACTAAGGCGACTATGTTTATTTTACTCATACATTTACATTATGAGTAATCAATATTGCACACCTCATGCAAATGTAATTAGTCAGGGCGATTGCTTGTGTGACTAAGCCAATCAGAAGCCCGTGACATTTCAATATGCCTAACACACAAAAATAAATCGTGGGTATTTTGCTTATTTACAAAACAAACATGTCCATTACATAATAAGACACATCCAAGCACTAAACCTTATGAATTCCTAGACTCAACAAATGGGTTTTGAACGCATCACTAGGAATAGGTTTAGTTAAGGGAGCATAATCACCTTATTAGTATACATATACCTAATGGCAATGTTTTTTGTCTCTACGGTAACAAGATATACAATCTAGCTCAACAACTAACATTGTTGTCCAGCTTTGCTTCTTACTGCACCAAGACATGGCTCTCCCACCCAAGGTGAAGGCATGTCCTGAGGTTCGCCTAGACTCATTTGGGCGACCACCCCAATCGACATTTGAGTATCCTCTCAACTTGAGGTCTCACACTTGATAGCAAAAGACTAAGTCAGTAGTACCATGAAGGTAGCGCTTGATTCCCTTAACGGCTCACCAATCAGCAAATCCTGGGCTACTTTGATAACGACTTACCAAACCAACCGCGAAGAAAATGCCAGGTCATGTACATAACATGACTTACATTAAGCTTCCTATGACACTAGCATAAAGGACGCAATTCATTATCTCTATTTCATCATCTGTTTTAGGACATTGATCAAGACTCAAGGTTAGACCCTTCTCAATTGGAGTATTTACGTGTTTGGAATTATACATCTGAAATCGTTTCAAAACTTTTTTAATGTATACGTCTTGGGATGATTTCGAAATATTTCCCCTCCTAGGACATACAAGCTTCAACCATGTCCTTCATATCAAGGACATAGGACAATCACCTTTTAGTAGCTTCGGTCATCTCCAAGTTGCTCCCAGCCAGCAGTATGTCATCAACATACAAGGTAAGAAACATAATCCCCCATGTTGGTCTTTTGACATACACACAATGGTCTTCTAAAACCATAGATAAGCCCAACTAAGTTATGGCTTCATGGAATCTAAAGTACCAAAATTTGAAAGATTGCTTAAGACCATATATGGACCTTTTAAGATGACACACCTTGTCCTTCTGTCCCTTTGATACCAAACCAATGTGTTGGTCAATATAAATATGTTCTTTAAGGTTACCCTTTAGGAAATCAATCTTAATGTCCTTTTGACACAACTCTAGGTCTAATGCTATCAGGGTTAGGAGTAGGTGAATAGAGGCAAATCCCACCACAGGAGAAAAAGTCTCTGTGTAATCTATACCCTCAATTTAGATAAAGCCTTTCACCACTAGATAGGCCTTGAAATACATCGATAAAATCATCTCCGAACGTTTTATATTGAAAAATCACTCGTTTCTAATAGACTTACGTCAGAGTGGAAGATCAACAAGTCCTAAACCTTGTTTCTTGCCATTGAATCCATCTCATTCCTCATGGCATCTATCCACTCTCTGTGATTTGGTGAATCGATTATCTCTTAATAAGAGGTAGGTTTCTCAACTTACAAGGGAGTGCATAGGAATATTCTCTCTTCGATTTAGAATATCGTCGAGGAATTCTCCATGCTCACTCATTCGGATATTAGGGCCTTCATTATTTGTCCGCTTAAGTGAGGAATCCCTTCCCTTTTCTCTAAGAGGTATGAGACTCTGAGCATGTGGAGAATCACTCCCACTATCCATTGGAGGTGTGGGATCTTGAATGTGTAGACTAGCCGCATGTTCAAGAATAGGAGATTGAGGATAAACCTCATTTTCATGTTGACTCCACTCAACAATTGGAGATTGACGGCAAATCTCATTCTCTTCAACAGGCAAACTTTCGCCATTCCTATCAAATAAGAGATGTGTACCATCCTCGGTGACTTAGTAAGAATTCAAATCCTCCCTCTCACCTAGAGATGGTCAAAGGTCTTGTTGTAACTCATACAATTTGAGGTCCTTTTTGAATTTCACCAAATGCCTGGGAACTCATCCTCAACAAAAAAACAACATTACAGGAATTCATTTCATCAATGAGATATTCACGATCTTGATTAGTACGATGAGTTCTCAATTTTCAATCCAATTGAGTCTTCACTTTCGCTACAAAGTATTTGAACACATCAAGTACCTAATACCAGTGAGTTAAGAGGTACATATACCTATATCGCGAATATAGCTCTATGATGCGCTTTCACATTCATGGGCCCGTAGATGTCTAGATGGGCCTGTAGATGTCTAGAGTGAATGAACTCCAAGTGATTTGATGCCCTCAAAGCCTTACTAAAAGGCATTATAGTTGCTTTGCTAGCTAAAGTTAACTCACACATGAACAACTTAACCCTAATGAATCGTCTTAAAAGACCATATTTAGTTAGTTTGTTGAGCATGCCTCAAAACAAAGTCGAAAATGAGGCAAAGGTGGAAGATTTTCTATTTTGTCCAAAACATAGGAAACATCTTTTAATGTGGCATGACCAAACAAATTGTCATTGTATACGATATTTAAGACATCTAGACGAAAATGAAAGAGAAAAATAATTTCAAAAACAAAATAACATCACGCCCCAGGTGCATAGAAAGCATCGTCAAGAAGCAACATAGTCCTTTTCACGGAGTTTTAGGCGATATGTGCTTAATTCAAGGACATTTTCTTCACCGTTGTTTCCAAAAATGATAATTTGTGAACCCATTGATTAGCGATGAAAGTTCATAAAATCAACTCAATCAGGAACTACGTGCTTGGGTGGTCTCGTGTATACAATCCACTGGGGATCATAGTTAGCAACTGATTCTTGAGAGCACACATATTATTCAAGAGCAACTATGAACGAACGTACCTTAATCGACTTGAGACAACCTCGACTGCAGGGCCCCTTATGCCACAGTTATAGCACTTCACAGGTACTATATTCGTTTCTCTATTTCTCTTAGCCTTTTCCCTTTTGGCAATGCCACCCGTAGGTTCGAAACTTCAAGATCAAATGAGTCTGGTTGAACCTGATCCGAAGCTAAACCCGCATGTGCTCAACAATGAGATAACTTTCAATTCCCCCACCAGATCGACATTTATGCAATACAACATAGTATAACATGTTGATCAATCCATTCTCGAACCATTTTTGGTATTTTGTTAGGTTCTCTCTATACTGCTCACTATTAGTACCATTTTTTCAATTCTAGGATACCTAGAAGTCGTCAAATGTTCTAAGACTTCACGTTCGTTAAAAAAAAAAACTAAATCTTTAGACACTATGTGTCATAGTTGGTGCTATCTATATTTTCATCAGTAAACAAATCACCAATCACATTTTAATTGCCATATCTAGAAGTCTATATTTTTTAAAAATGAACATTAGGCATATTTTCAAATAATTAAATTACCAAAACTCCATCACTCATGTCGTATGATCGAAGATTTTGCCAAACTCATAATCATTATATACAGACACAAATTAAAAGTCTCTATAATTTAATTATCACATTTTTCCATAAAATAAAATTTATGGAGAGCAGTATTGTTAAATTAAAGTAATTAACACTTTAGAAATATTACAAAGATATTCAACAAAATTATGTAAAACAAATTTACATGCAGTACGTTATGCAGTATAAAAAAATTTATATAATTATAAATATGTCATTTGAAACCCTATTTGATGACATATCTACCAGAAAATTTATATTATTATATAAAATGTATTTATATAATAAAATAAAAGGATATTCCGAAACATATTTGAATGATAGCATGTTACAAAAGGAGTCCATTAAAGCCCAAAAAACATTATATAAAACACATTTATATTATTATTGATAACAAGAAACTTATTCAAATGTCACGCGCAAATTATAATACACATTCATAATTTTACAAATTTAAATTTCATGAAACGAATTCATAAAATACTGCTAAATTACATAATTAGCAAAAAAGGAATTCTTATTCATTAACTTGGGCAAAGGAAAGCTGCTAAAACAATTCGCAAATTTACTACAACTCATGTAGTTTGTACATATGCAAAACACATTTGTATAACACTACTAATTGGTGATTGACATTAAACATATTCACGTAATTGAATAAAACATATTTATTCAACATAATTTGTAACATGAAACATATCCAAAATTTAATCGCAAGTAATTATATAGAGCATATCCATATAATAATACAAATTAAAATAAAATGAAACAAATTCAAGTAAAAAATTCTCAATATAACAACACGAAATGAATTCAAATAATAATTACATATCATGCACATTAAATAATATGAAACACATTCAAGCAGTATTATATAATACACATTCGCCTAATATTATGAAACAAAATTCATATCAACAATTGAAACATATCTATAACTTATAAGCATAACTTATGAAATTTATTAATATGTCAGTAGTAAATAATTATATAAAACACATTTATATAATTATTATAGTTCTATGAAACAAACTCATAACATGTTGTTCAATTAAATAATTAGTATAAAACACATTTATGCAATATAACTTGTTATATGAAATGTATCAAAATAACATTCGCAAATTATTTTGGAAGACGTATTCATGTAACATTGCAAATTTAAATTTTATGAAACAAATTCATAAAAGATAATCACATGCCCTATATATCCCAATAATGGCATGAAACATTCATCAAACAATTACTCAATTACATAGGAGGAATTTATATAAAACAAATTTATGAAATAAATTCAGATAATACAAATGTGAGCAAGCCATTGAATTGATAAGTATCCATGAATCTGTTAAAACATAAAACAACTAAAAGAAAGAAACGGGCACGGTTTTAGAGATTAAAAGAGGATCATAACCATTTCCCTCTCTCATCTCTAACCCTAGGCTCCTCTCTATCCTCCTTCTGACCCTTTTCTCTTATTTACACCTAGCCCAAAATAGAGGAGGAGCCCCACTACTCCTTCTTCCTCTTGGCCATGGATGACCCCCCACCTCTGCCTCATTCCCGTACTCACAACTTTTATCAGTTCTGGGCAGCCACAACCACTGCGAAGAACAACTCCACCACCCACAGGATGAGTTCTGCCACCCTCCATTGTGGTGGGAAAACATCGGGTAAAGTGCCAGCTACTCTTTTGACTCAAATCGGCCTGTCATCGGACTGATTGGCCGGATTTGAGTCAATTGACACGGCCACGTGCCCCACATACTACTCCACCGGTGGCACGTGAGCTCGTTCGTGTTTTATTTTGTGTCATGCTGAGGTTTTCTGGTGGGTAATACACCGATCGGAGTTTTTGGAGGGGAATGAGGAAGAGAGCAGGCGAAAACCGCCTCTGTAGGCAGCGAGTAACACATACGTGCCACCCGTCCTTCGGCGGACCTGATGAGTGTGTTTCATCTTTCCTCCTCATTTCCACCTCTTTCAAAATTCCCTTTTTTTCATGTTATTATTACTTTGGAAGGGGGGGTTCTGTCCTGCTTAGGCCACTAAGGCCTGGTTGAGACTAACGCTATCGTAGCCACAAAGGCATGGTGGGTCTTTGTCAGCGACATGGGTCGATTTCTTAGTGTGGAATGAGGCAAGGCCACAGTTTGTCTAGTTAGGTCAAGGTCTGGGGTTAGATAATTAGTCAGATTACTGGGTTAGAGTTTTAGGTCAGAAAGCATCACACATGGCCGCATACTCAAAAATGCTTACCATCTGACTATAAACCATTTCGGTTAACGGTCATGGTTTAGATCTTAGGGTTTCTGGAGTTACTAGGCACATGAATTCTAATAGCATAACAACCCAGCATGACATATAATTAAGCATGCTATGATTTAAACAAATTAGCATAATAGCGAAGCACAACCTACTTTCAAGAATCCTATTTTGCATAATTTGCAAAATTAAACAAAATAATTGCATATAAATCACGGTTAGTTTAATCGGGGTCAAAAACCGAGCAACATTGACTATGATGTCACTGTTGAAAAATTAAGGATATACCTTAGTGCGGAAACGCAGGATCGCCTTACTCAGTGATTGCCCACAAATTGTTGAACTGAATTGACGGTGGCTATTAGAGTCAACGTATAACATCACAACCCAAAGCCAATCCCTATGTGATGCTAGGATTAACGTGATAGAGAGTGGACAGAGGTGGAGAGAGATTAACCATTTTTGCTGCTCTTAATAAGCTCCAAGATTTGTAACTGATAGGAGATTATTACGAATGATTAATAATATATAATTAATCGCCCACTTAATGTGGTTATCAAAGTGACCGTTACACTCGGTCAACAGGGACAAGTCAATTATGGATTCTCCCTTCTTGTAAAGTGCCTTAGGCTTGGGATTCCTTTTGATGATGTTATGTTCATTACACTCATGAATGGCCTTATTCATAATGACCGGTGGGATCAAGCAGTTGATTTGTTGGACAAGATTGTTGAGCAAGGCCTCTATCCAACTATTGTTACCTATGCTACTCTGGTCAAAGGTCTTTGTAAAACTGGCGACACTATTAGTGTTTTTCATAATATTAAGAGTAGCATTCACAAGCCTAATATTATCATATATGGCACCAACATTGACAGTCCCTATAAGGACAAGTTATTGCCTCAAGCCCTTAAACTCTTCTTGGAGATGAAGAGAAATGACATCTCACTCAATGTCATCACTTATACTACCCTTATTTGTGGAATGTGTAATTTGAGACAATTGGAGGATGTTGTGGTATTATTGTCTGAAATGAATGACAGAGAGCAATGTAGTTTTCATTTGTGAGACCTATAGAATATAGTATGTTGACTGACATGCATTGTAAAGATGGAAGGGTTTATGAAGCAATAGGGATACTTGAATATATGATTCATAGAGGTCAAGTACCATTATTGCTTAAAATGCTCTCTCGGAAGGATATTATTGGCGTGACCAAATGAACAAGGCATCAGAGTTAGTTCAAATTTTGAAGAAAGATGGTTGCAGACCTAATGTTGTGGCATTCAATACTTTGATAAAGGGATATTGTTGCAACAGCCAAAGATTCGAAGATGTCCTTAACTAATTTCAGGAAACGTGTGACAAAGATATTGCACCAAATGTTGTTGCCTATAGCACTCTTATAGATGCCTTCTGTAAAGCTAACTGGCTCCAATGTGCATGTAAATTATTCATGAAAATAAAACTTCCTGGGATTTCTACAAATGTTTTCACATACACTTCTTCATTTTATGGCCAATATATTGTAAGCAAGTAGTGACACAAGAGAGGGAGATATAGAAGTGGAACGATAATGCCTGCAATATGTGAGTTGATTTTTTATATGAATCTAGGCAAATTGAAGATGCAAAGAGGATTTCTTCCTTAAGCTCCTGTCCTGAAGGTTGCAACCAAATTGTACAACATGCACAGTAGAGATCTTGAATCTTTTTAAGAAGGAGCACACTAATTGATAAGGAAAATGGAGGACAATGATTGCTTTCCTAATGCTTGCACATACGACACAATGATAAAAGGACTTATTCATCATAATGACTAGCAAAATGCATTACATTATTGTCATATTATCGTGAATAAAAGGCTTGAAGCTAATGCTGATATTCTATTTTTGGACCTTTTGTCTTATAATCACTTAAATGATTCTTTAATGAAACTGCTTCAAACATCCTTGTTTTCACTAAGAGATAAAACTAATGTAGATGTTTGATGATAGAATGGCCTGAGTCACTTGGACTATCATAATATTTGCTACTTTTTAGATATGTATTGTCATTTTTTTTGGGAATAGTCCATCATTATACACTTTTGGTCTCTCGTTGATCCAAATCCCTTACCCTTTTGCTATACATTGTTTTGTCCAAGTGTTCGAAGGTGGCATGAGGACTAAGTTTAAATTGTCATACGCGATACAACCTTTATATTATCGAGAAAAGAAGTGGCTCCATTTATACTAGTGTCGCAACCAATGAAAAACTATAAATCTTATATTTTCTTGTAGATGGTATCGACACAAAGTAAGATGCTGACTAATTAAGGTTATTTTGCAGGAAATGTCAAAGAAGACAAACAGTTGATACATAGGCATTTTAACAAAAGTGATGAGGGATTTGATTTCCTCATTTCAAGAGGTTTACTCCATTCATTCTTGTGGAAGACTGCTTTTATAAAGGGGTTCTCCTTATATGTATTTTTACTTGCATTAGATACTCAAATTTTTAACCATTTGTTTTATTTTATTTTTTGGCCATTCTCATTGGTTGAATTTTTAATTGGATAAAGCATTATTTAGTTCTTCTCGTAATGTTTGTTTGGGTAATGTCGACTAGGCATATATTTAATATGATTGAAGTGGATGTATGGGGATGAAATAGATTTGGGTCAAGCTTAAATCAAACAATATCCAAAGTTCAAATGAAATATTTTGCCGATATTTAGTTTTTTGGGGTAAAACAAATCAAGTAAGTCTAAATTTGCTAAAAATCGCATTTAAATAATAGAAGTAAGAAAAACCTTGTATCCGAATCTACATTTTAGAAGGAAAATTCATTACCTTACACTTTTTTTCCTTGTGCAATACAATCAGATCTGTCCTAAAGTAAATGCTTGGCCACTCTTACTTGTTAGATGCCCAGTCATTAATCTTCTTTCATATTCCCACTAGAGCAACCTCCATTAGCATCCTGCTCAAAGTCCATCCTCTTAGAAAATGTGTTAAAAAATTTATATGTTCCATCTACTATATGATCGTCATTTTGAATTGTGGCGCGTGATCGTGATGAAACAAAGCCTATTATATTTCTAGAAATACATACCTTTAGGAATCAAGTAGGTAAAATTAATGTTAAAAACCGCCCATATAACAAATACATGATGGGAAAGAAAATTATATATGTGACAATTGTAAGCACATGCTCCCGAAAGCATAAAATAATTTGCCTTGATGAAGAATTGAACATGGTGCAAGACATAACTTTGATTATCTCTCTATAAGTTCTGGCATGCACAATGAGCTAGTTGGCCTTTTTTTTTTTTTTTTGCCATTCTTCTTTTTCTTTGTAGTCTTGACATTTTACTTATATTATCGACTTAGATGTACAGGAATTAGGTACACCCACACTGTCAAGCCCAAAAGTGTGCGGCCTAATTAGTAAAATATACAATATAGAAATTGATTAATAACTTTTCTGTGCAAATTTATGTGACATAAGCAATACTAGGTTTTGGTTTTCAAGGCCATAGGTTGAAGGCTAACAACAAATGAATAATTTTTAAAAAAATTTTCACCTTCCTATCCTTTTTCTTCTTTCTTTCTTTCTGTTTTTTGCAAATTTGATTTTTTAAAATATACATATTCTATTAGTTAGAGTTAGATTTTCAAACAAATTTTATCCATAAAAAATTGTTCATTATACAAAATAGGTTTGCCCACAAAATAGAATTTTAGCTATCAACATTTAGTGTCCACCAAAATAATTTTAGTTTAAAAAAAAAATGTATTCTATAAGTCAAAGCTCCAATAAAAAACATATTGTCCAAAAAATGTCAACTAATTGTTGACAAAATATTAATCTGTTGTTCATAAAATATAAACCTATTGTTCTTAAAAATAGAACTTTTACATTATCAATGTTTTATTGTTCACCAAAATTTCTAAATTTTTTAAGAAAAGATATATTATATAATTCAAAGTTCCAATAAAAAATGTTACATTGTTCACAGAAAATGTTAATCTACTATTCACAGAGATATATGAATAAGTTACCAAAAGAAGGCTTGTTAGTAAATGCAAGTGGACAAGCCCACTTGTAACCATTGTCTGGCAAGGGGGAAAAGGCATTTAGAGAGGCTATAGGAGCCAAATTTTCATAGCAGACAATTCATTTGAATTTTTGTGGTCCAATGAATGTGATAACAAAGCACATCACGTCTATGTCTTATCACTTTTCAATTGATAGGACCAAGTCTATTTGACTCTATATGAGTATAAGGTACTATGTTGCTCCACCAAGCATGCGATCTTGACTGAAAATCAATTAGACCCAAGAGGTTAAAGCCTCATAGACCAAATTAATGCTAAGAATTGGCATAGTTTAGTGGATTTTGTGATGAAAAAGGAATAGTTTACTAGCCAACTATTCCTAAATGTTCACATCAAAATGGTGTTGTGAAGAAAACAAATAGAATACTTTTAAGATGGTAGGATCAATGATTTCCCGGACAAAATTATTTTGTATTGTATCAAGGAGATTCTTCACAATTTATGATCTTGACCATGTGAGTATTAAGTCAGTTGCAACCAATCCATATCAGTTATGGAATGGTAGAAGTTCGAAAATAAAAGTTTTAAGACCTTAGGGATATGCAACCTATGTACGCAACCCTTCCTATGGAAGTGTCAAAAGGGGGAAGAAAAGTGCATTTTTTGGGATACTCTTAGCACCTTGAAATACTTTGTGCTCAATAGGTTCCAAGATGGTAGGAATGCAACTAAATTTAAATAAATAGACATCACATTCTGAAGAATGAATTTCCAAAGAAGTACAATATAGGATACTTATCTCTATTAGTTCTCCAAGGTGGATTAGATCCCTTCATTCAAGTGGGAGGCTTTTAACTGATGATTAATAAGTCTATCATTAAGATCCACCTTCATCATCAAGAGCGAGGGAAAGTGATCATATTCTTCTTCCAAGTGGGAGCGATATGATTGGTTTTGGTTTAAGTGAGAGTAAAATCAATGCAAAAGAAATGATTAGAGATTATATGGATCTTTACTAAAAGCTTTACTCCATCTCATTTGGCAATGAGGTAAATAAACCCTTCTTGACACTCCTATAATTGGGAAATGAGTTAATATGCTCTTTCTAACCCTTCTAAGGATAAACAGATTAAGCTAATGAAAAATATGATGGAATTAATAAAGGTTAATAAAATGTTGGAGTTAGTTGACCTTCAACAAAGACACCGTTATTTGAGAACAAGTGGATTCGTAAATAGTAATGCTAGTGGCACAGTTGACATTAGGCTCAACCAGTTGCAAAAGGGTAACCATAATAGGGTAGGATCAACTACAAAGAGTTTTTCCCTCCTATTGTGTGATTTGCCTTGATTCACCTTTCTTTAGATACTGTTGTTAATTTGGACCTAAAGTTACATCATATGGATATACAAATGTCAATCTCAAAGGATATTTATGTGAAGAAACTTGAATTGAACAATATAAGGGTTTTACTAAAAAAGGTCACAAACATGAGGTTTGTAGACATATGAGACCACTTTCTGGCCTCAAAGAACCTTAGACATGCTAGTGTATTTGTTTTTCATAGTGTGGTCACCTATAGAGGTTTCACAATGATTGATGAAAATTACTGTGTTCATACTAAATGGATCCAAATGCCAACTTTATAACCAAGTCATCGTATGTGGATGATTTACTAATAGCTATAAATCATGTAGAGTTACTAAGGCCCTTTTCTTTTCATTGAGAAATTGCAGGTTTGGGATTGGTGAGAGTGAAAAAGGGAGGGAAGGAGTGGGTAGCAGTGGTTTTTTTTTTTTTTTTTAAGTGTGGAAAAGGGGAAAGGAGTTGGAAGGAGTGGGAAGAAGTGAGAAGGAGTTGAATGAAATAGTAGAGTTGATATAAGTTATGTATTTTATTTTTTTAATGTAATCTTTTATTTGTAATAGTAATTACAAATGATAAAAAAAAAATTTAGACTGAAAAAATATTTTTTTGTGTTGACTCAGGTACGAAATATTGTTTCGTGGTCGTTGTTACCCCCAAAAAATTATAATTTTTATTATTCGTAAAACAAATTACGAATATATTTTTTTCCATATATTAACCAAATACAAACAACGAAACAAATACGCATATGTTCAAGCCTTGTTCTTTTTGTTGGTAAATCCAAATTTGTCAACCTCAACCTACTTCAACCCACATCAACCTACTTCACGAACTTCAATAAAAAATACCAACTTCAACCACTTTCAACCCACTTTAATCCATTTCAACTCAATTCAACTAACTTCAACCCATTTTTCACTATTTTAACCAACTTCTACCCATCATACCCAAAAAAAAAAAAAAACTTCAACCAACTTCAACCAACTTCAATCTATTTCCGACTATTTTAACCAACTTCTGCCCATCATACAAAAAAAATAAAAAATCAACCAACTTCAACCAATTTCAAACCACTTCAACCTACTTCAACCAACTTCAACAAAAAAATACCCATTTCAACCTACTTTAACCCAATTCAACAAAAAAATACCCATTTCAACCTACTTTAACACACTTCTACCATTCTCAACCAATTTTACCCATTTACCAACTCATATTTTCCAACGAAAAGAACAGGCCCTCAGTACATGGATAACAATCATCTGCAATTTGTGTGAACAATATTTTGTTACTAACGCACACATAAAAAAATATCCGCTCAAAATACACATATAATAAATCTGCACTTCCTGTCACGAATTACAAACAGCACCAAAAAAATTTCCACATTTCTTAATTATGTCGAAAAAAACATCTGCAGATTTGCCCCCAAATTACGAGCGAAAAATAAATATGTTACACATACATCAACAATCGTCCACGCTTTGATGATCTATAACAAATATTTCATAACCAACGCAAAAATGAAAATAAAAATTAAGCACCTCTTTCATAAACAGAATCAAAATCCAAAATATCTACCACTCACCAAAAACTAATATTTGCTTAATAAAGCAGAAAAAATTATTTCTTGAATATATATAACAAAAATTACTTCATCTATAATTTCCGGCACGACTAACAAATATTTTCATAACATCCGAAAAATAAATAAAACTTTTCATAATTATTATCAGACTATTCAAACACACAATTATGTAAATTATAAAAATTTTCAAAATATAAAAAATAATAGTTATATGTAGGAGTGGGTGAGAGTGGGTGAGAGTGGAAAGGAGTGGGAATGAGTGATATTTTTTTAATGTGTGGGAAGATGTGGCAAGGGGGGAAGAAGTGGGTGGGAGTGGGAGTGAGAATGAGTGGGTTGGATCCATTAAACTACGAAAAGAACATGGCCTAAGTAAGGCACAAGGCCTTATAATCATCTAAGTTTGAGATTATTAATATGGGCAAAGTAGCATATGCTCTTGAAATAAAGTTTGTAAAATAATGTTCGAGCAAGTTATTTCTTTTTTATAAAGAGAACGACATCATATCCTTGAATAACCTAATTCACACAACCAAGACCCTATTAGTACTTTTATCAACAAATATGAAACCTTAATTTAAGATGTGTCCACACTTTATTAGAAAAGGACTAATTACCATAACCTAATTTGCTAGTATGGGTGGAAGTCTAGTCCATGATGTGATGCATATTAGACTTGATATTTTTAAATAGATGTCAACCAGAGTCGAGACTAGCACAATGGCAAGTCGTTAAGGCATGAGGTACCTAAAGGGAACGCCTGATTGTGCTCTTTGGAACATAGGCAACAACATGTACCAAAAGTAGTGTACTGGTGCTCATTGTAGGAGGTTTATATGATAAATGATCCTTTAGATACATCTTAGGAACTAAGCAATAGTGCTAAAGTGGGAAGAGTCGGTCATATGTTGCCTTGTTTATAAGATAAATTATGGTTCTCTCCTTGAAGCACAAGAGTTTGTTTGGTTAAAGAGGTACTTGAATTATCTAGTTTATGGATTGAATAGTATTATCTGGTAATAGTTTCTTGTGATAAGTTGTGATCACATGTATTAGGAATCTCAAGTATCATTATGAGACCAAATGGATTGAACATGAAGTTCAAATTTGCAACGGACATAGCAGTACACAAAGAGAGTGATGTGAAGTATTTCCCCACGAAGAATATGGTTGTAGAGCCATTAATAGAGCCCTGTTTAGCGAATGTGCTTGTTGAGCTAATAAAGGCTTTAAGGTCTTCATAGATGATAATTAACATGCATTAGCATGTTGTTCACCAATTATTTTCTCGACATTCACAAATGATTGCCTAATGTTCCAAATTCAAGTAAGTCATTTTGTATGCACTTATTATTAGAATGTCTGAATGTACATTCTTATTCATGGATGCTTGTCATGCATTCTTAAATGTGAAAGATATATCAGGTAGACAGAAGGTTAGCTCTTTCACATGGGTAACCGTCTTCAATAATTAGAGTATTAATGGGAGATAAGACAAGACTTTAAGTAAGATTATCACGTGGATAATTTTGAGGGCTTATTAACTTAAAATTATGAATGTCACCTTGATAATGGTAGAAAGTCATTGCAACACACATGTAGAAATGAATTTTACCTAGTCTACCTAAAGGAGGCTAGATGTGAGTTCACATTAACAAGTAGATTGGGGAACTAGTTTGACAATAATATGTTCAAATATCTTCTGTACAACATTATCGTTAACGGAAAAGTAGAGAATATTGTAGCACACGTTTTAGTAAGGCCACAAGCGCACGGTGGCGTTGTAGTAAATCAAGTTTGCCTCCCATAAAGGCTAAGTCAATCTACAAAGTTATATTTCTTGACCATAGGCTAACCGAATTAAAATTTGATATTGAAAGTAAACTGATCTACTATCTAATCCAATTGATAAATATTCAAGGAATTAAGTCAACTAAGCAATTACCTAGTTCAAGATAGATCAAAACTTTCTCTTTAATTAGGAAATTTTAAGACCGATAATCGAGTTATGGCAACTTGCTTTCGAGGTAGAGAGAAATATCCAAATCAAATTAATCATCAATTCTCATGGATTCTCAAATAGTTTAGGTTCATTAGGCACAGGACTATCATTTTAGGTATCTCGATCAATAATTCTTTCTCAGGGCATCGCATCAATCAAATATGATAATTTCTACATTAGATTTCACCTTTTAGTACTACACCTAATACCTAATACAAGCAAGAAGGCGATCAAACTTCTTACAAGCAATTCAAATGCCAGACTTGATGAAATGGATGCAACAATTTGAAGCACACCAAACAATCAACTCAAGAGCACATTCAATTGCAAGTTGAATGTCAATTGAAGATTTGAAACTACAAGATTAACAAGAATTACAAACTAATCTAGAAATCTAGAAAGCAATAAATCTAATGAAGAAAAGAGAAGAGAAGAGAAAGAATTAATGAGCCCGAAAGCGTGCTCGAATCTATCGATTGCAAACCCAATCCTGTTTCCTCGTGAATTTCTCGCTTTTGCTATTTGTCCCACGGTCTAATGAATCTAATTCTAATCTAAATGGTGAGTTGGGCGGTGGATAAGGTGAAGAATGAGGCCAAATGAGAGCTTTTATAGCAGATTATAATGTTACCAAACATCAAAAAATGTTGGAAAATAAACAACCGTAAAGAAATTGTGAAACCAAGGATGGAGGGACCCACCATGGACAGACTATGAGGACCACCATGCTTGGCTGTGATGACCTCTGGTTAGCTCAAAAGTCCTATAAATACTACTTTGTCGTTGAACCGGACTTTGTGACCCAAGAATCTAATTGGGTTCCTTTCTTGCGCAAACAGTTTAGGTTGGTCTAGGCCGTTTGTGATCTAGTTCATATGAAACTATGGTTGGTTCTTAGGCCCTTACTTCTTGTCCATGTGTTTTGTAGGCACACTCAGGTTCTCTTAACTAGAATCCGTAGAATTTCAATCAACAACATGAAAACCGAGCATAAAACAGGAAAGGAGCATAAAATCACTAAACATGCTTGCTCATCCCAACAAATGCAAGCACATCCTATTTAAAATACTATACAAATTGAGCACTTAGCAGTCCAACATGCTTAGACTTATGCTTGTCCTGAAGTAAATGCTATATTAAGCCAATAAGGGGAGAAATATCTTCAAAAACACAACAATCTCCTCAAGTTAGGCAACTCATAGCACATCATAAGCAAGAATATCGATCAATGACAATCCCAAATAGTGCATAAGGCATTTCAAAATTAGGAGAAGGTGACTGTTTTTGAAGAAGGATGAGATTACAAGCTCAATATCAAACTTAATCACCCAAATAACTACAAAGCACATAATGTAAGCACATGGAATTGAGTAGTGCTAAATAAACCAGTAGGACATCGGTTTTAAAAAATGTGAATCACTCCAACTCATGTGTTTGAAATATAGCATAGGTTCACTAAAGACTCATTCAAAAGCTGTAAACTGCTAGAGGCTTGCCAAGACTCTTAGATTCTCTACCAATAAGATGTAATGTGAACATGATACTCAAGAGGACTTTACTTGGGTTGCAATGTGGGCTTTAAGGTTAAGAGGAAGGAATGGACTAACGAATTTGGGTAATGTGGAGCTATTTGGCCAAGTAACTATGGAGCAGCCAACATGGCATCAATTTATCAGGAAGCTCACTAATATTCCAAACCTCAACAATACAGTGAACATACCCATGAATCAATTAGGAAATGAGTCCACAAAGAGGGAACTCAAGCTATACACAAATCTAATGCAAACGACTTATTCACATGTTTTTTGTTCTTCTAAATTTTTTTTGTCTTTTCTTTGTTTTGTACAAGATGATTTTTATTTAAAATTTATATTTTTTTTGAAAATGAAATAAGAGTTCAACTATGAAAGGTATATAACCACCAATTGTCATCTTACAACTTAACACATATATTGGTAACCCATATCAACAAAAGGGGAACACTCCAAATCTATAATATCATAATCTCCTTATCAAGCCAACATAGCAAGCAACCCAAACCTTAATTGGCCCCATAAGCTTCCCATAAAATAAACTTAAAGTGATACTCCATATAATTAGCTTAAATATGAGAATATGTGTATGACCAAGGACTTATATGAAGGGTTTACAACATAGACAAACATAAGCTCATCAAAGCTAACAAAGGGGATACACATCCAACTCATGGTAGGCTATTTGGTTATGTGACTAAAATGACCAAAGAAAGAATGCCTTTATCACATTGTCTAATATACACATGCTAATGTAGTTTTGAACAAGAATCTGAACAGTTATAGGGATGCAACATGGAAGAGCCGCAAGCATGAAAGAAATGAGACTAAATGTAATGAATAAGTCCAAAAAAGATTCAAAGTCTCACGAGATATCCATCAAAATCCCAATTAGCACATAAAATGAATCTCTGGTACCAACATTAGTGTCAAGGATTGTAAGGGCTAACATAGTTCTCAATCAAGACTAGGGGTCAAAACATGGAACATTTAGAAAACTTTTAGAAAAAGTTAGCATCAAAGGGATTATCATAAAAAAAAAACTAATCAAGCTCATGAAGCCATTGTGCCAAACAAAAGCATCATCGGAGGCATCTCTATCAATCCAGACTATCCCTACATGCAATCCTATATGTTCAACCTGAAATTATGTCACTTTATACCCTTTTATGATCTAATACTTGCTCAAAATAAATGATTAAATTATGATTTTAATATATTTTTGCTTATTTTGTAGATTTTTGGGAAAACTTGAAAGAATGAATTAGTATTTTGGGAAAAATTGTGAACCAAAAAGATGATATGAATAAGTATTTTGGAAAAAATCGTTGAACCAAAAAGAATATTGGATCAAGAAGAGAAAGAGGGAAAAAAAAAACCCCAGCTCAGCCAGGTTTAATAAGCTGAGGCCCAACTCCTAGTGGCCCAACTATGTGCCCAGTTCGCCGTGACCCTTGTCTCAGCTTCTCTCTCCTTTCGCATGCATCGTGTGCTTGACATGTGACTCCTCCTCATTCTTCTCTCCATGTGCTGATGGGCTTGTTCTTTTCTTTGCCAACAAGTGCAACTCGTCATTCCTTCTGCTGGCCCATCGTTCCCACAGTCCGCTTCACCTAGTCTACCCCCTCTCACTTATTTGCACGCGTGACTCACGTGATACGTCTCCCCCATATCCGTTCATTTTTGTCTCTCTTCTTTGCCTAGTAAAAACCCAAGAGGCGAAGACTAGCCCCCTCCCCTGCAGCTCATCCCCTGTTCCCCCTCGCTTCTTCTTCCTCATTTCACCAGCAGCCATAACCGAAATTCCCTATTTTTTAATTTGATTTTATCTTTCTCTCTTCTCCATTCACCATCATAAACATCATTATCATTTCAACTTTTTTTTGGGAAAGTGATTAGGTTTCAATGGATCGGTTACAAGCATTATGTAAGCTTTAATTGGAGAATAATTAAAGAATTAAAGATATGGGTACTCGACTTTGGAGTAATAAAATCATAAGCAAGGTTGCTCAAAGAGTAGTAGGGAGTGGTAGAAATAGCATAGAGCAGAATTGTTTTTCCAGTTTCAATTTTAACTTTCATCTTCATTTTTTTTAAAAATTTTATATCTAGAATTGTTGAGCATTGAATTAGTGTAATTGAATTCTGGGTTTAAATTTTGAGTTTCAGTTTCAGTTTCAGTTTCAAATTTTGAGTATCTAGTTCGGGAATTTCAAACTTTGGCTTTTTGTTTTATTAATTTTGCTTTTATGTTTGCTATGTCCTATTTCATTCGAATTTTGCTTGCTGTGCCCATCTATTCTATTTTGATCTTGGTTTATGCTCTTTGATACTTACGCATTGGTTCTAGATCTGGGGTTAGCTCACAATTCATCAATGAAGGTTGCTGGTTATATGTGAAGGTCTGGTTGTTAGGTGCTAGCCTCAATTTGGTGTTACTCAGTTTAACTCCATTGCTTCATAGCTATGAAGTTTGTTTTTCCCACTCATTATTTCTTTAGGCAATTAACATATGATAGATTTCTATATGGCTTTCATAAGTTCTGATTTCCAGTATTCAACTTAGATATTTATTTTATTTTATTTTATTTTTATTCATTTATCCTGATTTGCATGTGACTAAAATTTAGGATGAGGTATTGTATTCCTATGACAATTTCATTATTCATGTGCAAAACGGATTTTGTTTGGTAGATTTTGATTAACTAGTCTTATTACTTATAATTAAGTTTGTGTTACTAGCGGAGCCAACTAGTAATGCAATCATTTTAGAGTAGTTCTTGTAACCTAATTTCATAATCCATACTACGACGATTAGCTGATGCTTGTAGTTTTAACTTAATCTTTATAAAAATCACAAGCAGTTGTTGGCGCTATTGCATGGGATGGATTTTGTAAAAGTCGGTTGCGAGTGTTATTGACTCGAGTTTTGAGTTAGTGATTGAGTCTTTGCAACATTTTATTTTGATTGTTAGGGAGTATGTATTTAGTTTTAATTGTTTTTAGTTTAGATTTCTTGTGGTTTGTTTTTGTTTAGAGTTTATATTTCAATTTTGATTTTATTTTGGTTAATTTTTACTTTTATTAGTTTTTTAGTTATATTTTAGGTCCTATAAAATAGAAAAAAAAATCAAAACTGAATAGTGCAAGTTTGCTGATTGCAGGTTCAATCAAAACTGAAGAACAAATAATAGTGCAGGTTTTTCTAATTTTTAGATTTTGTTTTGAATTTTCTGTAACATTTTTAGCAGGTTCCGAGGGATTTTTAGAGTCTAGGTGAATTTTTGTAGAGAGATTTTTGGAATTTTTTGTAATTTCTTGATATAATTTTGTGTTTTGAATTTTCTGCACTATTCTCGTTCGGAAAAAAAATTGAAAAAAATTATCCATGTTCACTTTGATTGTGATGAGTTTTTCGTAAATTGCTCTGAAGTGGAGTTTGATCTTTTGTTTAATTTTATTTTTAGCTTTTGTTTTCTTTTTAGGTTTTGATCTTTTCTATTTGTGTAAAAGAAATCTAGAAAAAAAATCAGAAAAAGCAAGACCAATAGCACGTTTAGAGTATGGGCATTGCATGATTGGTTGTGTCAGAGATCCTAAGAGAAGAAGACTTGCTAGGATTGAACTCGCACCCGAACCTGAACCCAAGCTTGAGCCCAACTTGAAAGAAAGGGCACAAGAGAGACCTTTGAATGAAATTTTCTATCCTCCAAGGACCACTTTGCCATAATGTTTTAATTTGTCTAACCTTGGACCTAATGTGACCTTTGAATTAAGACCTCATTAGACTCAAATGCTCCTTAAATTCACTGGGTTTAGAGGATGCATATTTGTCTTTGAGGGAATTTGAAGAAGTATGTTCAATTATGCATTTTTCTAATATGTTTGTTGATGTGGTGAGAATGAAATAAACCCCCTTTGCTTTAAAAGATGCTGCTAAAAGCTACATGTATGACCTGGCTGCTAATTTTGTTTCTTCTTATGATGACTTCGTTAAGTTGTTCTCATTGGTTTAGAATAGTTTTCACTGAGTTGAGTTAGTTACTGCAGAGTTGTGAAATTATAGTATCTTATCTACTTCTAATTGGTTCACCTTTACAAAAAGAAGGCTATCGTCTATAAAAAAGGTAACAAAATCACCAGAGTCCCTCTACAATTTGGATGCCATGGAGGGATTTTTAGCAATCAAGTCCAAACTAGAGAGGATAAACCTTTAGCACACGGTAAAAACAAAATAAGATGAAATGGGGGTTCCCCTATCGAAGGCCCCTTTGGCGGTATAAACCACTTGGAAGGTTAGCCATTAACAACTGCTGTATAGGTGATCAAGATAGCACATCCCATGATGAGGGCCACCCAACTAGAATAAACCTGGTCTTTCCAACATTTTCTCAAGAAACTGGAACTCAATCCTATCATAGGCTTTACGCATGCCCGGATTCAAAGTGATATAGCCTCCCCTCCCCCTTTGTTTCTTCCTCTTCTTTAGGTAGTGGAAATGTTCGAAGGCCACATATGTTATCTGTGGTGAGCCTTTCAGGAATAAAGACGCTTGATAGTCATGGACAATACAAGGATAGAATGTATTTTAGGTGATTCACTAGAACTTTGGATCGACACCCATTTTTAGACCACATTAAAAAATATTAATGGGCCTAAACTCTATAGGAGGTTGGGGACATTCAACTTCAGGAATCAAAGCAATGTATTTCTTATTTAACTCAGACAGATTACTGTTATTATTACGAACATCAAGAACAAGGTTGACAATATCATCGCTAACAACGTGCCAGAAATGTTCAAAGAAGAGGGCGGGCATAACTATTGACTCCGATAGACTTCATAGGGTGCACAGGGCACTTGTAACACCCAAATCCATAATTACTAAATTAGTACTAATTAACTATGTTAGCAACTATCACCATGCAAGGCTTAGGCCTGGGACATTATCACCGTCCCAAAAAGTATGAGACTCTAATAAATTTGATAATTTTCCTTTGTTATAGTTACCTAATATGTGGGCAGTTAAAGCAAGACCGTGGTTCACTACCCAAAGTCAAGTCACGTCATAAGCATTACCACATCCAACATTAGGTGACTATAACAAAGGAAAATTATCTAATTTATTAGAGTCTCACATTTTTGGGATGGCACTAATGTCCCAAGTAAGTCTTGTGTTGTGATACTTGCTATTATTAGTTAATTAGTACTAATTTTAGTAATTATGGGTTGGACATTATAGGTGTGGTATCAAAGCCAAGTTGGGGTCCCTGTGAGCTATAGGGAGTGCTGACTATTGTTGGTAGCATGTAGTGAGCTTTAATTTAGGATAAGTCAATGAGTATATAATATGTGGGGAATTGAACAATATGCATGCATTTTGCCCTTTGCGTTGTTCCTTTCTTTAAAAACATCATTCAGGATGTAACTAGTTCGATTCCCTACATTTTGCTATTGTAGTTTCAACTTTCTAATCCTTTCGTATGTGCTAAATGTGTTGAATGATATATGACATTCAAACTTATGGGGAACTACATTGTATTATCTTGTAATTATATGAAACCTATGTATATAGGGAGGTTAATGTAAGTGCATTGTAGGACTTATAACACCCTTGAACTTGGTTATTAGCAATCATATACTGTAGTGGAATTAATCATCACCTTTAAAGAGATGATGATGATGATGATGCACCATATCAGCTACTTTACTATATTTCACATGATAACGTGTGGGAGGCATTTATACATGGATTGAACATTTCTAGGTCTTGCTGTGTAAATTGAGGTTGTTGGGAATATTTGGGGTTAAGAGTTTACCTTACTAATAGGAATTTTATAGGATGTAGATTTCTATTGGCGTATGATAAGGGGAAATCACTTGAAGAATAAAGTTTATAATCGGAATTGCAGTACCTGTGTTAAAACCTATTATTTTATTTAAATTGATTTCTAAGGCATGCTAGGTTATCTTTCAAGTCAATAGGATATCAAGGATATTTTAAGGAAATGACATAATTCACACTTCAGTGGGATAGATATGTTGGGTGTAATATGCATAGTACGTTTATAAAGGCATCTTTTGGGAAGTGCAACTTACGGAAGAAAAGTGAGAACTAACAAGCCAACTTCTAAAGGTAAAAAGGATGGATAGGTGTACTTTTGATGACATTGCAAAAAGTATAATACTGCAGCACTGAAATCAATAATGGGCTAATGGCATTGTATGAGAATGAAAAAATTGTTGAGTTGTCAATACAATAATTCTAAATGGAGAATGATTTGATGGAAAATAATTAATGAAATAAAACAGGGGATAGGAGCTACCAAGGAAACTTAAGGCTCATTTAAGAAGTTATAAGACTATTGTCTCCGTAATACCGATGGTGTGAAAAGTTGAGTATGGGAGTGTAGGTAGACATGCTTGAGGTTTGTCATGTATATTATAAACAATGGGTGTGAAAAAGGCGTGAGGAATTTTCTTAGGTTAAACTAAATGTTGATTAATGATGTAAATGATAAGTATAAATCAAGAAGGAGAAATTTACTTAATCATTGTAATAGCAACGAACAGGGGCAAAGGCTTGAAGAGGGGCACTATAGTGCAGTGTGCCCTATTATGAGGAAGACTAGTTATTCTTAGGCTAAGCATGACATGAATCTTTATTGGCAAATATGGTTTGTTGAATTCATAGGTGATGTAAGCATTGTGATTGAGATGGCAACGTAAAAGTTAAATTTTGGGAATCGGTGTTAAGATTGAAAACTGTTAAGTAAGGTATTCGATACTATATTTAAGACCTAAAAGTTGGACATTTTCCTTTTGGATTACAGTTGGTCTATGTAACTCTAATTATTTAAATCTTAATTTTAATTATATGAAGTTTCTAACAAGATTTCGTTCAAATGCTCTAATGGTGCACCTGTAACGCCTCAATCCATAACTACCAAATTAGTACTAGTTAACTATCACAACACAAGACTTAGGTTTGGGACATTAGCTCCATCCCAAAAAGGACAAGGTTCTAATAAATTAGATAATTTTCCTTCGCTATAGTCACCTAATGAACATTAGGTAATTAGTACTAATTTGGTAATTATGGATCGGGGTGTTGTGGCACCAAGGACATCATCATCGATGTAAGTTCACATCAGGTTCTCATTCATCTCTAGAACAACCCTTACCTGGACTATGTTGAGTAGCTAATCAAAATCATCAAGGTTGGATGTAGTGAAAAGTTGTTGGAGGTAATCAAGGAAAACCTTTTCAATGTCATTATCTTCAATCAACTTAACACCATTCTCATCTTTAAAGAATTGGATAGAATTTCTACACTCCTTGAGGGAAGCCTTCTAGTGAAAAAAACACGGTTTTACGATCGCCTTCTATAATCCAAGATTGTCTACCCTTTTGGAAACATTGATTACTCTTTTTTCTCTATGTCATTTGTGTCGCTATTGAGGCATCTAATATGGGCAACGATATCATATGCCAACTTGCCCTCATGCAATTTTGCAAGTGGTTTCTTCTTTTGATCAATGATTTTGTTGATGCTTGCAGTTCTTAAGCTACACTTGTGTTTCAGTAATTTGCAACACTAAAGCACCTTTCTGTCAGTTCTGTAAGTTATTGCAATCCTCCCTAGAGTCCCTGATGGCTATGTCGTAATCATCATTTTGGAGACAAGCTTTATCAAAACAGCATGGGTGTCATCAGTGTTTCTTATCCGTTGGCTTTGGTGTCTTAGCATAGCAATACTCTAATAAAAATTAGAAGGTGGTATGAGCGCCTTTTAGGTAAGTGAGAGACCTTATGCCAAGGAAAAATGAGTTCCCATGAACAGTTTACAAAGAAATGGTCAAGTCATCCGTGGATGTTATCATCTTTCCATCTATAGTTAGACCACCTGAATTCATGCCCTTCAAAACCCATACGTAGGTCACATTCATGTATGGCATCCTGAAATCCTCAGAGCAGAAAAGGCAAGCAACTGTCATCGTCCTTGTGACTTATTTTCCTGTGTTGTAGGTGATTACCATGGAGGAAGGAGATGAGAGGAGTGTTGCTAAGGGTCGTGGTGCTGGACAAAAGAGCAAGCAAAAGGGGAAGGTGGTTGTCAAACTGAAGAAAGATGCAGAGGACAATCATTCTAATATGGGCCTATACCTCATTGGGAAACTTTGCACAGTTTGGAAGTTCAACACTCTTATTTTCATGAACACTATGGAAAAGATATGGAGCCTTAACCATGCTGTGAAGGCAAAAGAGATTGAAACCAATCTATTTTTGTTCTAATTATTTCATCAGAAAGATATGGATCGTGTATTAAAAGATGAACCTTGGACTATTGATAAGAATGCTGTTATGTTGAAACATCACTAAAGGCACGCTACCCTTAGAAATGAGCGAAACCCTCGCCTATGTTCAGTTTTAGGTTAGAATCTATGATCCTCCCTTTGATAAGAAGGCGAAATATAGCAAGGCTATTGCTAATTCTTGGTGCTTTCATAAAGCCGAATGACATTTTCTATGAAACTTGGACAAAGTCTCTAAGAGCTAGAACCCTCATGGACTTACATGAGGCTTTCTCAAACGAAATCACCTTGGATCACGACAATGGGAAGGACATCTACTTGTTTGCCAAATATGAAAACCCAATATGTTTTGTTTTTGTGGGAGAGTTGGTCATGTTAAAAGGGATTGTGGGGAGACAGAAGAGGAGGATAAGGAAGATGTTGTTTTCAACTATGAAGAGTGGATGCAGGCGTCGCCTTGGTGAATCCGAAGGAAAAAAAGACAGGAGTCATCATTTCAATCTACAGGCATTCGTAAACTTGTCTTTAGACCAGAGCGAGAGAAAAGAGGGTGGATGCTAGTAGCATTGAAGAAGTGGCAAAGAGTCTATTGAAGGTGGACTTTAATGAGAACATCCTAACAATTGATAGGCTATAAATTATGTCCAAATTGATTTGCAAAAAAAGGAGTTTGTACCCTTGTGCATGGCATTGGTGATGATGAAAATTTCAATGCCGGTAAAGGGCCTCACAATGATAATGCATCTTGAGGCAAGTTATGAAGCATCAATCTTCCTCTTCAATAGAAGGGGCTTGGGCAAGTGGGGCTATAAGGATGTCATCATGGAGGATGTGATGGGATAAAAAAAAGTGTAAACTCAAGGGAAGGGGGGGGGGGGAGATGATTTTGAGGCTGTAGCAACATCGAACTCACAGGCGGCTACTGTGACTCAGCCCGATCAAGTGCCATGAATGCTATCACTTACAACTGCCATGAACTTGGGAAACCACGAGCAGTTGGCTTTCTCTGTGAGACCAAGTTAAAGCGTGGAGAATGAAGAGTATTAGGTTGCATATGAGACATAGAAATAAAATTTATCTGGATTGTGTGAGAACATGACAACATTTTTCTTTTTGTAAGAAAGGTAAGTAAAATATCTAGGCAGTCCCCGGAACATGACAACATAGAAGCAGAAGTTTGGCTATGTTTTGGAAATCGCATCTTCAATTGAGCCTTAAATCTTCTTCTCAAAATCATATCGCCATGGAAGATATTGGGTGCGACGGGGAGGCAACATGGAGCACCACAAACACTTATGGTTACCCATATGATGGAGACAAATTCAAAAACTGGAGCTTCTTGAAATCTTTGAATGATGGTGATTCACTGCTTTTCTAGTGAGTGTTATTAACACATTTAACTATATTATATGATTATATTTTTAAAAAATTTATTTAATTTATTTGAATAAATCTTACTTTGCCTCTACACACTCACACAGCTTGTCTTGATCTTAAAAAAAGATTAAATCATTTACCTATGATTTAAAAATAAAAAGAAAAAATCAGCCTGCCATCAACCCTTCGCGCCCCCCCCCCCCCAAGAAAAAGGCTTCAATAAAAAAACCAAAAAAAGAGGCACTTGGCTACGCTATCAGGCTGTTGAACGTTGTTAGGGGGAAACAAGAGGGAAAAGCAATTGGGCAAAACACGAGATCCAAAGGTTAAAGCTCAGAGCTTTGTAGACAGTACAAACAGTTAAAGACAGAGAGGAGGAGCTAACAGCAACAGACAACGATGGATGCCCTGATAGCATCATATGGCGATTCATCATCAGAATCAGACTCAGAGGAGTCTTCTTCCTCATCAGTTGCTCTCTCTCTTCCGCCGCAGAATCAGCAGCCTTCTCCGCTGCCCCCGCCTCCAATCTCCCTCCTCACCCCACCCAATTCCCTTCCTGGTACGGCGAAAGTCTCCTCAACCCACCTTGCATACTGTTAACGTTAGTTGGGTTTTGGAATTTGTGCCCACCAGGTGTTTGATGATTTGACAATGTGAAGGTACCTTTGATTACTCGGAAACGGGTCAGCCGAGTCGGGTACGGAGCTTTCCTCATGTTGAAGGGAACTACGCTTTGCATGTCTTCATCCCAGGTTTGGACTTTTCTGCGTCTTTTTTAATCCCCCATATTTGTCGTTTATTTTCACTTTAATGGTTGAAGTATCTGGGGAGAAGTGTGAGCTGTGAAGTTGATTATGGGCATTGACTATAAAATGGGTGCCATATATGGTCTTTTTTTTATTATGTTAATGTGCTGGTTGGTTATATCTACCACTTTTTTAGTCCCTTCTTCTGCCCGTAATATCAGATGGGGTGTTGGCGGTCTGACTTTTATTGCTGTCCAAGTCTTTGTTAGTGTTGCTTGGGTAAGACTGCATATATATTTTGCAGTTGATGCTACTTTTTGAGTTCACCTGATTGATAAAGGTGAGTGGCAGGGGGTCATATTGTTGTCCACTAGTAAATTTGAGCTTCCATTGCTCCCTTTTCCCGGAAAAGATAGGTTTTTGGATGAAGTTTATGAAATCTGGATTTTTGAACACATCCTTTAGCTTGTGTTCCCCCTTTCTCTTTAATATGAAGGTGTACAACAGCTAATAGTCCCTTCGAAAAAAAGAAAGTCTTTCCTAATGGCTCATCAATAAGAATATAGATTCCTTGCAAGGAATTGAGTGCAATAGGCCGTGAAAATGAAGTGGATGATCAAGTTTGCAAGATAGTGTGCTGCATGATTTCCTTCACAATAGATGTGTTGAATGGCAAAATGATGACATTACTTCAAATATTTATTGAGTACCCTAGATGGTAGTGCAAACTTTACGTGTTCACCTTTCTCTTTTGGGAGTGCTCCAATAACAATCAAACCTCCTCCTTAGTAGTCAAACTCTAAAGCGCAGCCTGATTGTTGCGTGAGCTCTCTCTTATAGTGCAATTGACTTTGCTATCAGATTGGATGCCGTTTCTAGATTAAATAGAACCTGCAGGAACAAATTTACTGGTGCAATTAGAGAGTATTATTCATCCCAGGAGCTTATGGTTGGATACAGGCATTAGAAAGTAGAAACTGGTGTGTAAGTTAGAGAGTTGTCAATGGCCATATAAAGTCGATCTAATGATCATTTAGAGGAATTTATGGTGCAGGGATTATTCTGTTACTGGAAGGTAATAAAATAATCAAATATGCCACTGATGCCTGCTGTAACTGTGATCAAATACATCAAAAATACTGAATATGAGATGTCGCCCTTGAAATGAATTCCACTGAATGGGATGACTTACCAGTTTGCTGGTGGGTTTCCCCCAAACAAGAATTGTATGATTGTTGGGAGCTGGAAGGTTAATTACGCTGTCTTGGACATGAAAGCCAATAACAAAGAACAAATGATAGGGTGGGTTCAGTTGTATAAATTAATGATGGATCTTGTGCTTGATGTATCACATATAGGAAGAAAAGATTGAGATATGGGGGGAAAGGAGTTAAATTGCTTTATTTTCCTAACTGAAATGTCTTGCTTCCGAGGGTAGTCAGACACTGCATAGGCTTGCTAGCATGTAAGCAAGATATGTTACTCTAGCATTTACCCTAGAGCTGGCTAGAAATGGTGGGACATGGTGTATATACGCTCATCTACGTTTTCATGAATCCCTATGAGTGATTATGGTTAACGAGTTTTATGGATGTATCTTTTAGCTATCAAGTTCTTCTTTTGCCCGTTCATGCGATGTTGATAAGCATCAACCTGTCTGGGCTGTGTACAAGCTAAATGCTATTGCATTCTGTGTTCAAAGTGGTTGTATTATAATGTAAATTTAGTGTAATTCTTCACGTGACCATGTCATGATAATCACCTAGAAAGTAGAAAATGGATTCAAACTAAGTGCCGGTAGGATGACGGTACAAGTTCTTTTGTGTTCTATGTCTGAACTCATTGATGTGGGAGGACTACCACGGGGGATAGTAAACTTAATGTCTCTCATGCTTGTACAATCATGGGTCATCTTGCTTATGAGCCATCTAAACACTTAGGTATATTAAATGTTCAAAAAATACCAATGAGGAACACCTAAATTTTTCTGTGGCTTACTGCTACTTCCTGCATGTACCATCTTCGATGGAGTCAGAAATGACCGTATGAAACTGAAGAACAGCGAATGACAATGGCTTGGTGAGATTTGATGCTCATTCGATTCTGAAATGGAATAATAGCCCCTTGTTGACTCAACTGTATACATGAGACAATCCATAGGTTCATTCAGTTGTTACTTAGTTCTTGTTTGAATTTTTGTTTAATGAAACTACTGACGCTGAGTGTAGTTAAAATGCTTTTCAGTTCATGTACCACCACAAGCAAGGAAGGAGGCGGCTCAGTTCTTGAAGAGAATCACATTCAATGTTCCTGGTCTTCATGTTGTTGATGTCGACATCCCTCTTGACCATCTCCAAAGTGACGATCAGAAACTTGAACACGTTGCCTTAGGGAGGGAATTTCATATAAGTTTGGGAAGAACAGTCCCAATCAGGGTGCATCAAATAGATTCAGTAGTCACTATGCTTCGGCAGAAGCTACAGTTACAGAAACGGTTAGATTGTTAACTATGTTCTCTGATTGATCCTTTCATAATCTTGCTGGATTTTATTCCCTAAGTTGCATTCACAATTTAAGGTGTATTCTTTAGCATTTATCTCAGTCTTCTTGCTGTATGGCAGCTATTGGATTGATTTTAGCAAATGGGAGGTTTTTGTCAATGACGATGGGACACGTACCTTTCTTTCCATGGAAGTCATCACAGGAGGCTTGCCTGAGGTAAAGTTGAGCTCTTATCTTGTGCCTTTGACATGATGTTTACACATGCCTATGAGCCATATTTACACCAAACTGCATTGTTTTAAATTTATTGACGGGTCTCTTCTTCTTCTTCTTCTTCTTCTTCTTCTTCTTTTTCTTCTTCTTCTTCTTCTTCTTTAAATAGATGTTATGCATGCATTAAGATAACACAAACTGTAAAGGCTTGCCATGAATGCACCTCTGCTGCTGCTAAAGTGGCATCCTTTAATACGACCATGAAGAACAATACAGGACCAACTGTAGCTAAACAGAGGGAATCCTACTCAGGACACATGTGATCATAAAGAATAATACAGGAACTGATGTAGGACGCTCTAAGAGCAATTTCCACATGTAGAAAATCACACAAGAACTTTCGAAAACATAATAATTCAATTCATTCAAGTGTGTCTTTCACCAATGCACGATGAGGTTTATATAGGAATCAATACAACTAGAAAAAGGAATAGAAAATATATCCGAAGATTATGATAACTAAAAATAATCTAAGAGATAAAAAAAGATAAGATTTTATCCTAAAAGATAACCTATAGAGATAATAAATTATAAAAATACTTCACATATGCTAATATTAAGATATATCCATATCTTCTTAATTTTCCTTTATCCTTGTCCTGCATCATTCTCCCCTCGTTGGAAAAAAAACTTGTCATCGAGTTTTGTACAGAGGTAGAAAGAAGGAATCCAAGCAAAGAAACAACTTTGCGACTCTGTGTAAATGGAAAAACTGTAGTGCTTTCAACTTCTCCAAGAAAAGAAGCAATGCAATCAGCGGATGTAGCTTCTTGTCAGCCAAAAGTTCATTAGGAATAAATGAATCAACATGCTCACTTTCAAGTCTTGCCATCGGATGTAGAGTATTGTCCATGAAATCATGATCGGGGATTATAAATGCAGCATCAACATGTATACTTACTTACTGCTTTACCAAACTCGAATTTTCTTTGCATGTGTATAGATTTTTGAATGCCCATTGAATATTCATGGGGGATAATGGAAGAGTTGTTTGCTATTATCGTTGACTCTTCATTCACTTGTATTAGTGGTTGGACATCCTCTTCCTTAGGTGCCCCCATAAAAGCATCTACATTGCTATCTAGAATGAACATTTCATCGCTGTGGACTTCATTTGCATATGACTCACAGTCCCCAACTTCCACTCCTTGATTTATAGAATCGAGCAGGCTATTGTTAACATCATTTGCCTCGATATCTGGAAGTTGATGATACTCTATGACTTGGACATTTGCTTCTATATTTTCATCTTCTAGAGTCCCCTCTTTCTTGTCTTTGATGATAAATCCCCTATCATGTGCATCATAATAGGCTAAATCTGCCTCATACAAATATGAAGTCGGTTCTTTCCTAGAAGATCTTAGAGATGAGGCTCTACAATCTCCAATAAGAAGCTTCGAAGGAATCAAAGGAGCTCTAGGAAGTTCATTATCCCACATATATTGAGAAATATAGGGCTTACAACTACAAATGAATTCACTAGCAAAGTAAAGATCTAACTCACAACAACCGTCGTAAATTTAGCGACCTTGAAATTTGCAAAAAGTATGGACAACATCCCTGTGAGAGTAGAAATTCACTCGTGCATGAAAATCACCCCTTGTCTGAAATCTGGCGATCTTTTCTATATCTCCATAAGGAGAGAAAGCTTGGTATAAAACATTTGTCATAACCGGAAGTGTTTTATCATGAATGATCACAAACAAGGCCTGATGATGTTTTTCACACCAAGTCATGGTTGCAACAATAGTAGTAAGGGGCTACTAATAGCATAGCAGTACTGGACAAGAACAAAGGGTCGACTAGTAGCAGCAAAACTGAGTTGAAAATTGATGAAGATAACCACACAGTGACAGGGCAGAAGCTTCGAGGTATCACAAAGGGGATTCTAGCAGCAGCGAGCTAGGGCTTCTTGCTAGCATCAGCAACGAATAGCAATCAGCACAAGCAACACGAGAACATTCAGTAGCACAACGCCACACTCAGGGCTTGCCACTGGAAACGGGCTTGCAAGGGCTTTTTTTGCGAGAGAAGGAGCGGGAGGTGGGAGCACAGCATGGCCAAGGGAGTTTCGGCCCTCTCTATCAATGACCGAAGGCTCAACAGCCTTCAATTTGCAAGCAAAAGGGCGGGTTGCAATCTTAGGATTTCGCGGAGATTCGAACACTCAATTGACGAGCGAAATGAGGCTATTTTGTGCAATTGGTAGAGTGCTTTGTGACGAAATTTAATGGGGAGTTGAGGGCTGACGTCAATTTGGGGAATTCTAGATGAATTGAGGGTTTGGGATTGAAAATTGGGCCAAAAGCGCACTTAGGGTTTGCTGCTGGTGCCCAAACAATTGAAGCACAAAGTGTAGCAATTTAATTCAATTGTTTTAGGGTTTTGGGACGAAATTTGGTGGGTAACGCAGGCATGAAATCAATTTGGGATGAATGTGAAGGATTGAACGTGAATTTGGGGTCTAGGGTTTTGGCTAGTTAGGGTTTGCGAGCTGAGTTGACGGAATTGGGCTTTCTAGGGTTCCGGTGAGAAGCCAGCGGTGGTGAAGGCTTGGTGGTGGTCGAACGGAGGTGGCAACCAAGGGTAGGTGGTGGGTGGTGGTGGACATCGTGTTTGGTGGTGGTTCGAGAGAGTGGAGGATCGCATGGCTTGGGTTTTGTTTTGGGAATTAGGGATTTGAGGGTTTCGGTGACAGTGGAGGTCGGATGGTGGTCTGCCGGCGGTGGCGACCGCGAGGTGGTGGTCGACGGTGGTGGCAGTCGCCCCTGGGTGGTAGAGACACGGTTGGCAGCAGGGGTTTAGGGTTTTGGGTTTTCTGGTCCTGTTTTGTTTTTTCATTTTTTTTTTCATTTTTTGTTTCTGGCTGATTTGGGATGCAAGGAAAAAAGATTGCAGTGGTTTAGCTCAAACGGCTGTGATACCACATTGATGTAGGATGCTCTAAGAGCAATTTCCACACCTAGAAAATCACACAAGAAATTTCGAAAACTCAATAATTCAATTCATTCAAGTGTGTCTTTCCCCAATGCACGATGAGTTTATATAGGAATCAATACAACTGGAAAAAGGAATAGAAAATATATCCGAAGATTACGATAAGATTACAACAACAACAACAACAACAAACTCCCAAAGTGGGTCCCGCTTTCGCGGGGTCTGGGGAGATCCAGTTGTAGGCAACCTTACCTCTACCGGTATTCCTACCCATAGAGTACGATAAGATTACGATAACTAAAAATAATCTAAGAGATAAAAAAGATAAGATTTTATCCTACAAGATAACCTACGAAGATAATAAATTATAAAAATACTTCACATATGCCAATATTAATATATATCCATATCTTCTTAATTCTCATTTATCCTTATCCTGCAGCAGGAACTTAACTGCAAATGAACAAAGGGAATCCTTATCAGGACCCAGAGTCCCAGACTCATTGCTCTCTCCAAATGAGGCTCTACTCCCTTGTCACGTCTTTAACATGATCTATGCAATTCCAGAGTGTTCGAACTCAGCCTTTCTCTTTCCAAGTCAGACTCTGCTGATTTCAGCAACTTTCCTCATCTTTCTCACTAATAATGGTAGGTTTAACCAAGTAAAGTTTCCCGGTCAGGAGTCTAATCTGACACAACTGCACTCTTTTGAAAGTTTCCATCCTGATCTCAAGAGGGTCCTTCAAGTTGCTCTTTCGCATGCAGTCTACATGTTTCCTTGGTTGTGCTCTTGATGAGAGTTGAGAATAATTTCCCCATCTTCAATCAACTTCCTGAGGAACCATTTAATCCATTACATGCGTCATTGACATCTTCCTGCTGTACTTGTCTTATTCCCATTAGTATTCAATTTCATATACCTATAGTTCGACCGAGAAGGTAGTATGCAATGCAACTCTTGTCCATGAACAATCATTCTAATAAGTATCCCTGGAAATCTTAATGTTCAAGGAATTAAATGTTTTGTTTATCCCATTTTATTTTTGAGTGGCTATGGTTTAGAATGAGAAAGGGTAGAATAGATTTGAAAAGTATGTCAGTCTACTTGGAAAATATGCATTATAAGTCACACTTGTTCATTTGTGGTATGAATGCTATCTGCAATTAAGCATTATTAGGTTATCAAGCTCACATTATGGGTTGTCTTAGAAACTGAGACTTCTCATTATTACATGTTATTAACTTTCAGGGCATATAGTTTTTATGTGGTTGCTTGATTACCATTACAACTATGCCTTTCTCCTTTACACAGGTTGTCGTATGGTTTTGCTAATGATCATTTTACTTGGTCCCCTTCTTTGTCATCCTCATCATCATTATCTTCTTCTCCCCCCACCCTTTTGGTCATGTTGTGTGTAATCTTTTCTTGCAATCGTTTTCTGTGCTTGACCTTATTGGTCCTTTAAAAAGAATCACAAAGATCAATTTCCCATTTGCAGATTATCTAAGATGATTTAGTTGTGAATTTAGCAGTATCTGTGTGCCATGCAATGACAAAATTTTCTGCTAGCTATGAATTTTTAGTGATGAGCTTTCTGGCTCTGTGTTGTAAATAATCTGTGAGCTCCTACAATACCGTACTTTAGGAGACAGCAAATAGTCACATTTTCATTTAGAATTGTGACTTAAGAATCCTACTTTTGGCATTTGGCCCAACACCCTCCCCCCCCCCCCCCAAAAAAAATCTTTAAAACAAAAAGAGAAAAGCTAACGTTGGCTCACCTGCTAGGAGTTTCCCATGATTACAATAGTCATCTTGCATTCTTGCCTGCCCAATGACAAAAATATGTAATCGCTTAAGTTTAACTGTTTGGTGATAATTGAATCTCTTACTGCTCTGTGTTAAAGATGACAAACCTTGCTATTTCTTTTACTTGTGATTGGAAATCAAGGTGTTTTGTGCTGTGTTCGAGCCTGCTGAAAATAACATATCTTCTTCAGCCCTGTCTTATGTTTTTCTATCTTCATTTGTGGACTGATGATCTAAATTCAGTACTATGGTAGCCATTAGCCTTCTATTCAAAAATTGGTATAGATTACCATTCAGTGTAATACCAACTTATCAACGCTTCACTGTACCAGCAATGCAGAACTGTACTGATCTTCTGCCTGCCCCGGTGCCTGACAAGAGTTCTAATTGTTTTCAAAAAATACTGATATTTATACTTCAAGTTTAAAATGTGGTAGGAATTCCTACGTCAGTGTACAAATCCAGTAGATTTTTATCCCCGGGAAAAGGTGGTACATGATCAGTGCAGTTCTAACTACTTTTGGGATGATATAAACAATGCAACTTCTGGGATTTCTTCAGGTCTTTTTTCATAGATCATCCTTCTGGTACTGTTTGAATCACCTTCCTTCTATGTCTATTGGATTTGAGGTTGTTGATAGAACTCAGGGAAGCTCTTTAGCTAGCTCAATTTTTGCATGGACGATGGGACCCCTGGCATGTTGACCTTTCTATGCATTTTTTCTTTTTTCAGATAAGAAAACAGATCCAGGCTGTCAATGAAGTTTACAGGCTGCACAATCTTCCTGAGTTCTACAAGGTTTGTCGAGGATGTAATTTCTTTATTGAGGTTTCTGGCCAGTCAACTGTGTACGAACTGAATAATGCTTACGATGTTTAATTGTAGGATCCACGCCCTCATATATCTTTGGCATGGGCAGTGGGCGATGTCAGTGATTTACTCCAAAGAACTGTTGCGGACGAGGTGAAGAAGCATCCAAATGGTGGGGGATCTTTACAAAGAAGGGTTTTCACAGTTAAGTTCAGCGGTATAGATTGCAAGATAGGTAACAAAACCTACAAAATTTGTAAAATGCCAGATGATTGAGGAACTTCGGTCGATTCTCAGGTTAAAATTTTTATGCCCATGGTACAGACAAAGAGGACCCTTACGAATCTAGGGTGCGACAATCACAGCCTCTTTGCTCTATATGGGTACAGCTGTATACATTTGAATCAAAGTTGGAACACATGGAATGATTAGTGAATGAAATTTTTCTTTGAAAACTCTGTTAGATGTATCCAGTTAGATAATGTCGAGAAGCTTATGGGATACGCTGTGATTATGATGAGTTGTAGGGTTCAAATTTTATAAGATTATGTGAGCTCTAGTCATGGAACGTGCAGAAATGAGAAGTGCCAGGCTTTTTTCTTTACTTATTTTGAAATTTTTGTTGGAATTCAGATTACTGAGGCATGTGATGCCCAGGTTGTTGACCTTCTTATCTTAAAGATGAAGTTGACAGCCTACATTATATCTTGGTGGACCTGGCAACAACAGACCAGACCTGAAAACACAACCTCAACCTACATAAAAATTTTAGATTTTGAACATGATTTTCTTGACCCGAACATTATATCTTTATACTTGATTATTTTTTTTCTAATTTATCTTTCTTAACAGTAATGGTTATTGATTGTATTGAACAGTCTAAAGATAGATTACATAACTATTACATTCTTTTACAAATTAAACAATGATGCATTTCTTTTCCCATTCAATTCTTTTAAAATAACATCATAGTTTATATACAACTTGTAAATGAAAAAACTTTAAAAAAATGGGAATGAAACTGTATGAAACAATTGTCCAATTTTCAGAGAAACCAATTTAGAAGAAAACAATTATTAAACATACGCAAGTTATACAATATATATTTAGTAAAACAAGTATGTCTAATCATATTTTAGATAAATTACTTTGTAATATTCTAAATTTTTGATGTTATAACTAAAAATAATATATTGTAACTCTCTAATTCTCTTTTGTTTGGTTTGCATTCTAACTAGTCTTGAACTACAATACTAGTGGTACGAAATAGATTGGTCGTGTTTGTATTGTGGGTAGCCATTAATAAAGTATACATGATTGGACATTAGCAGGTTAATTAAAAAAATATCAAATTATTAAATTGGTTATTAGTGGATTGAAACGTCCCAACAAGTTAATATGCTCTAGACGAACTAGCTCATAAATAACCCGACCTGCTATTGACTTTATTTCAACGTACGGGTCAAACCCACCTAACCCAAAGGGGGGCTCAATTCTTTGCACCGCACATACATCGTGTTCATATATCATCATTAAAAGTTTGAACATTTTAATGTTTTGCTGATAAATATAAAAACTATGCTTTTTCATTAAATAATGACATTTTTTGTGATAAATATGCCGAATTTTGATTTTAACAAAAGAAAAATAACTCATAGAAAAGACGCTCTAAACCTATTAAGTTGACCTAAAGTCCAAAAACCGAAATACCTCTGTCCGTATTTTATCCGAATCCAAAATACACCCAATTTATATTTTACCTGAATTTAAATACATTTGACTCGTATTTAACCACCCGAATTGACAGATCTAAAAATAATACCCGTGACCAACATGGGATTCATCTTGCCGGATCTTTGTCAATAGATGTGGAAGTTGGAAGTGTGATGGCAAGCATTCTGTCAACGCCCACTCGCAGTTACCCCTGACTTAGAGGGTGGTATAAACACTGATATATGTGAGATTTTATTCGAACTTTTTAAGACAATTTTTATGAACTTCACTTATTGTACTAGTTGACATTCAGTTTTGCAAATTCTTGTATGAAATGATTTTATGAATTGTTTTCATAAGATCAATGTCAATTATGTTGATCAGTTTATGTTCCAATTAATTTTTGTTATAACTGATAATACTTTTTTAAGTGTAATAATCTTAATCAAGACGAAATCTTTAATGTCAATGTTTAAAAGTTTATTTACAATGTTTGTAGAAAAGATTGGAGAAATAAATTTTCAATTTAGCATTTCACTCTTAACTTTTTGGTGCAAATTGAAATTATTAGTACAATATTATAAAGCAAATACTTGTAATTGGCAGGACGGACTTATGTATCAGAAGTTCAATCCTAGTTCTTAAGTATTTATCAGGTCTGCAATTTACAGACAGACAATACATTAATTCAAGTATTCCTCAAGTTGTGTGTTGATGCATTGTAGAAACATTCTACTTTTAGCATTATGAAGAGGAATCAATTGATTAGGGAATTCTTGTTGGAAAGTTAAGGACTTACCTCAGCGTGGAAGCGTAGGATCTCGTTATTCGGTGATTGTCCACGAATTGTTGAATTGGATTGACGGTGGGTACTAGAGTCACCATATAACGTCATCCCAAACTGTAGGCCGGGCCCATTAGTTGAGGCCCGACGGCCACTAAAAAACCTCCCTAAACCCTAGTTGCAACCCCCCAATACCTATATAAGGAGGTTTGGGAGGGTCAGCTAATGATATACGAACTAAAATATTATTTCTCTCTCTCCTCACAATTCCTCGACTATCACTGCGGGGTAATCGGGTTTAGGACGTGGACGTTATAAGGCGACTCTAGTAGCCACTGTGATTTATTATTACTGAAGAACTGGTATTCTTATTGTGGGCTATTATCTACAGTATAATTCCGCATCCAGGTTAGTCCTGATTTATTTCCAACAGTGGTATCAGAGCAAAACTGATAGGTTTTAGTCCCGTTCATGTGTTGAATGTTTTTGAAGAATAAGCATGCTTTTGACTATATGAATAGTAGTTCAATCTTTGTGATTATGCAATCGAGAAGCATGCTTCTGTGTTTTCTAAAATCCCGACATGACTAAAGATTAGTTTTTTTTTTATAATAATTTGTTAAACCTGATTGGTTAAAGCATGCTACTTGTTTTATTCGTTTAATTTGCTTAATTTTCGTGATTATGCAAACTACTGCAATCTGAAGCATGCCCATGTTATTCTGATGCCTATAACATGTAAGAAATTGCAAATCTACCTCATGCTGAAATCCAGTTTTCACGACATCAGAAATAACACACTTTCGGTGGTGGTTCACGGCTAACATCCAATTAGTGTCACTGCGTGTGTGTATGCCTTGTCTTTTCATGATGTTTAGACAAATTCAATGCTAAACCATGAAAGGCAAATTTTTTTGGAAAAGGACCGAAAGAACCACACCACTCGAATGAACCCTAATCACTTATAAACCCAAAACTCCAACCCTAAAATCTCCTGCCTAAAACAAAGAGGAACTTGAAAATCAAAACAAAAAAAAAAATCAAAGGGGAGAGAAGGGGGATGGAGACGGACCCGAAACCCTAACCCTCACAGGGACCCGAAACCCTAACCCTAGTTTGCCTCTGCCTAAGTCCTCGACCTCGACTCCTAAAACAAAAGGGGGGGGGGAAACGAAAGTGAGTCAGCCGAATCATACCCATCAGAAACCACCGAGGAGGGGTGGCGCTTGACCGTCACGCACCGCTGACGAAGGTTGTTTCACGATCTTCTTCCTCCCAGAGCCCCTTCCCATCGCCGATCTACGCAACCTTGACAAAAAGCAGCTGAAAAATAAAGACTCAGGAGGCGCGTGAAACCACGCGCCACCGCCTCAGTGGCACGTTCGGCGCGTGGGCGTCTTCATTAGGCTTAGATTCGGCCGATCTACATCGTAGTACCCTTGGTTCTCGCTGGTGTGGCGTAGATCGAGGCTCATCAGGGTCGGTGGTGGCGGGTTGCATCATATGGGTATTTTTTGGGACAATCGACAACGGCAGTGGTGGCTGCTGGGGTCACGACGACCAGTGCCCCCGAAAGGAGCTTCGTGCTCCTGGCCATGGCACGACTAGAGAGGAAAAGAGGTATGGCCATGGCAGCGAGGTCGAAGAGAGTGTCGAGAGATTTCGAAGGCAGGCAGAGGGACGCAGAAGAGAGAGAGGGTCTCGGTTAAGGGATTGAGGGACAAAGGGGGGGGGGGTAGTGAAATGATTCACTCATAAAACCCCCCTTCCCCGGTCCATTAAAGGTTGTGGGTTGTTTTTCTTGGGCCGGTTTTATTTTTTTTTGGGCCCAAAACCATTGAATCAATCCAAAAAGAAGAAATCCCGTTTACTTTTTGGTTCGGCCCAAATGTTTGTTTTCTAATTTTGACTGTTTTATTCAAGTTGTCTCTGTTTCAAGTTTAGATTATAAATCTACTCCCATGATCATATAAATTTGTTTTATATGGCTATTGTAACAGTCCGGGACCCCGCTGGCTGATATTGTCCGCTTTGGCACA
>JACYFF010031954.1:85122107-85140186 GCA_017589665.1 Selenicereus undatus | reverse complement strand
TTTATATATGAGTTCGAACGCTTCGGTCGTGATACGTGTCATGTTGGACATTTATTAATATTTTATTTTAAAATAAAAATTTAAACAATATGTGATTCAAAGTCATCGTAAGGAATAATGTATTTTCAACTATTTCAATGAAGAAAAAAAGAAATATATTCTAGATATGTTAGTCTTATTATTTCTAAAAATTTAAATTATAAGATTAATTATAATATTTATAAAAGTATTTTAGCTAAAATTTTAAAACAACCCATGCGTAGTGTGAATTTAAAGGCTAGTTGGCCTTGGACTTGAATCAACTCTAATTTGTCATGGGGTGGGTATACTTGGCTGTGCATTTTGAATTCAACATTGGGAGTGCATTGAGCAAAGGTGAATTAGATGTTCATATGAATTCCAACAATGAAAAATTGAAAATGCTCTAGGGCTTACCCGCATTAACATGCTACAACATTGATGAGGGCTTACACTTTGAAAAGCAAAGGCCCAGAAACAACCCCAAAAATTATCCGTATTGCCAAAAGAACATAGTATCGTCTGTCGTTTTTGTAAATTCTGGTGAATTGGCCGTGGATTTCAAAGAGCCTTCACTTAGAACTTGATAAGACAGTACTGTTGGAATTGGCCAAGAATCAAGAACACCAAGCCACCAACACTCTCTTATCCATTAGTCATTACGTCTTTATGGTTGAAGTCAAGTAGTTAACAAATCCTATATATCAATTTTAACAAAAACATGGTTGAGGAATCAATAAAAACTCAATTGCCTCAGTTGACTGAAAACCCTAGAACTGTGGCCTGGAGAAATCGATCACCACATTTTCATGTGGGCATCAACCAAAAAATTTTAAAAAAAAAAACAAATCATTCATTCGGATCTCACAATACGTACACATAAATAGCAGTTATCTGGAACGTACCACACAATAAGGCGTGGTCGTGTTCACAGGGGGAGAAGTCTATTTTCGCCATAACTGTCAACAGCTGAACAGTTATGGCGGATACTCAAGGCAGAGTCATCACCTGCAAAGGTACTTTCCCTCCCTGTCTCTGTCTCTCTGTCTATGTGTGTTGTGGGCAACCCATTTTGGGGTTTTGATTGGCAGCGGCGGTGGCCTGGGAACCCAACAAGCCTCTGGTAATCGAGGACGTCGAGGTTGCGCCGCCTCAGGCCGGTGAAGTTCGTATCAAGATTCTCTACACGGCTCTTTGCCACACTGATGCCTACACTTGGAGTGGCAAGGTTTCTACTTTTCTACTCTCTACATCTTCGGTTTTTAATGGTTGTTGTTAGAATGTGGTGGTGCGTCAATTGATTTGTAGGTTATTGTTGTTGGTGTTCGTATTAGGTGTTTCTAGGTGGGATTTGATCTGGGGGTTAGGTCTTTATGTTGGAAAGTCATTGGTTTGCTGGATTGGTTTGGAGTAAGTTTAGGGCATTTTGAGGTCTTAGCTTTTTGTTATTTGACGCTAGGATTAGAGTTTGTTCTTGTAATGATGATTGACGAGTCCTTGCTTCTGAATGTTGGAAACCAGAGGATCTCAGTTACTGGGACAAATGTTTGATTCATTGCGCTGTGAACTAGCTTTTCTAGTTATCTTGGTAGAGTCTTGTCCTTTTTTATTTTTATTTTTCGGGGTGTCTAATTTGAAATTTCCAACCATTTGCTGGGCGTTGGACCATTGTACTTAGGTGGTTTAGGTTGGGACAAAGAACATTAGTACCATTAAAAGACCGAAGGGGGTGAGATTAAGAAAGTACGAGTGCTTTTGGGTCAAAATAATGTTACATGTACGACACTGTACAGATTCTTTCTATTAGGCTGTGGAAGGTAAGTTATTAGCCTTGGTAGACGTGCAGTTGTGAGTTCTCATCACAAAAATGCAAAATTCAAGGGTTGCTGAGTATGCACGTTGGTAGCCATTGTTGTTTTTGTAATGCACAGACTATGCTTCTTAGTCTTTGTTGATTTCTGTTTGCAATCAGATTGGTATGCGTGGTAGCATTTTAATTGTTTAGACCTAATTTGACATTGTAAACTTGGACAAGAAGACAATGACTTATCATTCTCGGCTGGGTTTTGACTTAGTATTTCAATAAACAATTCTCAACTTACAAGTTACAACTCATCATGATGTCAATTGCCAGAGCACCAAATATACAAGCACAGGGTCTAATGCTCTATGGCATATCCTTAGGTTATATCTTTGTTCTGTTCAGTCTGAATAGTTCTTGTTTGTGAAGCCTGAGGACTTGTATGACATTCAGTCTTTCTTAGGTGTCGCTCGGGCCACATTTGCTCGTCTTTCCTTAGGAAGGCAAGGCAAGATTGTCATATTTTGCTATACTGGATACTTGCGATTTTACAAGTTCTTTTTGAATTCTTGCTTCAGATCTCCATCAGGGTGTTTCTGGATCATTTCATTCTTTTCTAGTAGATGGTGTGAAATGGAGTGAGGGCTCACTTTTTGAGTGACTATTATGAGCTTCTGTTGGTGATTATACAATCTACTGGAACTGATTTTC
Source organism: Selenicereus undatus (assembly GCA_017589665.1). Lineage (NCBI taxonomy): Eukaryota > Viridiplantae > Streptophyta > Magnoliopsida > Caryophyllales > Cactaceae > Selenicereus > Selenicereus undatus. Next base: position 85,137,656 of record JACYFF010031954.1, on the reverse strand, counting down.
TTTTCCTTTTTTTTTGTGAATATAGTTTTAAATTTTTGTTAACTTCCTTTGTCTAGACTGCTTTTTATGACTTCTTAACTGAATAAGCTAACTTGCATAGTAACTGGCTTTATGTTAATGATTGGGGGGGGGGGGAATTCATCTGCCTTTGAGTTGTTTATTACTGTGCAAGACTTGACCTTCATGATTCTGGTTACTTCCTTGACTAACTTATCATCTGACAGGACCCTGAAGGTCTCTTCCCATGTATCCTTGGTCATGAGGCTGCTGGGTATGTGCTTCTAAAAAGTTGTCTGCTTTATTTCATGTCTTTCTTGTATTTGGGGGTCAGCGTTGAATTGCATCTAATTGAATTGATTTCAGAATTGTGGAGAGTGTCGGTGAAGGTGTAACCGAAGTGCAAGCTGGAGACCATGTTATTCCATGCTACCAAGCAGAATGCAGGGAGTGCAAATTCTGCAAGTCCGGGAAGACAAACCTCTGTGGAAAAGTCCGTTCAGCTACAGGAGTTGGAGTTATGATGAATGATCGCAAGAGTCGTTTCTCTATCAATGGAAAACCTATTTACCACTTCATGGGGACTTCAACTTTTAGTCAATACACTGTTGTCCATGATGTTAGTGTCGCAAAGATTGATCCACAAGCTGCTCTGGAGAAAGTTTGCCTTCTTGGTTGTGGTGTACCAACTGGTAAGGATTTTGTTAGTTTACAGGTTACCACAATGTTCACTAATCACTAGTCTTGTTCTCGAGTTTGTGATTGCCAACAATTGCATGGCCTGTCTAATCTCTCAAGCCTTTCTAATTCCCTTTGTGTGTCAATGTTCCTGTTAGTTTTTTTTTAAAAAATAAAAAATAAAACAAAGTCTCTAATTGGACAATTTTTCCCAGATCTGGATTATAGTGGACCAAAGCTAAATGGCTGATTGAACTTGGTTTTTCTTTTTGTGGGGTACTCCACTTCATGTTTAGGTCCAATAAGGATAATCTCTATGCCTTGTTAGAGTTTCGTTTTTTTGGTTATTTATCGTTTCTTGCTGCACGTAGTCATCATGGTAGAGAACTGTGTTGTTTTACTCTCACAAGTTTGTTTATAGAAGCATCGACATTTGATCTATGATTTTGTTTCTGTTTATTAATATCTCCCAATGATTATTAAGTTTGAAAAAGAAAAGGAATTCGTTACGAGAATGCATTTTGGTTAAACAGCATGATGCCCAATTTTTCCTTGAACAACTTGAAGAGGACTAGAGGACTGGACTCTTTCCCTTTCTTGGTGCAGGTCAATGCGTTTACGTGGCTTGAAGTTTCTTGTTGTTTGAAAGGATTTTCATCTTCTTAGTAAAGAATCATCCATGAGGGGAGATTTTGAATATTCATATTGTTTGGGAAATGATTGGTCCATGGGACAGAATGAGGGAGAATAAAAAATACTAAAATGTCTCGAATTATGGATTCTTTAAAAAAATTAATTTATGGGATTAAAATTATGGATATCATTTCAATTTGAAAATAGAAAATTCGATTTATTTAGATTTTTGAAAAAAAAAAAGAAAAGCTTTTCAATTAAGATTAGCTATCTTAAATTTTTCGATGTGGCTTAATATGCACATGTAAATTAAATGAAACACAACAAAAATATACAAAATATATAGAGATCTTATGTGTAAGTAGAAAGTTTGATTAATTATTTAATTTTTATTAAACTTATTCATCAATTTCGCATAAAGTATTTTAATTTAAAAATATTTTCCTCCATAGAAAATTTTTATATTCACAGTTATTGCTCGAACTTACAGAGTATATAAGGATATGGGCTCGTGTGCGTAGGAAACAAACAATATCTATTCTAGTTCTATCATCAGCTATGGGTACGAATCTAAGAGAAATTTTGGATAATGTTTTTACCTGAAAATTTTCTTTTCTTTCCTTAATGATAAGGAGAAAAAACAAAGTTGGGTCAAAAGAAAATGCCATGTTGGAGTTCTATCAACAATTTGTTTGTGTGGACATGAAGTAAAGTTGGGTTGGGAGCATTGGGACTGGAACTGAGAAACTAAGAACCATGGACACCGATATGTGACACGAATGCAACATGACACCAACACGCTGACATGTGATTTTTCTGAAAAGTAGGACACGATACGTACAGTGGACACGGAGTGTTTAGAAAATGTTTATTTTATTACCTATATGTTCATAATTTGGTTTTTGTCTTTATCCTTGAGAGGATTATGCTTGGATGAGAACAATAACAAATTGTTCATAGTGAGTGCATTCTATAACTATCAATATCATAACCTAATTTCTTCATGTTGTCCATATGTTATGCATTCGTTTGAGTGTCCAAAGAGTGTCGCAGAGTGTTGGTGTCCGACACGCGTTGGACACGGATACGTGAAGTCGGAGAGAGTTTCCGTGCTTCTTAGCTGAGAAATGGCGAGAGGATGAAGATACCCATGCTTGCCCCGTAACTTTTATCTTTATCCTTTTGTAACTGTAAGTTGAGAGACTTGGAACAAAGTGCTGTTTTGGTGTCCCTGGATCTGGACATAGATCTGCTAAAAAGATGTTTTTGCATGTCAAGTGCATGACTTATGAGGCTCCTGTATTTTACCATATGCCTTATTTTCCTCGTGGCAAGACAACCAATATTATTCGTAGTCCTGTTTTTCCCTCAATTCATCCCCGGCCTAAGATTATGTATGCTATTTGGACTGTGAAGAATCACAGTGCTTTGTGTTTGCTTGTATTTTCTCTTTTCTGGTGCACCAACTTTTCATTTTTAATCACATAATCTGATTCTGAGCATCCTTTAAGATATCTGCTGGCCCCTCCCCCCAAGGAAAGGGGAAAAATGGTGTTAAATATGGGCGTGTTTTTGTGAAGGTCTCGGAGCTGTCTGGAACACTGCAAAAGTGGAGCCTGGGTCCAATGTTGCTGTTTTTGGCCTCGGAACTGTGGGCCTTGCTGTAAGTTTCTGAGAAAAATGATTTCTACTTATTACCTTAGGTGAACTTTGTTCCTTTTTAGGTTCGATTAATTGGACAATGCATTGGCAGGTTGCAGAGGGTGCTAAGACTGCTGGAGCTGCACGGATTATTGGCATTGATATTGACCCCAAGAAGTTTGACACAGGTAGCTTCTTTTTTCTTGTCCTGAGTCTATAAGCGGACCTTTTACACTGAGTGGGGCTGCCTAGTGGCATTAATAGCTAGCTAGTAATAGCATCCCACCATCCCCATGTGGATACCTGAAGGATATATATTTCTAGTAGTTTCCCATGAAAACACAAAACCCTTCCATTTCAATTTTTTGCTTCTTATAATTGCATATTCTGTAAGCCGAGAAACTGATAGCCTCAATAAGCTGGCATTTGACTTCTGCTCCTCAGAAGAGTGGATGCTAGTTTTCTAAAATCCTCCACTTGTTCTTTTGTCCTTGAGAGTGATTTTGTTAAACCATCATATTTGCTTCATTCCATTGAGTTTGTTCTGTTTTTTTTAAAAAAAAAAAATTTGAAAATTAACAATTTAGTTTGTCAGGATCAATTTTACCCTTGAAACAGTTATTAGTTAGCTTCTTCAGAAATGTAAGTATGAGTAAACATCTCATGGACTTAGGAAATTTATACGCACAATCATGATGGGCAAAAAAGGAGGGCTATCTACTAGTGTAAATTTTAGGAACCATGCAAATAACCTGGACAATTTTTCTTTTGGTGTTTGGGGGGTTTTTTTGGGGGGGGGGGTGTGCGAACAAAATGGGAGGGAGTATCTTCGCCTGCAAAGTGAAGCTCCTCTGTGCATAGCTAGTAATGCGAGGATACAAAGCTAATTATCAGATTATGTACTTCCTCTTGTGAAATATGTTCGATGCTGATTTCTCCTTGTTCCATAACTAGGATGGGTTTATAAGTATGCTTGTGTACATGATACCTTGTGTGCTACTAGTGAGTCAATGAGAGATTTGGCACTTTGTTCATTGGGTGTCCAATACAATTATCCAAAGGATGGACATGGCCTAGATAGAAATATTGTGGTAGGTACTTAGTTGATTCTGTCCTCCCCTTAAGTGATCTTGGAACTCTTATATTTTGCTTCCAATTCTAAAAGAAATTAATGTCTAGAGTTCTCTCTTGCTCTTTCTCTCCTGTTTTGAGACATTTTTTTGCTTCTTATGATGGGCTGTTTCACTTCTATGGCAACTTTCGTCGCATTGGATGCCCTTAAATGATAATTTTTGTTGCTTTGGAGGCTGAACATCGTGACTACTTTTCTATATGGACGTTTAATTCAGTCTGTTGAGATTAATTTTTTGTAGAACAATTGAGCTTTGTTTTGAATATTCTTGGACATTTGCTTTTGCAATCTATGTTTTGGCTTTCCCACCTTGGGCCCAGGGTTCATTGAGATTATCTTTTAGGGTTCACAAATGAATTTATTCTTTTGCAAATTCTACAGTGCAGCTAAGAACTTTGGAGTCACAGAATTTGTCAATCCAAACGAGCATGACAAACCCATACAGCAAGTGATCGTCGATCTCACTGATGGTGGAGTTGACTACAGCTTTGAATGCATAGGAAATGTTAAAGTGATGAGGGCTGCATTGGAGTGTTGCCATAAGGTGAGATTTTACAGCATGTACTGATTATTAGTGAAATCAATGTCAATGTCCTGGAGGGATAATGTGAATTTCACTCATTTCCTGTATTTTATGCGCAGGGGTGGGGAACATCTGTTATTGTGGGTGTTGCTGCCTCAGGTGAGGAGATTTCTACTCGTCCTTTCCAATTGGTGACTGGCCGTGTTTGGAAGGGGACAGCCTTTGGTGGTTTCAAGAGCCGATCTCAGGTGCCATGGCTTGTTGAAAAGTACATGAAAAAGGTGAGTAACTTTTCCTTGTCACTCGGACTCTTCATTTCACCTGAGTATATACATCATTGACACTTGACGCTTGAACATCAGTTTGTACAATTGGCTCTTCATTTTTTCTTAGTCTGATGCCAACACTGTATACTTCGTGTGAGTGTCTTTGCTGGACATGGAAAATGGCTAATCTAAGTAATAAAAATCCAATCCAAATCCATACCCCAAAGTCTTGCCCAGGCAAGAGCCTTTCTTTTGTTTGGGGGTTTTGGGGCTCTCTGTGCGCGCTTGTTTTTTGTGGGGGGGGGGGGGGGGGGAAGGCCAATACAAGTTGCACCGGCTCTCTTTTGCATGCTTGTCTTTTATGCCGAAAAGATGGTCGAGGACGATGTAGTTCTACTATTATCCGAGTTGATTTTTTTTTTTGAAAGTTGCCTCTCGACTTTTTTGAAATATGATGCAGGAAATCAAGGTTGATGAGTACATAACCCACAACATGACGCTAAATGACATCAATCAGGCCTTTGACCTGATGCATCATGGAAGCTGCCTCCGCTGTGTTCTGTCTATGCATTAGTGAGGTGATGTACCATCGGTCATCCCAACCCTATTTCTATCTATGGCGTTACCTCTTTATTATGTTTGGTCAGACAGCAATGAAACAAATGAGAATGATTAACGTGCTAATTTTTTTGAGCCCTATTTCTATCTATGGCCCTGTTTCTATCTATGGCGTTATCACGAGTCATATTTCAAGTGATGTCCAAGAAGTCGGTTTTAGGGATTTGGTCCCTTTCATTCCTTATCTGTGACGACTTCTCCAATTTCTGGGTGCTGGCTTGGCGCTATTTTTGTCCGATTTTCTTTTTGGCCTTCACTTTGATTTTTGCCGTCGATAGTGTTCCGTTGGTGACAAAATGGTTTTCTAATTTTTCTTTGTTTGGCACAGTAAACGATGAAAAATAAAAAATAATTTTCACCCAAGTGGACGAAAATAATTTCCAATTGATGAGAAAGGAAGTTGATTTTCTTCTATCTCTTTTGATGATGCCGACAGTTGAAATTTAGGAGCAAAATTTAGCTACAACGGTTTGAATCGAAGTTTGATTATTTGATGGAAAGATTAAAGTAAGTTCAAATTTATACTTTGAGTTCAATTTTCCTTCATTTGATAAACATTTTGTCCGCTATGATAATTTAGTAGAAATTTTTGCCATTTAAGTAATTCAATTCATATTTTTTTTTCATGTAAAATGATTTACCTTACACTAATTGAAGGAAAATTTGATATGAAAATTAATTTTCATTGGAAAGGAATTTTTCTGTGGAAAATTATTTTTACCCCAATCAAAAAAACTGCCTTAATCTGCAATTAGTGTATGTTAGTCGCTGAAGTACTATCAAGCGTGGTACTCTTACGGCTATTACCTCTTTTTTTTAAAAGATAAAACGGTTATCACATCATCTTTAATTATTTTAATTTGAAAATTTTATGCTTCTCGTTCATTTTCACTTTTACAAGTTTTCGTTCTCTTTTTTCAAAATTCTGCTCTCTTTCTGTTTCTAGATTTGGTTCCCGGGCCCCCCACCCATTTTGTTTTTGGGTCGAATCTTCTATTTGATAAACGTTTTGCTTCAGATCATTGATCTAAGCACGATTTTTTTTGTTATTCATTGCATTGAATCATTACTAGTTTGGGCCCATGCAAAAAGCACAAAACATGTTTAAATGAACAATTGATGGCTATATATGTTATCAAAAAAATAAATGGGTAGCTGGTATGGACATAATTAATACTATAAGTCAGTGAGGAGAAGGGGGAAATGTAACGAAAAAATTAAATATACAGCATCTTCGTACAGAAACAATATGATTAACAATTAAAAACTATGTCACTGTAAAAGAAGTATATGTAAGTATGATTGACATATTAAGTAGTGAATTTGGTACAAAACAAGCTAAATGATATGATGATAAGTTAAGCAATGACGTCAATGATGAAGAATTCACATTTTTCTTTTGTTCTAAAATAAAAATCAAGATTTAGTAATAATTTGATCAACAATTATAGAAGAAAATTTTATATATATACATTATGTACCTGGTATACCTAACATTAGTATGTTGTATGTAATGCACCGCTTCCTCCCAATTGACTGTCACAATAAGAACAATAGGAGTTTTTAATTCATGCCGGCATGGAGGCTTTATAATGAAAGCCCAAGATTTTCTTATGTAATCATCTATAATCGCATAGAATGATAGATGATCATCTGGCTGTGGACAATAGTAACACATGTTAGGCAACGGTGGAACAATAACTTGGGTGAACATGATAACTAGTGAGAATGAGAATACCCGGGTTGCATACATATCCAATTGTGTAGCGGTCGTATGTAAAAGAGTCTGAGCATCCTTATAAAGAATAGTGAACTCTTTACAACCTGTAATATCTTGTAACACAACTCTGAAGATGAACCTGAATTTTTGAATTAAAAATGGATGGTTAAACTAATGCAAACAAAAATTTGGGAATGCATAACAGACTATGAAACAATAGAAAATAATAGATGCAAACCTGTTTCGAGTCAAATTTGATGATCGGCATATGCAATATGGTACATTAAGCGCGAATACATAGGTGTTGACAATTTTGTTGCAATTAATGCTAACGTCGTAAAGCAGTGGGTGAATTTTCACAATATATGCAAAAATCTGAAAATAACCTGAATATAATAAAATATGAAAATTATGTGATATTGAATGAATATATGTAAGCATAACGAACATTTGTTGAAAATAAGTTTAGCTTACATTTGGCTCAGTAGCATATTCATATAATCTAATCCGTTTAGTTACAAACAATTTCTCTAAATGACACATGCGTAATGTTCTCATACGCATGAAGTCAAAATGCTTCATCACACTTAATGTTACATATTGTGTAACATTAAGTACCTAATACATTCATGAAAAGTAACACGTGTGAGGTTAATTGTATATAAAATGTGTAGAATTAGAGAACTTAAATTAATGTTACATATTGTGTATACCATCCTTTAAAGTCTTCTGTTGCTTCAATATCTGGGTTTATCAGCAAATCTACTAACGGGCAAAGTAGAAACTGATATTCCTATAGTTATATTGCAGGAGAGAAAATATATTACTGAAATATACGATCAGAGTAATGAAAATTAGACAGTTTTGTGAATGAAATTATATCAAATGGATATAAAATTACCTTCATAATTTCTAATGTGCACTATGGAAGTAAGAAGTATATTTTCAGCAGTCAAATGTTGCTGAATATAGGTGCCCTCAACTTTCGCAAAATCTTTCCATAAAGTCAGTCTCAATGGGTGCATCCTGCACATATGTATCATATGTACTAATCTTTGTAAAATTGAAATGTAACAATAAATCTTTACAAGTCTTAACTAATCACAATACATACTGTATGTCACAAAGTAATAATTCCCGCCGTGCAGTGCTTCTATCTTTGGTCCTTTCCAAAGGATATATAGTTACTACCATCCCTATGACGTCTATAAAATACAAGGAATGAGAACATTGTAAAGAATACAGAAGAAATGTATGCACAAATTTAGATAGCAAACTTGACTGTGTGAACAATACGTACCAACAACATTATCAGGTGTCCGAAGACGTCGAGGGATCTCGGTAAATGATAGGAAAGGAGGTCAGTGCTGGTAGGGAATATCCTGACATTCTTTAATGACGCCAAGAAGTGCTGTTTTCGGCGTGAAAACTAATTTGTAAAGGTTGGTCTCCACATTCCATTTGCCATCTGTAGCAGCATCAACTGAGAGTCCGGATAAGTGATAAACCTTGCTAGTACTGAGTATGGACCTCCATCAAGTAATATCGACATCGCCTTTTATGATGCCGAATATCTCATCATACTATAAAATAATGAAATGCATTCGTAAGTATCATACATGTATCGATGATGACTTTATTGAACACATTAATCCAATACCTGGCAGTCCATGAATATAACTTTCTATACTGTCCATCACCCATAGACTTGAACGGATATTGCTCGCATGAGCTGAACCATCCATGTTATAGATCTATTGCAAGGGTTGATGGTGCATATAGACATAAAAGTAGGTGTTGAAGATGCCATGTTTGTAATCTTAAAGAAATTAAAGTAGATAGTATGATATGATAGTAAAGCAATGACCAGAACGTATTTGTGAAAGGAAGTATATTACTTTAAATAACACCATTATTTTATGATTGAAAATAGGTTAACTAAACAGACAGAATGTAATAGGTGAAACGAATAAACTGTACGATAAAATAATCTAAAAATAGTTCAATACATCCCTATACACAATATTTTTTGTAACATCTACTGGAACTCCTCTCTTATTACAAAGCAGTACTTTTAAGCCACATGGGGATGAAACACGTGACAGTGCAACATAAAGTTGACCGTGGCTGAACACGGGTCTTGGAAGGTATACACCAACTTTATTCAAAGTTTGACTATGACTTTTGTTGCTTGTCATTGCGAACGCTAGTTTTAGAGGGAACTTCCGTCTTCTGAGTTGTAGATCTGGAAGGTTGGATGATGTTAAATTGATTCTGGTTGTTAGGACGGTTTCTCCAACTTTGAGTCAGATATCACTTTGGCCCCAATAATCACTCTATCACCTAGCTTACTGACAACCAAGCGAGTACCATTGCACAACCCAATTGACTGATTCAAATTTCTTAATAACCTAACCGGCGTACCAACTTTAAGGTCTAAACAATGATTTGACAATCCAGAAATTTTTAAGAAATGCAGTAATTCAGGGGGTTCCATGTCACTGAAAGAACCACAATTGTTAGCGTTTGAAAGATTATCACAACTCAAATAGCTCTTCACATCTCCAGAAAGCATGGACAACATGATTGTGTTTATTTCATCGACATCATCCACTACAAAAAAAGTGATTTTTACCAACATAGATAGTTCTGTTGCAATAAGTACATTTACTGTTGGTAAAACCTTATACCAACAGATATTGGTCTGTTGCTAGACTGTTGGTAAAAAAGATTGATGGTATTAGTTTTATCAACAGATATTGTAATCTGTTACAATTGCTCCGTAATACCTACAAAATGAATATGTTGGTGAATATCATCGTGTTACCAACAGAGACATAATATGTTGGTGATGATAAGTGTTACCATCAGATGCTTTTGTTGATACTAAATCAACTGGCAGCATAAATTATTCACCAACATACTGTATCTATTGATAATTCTTTCTTTTTTCCGCCTTTTAAATATTCTCCAACAGGAAGATCTGTTAATACTACTGTATACTGCCAAAAAAGAATTTTCATCAAGCTGTAATCTGTTGGTAATTTTGTTCTTTCACACACCTCATGATTCGAAACATCTACAGCCAATAGTCCATCCATTTAAGTGGGAACTATTTTTTTCGACGAATACATCTACACAAAACCAAACGTGTAGTACAATAGTTATCGACAATAGAAGAATCAACCCAAACAAAAGCACAATGTTATTTAAAAGTTTTCAAAAGTGCTATGCATTCATTAAAACTTCATAAGAAATAAGTACATAACTCTAACAATTGCTTACATTGAAATTAAAGTCCAAACTATAAGTGCAAACTCAAAAATATTACTTAGTCTACCTAAATATAAGTCAAGACAAAAGTTAACCACATAAGAGAATTCAAACTATGACTCATCATTTTGTCCTTGATTATCAACCTCTTCGGCATTTTCTTCTTCAAATGCATGATCTTTTTCATTGTCATCATTAATATCCTCATCTTCCTCAAATGAAAAAAGAACATCCTCTGTTATTCTCTATTAAACAAGCACAAAAGCATAAATCTTAAGAAGAGGTAATAGAGAATATTTATAGTCATCTAATGACATTCTCCCTTAATAACATAATGTCAAATTTATCATAGAAAAGAGAACTAGAATGAGTTCATCATGGCATCCAGCTGGAAGACAAAAAAGTCAAGTCCACAAAAATGAAGTTAGCTTTAGCATGTTAAGACGATTAATGTTCATGCCAAAACTACATTTGCACGCAATAGCACGTCATCACAAATGCGTTCCTAGAAAACTATATGAAGTGCAAGACTAAGGTTAGAAGTATCAACAATTTCTTAAATTCCTACTTAAATTCTGCGACAAAACGGATAAAGTTTTCCCCTAAAAACTGACCATTTTTCAGGCATAAAGCCTTACATTAATTCCCCGTATCGAGTAGAAGTATAAAAGAACATAGAAATATGCTCAACGGCTACACGTCGGAATCCACAACTCTACAGGCCACTTGCCCGAAGTATACCAAACATTAAACAATCAACAAATAGGCTTATTATATGGCAAGAAGAGGAGATATGCACATCAATCACGAATAACTTTTAAACATTTCATTCATACCAACTTAGACAGGGCATGCTAAAGTGCAACAATGATCATACAAAGCTCACAGTTGTACACAAAGCACAACATATATCACATTATCACAACGTGTTCCTAGGAGACTATATGAAATGCAAGACTCAGGTCGAGGCCTATGGTCGCAAGACCTTTGCTCTGATACCATCAATTGTAACACCCCTAGCTCCTATGGCCAGAAGCATTACGTTTTTTTAACTTTCTACCTAATTTCTGGGGCGAAACAGACAGATCTTCCCTTAAAAACTGACCGTTTTCAGGCTATAAGCCTTACAATAAACCCCTGCAAATCAACAAAAACGTAAAACATTTAAAAGAAGCTCAACAACCACACGCCGGAGTTCATAACTCAACGAGTCACCCGCTCAGAGTACACCAAACAGAATAGTTCATTAATACAGGAAGAGTAAATGATACAACTCAACGGTCTTCAGTTGCTCACTATACTGAAAACTTACCTTTTTACAAAACAATCATAATCTTTGAAACGAACGCTTAGTAAGCAAGCCGATCCTGTAAAAGCATTAGGTGCTGAACTCTCAGCTTAGAAAAGAAATCTACCGTTCGACAAGATCTTATTATAAATGTTTGAATTATTATTTAAGACATGGTTCGTCACCTATTGCTTTCAAAATGAAGAAATTAATCCCCCCCCAAAAAAAGAGTTGCTTTTGCTTGATCTGTAATTTGAGAAGAAGAGGTTCAATTGGTAGGGTTAGCCATCGTCATACGAGTTGTTTATGGTTCAACTGTCCCATGCATAATTAAGCTACTCGTGTCATTTTATCCCATATTATTGTGTTCTTAGAGATTAAATTAAAATTGATGTCCTAATTAGTAGTTACGTATAAGCATCTTGGGCTATGAACTTGGATTTAAATAGCATTTGACTCAAGCTCAAAGTAGTCGCACAGTGTTCGTTGACTGATCAAGATGATATACGCCTCCAAAATAAATCAAAGAGGCTACTTTGGGTACCCCAACCTGCATATATATTCATCGGCCAGTTTCGTCCAAAAATTAACATTTTTTTTTTGTCTTTAAGTGTATCGATTGAAATTTTTTCATTTAAAAAAAAATAAAAAATAGAATTATTTGTTTTAGGCAGCTAGGCCTCTTAGATATGACCAATTTTTAAGTTGATCAAATTGGCCAAACTTATTACAGATAATATTTATTAAGTGGTTTAGGTTAAAAGTAAGCTTTACTCAACTTGGCCTAATAGTTAACAACAAATGGCTCATTGATGACAAACTATGTGAGTAATTTTAAAAGTAAATTGTACGTATTTCGATTGATTGAAAGTTTTTCGGCATAAATAAATAGTATTAAGAAATAAAAAGCATTGATTATAGTTGCTTATTTTATTATTCTTAATGATGCTAATGGGTGTTGATCGGGAGTGACCGAAGCTGAAATTGTGATTAAAAACTTTGGCTAGGCGTCAACCAGCACTTATAAGTGATAATTAGTTTAGTATAGTGTTGATTAGTGTTGACCAAGTTTGATTAGTGTTGACTAGTACCTGATCTCCCAGCAAAGCAGTATAATTAGAAGTTAGAGCAAAATTTCACTACAATGTGATTCCAGGGAGTCTCGACCCCAGGATTTCCAAGCTTTACGCACTTTATTCGCATGGTACCTAGAAGCTCCGCTAATTCCGACAGCCAAAAGCCCAGAAACAGCCTGCCTTGCACTCAAAAGTCATGGTTTCGAGTGCAAGGCAGGCTGTGTCTGGGCTTTTGACTGTCGGAATTAGTAGAGCTTCTAGGTACCTTGCGAATAAAGTGCCTTAAAAGCTTGGAAATCCTGGGGCTGAGACTCCCTGGAATCACAATATAGAGAAATTTTGCTCTAGCTTCTAATTATACTGCTTTACTGGGAGATCAGGTGCAATTCCATTAGGGGAACTAGAAATTTAGCTATGAGATATTTTGTTTCCAAATGAATTTTTTTCTTATAGCTTTCTTAGGGTGATCTTAGGTGTGTGTTTTGACAGCTTTTTAATGAACAAATGGTAGATTTTTTTTCTAAGATGAGAGTTCAGCATCTGGTGCTTTTATAGGATCGGCTTGCTTACTGTTGTTACAATCATAATCATAATCATTGTTGAGCAAAAATTAAATTAAATAAATAATCTGCACAATACAACTTTTCGATGTATAAAAATATACACCAGTTTATTTTGAGTACAACCCTATTCAAGAGGATAAACCTCCTTAATTACATCCCTCGTCTTGGGAGACCACCTTTTGATTCCGATTCGTTCTATTTTATTATTTCCCTTCTTTGTTTGTTTTATTTTGCGTTAATAAGACTTTATATAATTTGGGTCGACATGTTTATTGTATGCCGAGTCACCCGTTATCCAAACTTAATTGCATCAGATAGTGTCTCTGTAGGCACCTTCTAGGAAGGGTACTACACGTACACATTCTTCATGTGCAGGTTAGGGCATGTGCAATTTAATTTAATTTGGAATTTGGGTCGCACTCACTTATTTATCGTGAGCTGCATACGTACCACTTTTATAAAGGATCAAACCAGTCGTAGTTCTTTGATTTTATTTGATTTAATTTATCTTTTTATCTTGGTTAAGTTATTTATGTTAGGATAATTTTTGATTTAATTTTGGTAATTTGACTTAAAAAAAAATGGCTAAGTTATATTTTTAACTACTTCATGATTTTTTTTATTTGCCGACTTAACCTTTAATGGGATTGGTCCATTAATTTTGTTTAACTTGCAATTGCACCCGAAATTTATTTATGGGTTACCTACGTACCCTTAATGGGATCAAATCGACGTAGTTCTTGGCCCAAAAATTAATTTTTTTTAAGGCTCGTATCCGGGGGAAAATTTGGTGAACTTGTTCACTTATTTGACTCAAGTTTGGTCCATTTTGTAAAATTAAAATTTTGGTATGAGTTCATTTGAGGACTTCAATTTAGACTGAACCCGAGAATTTCATATTGAGCTTCCTACATATCCTTATTGGAATCAAATCATCGTAGTTCTTATTGATCCTTGACTTAATCATATTTTATTTTCCCCTTTCCAAATTTGGCTCAAGTAGATGCATGAAAATCTATGTACATCCACTTATAACTTGTGGGTACAAGCATATTTGTTTCCTTCTAAAGTCACCCGATTAATATGTGATGACTTTGTGTTTATTTCATTGTTGATAACAACTTTGATGAAAGAGAACTACAACCATGTACACTCTTGTTTTTTTTTTTTTTTAGTCTGTTTCTTTCAAAGTGTTTTACTTTATCTTGACAAAAGTACAACTATTTCAGGCTTTATGCCATTTCATTGAATTAGGTCGGTGAAAAAGGCCAAAACCACAAACTTCTCCCTTTTTTTTTTAGTGCTTAACATGTCTTGTCATGTGCTGGATCAGCTTGGTTGATTTCAATACACAGCCATCTCCAAGTTTGACTTAATTCGATTACCATCTAAGTCTAAAGTTTATTAATAATTTTTTTTATTGCAATTGGCTCATAACGATTACTTTTATACGATATACACCAATTATAATCCATTCCCTTCTTGTTTATTTTATTCATTTGGATTTTTATCCAAACTATATACGGATATATATTATATTATTATTATTTTTTTGAAGTTAATGGATAAATCGTATCTTTACTAGATAACGAAATATTCAAAACGGAGTCCTAGTCGGAATCAATGACGTTTTACTATTAGGCTTCGACTCTACGACTTATAAATGTCGCTCCTTTCTTTTGTCATCTCACTCCATCTTCTTTTTTTAACAGACTACTATTCCTATTCGCGGTTCTGAGATCCCGTAAGAGGTATTCCTTACCGATAACACAAGCTTGATTTTTTTATTTTTTTTTTTGATATAGAGTTCCTAGAACCTAATTTGTGGGTAAAAACCTTTGCTCAAGAAATAGGGAGCCATTCCGCAAAACAGTAGTACCCTGTAAAAGAAGGACAATTTGGAACAGAATAGTCATTCACTGATGTTCTGTTTTTTTTTTCTTCAATCCGCTAAGTCGAGCTCCCATTGAGCCCCCTTTCTCTCTCTTTTTATTTTTTAATATTCATCATCCTTGTGGGACTCGGCCCCTTTTTTACTATTATCACTCATCATCATGACAATCACATTTTATGATGATAGCTATATTTTGTCAACACCATTCCGCCAAACTCTCTCTCTCTCTCTCTTCTTGTTTTTTTTT
>JACYFF010031954.1:85073302-85108429 GCA_017589665.1 Selenicereus undatus | reverse complement strand
ATATATATATATATATATATATATATATATATATATATTATGGTTTTGTAAATTGCTAAAAGTCAATAATTATGTTTGATTTTTTTTGAAAGATAATAATGATAATCAGATAAATTGTAAATGCTTATTAAAAATTTGATTTTAAGTTGATTGTGTCTATTGGTTGCGTTTAATCCATTTAAATTGAAGCCAACAGCTATTGTGAAGACATTCTAGAATATTGTAAAGATGTCCTAAAAAATCTCGATAATTGAATAGACACATTGTGTGTGTCGAGGTTGTTTTATCTCTCCTCTCTCTAAATCTTTTGGCCTCCTTTCTTTGTCATCACTCTTTGCATCAGTCGACCCCCATATATCTTTCTCACCTCACTGTGTCCTCTCTCTCTAGATCCTTCGGCATCCCACTCTCTCTCCCTCCTCTTTGTCTCCTTTCTAGTCACTCACTTCGTCTCTCTCACTTCGTCTCCAAATACCTTTCCCTCTCATTTCCAAAACCACCACCACAACTCCTCCTTCTTCGCCTCCGTCGTTCTCGTTCTTTTGTTCCACAACCGGTCCCTATGTGGTCTTTCGACGGCGGCTGCTTATAGCCATCGAAGTGGGCCCAAAATTACCCAAATGATGAAAATCACCTCGTCCACCACCGTTGGGCATGAATCTAAAAAAGACACCACCACAAACTTGTAGATCGGCCAACAGCGGGTCTAGCCGTACCATCCACGTTGCCAACGCACCACTCTGGCGGCGAGGCGCGGGTGTACGCGCCTCCGTTTATGGGTTGGGTTTGGGTTTTTCGGCGATCCTTGCGTAGATCCATGGTTTGAGAAGACGATGGAGGAAGAAGGCTGTCGAAAGACTCCTTCATCGGCAGGGCGTGTGGTCCACACGTCATCCCTCTAAAGAGGATCTGATGGGTATGGTCGAATTCTTAGCATCGTCATTATTTTAGCCCTTCACGCTTTAATTTATTTAAGTTTTTATGTAGATTTCGGCACTTTCGTTGTGTTATGTTGTATTATGTGTTGTTATGTTGAGATCTAGGGCATGTAACGTTTGTAATGTGGAGTTTTGGTCATATACGCTAGAATAGCCTCTCGTAGTCATCCATGTTGGGTTTTTTTTTTTGGGATTGGTTAAAATGTTAAGGTTATTATGTTCGAAAATCTTGGGTTTTTGTTGATGTAGATGGTTCTACCAATTTGACCAACTTTTCGAGGCTCTAAATCCGGTTGTCCATTGGGATCTACTGGCTTATGTGGTGTGCCAGAAAAATCCAAGGTAAGTTGTCTTTCATCTATTGTTTGTTTGTATGGTTTCAATTTCATTACATGATTCGCATTTAATTTTCCTAATGTTTTCATTATGGTACAATATTTGCCGGGTTTTAAAATTTTTCTAATGCATGTGCATATAGTTGTTCAGCGTTTAAAATAGAATCAAATGAATTCATTGTTTTTTTATTTTAAGTTATATTTTATGTAAGTGATTAACAACCCTCTTCCTTCCCCTACCCCCCCCCCCCCAAAAGGAAAAATAGAAAAACTATTTTATGGGAAAATTGAATTTGCCATGGTCGATGAGTTATACAAATATATGGATGTGTGTAGAAGTGTTGTGATTTGATTTTATAGTGGCAAGCATACCCTTAATCGTTAAAACTATATTTTGTAGAAAAATATTTGTGTTTTAGTTAGGAGTAAGATGTTTTGTCAAAGAGTTGGGGAGTATACCTATAGATTGAAGTTTGATTACGCTGTCATTTTGTCTTGTGTGTTATACAGATTGAATTTAGGTCATTTTAGTTGAAACATGAAAAAATCTTGAGATAATTGTAAGATGTAAATCTTTAAATTTAATGAGGACCTTTGTATGCTTTGAAAGGGGAAAAAGATCTATTAGTGAGTTTCTTGTGTCAAGTGCATCAGAATCCAACCTTAAAAGCATAGTTAAGCAGAAACCTAAATAAAACATAGGGGTATGTCATAACCTAGCAATTTTAATTACTCTTGCATTTTTTCCCATGCGTTGAACAGATTAGATTTCGCTCATTATATTTGAAACGTTAACAAATCTTAATGTAATTTTAAGTTGCAAAAGATGTAAATTTAGTTATGATCTTATATAATTATAACTTTTAAATGATTTAAATTTAGTTATGAGCTTTGTACACTTTGAAAGTAAAAGAAAATTCTGTCAGTATATAATACATCTTATATCTCATGTGTTATATTTGTCTCGTGTGTAATCGTATGATCGAAACAGAGTCATTGTTTTGTTCATCTTATGTCTCTTGTGTCATTTGGAATAGATTTGGGAGATCTTTATTTGAAATGTGGAAAAATTTGTATATAACTGTAAGATGTAATTGATTGAAATTAAAATTTGAGCTTTGAATGTTGTAAAAGGGCCCAAAAAAAAAAAAATCTGTCATTGCTTTTCGTATGCCAAGTACATTAGATTCTAACTTAAAAAGTATGGTTAAGTTGGAATATAAAGAAAACATAGGTGTATGTCATAACATGGTAATTTTGATTACTCTGGCATTTTGTCTAGTGTGTTATATAGATTGGATGTGGGTCATTCTATTTGAAACATGAAAAATTTTTGATATAATTGTAAGCTGCAAATGCTTTAAAAGGAAAAAAATATCTATCAATGATTTTCTTGTGTTAGGTACAACAGAATCCAACCTTAAAAGCATAGTTAAGTAATTGCAGTTATTGTTATCATGATGCAAGCTGTGAATGAAATGAGTATCCATAATCATGTAAATAAATGCTTTTTCTGCCTTCTGCTTTGGTGTTCTCTTTGTGGAAGGATTGCTTTTCCTTCCCGATACACTAAATTTTGATTTGGAAGCACCAGTCAATTTGTTCTATCCTCTTTTTGGTCCAATTTAGTATACTTTCTATCAACAGTTTGTTGTGATTCATTTTAGTTTGCTATGGGTTGGTTCTATCATATTATGTGCATTTATTTGCTTAAATAAGCAGCTGAATTTCATTTTGTGCATGTTAAAGTTGTGTAACAGTTTATCCTACCTTATCTATTTATCATCTGAATGTAGGTAACTGCAGTTGTTGATATCATGATGCAAGCTATGAATGAAATGGAGCATCCATAATGATGTAAATAAATGCTTTTTCTGCCTTCTGATTTGGATTTCTCTTTGTGGAATGATTGCTTTTCTTTCCTGATACACTAAATTTTGCTTTGGAAGCACCAGTCTATTTGTTCTATCATCTTTTTGGTCCAGTTTAGTATGCTTTTTGTCATCAGTTTGTTTTGATTTAGTTCAGTTTGCTTATGGATTGGTTCTATCATATTAAGTGCATGTATTTACTGAAATAGGTAGCTGAATTTCATTTTATGCCTCTTAAAGCTGTGTAGTAGCTTATCCAACCTTATCTATTTATGCTCTGAATATAAATAATTGTAGTTTTTGATATCATGAAGCAAGTTGTGAATGAAGTAGAGCATCCTTAATCATGTAAATAAATGAAATGAGGGGTTCTCGATTTTGGGAGTTGGGTATCTGGAATTGCATTGCTCACCTCTATCTATTGTTACCCTTGGGAGAATCAAAACCTACCATTTGTCTGTTTAGTGAATCATTTACTTGTAAGATGGTAGACTTATGATTCTATTAGCAATTTAGCATGGATTGGGTTATATTTGTGCTTGGCCAGTAGGGTGTTTTAACGTACTATTTGGGATGCGTTTTTTGTGTTTTAATGTTGCTGATTATGGATTATGTGTTAATATTTGAGATGCATTGCTTTTCTTTCTCGATACACTAAATTTTGCTTTGGAAGCACCAGTCAATTTGTTCTATCCTCTTTTTGGTCCAGTTTAGTATACTTTCTGTTTGTGATTCAGTTTAGTTTGCTATGGGTTGGTTCTATCATATTATGTGCATTTATTTGTTGAAATCGGTAGTTGAATTTCATTTTGTGCATGTTAAAGCTGTGTAGCAGTTTATCCTGCCTTATCTATTTATCATCTGAGTGTAAGTAATTACAGTTGGTGATATCATGATGCAAGCTGTGAATGAAATAGAGCATCCTTAATTATGTAAATAAATGCTTTTTCTGTCTTTTGATTTGGATTTCTCTTTGTGGAATGATTGTTTTTCCTTCCTGATGCACTAAATTTTGCTTTGGAAGCACCAATCTATTTGTTCTATCCTCTTTTTGGTCCAGTTTAGTATGATTTTTGTCATCAGTTTGTTTTGATTCAGTTTAGTTTGCTTATGGATTGGTTCTATCATATTAAGTGCATGTATTTGTTGAAATAGGTAGCTGAATTTCATTTTATGCATCTTAAAGTTGTGTAACAGTTTATCCTACCTTTTCTATTTATGCTCTGAATATAAATAATTGTAGTTTTTGATATCATGAAGCAAGCTGTGAATGAAGTAGAGCATCCTTGATCATGTAAATAAATGAAATGAGGGGTTCTCGATTTTAGGGGCTGGGTATCTAGAATTGCATTGCTCACCTCTATCTATTGTTACCCTTGGGAGAATCAGAACCTACAATTTGTCTGTTTATTGAATCATTTGCTTAAAACATGGTAGACTTATGATTCTATTAGCAATTTAGCATGGATTGAGTTATATTTATGCTTGGCCAATAGGGTGTTTTAACGTACTATTTGGGATGCGTGTTTTGTGTTTTAATGTTGCTGATTATGGATTATGTGTTAATATTTGAGATGCATTGCTTTTCCTTCCCGATACACTAAATTTTGCTTTGGACGTACCAGTTAATTTGTTCTATCCTCTTTTTGGTCCAGCTTAGTATACTTTCTGTCATCAGTTTGTTGTGATTCAGTTTAGTTTGCTATGGGTTGGTTCTATCATATTATGTGCATTTATTTGCTGAAATAGTTAGTTGAATTTCATTTTGTGCATATTAAAGCTGTGTAGCAGTTTATCCTACCTTATCTATTTATCCTTTGAATGTAAGTAATTGCAGTTGTTGATATCATGATGCCAGCTGTGAATGAAATAGAGCATCCTTAATGATGTGAATAAATGCTTTTTCTACCTTCTGATTTGGATTTCTCTTTGTGGAATGATTGCTTTTCCTTCATGACACACTAAATTTTGCTTTGGAAGCATCAGTCTATTTGTTCTATCCTCGTTTCGGTCCAGTTTAGTATGCTTTTTGTCATCAATTTGTTTTGATTCAGTTTAATTTGCTTATGGATTGGTTCTATCATATTAAGTGCATGTATTTACTGAAATAGGTAGCTGAATTTCATTATATGCATCTTAAAGCGGTGGAGCAGTTTATTCTACCTTATCTATTTATGCTTTGAATATAAATAATTGTAGTTTTTGATATCATAAAGCAAGTTGTGAATGAAGCAGAGCATCCTTAATCATGTAAATAAATGAAATGAGGGGTTCTCGATTTTGGGGGTTGGGTATCTGGAATTGCATTGCTCACCTCTATCTATTATTACCCTTGGGAGAATCAGAACCTACCATTTGTATGTTTATTGAATCATTTGCTTGTAAGATGGTAGACTTATGATTCTATTAGCAATTTAGCATGGATTGGGTTATATTTATGCTTGGCCAGTAGGGTGTTTTAATGTACTGTTTGGGATGCATGTTTTGTGTTTTAATGTTGCTGATTATGGATTATGTGTTAATATTTGAGATGCATTTCATGTGGGCTAGCATGACACTTGTAATGAACCAAACAATATGGCATTCCTCTCCATCCTCGCTATGCTCTCCCTTATCTCTCTCTTATATCTTTCCCTCGGATCTGACACCCTCAAGGCACTCTAGAAAGCTCCCACGGTTCTAATATCTCTGGGACCAAGTGATGTACGTTGCATCGTCTACCACCTTCGCACATCCTCCTGGAAAATAGAACACCACCAAGTTGTAGCTCGGTGAAAGTCGAGTCCAACGGTGCCACTCACGCAGCCAACACTCCACCAAGGCGGAGACGTGTCGGTCTGCGCGCATTTGTTTTCATGGTGGTGTTGTCATTTCCGGCATGGATTGAGCAGGTCGGGGGTTTGGAAGGATGAAGGAAG
Source organism: Selenicereus undatus (assembly GCA_017589665.1). Taxonomy (NCBI): domain Eukaryota; kingdom Viridiplantae; phylum Streptophyta; class Magnoliopsida; order Caryophyllales; family Cactaceae; genus Selenicereus; species Selenicereus undatus. Next base: position 85,102,367 of record JACYFF010031954.1, on the reverse strand, counting down.
AAGAAGGCAACCAATAGACGCCTTCGTTGGCGGCGCGTGTTGCACATGCGCCACCCCTCTGTTGCAGATCTGATAGTAGGGGTCTGTTCCTAACCAAAGTTGTTAATTTTTTGAAATAAAGTGTTGGGCAGCCCTTATTATATTGCTCTGGTTTTGTGTTTTCGAGCAATCATCATCATTGCTTAATTGTGAAGTAATAATGTAGAGAAGTTTACTTGATTGTTGTTCATGGTTTGTGTGATCTGATTATTGTCTTCAATTTTAGTCGTTATTTTTGTTTTGGTTGCTGGGGGTTATTAGATCTGCGCCTCAACTTAAGAGGCCTCAGCTTGTGGCTCCTTATCTGGGCGAGAAGAAAGCATATTCGACTCTTTCTATATCTAACTTTTTGTGTATTATGTTTGTCATTTGTATGATGTGTGGATGCTCCTGTTCTTCGTAATCATCTTGTTCAGTTTGGTGTGATTGTGAATTCTTCAACTTAGTTGTTGTTTCACCTAAGCAGACATTAAATTTGCTTGTTTCACCTAGTGTATTGGTTTCACCTAAGTAATTGCCTTGGTTAGCCCTTTTGTTCATAGCTTTATTTTTTTTAAGAGAATGTGGAAACTTTGGTTGATTCTCCTTAAATCCATTTTTTGTTTGCAGCTTTATTTTTTATGGTTGAGTATGCTTGTTCTGTTATGGACCTTGGGATGGGTTCTTTGTTGTATGTATGTCTTTATGCTATGTGTATGTATATGAAAGTCAAATCTACCAAAAGAGAACTAATCATACTAAACATGTAGTAATGTAATAGGAAACCAATATTGTTTGGCTATTGTTTCAACCCTGATCAGTCTGTATTATCAATCAATGGTGTAAAGTATTATTATGTGCACATAATCAATGATTTAAGTATCATTAGAAGGGGGAAAACCAGAAGAGAACTATTCAGACTAAACCTGTAGTAATCCTAATAGCAAACCAATATTATTTGGCTATTGTTTCAACTTTGCTTAGTCTGTATTATCAATCAATGGCGTAAAGTATTATTATGTGCACATAATCAATGATTTAAGTATGATTATAATGGGGATAGCCATGAAACCTGGAGTGTTATGGGCGGAACTGTTTCTGGCAAATTTGGTTATGGCCTCTGTCTCGTTGTAAGCGCCCTCAATATGCAATGGTTGGCAATTTAATCTTATAGGAAACCAATATTGTTTTCCTGTTGTTTCAACTTTGCTCAGTCTCTATTATCAATTAATGGGGTAAATTATTATTATGTGCATGTTGTAAATTCCTATAAGCGTACGGTTTTCGTTGTAGTAATTACGGATGTCGTCCTTAGGGATGGTTGTGAACTCTGGTTATCAAAAATTCTAAACTAATTTAAAAGTTATTCTACCAATTACTAGACTATTAATTCATGGAATTGTAAGCTCTAACTACCCAAGGTCACAGTAAAAATAAGAATGAACCACCAAACTGTAAATAATTTGATCCCACAACACTTAGCTGTAATGATTTATTTTTCATACAAGCAACCTACTTCCATTGACACAAAGCAAAGCAAGTCCCAGTTAAATTCGATTCAAACCATAAATTTGATGCTAGTAGAGAACCCTCTTCATTCAAGAAGCAATCCCGAAATGCGAATTCAATAAAAGCAACCCAATTTGCATAATTTCAGAGTGTAATTTTTTTTGGATGAGCAACTAGAAAAAAAAAAAGAACTCAAAGAAATGGAAAGAACTGCTACTCTACTATATGCTAATCTCCTCTACGCTTCTCCTCTTCTCTGCCATTGAAGCCTCCATTTAAAGCTCTTGAAGAATGCCACAGCCTCCCCCTCTTCGTTTGCCATTCAATCAACTTTGTAACTAATGAATGAATGATGGTGATGATGATGGATTAAATGTTCTGGGGAGAGAGAGAGTAACAGACGAGAATGGGGAAGATGAAAAGGTAGCCAGCCATGCTCTGTTCTCTGTTTCTTGATTTCGGGTTCTGGGTTGGGAACCAAGGAGAAGAAGAAGCAAGAAAAGGGAGGGGGTAAGTGCTGAAGTCACGTGCCCCAGGCGTGACTGTTAGTGAAAGGGAGAGAGGGAGAAATGGGTCTGGGTCTCGGTTAGGGTTGAGCCCACAGGAAAGACAGGGGAGCTGCGTTTGGGCCACGTACTGGGCTGATTCTTCTTCTTCTTTTCTCAATCAATTGCTTGTTATGACCCAATCCAATTTTGATTCAATTTTCTTTCTTTTTCTTCAAGCAATTTATTTATTCTTCAAATGTGTCAAATTCCTACAAAATAAATAAAACTGATATTAAAATTCTAAATTAATAATTTATTTCGAGCAAATATTAGATAATAAAAGGGCATAAAATATCATAATTTTTGGTTGAACAAATACCCTTACACCCAAGTTTTGCTCGTCCTCGAGTAAAATAAAACTAAAAATCCTAGAAAATAAAATAAAACAAAATCCTAACTCACTTTCGTAGGAATCACGGTTGCACTTAGCATGTGTAACAAGCCCTTTAAACTAGTGGACGAGTAATGTCTTGTGAGAGTTTGCAGAAGATATACCCACAAAATCTATAAAAGAAAACATAAACAGTAACTTGAAAAGCTTTTTTTTTCGTTTCGTTTTAAAAAATTAATATGTACAAAATTGGGGAAAGATATATACACATTCTAATTAACTAAATCACATATGTAGCAAAGATATTAGTCTGCACATAAACAAAATGTAGGCCTCATCAAGGCTCTCTACCTCATGAATGACATCAAAGCACTAACTGTTCACCCCGCTGTGCATCAAGACTTTGAATCCATCCAAGTGTTCGTGTGCAAGTGCATCATTATCTTAGGGCTTAGGTTTCCCAAAATCAAACTCAACCCAACTCGATTGACACAAATTATATTATTGAATTATTAACATTGGAAGCAAGCTTTTTCAGTAGCAGTATTGCCTCAAAGAGTAACACCCAGTGCCGCATACCTCAAATGGTTACTTGTCATTCCAAATTTATTCCATTTCTCTTACTTTCTTTTTTTTCAGTTCCTTTTTTTTTCATTTTTTCTCATTCTCATGTTTTTCTCTTTTCCTTCTTTTTTCAATAAAACCCAAACCAATTGTGTCAAAAACAAGTGGGAGAGCCAATCATGGAAAACTAAGATCTTAAGACAATGAAGATGATATAAATAAGGATTGGATTACGTAGTGATAATGAACAAATGGGGTTAGCATTAGGGCTAAGAATGACACACCGGGGATGGAGACCTAACATGCACATCATGCTTCCATACAAGCTAACAATCAAGACACATGGGATCTAAGTTGATAACAAAAGTACAAATGTTCCCAAAAAAAAAAATATTTTTTCATTTTTTCATTTTTAGTTTTTTTTCTTTATTCAAAGTTTCCTCACCCCCATACCTAAATCTCACAATGTCCTCATTGGGAGTGAAAAGAAACAGACAAAAGAAAAAAAACTAAAAAGAAAAACGAATATACAAAAAGAAGACTAAGACTCAAAAAGAAAGAAAAATGACATGACTCTAAAACTCAAAAAGAAAACAATAAAAATAAAACAAAACAACAAATATATACAAATGAAAACAAAATAAAAAGAAGAGATAAAGAGGAACATTTACACCAGGTCAGGTGCAGGAGTATGCCTAAGCCATAGCCTCGCGAAATGTGCTTAGATAGAGGCTCATGGAGCATCAGACACTCCATATCAAACAGAACATTGCTACTTAAATCAAAACTCGTTAAAGTACGAAGTAGCTTGTCAAATACAGAAGACTAACTCTTAATAAGATCAACGTAAAAGAAATAAGAAAGTTGGCGCCAAGTAAAGTGCATCCACCTTATCAATGCAGCACAAGTAAGGGCCCGTTTCAATTTGTCAAATAGTTGGGCCCAATTACGACATTGGTGGACATACTTAAAATCAGCCAGTAGGTGGGTCATCGGCCTAGAAATTGGGTTATCATAAAGGATCAATCTAGGCAAAATGGTGGGACCAAAGTGCAGAAAGTCTGTTAATATCAAAATGTGCACGAGTCTGGTCTAAAGCAAATTTCTTATTGCCAATGCTCTCAGACTCATCAGAGTTAGACTTGCAGTGTCCAAAAAGGAGGTCAGTTTGGATGGATTCAAAAGAAAACGATTCATATTCGGCACACAGGTCTACATTCAAACCCACATTGACATCAAACCCACATGAAAAAGATTCATATTCTATAGAAAGAATATTATCGTCAAATTTCAAAGTAGTGGGTGCAATTACCTCCACAATTGTCTCATTTAAAATAGTATCGTCTGACTCATCGAAATCACGATGCCCAATTTCAGGTGTGACGCCCATATTTAATTCACTAGCACTCTCAAGGTCTTCACCATCCTCAAACTCACGAGAATGATGAAAAAGGGCGGATGGGTCGGTAGAAACTAGGACATCCTCAGTGACGTCCGGAGGTGAGCTAGTGTGAGGTGCAAGGTCTTGTGACAGAGATGTAAAGAAGTGCCCCTCTTGCTCAACACTAGGCAAAGGCATGTCATTATTCAAATCGGGTCGAGTGAGATAAGAGGGCTCAAAATCATCATAGAGACTAACTTCAGGTTTAGGAGAACCTAAACTAGAGTTAGGCTCATTACAATTCTCCTTACTTTGATTAAAACATTGAGAATATTCAGCAATTCTCACTTTCGTTTCTTTATCATTTTCTTAGTCAATTCATTTATCTTGTTTCTTTTCCACCCTTGCATAGGTAGCATCAACATAAGCACGGTATGGACAGTTACAAGTATCATGATCATAAGAGTCACAATATTCACACAAAACAGGGGACACACAAGAATAAGAGAGGTCATGTGAATCTATAAAATGATCCTGAGGGTAAGGACTCACAGGAATAACGACTCACTATGAAGTGGGTAACCAAAATTCTTCTAAGCGTGTTTAAGCTTGTAAGTATTCCAAGCTAATTTTTCAAAGAAATTCCAAATTTCATCTTGAGTTTTAGATAACAATCCTAATACACCTCCAGGATAAATAGACTCAATATAACCCCAAGATTAAGAATTCAGACCCACAGCAATGACCTCACAAACTTTCCATTTTTGAAAATTTTGATTCAATTGAGCACAACAATAATTAAGTCCCGATAAATAGCTCCAGAAAGGTTCCTGCTCAAATTATGGGAAATTAAAAATTGGCATTCTTGCTAGTGTTTTGTTTTTTATTTTAAGAATTTTTCAATTTTTTGGATTTTCAAGTTTTTAATTTTTTTTTTACTTTTTTTAAGGAAAGAAAATGCATCTAGGATACTATTTACAAACCAATGACTAAAACAAAAAGAAGAGACTCAAATAATTAAGTGAATAAAACAAAATAAACTAACAAAAATAAAACAATGCTACCAAAATAAAAGAAAGACCAAAATGACTCAAACATCACACAAAATAGAAAATGAACACAAACACAAAAGAAGAGTTTTTTTTAAAAATATTTTTCTCTTATTGACACACAAAAACAAAAATAGAAATAAACTCAATCTAAAACAAAAACAAAAACAAAAACACGACTGAAACTAAAATAAAATAGAAAATAAACTAAAACCTAAACAAGCTAAATCTAAAGAATAAAACTAAAACAGAAAATAAAACTCCCAAAATAAGAACTAAATAGACAGAAAATTCCACACAATCACAAGGGACATAAATATATTTTTTCTCGAATTTTTTCTGTCCCCGAACAGTGCAGAAAAATGCAAACAGATTTTTAAGTCAAAAATTCACAGAAAAATCATGACAGTTCCAAAAATTCCACAAAACTTTATACAAACTTTAAAAATTGTACTGAATCTAGAAAAAATATCAAAATAGCAAAAATCGCACCAGAATTTTCCCAGAAAATTCGAACAGAATGCTAAAATTAAAGAAAAATCTGCACTGAGCTTTAATTTCTGGATCAGTTCAGCCTTGGATCTTTGTGCTGCACATAAACCAAATTCGTTAATACTGTTTTTCAACAGACAATAAACTCTAAAAATAAAACTAATCCTGACAAACATCAAAAATCGAAATACTAACTAAATTCAAAATTAAAACTAAACTAAATTTGTGAAACGAATTAACAACTCAACTAAACTAAAAATCGCAACTCTAAACTTAAAAATGAAAACGACTCGAACGACTCGATTACTAAACTACGACTCGAGGAAACCAAATTTCACAACTCCATCCCCAGCAACGGCGCCAAAAACTTGTTGTAAATTCCCTCAAGCGTACGGTTTTCGTTGTAGTAATTATGGATGTCGTCCTCTGGGATGATTGTGAACTCTGGTTATCAAAAATGCTACACTAATTTAAAAGTTATTCTACCGATTACTAGACTATTAATTCATGGAATTGCAAGCTCTAACTAGCAAAGGTTATAAGAATGAAGTCCAAACTGTAAATAATTTGAGCCCACAACACTTAGCTGTAATGATTTATTTTTCATACCAGCAACCTGCTTCCATTGACGCAAAGCAAAGTGAAGAAGTAGAGCAAAGCAAGACCCAGTTAAATTCGATTCAAACCATAAATTTAATGCCAGTAGAGAACCCTCTTCATTCAAGAAGCAATCCCGAAATGCAAATTCAATAAAAGCAACCCAAGTTGCATAATTCAGAGTGTCATTTTTTTGGATTAGAAATTGGGAAAAAAAAAAGAACTCAAAGAAATGGAAAGAACTGCTACTCTACTCTATGCTAATCTCCTCTATGCTTCTCCTCCTTTTTGCCATTGAAGCCTCCATTTTAAGCTCTTGAAGAACGCCACAGCCTTCCCCTCTTCATTTGCCCTTCAATCAACTCTGTAAGTGGTGAATGAATGACGGTGATGATGATGGATTAAATGTTCTGGGGAGAGAGAGAGTAATGGACGAGAATAGGGAAGATGAAAAGGCAGCCAGCCATGTTCTGTTCTCTGTTTCTTGATTTCGAGTTCTGGGTTGCGAACCAAGGAGAATAACAAGAAACAAGAAAAGGGAGGGGGTAAGTGCTGAAGTCACGTGCCCCAGGCGTGACTGTTAAGTGAAAGGGAGAGAGGGGGAAATGGGTCTGGGTCTCGGCCAGGGTTGAGCCCACAGGAAAGACAGAGAAGCTGCGTTTCGGCCATGTACTGGACCGATTCTTCTTTTTTTCTCAATCAATTGCTTGTTATGACCCAATCCAATTTTGATTTAATTTTCTTTCTTTTTCTTCAAGCAATTTATTTATTCTTCAAATGTGTCAAATTTCTACAAAATAAATAAAACTAATATTAAAATCCTAAATTAATAATTTATTTCGAGCAAATATTAAATAATAAAACGGCATAAAATATCATAATTTTTTGGTTGAATAGTGCACATATCAATGATTTAAGTATGATTAGAAGGGGAAAAGTCATGAAACCTGGAGTGTTATGGGCGGAACTATTTCTGGCAAATCTGGCTATGGTCTCTGTCTCATTGTAAGTGTCCTCAACACGCAATTGTTGGCAGTTTAAGGTGTCCTCGTTATGCTCTCAATCTGCATTGGGAATGAAGGGGCATAGATATAAATATGTACAATGAATCAATGTTTAAGCTATGATTACCATGAGATGTATATGTGCAGATATTGTACCTACTGATTTGTACAGTATTGGAACAGGAGCCGAAGGCGTAGCAGCAAGTAGGGGATGAGAATTATGGTGTAGATGTGATTTATTGGAATTGTGCAGTGTGGGATGTTCTCCCCAACACCCAAAGTAGTCTTGCAAAATGTCAGTTTTTTTTCCCCTTTGATTACAGCTTGAGGGTCTGGAATGTGGGAAGTTTTGAGTGGGCAACTGATTCAGGTTTTTTATTTTTTTTTTATTTTTTTTTTTTACAGTTTGAGAGTTAGTGGGTTTTGTAAATTGAGGGGGGTTGTATCAATGGGCGGCTGTTTGAGGGGTAGTGGGTACTGTAGTTCAAATTTTGAATGGTGGTTCACACATAAAGTTGGCGGGAGTGCAGGAGATCACAACAAATCTGGATTCCTGAAAAATCATCCTATAACCCATTTCAGCATTTGTAATATAAAGATTTCTAGGGGTGTTCACCACTCTAAACCCGGACCGGACAGGACTGGACCGGGTTGGACCGAGTACTGAATAAGAGGAAAGTTATGGACCGCGGACCGGACCAAATAAGTCAAAGACTGGATCGGGACCGGACTGAAAAAAATCGAACTGGACTGGACTGAATTGTCAAGTTAGCAAATTTTTACGATATAAATATCTTATATTTATTTTAATGTGAACAATTTCAACATATTTTCACCATAAAAAACAAATCAATATTCTTAAATGTTTGAGAAATTATACCTTGCAAAAGAAAATTAAAATTGAATGAGTAAAAAGTTTGTTTTCAATTTTTTTTATTTAGTCCTCGGTCCGGACCGGCGGACCGGACCGAAGACCGAATAAAAAAATTTGTGCACCATGGACCAGACCGAATTCATTCGGTTCAGTCCGGTTCGATCCAGTCTAGGCTAGTCTTCTGTTCGGTCCAGATTTGGACCGAATAATGAACACCCCTAATTATTTCACTATTATTGATGTTGAATTTGACTTTGTTATGCAACTATAGTTCAAAGTTCCCGGTTTTACATTTGAAAATCTTTTACGATTTGTGCTTCTTTTTCTTCAATTTCAATTGATACTAATGGCTTGTTTGATTTTATGTAATCAAAGTTGTAATGCAATCCAAATGGTAATGGTGATTCTATTACCATGTTTGGTTACCATTAAAGAATGTAATCAAGATTACTTTGTAATTATATTTACCGCAATCTATGCAAATACAATTACTTGACTTTTTCTAAACTATTTTGATTGCATATCTTTGAATCAAAGTTTACTCAACTATAAGCTATTATATTTGGGAACTTTCTTTCTCTTCTCTCCATGGTATCTCCTCTACTTCCCCCCTCTTATTACTTTGACACTATTTTTTTTAAAGGTTTGAAGCCTCCCTCACCATCTCTCTCCGCTCTATATTAGATAAAATTTAACCTAGACCATGATCGTATTATTGTAACTGTATTTTTGTATGTTCTAGATATCATGTTTCTCTCTCTCTCACACACACATCATTATCATCATCAACAGCACCAGCAACATCATCGTCGTCTTCTCTCTACTTGGTAAACTTGAACAATAGTACATTATTATAATCTAGAAGAAATAGAGTAAAGTAAGTCTCATGTTAAACATTGTAATCGATCATGATGATAAGATATTGGATGATATAATTATCAACAAAGCTACAAATAATTAAAATAGGCAAAAATAAAATGCGAATTGAATTGCAAGTACTTCACGTCACATGTAAAATTAAATATTGTTTGTAAATGAATCCATTCCATTACACTTTTAAAAACTTTGTAACCAAACATTGTAATGTAATTATTATCCCATTTCATTACACTAACAATTGCATTACATGGTTGATTCCATTGCATAGTGATTGCATTACTTTCAACCAAACGCTATATAATGGCCTATTTAGTTCCATGTAATCAAAGTATTAATGCAATCAAAATGGTAATGATGATTCCATTACTATGTTTGGTTACCATTAAGGGATGTAATCCAGGTTGCGTTGTAATCACATTTACATCAATCTATGCAAATGGAATTACTTAGCTTTTTCTAAACTATTATGATTACATATCTTTGAATCAAAGTCTACCTAACCATAAACTATTAGACTTTGGGGACTTTCTATCTCTTCTCTCCATTGTCTCATCTGCTTTCCATCTCTTCGTACACCACTACGTTTTTAAAGGTTTGAAGCCCTCCTCACCCCCCTTTTCTCTCCTTTCGATATTAGATAAAGTTTAATACAGATCATGATGATCATATTATTGCAAGTGCACTTTTGTAGTTTCTAGATATCATTTCAATCTCTCTCTCTCTCTCTCTCTCTCTCTCTCTCTCTCTGACACACACACACACACACATCATCATCATCATCATCATCATCTCCTCATCTCTCTACTTGCTAAACTTGAACAATATTACATTATTATAAATTAGAAGAAATGGAGTGAAGACACTCTTATCATTTGAAGCATTATAATCATGATGGTAATATATTGGATGATAATCGTTGACAAAGCTGTGAATAATTAAAATAAGAAAAATAAAATGCGAATTGAATTACGAGTACTTAATGCCACATGTAAAATGAAGTGTTTTTGGTAACTGAATTCATCCTATTACAATTGTAAAAACTGTGTAACCAAATATTGTAATGCAATTATTATCCCATTCCATTACATTGAAAATTGCATTACATAGCCGATTCCATTACATGCTGATTATATTACTTCCAACCAAACGCTACGTAAAGATTTTTTGTTTGATTTGGAGTAATGGTATGTTGATCCCATGAATAATAAAGATAACAATCTAAATTATATGATGATTTTTCCTCTAGATTTTTTTGTTAGATGTTCAATATGATGTTTTTGTTATTGATGAGTTATTGTTGATGATTTGGAATTGATGTTTTAGATTACTCTTTTAATCTTATTGTGTTTGATGTTCAATCCACTGGTTTTTGCTTTTGAGATCCAATTTTTTCAAATTGATATTCATCTTTAATGCTCTATACTTTATTTCACATATTTGCGATATCTATTGATGAATACACTTTTTTTGATGGAAGATGAATGCATTTTTTTTTTTTTGATGTACTTAGTCTATTTACAATTTAATATACAATTTTCTTTGATGCTTAGCCATTTTTCCCCAATTAATATTAATCTTTAGTGCTCTATAATTTATTTCACACATATCTACAATTTCTAATTATGAATATATATTTTTCTTGATGTATTCGGACTATATATTATTTTTCTTGATAATTCTTTTAATATAATAATGAATGCATTCAATCAACACTTCGTATTTCTTAATTTCGATAAGTACTGAAGATTTTTTCTTAACTTGGAGTATTCGTTGATATGTTGTCCTTATCAAAGGACAATAAGAATTTAAATTATACGATGAATTTGCCATATTTGGTGATGAACACATGTTTTTTTAATGTATTTGAATAATTTGCAATTCAATATGTTATTTCATCTAATGAATTTGTGCTATATGTTGATAATTATTATTCATAAAAATGTATTTACCATACATCAGTGGCAGATCCACATTGTGCTTGGCCAGCTTGGGGGTGTCCATGGACACCCCTAAGCTCCAAAAAAAAGAATTTTAAAATAGGTTAATTTAGTAACGATGTTGGTTTATGGACACCCCTAAAAAAAATAAAATAGTGTATATTAGTAATGATATTAATTTATGGACACCCCTATTCTAAATGTCTGGATCCGCCACTGCCATAGATGGGTACAATAATTAAGCTTCTCTAGTGATCAATTTCATCTATTTATGATGGACTTGTGTAAAACAGTAGATGTATTTTTTTTTATAATAATGAATTTGTCTTATACTATGATGAATATGTGCTTGTTCTTTCTCTTGAACATGAACTCATAAGTGATGAATATCTCTTAATTATATGCTGATGAATATGCATTTTTTTAATGAATTTGTTTTACATCCTGATGAATACATCTTTTTAACCTTTTTTTTCTTTCAAATGAGTACTTATTATGATTGATAACATATCAATGGATGATCAAACCTTTTAAAGATAATGAGATATCCAAACCACTAAAAAGATGTATGGATTTCGCAAAAGAGTTGTTGAATTTGGCTACCAAAAAGAGCAACAAACTATAGAAACTGAAGAAAAAGATCTAATCAAAGTAATGCACATAGTCGCCTAAAAATAATGAATATTCACAACAACTAATATATATATCCACAAGTATAGTGTATTTTTTTTAGGGATGATCTGATGAATTCCATCTTTTGAAGATGAATTTGTGTAAAATAGTGGATGTACTTTTTTTTATGTCTTTTTACATAAAAAAACAATTTGATCTTCAGTTAATTTGTCTTTTTTTGTTAGAAGTATTAATCAATATGAAACATAGTACTATAATTTACGTTAACCACAAGTACAGAGTATTTATATGAGGAAGATTTTAATCTTCAGTTAGTATGATTATTATGCAACTATTATTAAACTATATATTTATCAATAAAATATAATGATTCATTTGTATACCGTTATTTTGGATAAAGTACAAGCAAAATTGATTGAAAATTACAGTTAAAAGCGGTTAAAATCTTAATCATATTGTTGAGCAAAAATTTAATAAAAATAAATAATATGCACAATATAGCTTTCCGACGTATAAAAAATGTACATCCGTTTATTTTGAGTACGACTCTATTCAAGAGGATATACCTCCTTAATTACATCACCCTCTCGGGGAGACCGCCATTTGATTCCGACTTGTTCTGTTTTACTTTTTCTTTCTTTGTTTTGTTTTGTGTTTTGACTTTATATAATTTGGGTCGATAATTATCATATCTTTAATGTTGAATCTCCCGTATCCAAGACTTAATTGCATCAGATAATGGTTGTATAGGCACCTTCTAGGAATGGTACTATACATACACATTCTTCATGTGCAAGTTAGGAAATGGGTAATTTTATTTGATTTGGAATTTGGGTTGCACTCACTTTTTTATTGTGAGCTGCCTACGTATCTCTTTTATAGATGATCAAACCAAACGTAGTTCTTTAAAATTTTATTTGATTCGATTTATCTTTTATTTTGGTTAAGTTAATAACCATTTGATATGATTTTAATTGTTTATATTGGCCTTAAAAAAATGACCGTAATTTTGATTTAATCTTGATATTTGGGTTTTTTTTTTAACTCATGGCTAAGTTTTATTTTTAGCCATTTCACGATTTTTATTTACCGACTTAGCCTTGATTGGGGTCGGTCCATTAATATTTTTAACTTGCGATTACACCCAAAATTTACTTGTGGATTTCCTGCGTACTCTTAATGAGATCAAATCGATGCAATTCTTGGCCCAAGCTTTATTTAGGCTCATGTCTCGTAAGGGGAGAAATTTAGTAAGCTATGTTGTAGGTTTGGCTCAAGTCTGGTCTATTTTGCCACACTTATTATTTGGAAAAGACTTTGACTTTTTGATAAGCTCGTTTCTTTTTTTTTGGTTATGTAACGTGTAACAAAAAGTCACAAAACCTTAACTTCAGCCTTTTGTTAAAAAGGGGAAAAATGAATAATGGTGTTTTGTCCATTTCTTCGACTTAAAAATTTGAGGGGGCCAGTTTCTATTTTGTAAGGCTTGGTTTTTCGTCGTTTTAAGCAGGTAAGGTGCAATCAACTCGAAAAAATTAACTTTTCATGAAGAGGGAGGTGTTGGTTTAAGCCCATTTGAGGACCTCGATTTAGACTGAACTCGAAAAAATTTATATCGAGCTTCCTATGTATCCTTAGTAGAATCAAGTCATCGTAGTTCTAACGATATTCGATTTAATCATATTTTTATTGTTGCCCTTTGTACATTTGGCTTAGGACATGGAATTTCTCCAGCTCCATAAAAGTCACAAATTTCATTGCATAATTTAATGACGTTTACTGAAAGTGGATTGTCAAATACCCATTATCATCATTTTTTTTTTGTTTTTATTTTTTTTTTGGGTACTGTTTTCTCACGCTTGTTGACAAAACTTTGAAAACACTTTAAATGAGTTGAATTTGGTTGTATAAAGGACACCCCAAGCAGCTGTATAAATTAGACCCCAAAATGTTGAGCACCTATTGTCTTCTTCTTCATTGGTACTTTTTTTTGGTTCTTTTTTTTTTTAGTTAATGGATAAATCGTATCTTTACTAGATAGCGAAATCTCCAAAACGGAGTCCTATTCTCAATCGGTGACTTTTTCTGATTAGGTTTTGGAATCATGATTTATAAATACCTCTTGGTCATTTGACTTGCATCTCCTTTTTTGGTGTTGGTGTTCAACAAGCTGTTGCATTCTTCGTTTTTTAGATCTGGCAGGTATGAATGACACACAAGAGTAAATTTTATCAACCAAATTACTCTTTGTTCTCCCACTCGTCCCACTTTTGATCGAATTTATTGATAAAATTCCTTAGACAACTATAGTTTTACAGTAATCAAATTTGAAAGCCCATATTTTATTTGGACTTTTGACATAAAGTCATCACTGTATTTTCATGAGCAAAGGCTCAAACCCCCATTATCTTCATCAATGACTCATCATGGTTAATTTGCAGAGTATCCACGAAATAGGGGGATGGGACGACATTGATCATCACCGTCATCGTTTTTTTTATTTATTAAATCATAACTAATGTTTCTTCCTTCTCTGAATGATAACTAATGTTTTTTCCTTTTCTGCCTTGATCCATTTTCTTAATAGTGAATGTTTATAACCAAGCATCAATTCTTTTTATTTCATTACAGAGAGTTGAATCAAATGGTTAATTTATAGGTTGAACACATCATTTAGTTAATTTGGCTCCTTTTTGTTGTTTGGAGCTCAACAAAACTTACGGTTCCTGCAGGAACCAGAATCGATCAGGATTCATAATGTTATTATTTCGGTAGGAATTAAGATCCGACAGGATCCATGATATAATTTGTGATTCAGGCAGGAATCAAAATCGGACAAAATTCATAATCTTGATTAGAACTTGAATCAAACCCGAAAATTATTATCATCTCATTCTTATAGACTTGAGCCTTCCTAGGCAAGATGGTGACTCACTTCTCCTTGTGATTAACCATGGCATAAATTGAAATAGGGCGGTACGATGTGAGAACGAAATGACGAGAATACAGCTTTAGGCTTGGTTTTACCCTCTTCTTACCTCTAAATTTCAACTTGAATTCTTGTATAATTGAAGTAAGATAGCTCTAACCTCTTGATTTGCCTTCTTTTTTCTGCACCTCTACACTTTGTTTCTCTAAAAATATATGGTCTTTTCTTTTCGTTTTTGTAGCCCCCTATTTTTTGCTTTGTTCATCTTTTTATAGTAAAAGAAAAGATGAGCAGTTATCACCCCACATCAATCTCAACGCCTCAGCAATATTAGGAGAGTTGGGGAACATGGAGGCCCACCAAAAGTCATACCCTTGGTATTGAACCCACAAAGAAACAAAGCCATTAACTCCTTGTGTCAGTTACTTTAACCACAAAGATTAAGTCTTAATTTTGTTGCTCAATTTCCTTTCGGCAAATGTAGCCTTTAATTTATTTATTTTTTAATTTAACTAAAGGTATCCACCACCGATCACAGTGACTAATCCCCTCGCCCCGAGAGCTCCACTTAAGGGTAAAAGGCTGGCCAAGAATTGCTCTCAATTCCCAAATCTAGCCTTTAATAAAGATTAAGGAAACTTTACTTGACCCACATGTTATGGGCTTTTACCAAAATCTAAACTTTGTCGCTCAATTTCCTTTCACCAAATCTAAAAAAAATTAATAAGATTTACGAGTTAATAATGTTGAAAGATTAATTTTGTTAGGGAATGCACTTTGGGGAAAGATTAAGATTTAAAGAATTTAATAAAAATTAACTTTCACCCACATGTTAAGGAATCTTTAATAAAGATTTACAGTCCTCAAGGTCATTCCTTTTCTTTTCTTTTTTTTAATCCCTCCTTTTTTTGTTTTGGCCTAGAAATATTTAAAAGTCACATAATCCCTTGCCATCATTCATTTAACTTGATTCCTTGATTCTCATTATATATATATATATATATATATATATATATATATAGTACATATCCAATGAGAAGGGGGGTTTCAATGAGAGGTGAGAAGTGTTATTTTCAGCCTTAGGATTAGGGATGGATGGCTGGGATTAATTGAAGGTTTTAATGACAATTAGTTATAAAAATTATACCTAAAACACTCTCTCTCTCCTCCCTCTTCAAGGCAACGTGACCCTCCCTCTTCCTCACTTCACGCATACAGTTCGTGGTCCAGCCACCGGCGCCGCCGCAGCCTCCTTCCCGGCGTCATCTCCGGCGTCCTTGTTGCCGTCGTCACGTAACAGCCCGCACGTAACAGCCGCCCCACTCTCCCTCCTCCCTCTTGCAACGTGCAGACCGACCCAGCCTGGACGTTACAGCCGCCCCTTCGCTCCCCGGTCGCCGTCGCCGCCTTGCCCTCTACCCCGGCGTCATCTCAGCCGTCGTCGCTGCCCTGCTCATCGTCCCCACTCTCTCTCCTCCCGTCGTCAAGCGCCAGCCCTGGCAAGCAGCAACAACCCACGAACCCCCCATTCTGCACCCATGTATTCGCCGACCTCGCCTGTACTCCGGTCATCAGCATCCGCCGTCGGCGAACCACCCAGCCGCCGGCCGAGCCCCCTTCACGAAGGTGCAGCAATTTTGGAATGTTGATGGTCACGGTTTTTTTTTTGTGTGCAAAAATTAGGGTTTTTTTTATGCAATTAGGGTTGTATTAGTCTTAGGTATATGTTCCTGTTTATGTGTACTGTTCATGTATGATAATAATAAGACTAATACAATTAGGCTTTTCTTTATGATGCCCTTGTTATTGTTGGAAAAATTAGGGTTGTATTAGGGTTGTATTAGTATTAAGTATATGTTCTTGGAATGTTGATGGTCACGTTTTTTCTTTATGATAATATTGTATCACTAAACTTGGTCATTGTTACCGTTGTTATTGTATTGTAGGAATGGCGGGTACTGACGATACTTTGGCCATGCATGGTACTCCAATCAAATCTTGCGGTACATCAATCGCAGGTTCAGAGATATATCCTAATTGTGATGACGAGTTTGGACCTCATCCTGGTAAGATATTCAATTTATTGCAAGAAGGGATAGAGTTCTAAACCCGCTAATTGTCAATAGGTGGACGAAAGAAGCAACTCGTAAACCCATATTTGATGATCATGGTACATTGTTGGAGCATTGCATGAAGGAGAAAAACAAGGCCCAACTCATCACCAACGCATGGGGAGATTTCTTTGAAGTCATGCACTATGATGAAGCAAATGAGGAGGATCTCAATATGGTGGTAGAAGTATGCAAGAGTTTGAAGAAGAAGTTGACTATATTGGGGGAAAAAGTAGTTAACAAGTCAAAAGATCTAGAATCATTTGTGGGATGCGATCTTCCAAAAGAAGTTGAAATTCATCCTCCAAAACCATCCACTACAAAAGGAAGCGGGAAGAGGATCAAATGAGGAAAGGAGGAAGCGATGGAGCAGAAACAGAAACATCCTAGACATTGCACATCTTGTGGTCAATATGCATACCATGATAGGCGAAATTGTCCTGCAAAGGATCAAAATAATGTGTCCCAATAATTGGTAAGCGTACATATTTAGCCAGTTGCAAATTTGTGTGTAAGGTAAGTTTTACAAATTATATCAATTCAAACTCATTATGAACTAACCTTTTCTCCCCCCAACCCTCTGATCCATAATGATGCAGGGTCATCTCTCTACACTGGATGCTGTGCTTGCTACACTTTCGATATACCAATGAACTATTGGATGTTTTTGTTGTTTTCGCCACATTGTCAATTAGATGCAACTAGTAGTTGGCGGCGTATTCGAGTCACTAGAGGATGGATATCATCCTCAATATTCTTTTGGGTTGGACATTACAGATTGTCAAAATTGTAAACTGTGTTTCCACCAAAACATTCGTAGTGGTTGAAATCAAGTCATGTTTACAGTTTTATAATAATGATTTATGTGTTTAATTATCAATTCCCCCCCCCCCAAAAAAAGGGAAGGTGAGAAACATATAACCAAAAGTGTAGCTTCCCTTTACATTGTTAGCAAGTTGTAATCTATCATGGGTATTCACCCTTTCAAATTTTTTTAAAATGATAAACAAGGTACTCATTGATAGACCTGAAAAATGGGTAATTGGGTTCGAATATGGGTTTGATTAAGCTTGAGTCAGGTCATGTTTTGGGTCACACGATATTTCGGTACAAGCATATTCATACTCTTGGATGGGGAACAAATCTGATACAAGCATTGGCCGGAAAAAAACAATAGCATCATTAAAAAGAGCCTACAACCTACAATCCAAAAAATAGAGCTTCTAAAATTTGACCTACAATCCAAAAAATAGTTCTAGTTTACCTTCTATCATGCCACCTGAATGTGAATACTGTAACAAACATTAGAGACAAGGACAAACAGAAAGGAGTCAGTAGCTATAAGCCTATAACCTACCCAAAAAAAAAAGACAAATCCTCTTGTTATATTGTTGAGAATTGAAAAAACAAAGGTGGAACAATGACTACAGTGGGTGAACAAAGTCACATAAATTCCATTATACTTGTTTCGAATAGCATCATTAAAATACAATATTATCATGCATCATTAAAAACAATAGCATCATTAAAAAAAAGCCTAATGGTATAAAAATACAATATTATCATGCATGAACAGTACCATACAAGAAAATATAGCTAACAAAACCTTAATTGCATTAAAAAAAAAACCCTAATTGTTCCCAAAAAAAAAATGTAAAACACATGCTCATCGCTGCAACTTCGTGAAGGGGGCTCGGCCGTCGGCTGGGTGGTTCGCCGACGGCGGATGTTGATGACCGGAGTGCAGGCGAGGCCGGCGAATACATGGGTGCAGAATGGGGGGTTCGTGGGTTGTTGCTGCTTGCCAGGGCAGGCGACTAATGACGGGAGGAGAGAGAGTGGGGACGATGAGCAGGGCAGCGACGACGACTGAGATGACGCCGGGGTGGAGGGCAAGGCGGTGACGGCGACCGGGGAGCGGACGGGCGGCTGTAACGTCCAGGCTGGGTCGGTCTGCACGTTGCAAGAGGGAGGAGGGAGAGTGGGGCGGCTGTTGCGTGAGGGCTGTTACGTGACGACGGCAACAAGGACGCCGGAGATGACGCCGGGAAGGAGGCCGCGGCGGCGCCGGTGGCTGGACCACGAACTGTATGCGTGAGGTGAGGAAGAGGGAGGGTCACGTTGCCTTGAAGAGGGAGGAGAGAGAGGGAGGGTCATGTTGCCTTGAAGAGGGAGGAGAGAGAGAGTGTTTTAGGTATAATTTTTATAACTAATTGTCATTAAAACCTTCAATTAATCCCAGCCATCCATCCCTAATCCTAAGGCTGAAAATAACACTTCTCACCTCTCATTGAAACCCCCACTTCTCATTGGATATGTACTCTGTATATGTATATGTATATGTATATGTATATGTATATGTATAGGTATATGTGTGTGTGTGTGTGTATATATATATATACATTGACGTTGGAGGGTATATGATGATTTTATTTACAAGGAGGCCCAATATTTAAGGCCTTTGTTTTAATCTTGTACCCAAGAGCTCTTTTTTTTTTTTTTTTTTGGTAAGATTCATATTAAATTTTACAAATCCTAATTTTGACACCTTTAATTAAAATTTCACACCCAACACTTATATTTTGTTAGATGAATTCATCAATATGTTATAAAATTCATCAAAAATACATGAATTCATAAGTATTGCTGTCAAATTCATCACCAAGGCGAACTAAGTCGTACCCATGCGTGTTTTGTTCTGTGGAGTACCAACTCCATGGACTATGGTATAATTTTTGCTTAATCCATTGCTTGCTTGGCATAAATAGCACACCAACAAGGTTTTTTGTTTTAAAAAATAATTTTGGTTTCATGCTACGTATCTTTCACACCATAGCAGTCAATTGAAAAATTTTAGAATCTGTCATATTTAGCGATTTTTGTTTTAAAAGGATTTCGAAAGCCCCCTTTATTTTCCGATCCTTCAAAAACGTAGGCTTATTTTTCATCAAAGGCGCCATATAAAGCCGAAAGTACAGCGTAACTGCTAGCAATTCGAACTTACAAAATAAAATTTTCCACATTTTTCTACATTAGTTGTGCCAAAAGTTGATTTATTTTCATTTCAAGGAGGGTCTTTGATGCACCTGTAAAAAGGCATTAGATGATTGGCATTCAAGGATACAAAATAAGGAGGGATAGATAAAAGAAGAATTGCAATGAGATCCTTAAAATAAAATGACTCATTTGTAATTTCGGAGGATATGGCTCAAAACAGGGCTCATAAAGACTTATAGCGTTAAATATCTTAGGTAGCTAACCCTTTATTCTCCCTAAACCCTGCTGAAACGAGACTCATATCGGAAGTTTTTGTTTAATTTTTCTAATAATTTTCTTATGCAAAAATATTTATTTTTGTACTCAAGTGGTTACAATTTTATTTATTTTGAATGCTAATTTCAGTCATCTTGGATAACGATGTTGAAATTATTAATTTCGTACGGTTTTTTTTTTTCTTATATAATAAGTCGGATGCAGCTGCTCTGCAGTCACACTAAAACTACAACTCGGCAATTAAAGTAAGTCATGTATTTGCCACTGCCACATTACCTCTCCAATCCAAAGGCCAAAATTTTATTTGTTTATTTTCATTAGATAAAACAATGTAAGATGTTTAAGGAGAGGGCTTACTTGCTTTGCCAATATGCCTTTAACTAGTCCGTGTTCATTCATACTTCTCACGCCATATGAAGTTTGATATTGTCATTATGCCCCCTTTTTCTTTTTGAACAATTTAAATGCAAATTATAAGCTGATAATAATATGACACACTTTGGAATTGCAAAATCGGTACCCAACATGGAATAGATTTGTAAATCATTATGATAATTAGTGGTGGTTTGGTTAGAATTTGGCCACCAAAGGTGATGGATTAGGCTCTCTTGCTCTGTATAGAAAGACGGGCGGGAGGAAGAGAGTTAAAGGAAGTTGTATCATATTACAATGTCGGTATTCAGGATGTCGGTATTCAGGATATTTAGGAAGTTTGTATTTAATTATGAGTAGGTAATCTTTTAGATAGAGATTGTATTTTATACTTTCCTAAAAATAAGTAACTTATTTGTCAAGCCATAGAATATTAGGGTTGTCTATATACTTGGCATGAATGATCAATAGAGCCATGGGAAGCAGTAGGTGAATTGCCTCAAAAATTCTGATTGCAAGAGACAACCGAAGTGAGATAGGGATGGCATTTGCGGTTAAAGAACCCAATAATATGGTTGAAAAGGGTGCATGCAAGATATGTGGTCGTTATGGTCATTACGAGGTCGTATGCTATGAAGTCATCGGATATCCCCCGGGATGGGGTCTCGTGGATGTGGATGAGGGGTCCAAGGTGGGCGCAGCATGGGCCGAGGAGGCCGGTCTAATGGTAGGGGGAGAACAGGCCCAGGACAAGGAACAACAACAGCAGCAATCCAGCACGAGGCAGCCCAAACGTAGCAGCAGGAACTGACGGGCCGAGACTTGAGAGCAACGGAGATGCTGGCTCTATGAGTATTCTTGGGCTCAACGCTGATCAGTTTCAGCACTTGTTGAGCCTGATCGATGGGCCTGCATCCGATTACGAAAAACTCTTAGGGAATATGCGTTTGATGCTTGACAACGGTGCCTCAGCTCACATGGCTGGTGACATCATTTTGTTGAATGAGATTACAAAAATAGCTCCGGTGACAATTGGGCTTCCAATGGAACATACACCTTGGCTAGTGAACAAGGATCGGTGGCCTTGGGAAAAGGATTGAAATTGAAAATTGTGTTATATGTGCCAAAGCTGAATTGTAACCTTGTGTCTATACCTAAGTTGTGCAAACAATTGAATTGCTCAATGACATGCTTTGATGACTTTTGTGTGATACAGGACCGCACTTCTAGTACTCTGCTTGGAACAGGTGAGCAAAGAGAAGGGGTTCATTATTACAGGAGGTTAGCGTCAAGTCAAGTTAATGCGATGAATACAAAGGGTTTGTGGCATCACCGTCTTGGGCATCTATCAAGTGATGTACTTTCCTTGCTTCCTAGTCATTTAGGTGTACTTGTTGGTTTGCATACAGATAAAGAAGAATTGTGTGAGATATGTTTGCGTGCGAAACAAACTTGAAATAAATTTCCTCTTAGCAACAATAACGCAAAGGTTGTGTTTGATTTAATTGATTGCGATATTTAGGGTCCATATAGAGTTCCTTCATCCTGCGGAGCACACTATTTTTTAAGTATTGTGGATGATGCTAGTCGGGCCACCTGGGTATATTTGATGAAGGATAGAATCGAGATAAGTAAACTCCTAAAGGGTTCGTAATTATGGTCAAAACCCAATTTGACAAAATTGTTAAGGTAGTTAGGAGTGATAATGGGAGTGAATTTTCTTCTAGACCAATGCAAGAATTTTATTATGAACATGGAATTTTGCGTGAAAGCAGGTATGTTGACACATCTCAACAAAATGGGCAGATTGAATGTAAGCATCGCCACATCTTGAATGTGGCGAGAGCTCTTAGATTCCAAGCAAACTTGCCTATCCAATTTTGGGGTGAATGTACACTCACCGCAGCCTACTTGAGAAATCAGACTCCTTTCAAGTTGCTAAAAGGGAAAACGCCTTATGAAGTTCTTTTTCATTGCAAACCATCCTATGAAGAGATGCATGTTTTTGATACATTATGTTTTGCACGAAACAGTCCAAGAACCAAAGATAAATTTGCTCCCTGAAGTAGAAAGTCTATGTTTCTTGGATACCCTTTTGGTAAAAAGGGATGGAAAGTGTGTGATTTAGAGGCTCGGGAAATATTTGTTAGTAAGGATGTGGTCTTCCAAGAAAATATTTTTCTCTTTGCTCCAAGTATGATTCAAGCTATCGATGATGATGATTCTATGCTGAGGCCCACCGTGCTCGGGTTTGACAATGATGATTTCCTTGCTTTGGGCCCAAATGCATCAGCTGTGGACTTGGAGACTTTGGCCAGCCAGATAGCAAGCCCACCATATAAAAAAGAAAGAGGAAACGAGGATCTGGGCCAGGCCAAGATCTCCCCTCACGGCTCAGTGGACAACAGCGCGCGACTCATCCCGGGTGAGGACAAAGGCCCAAAGGAGTTTAGGCTTGACCAGACGTCCCTGCCTTCATGGAGAGGGGGAGAATAGGGCCTAATGGTGATCTGGGCCCAGCCACCTACACAGAAAATACGAGCTGCAAAACTATTGCGACAGAAGCCCATTATGACCCAGTCGCAACAGGTCCTTAGTCCAACACGCAGTAGCCATCATCTCAGTCCACTTCAGCTCTGGTCCCACACAGTTCCTGTACTTCCCGAGCTTGAAAGCCACCGGCCCGACTTGATGATTACGTGTGCTACAACGCTCAGTCAAAGGACCCCTTCTCGATCGCTCACTGGCTTCAAAAGGAATCCTCAGGTGTGCCTTATCCCATAGCAAATTATGTGACTTGTGCAAATTTTTCTATTTCGCACCAGAATTTTCTAGCTGTTATAGCCAAAGTGATAGATCGTCGACACTATCATGAAGCTGCCAAGGACCCTTGCCAGCGGGCAACCATAGGGGAAGAAATTGAAGCCCTAGAGAAAAATGGTACTTGGACGCTTAAGGACTTGCCAGTAGGAAAGAAACCAATTAATTGCAAGTGCGTCTATTGTGTG
Organism: Selenicereus undatus; assembly: GCA_017589665.1. NCBI lineage: Eukaryota > Viridiplantae > Streptophyta > Magnoliopsida > Caryophyllales > Cactaceae > Selenicereus > Selenicereus undatus. The sequence goes on along the minus strand of JACYFF010031954.1, from coordinate 85,078,858 downwards.
AAATACAATCAAGATGGCTCCATTCAATGGTTCAAGATTCGCCTTGTTATCTGGGGTGATCATTAAGTGGAAGGACTTGATTATAATGAAAAATTTGCACATGTGGCCAAGATGACTAGTGTACGTTGCTTTCTTTCAGCGCCAGTTTCAAAGGGACGGGAGTTGCGTCAACTTGATGTCAACAACGCCTTCCTTCATGGAGATTTAGAAGAAGAAGTTTTCATGACTCTACCACATGGATTTACTTACAGCAACCCTAACAAGGTGTGTCAGCTTCAAAATCACTATATGGCCTTCGTCAAGCACCACGACATTGGTTCATAAAATTGTCTTCCAAATTGCACGAATATGGCTTTGTTCACTCTTATGTGGATTATTCTTTATTCACTTGTAGAAAAGGAGATACGCTTCTATCCCTACTTGTGTATGTTGAAGATATTGTTCTCGCCGGAAATGATAGTTCGGCATGTCATGACTTCAAGGACTATTTACATACATGCTTTAGCATCAAAGACCTTGGGCGTTTGAAATATTTTCTTGGGATAGAGGTTGCTCATGGGCTAAATGGCCTATTTCTTAGCTAGCGCAAACGCGCTCTTGAAATTGTCAATGAGTGTGGTCAATTAGGTGCTAAACCTAGTGCTTTTCCCATGGAAGAAAATCACAAACTTGCCTTGGCTACCGGACCGTTCTTGGTTGATGCTGGGCAATATCGACGTCTTATAGGTCGACTGATTTACCAGACCATCACTTACCTCGACTTATGTTATGTGGTTCACATACTTTCTCAATTTAAGCAAGCCCCACGAGAGCAACACATGGTTGTTGCATATCGTGTCCTTTGCTATATCAAAGACACACTAGATTGTGGTGTTGTCCTTCGGGCCCAAGGAGATCTTACTCTGGTTGGTTATTGTGACTTTGACTGGGGCGCATGGCCCCTAACACAACGTTCATTGACCGAGTATTCGATGACACTAGGAGGCTCTCCAATTTCATGGAAAACAAAGAAACAAACAACTGTCTCTCGATCTTCTACCAAGGCCGAGTATCGTTCGATGGCGGCAGTTACAAGTGAGTTAGTATGGTTGAAATCTCTACTTGCCTCCCTTGGGATCTTTCACCAACATCCTATGCACTTGTTTTGCGATAGCCAGGCTGCACTTCATATAGCCAACAATCCGATTTTTCATGAACGCACAAAACACTTAGAAATTGACTGTCATGTTGTCTAGGGACACCTTCATTCTGGTGACTTGGCACTCTCTTACATTGCATCCAAGATACAACCTGCAGATATTTTTACCAAGACACTTGGGACGAAGCAATTTCAGTATCTACGTAGAAAGTTGGGCATGGTGAATCTGCCTGCACCAATTTGAGGGGGAGTGTTAAAGAAAGTTGTATCAGATCAGGAAGTTGGTGTTCAGGATATTTAGGAAGTTTGTACTTAATTATGACTAGGTAATCTTTTAGATATTGTATTTTATCCTTTCCTAAAAATATATAACTTGTTTGTCAAGCCATAGAATATTAGGTTTGTATATATACTTGACATGAATGATCAATAGTGCCGTGGGAAGCAGTAGGCGAATTTCCTCAAAAATTCTTCACCCATTTCGTTTTAGCATAATTAGCCACCAATTTTTACTGTATTTGAGTTCTAATGATGATTTTGGCTTAATTCCAGTAGTTCTGATGGCTAAGAATTGGCTTGTGGAGGAGGAATTACAGCACGTGGGGAGGAACAAGGCAAGAAAATGACAGAATGACTGATCAACAGCTTTTGATATCTTTAAGCCTCCATTTGGATCTTGGAAAGTTTGATAGAAAGAAAAAAATTTGAAAAATAATTTTTTTTTCTTGTGTTTCATTTAAAGAAAATCACAAAGAAAAAAATATGAAGGAAAATTAGGTGGAAGAATTGTTAGAAACAAGTGATAAAATTTTCTTCATAAACTTGTAAGGAAAGTATGGAAAAAGTTTCCAAAAGAATTCCCAACCTCCTCCAACCGTGCTCTGCTTAGATGATATCAACACAATTCAAGTAATTTATCAACATACAAATTTTTCATCCAAATTCTTGTATTTTTTTCCCCAATCCAAACAAGAGAAAAAAACTTTCTTCCTATTTTTTCTTTCCCATAAACTTTTCTTTTCATCCAATTTTCTAAAGACCAAACAGAGACTAATAACTGGGTGTATGATGAATTATACTCCCTACATGATTCAACAACTTGGCCTTTCATCGACTTAAGGTGTGATTGTCAGAAGAATGGACAACCTGATGGCTGATAAGGATTAAGGCAAGAATTACCTTGTGTTTGAATTCTAAGTTTTTCTCATTGGGAACTGTCGAGCCATCATAGATGACCTAAGGCAGCATGAACTCATAAAAGAAAGAGATTAGCGCCAGAGGAGCAGGATGAAGTCGACGATATGGTGACGACGATGAGGACGACTTTATAAGAGACAGAATGGCTCCGGAGATCTTGGTAAACATTGGCGAGTGATACTGCTTTGAAGCATTGGTTAGGGGATGGGAGATTTATGGAGTAGAGAATGAATTTGGGGGTTAGGAGGTTCACATGTCGAAAGGTTTAAAGCTTTTTTTGTATAATTTCTTTACTAGGTAAAGCTCTAGCTATTGGATTGTCTATATCCTGACATGTCAATGCATGCTTTTAGAATGCAACTTCGCAGTTTTGGGGGCAACTACAGAGGAGCTCACCCTCACAAAGCATAGTGCGTTATGTTGAGTTTAGCTCACTTTGTTGCGAGCTTGCCCAAGCCCAAGCTTTCTTGAGCTTTTCTTAAGTCAAAATTTTCAAACTTTTTCGCATTGATCTAGGCCATGAGTTTGTACAGGTCAGCGGGATTTAAAAAAACCTAAATGCAAAATGCATCATTTGTGAGCCATAAATTGATTTCTTTACCATTCTAAATAGAATAACTAACTTTTAGAACTATCTAAATTATAGTATAAAGCGTATGTATGCTCTTGAAAGTGAGAGATAACACTACCCATTAAAAACGCGACTAGCAAATTCTCACAATTCGAGAAGTTAACTTTCTTTTTGAAAGGTCAAGCTGGTGAATTAATTCATTTATAAAGACTCCATCAATAAGCAACTATTCACAACCAGGGGACAAGCCCTGAGCCAAACCTGCTCTAACCCAAAAGATAAATAATCTAAGACTAAATCAAAATCAAAAAGTCAAGAAAGTAGGCATATGTGCTCCCCAGATGAGTAAGAGGCAATCGGGCTCGGTTATGATCTTCTGGTAGTTGTTCTCCTTGCTAATTGGATTCTAAAGAAAGCTGTCTTTGCCTTGACAACATTGATAGGCGATGAAGCTTTAATTCTCTTGACTGCAGCCGTAATCACCTCACCCAAGTCATTATTGGCCACAACCCCAAGACCAGTCCACCCTTTTTCCTGGATAGATGCATTTGTGTTATGTTTAATTACACTTACTGTTGGAGCCTGCTATGCAACACTCAATGCTTGCTTCTTGGTGTTATAAGAACCAGAAGCATTAAGCTAGCCCATCTTTTCAAGCTCAAGCACCATCCAGTGAGTACGGTTCTTAATAAGGGTCATAAGTACTTTATTCCAAACAAAGGTGAATTAAATACGACTAGACCAAATTTGCCATGCAAACATTAAGCAAAACATGAAAGAATCATGTGAAAGCTCTTTATTCTAGGCAAGAATTAATTCTTTAGGGGTGCTTACTTCAGCTTTGATATGCAAAGCTTTGTCATCTACTCTATCCTACGCGTCCTTGATTGCCATACAATAAAAAACGTTGAGGGTCTTCCATCTGATCTTCAAATCTACCACAAGTCCTAAACTATGTACTGCGGTGAAGGTTGCTTGGCAGGAAGAACACCTATACACCACTTCCACCAAAAGTGGTTGGCTTTGGGCAAAATACTTAAATCTCCATTGGATAGGCCTAAACTTATGAAATCATCAAAGTTCACTACGGACCCAAACAAGTATACCAACTTCACTATATACACGCCCCACCTGTTCGAGAAAGCCCATACCTGCGATTCTTGAGGGAGCCTTTAGGTTAAAGGAATAGAATAGATAATTTACTTGTCTCTATCATTGTATAGTTGATCACTCATATCAATCCTCCCAGAAGGAGTTTCCATATCAATAGGGTCACAGTCCTTATTAGTTTCAATATTGCTACGACAAACTAGTAGAGGTTGCCGGCTTACCTACTCCGTCAATAAACTAGGTGTCATACCAAATGTTAATCAAGCTGTCATTCCCTCCCCCCACCCTTCCCCCGACAATATCAAGCCTTCGTTGAGGAGAGCCTTGGTAGATCAAATTCCCTACCAAGAGAAACGTGGTGTATATCTAAGAGAAGAACTCAAAAAGTCATTTCTAGAGAAATATTTAGCTTTAAGAACATTACTAAGAACTAAGCTCTCATCTTGTATGATCCTCTAACGTCGCTTAACAAGTAAAGCATCATTAAAAACATCAAGCTTATCAAACCCTAATCTATCAAGATGCAACCTGTTATTTAATCATGCGTAAGTGATTTTCAATATATTATTAGTCATGATTATAATGTCGATCAGAGCAGTGACCCATGCAACTTGTGATGAGCATGGATGATCTCAAGTGTTCTTGAATACCAAACTTGTGGTTGATCTTTGATTAAGGATTGAATTGGATGACAATATTGATTATCTCTTAATTTAGAGGAATTCTTGATCATCTTGTTTAACATGTGAATGGCTAGTTGCTGTTATATGAGTTAAACATCTGTATGTTGACATTTAGGAGAAATTTAAGATCACATGGCGTGGTGTAAGGTACTGTAATTAGCATGAAGAATGCTTACTTGTGGCTTGAATGAATAAAAATGTAATTAATGGATAACGCGAGGATTCTGGTATTTAGAATAATTGTTAGATTAGGGATTGAATAACTTGATTGCATTGGATAGGTAAGTACATTTCCGAAAGACGGTCGGAAGTTTTAGTAAGCGAAGTTCAATTAGGTTGTGAGACGTATTTGTCCTGAGTCATTAATGTGTAAGGCCTTAAATAAGGAATTAATTCAACAATTGTTATAGCAAAAACCTATTGTTAGGAGTCAAATTGAAATTCGATACAAGTCCAAGTACAAGAAAAAATCAATCTATAAGAAGAACCGAAGTTGCTAAATATCAGTTGCTTAAGTGGGATGGAATTCTTTGGGTGTACCAAGTCATTTGATGAAGAATTAATTAATCGGTTTTGCTAAACATAGCCCTAAAGGCGACAAAGAAAAGGTATACAAAATCTTGCCTTGTATATGTACATATGTGTGTATATATATACATACATACATACATATATATATGTGTGTGTACACACACACACACACACACACACACACACACACACACACATATATATGAATATATATACACGTATACATATATATGTATGTATACACATACACACATGCGCGCGCGCGCACACATACACACACACATATATATATATATATGTATGTATGTATGTATGTATGTATGTAT
>JACYFF010031954.1:85007944-85068302 GCA_017589665.1 Selenicereus undatus | reverse complement strand
TAGCCCCAATGGGGGCTAGGGGCCCCTGAGCACAGCCTCATGGTTGGTCGGTCGCTACGCTCTTAGCCCCAATGGGGGCTAAGGACTCCTGAGTACGACCTCATGCCCGGTCGCTACACTCTTGGCCCCAACGGGGGCTAAGGACCCCTGAGCATGACTCTAGGGCCGGTCGCTACACTCTTAAGCCTCAGGGAGGGCTAAGGGGCACGCGGTACGACCTTATAGCCTTTCATAACATATTAATGCAAATAAATAAGTGCAAAGAGGCTAGTCATATAAGGGCCTTTCATTACGACAGCTAGACCAGTACAATCACAAAACAATAATACAACGAAAACCCCCCATGCCCACCCTCATCGATCGACAAAGGGGGAGAGGCCTGACCCTCCACTCTGAATTCACTGCTAGATGTCTTTGAGCTTGTCCTTAATGAACAGCAGCCAGGCTTCAATAACATCCTATCTCAATTTTCGTAGGTCTAACATCAGGCTCTCTCCGGTCTCCATCTTAATGAGTTGCAGCCTGGTCATGTTATTGATCACCATCGCATAGAAGACAACTTACACCATCTCAGGGATATGGGTAGCATTTGCAAACTGCATGGCCACGATGTGGTCGAACTTGGGGCAGTAGACCGAGAAGTTCCAAGGGAGCAGATGTGAACGAAGGCTCGACGTCTCCTTCTTGGACCAGGGAAGGTTGTCCCTAACATACTCCGCTGCCTGCACGGTGTCCCGAAAAAAAGGAAACGAGGGCGTCCTCCCTCTAAAGGGACAGCCCATGAGCATAGGGTTTGCTAAGGAATCCACTGGATGAGCGGCCTGGGCTCTTCAAAGCCTTTGATCGTTGTCCCTGAGCTAAGCTTCCATAGGGCCCCAGTCCAACTTTCGCATGGCCCATATCACGACATCCATGGTAAGCCTGCAGGAGAGGTCCAATTCGGCGGCATCATCTATAACCATGATGTAAAAGATTGTCGGCACCATCTCCGGGAGGTTGGAATCATGTGCGTATCGCCTCGCCACCTCGAGGTCAACACGAGGGCACAGGTCGTGGTAGTCCGAGGGCAGCGGCCTGGGGCCCGGGTCCGAGGGATCCTTCAACGACCATCGAAAGTGGTCATGGATGTACTCGGCCGCCTGCTCGGTGTTGGCAAAATTGGGAAAGAGACCCCGATCCATTTTCTTTCTCTTCTCTCGTTTTTGCCCGCAAAGGAAAGTATGAATTCCTATGGAAATTACACCATCCTTCATAGGGAAAGGGACCAATGTTTGAGGGGGTGCAACTCCTGAAGGGAGTAGCCAGCCACCCCAACCTCGCCATGTGGCTCTCAAAACCTGAAGTCTTGACTTAAAAGGTAAAACGCAAGCATTCTTTAAAGCCAAATCATGCAACACGGAGTGGCATTCAAGGCAGAAAAGGGACGATTCGTCATGTCAAAGAAATACACTTTGATTATCAAAAGCCCCCACGACGGGGGGCTAAAAAAAGGCGATACAAGAGAAGATTCGAAACAAAACTAAGGCTACTCCTCGTCACAAGCGGGGGCCGGGGGGTCGTTCGATCTAGAGCCCCAAGGACCATGGACTTCCACTTCATCGGCCGGGCATTGAAGCTATGCTTCTCTCAGTATGTGATCGACACAGCCCACCCAAACTTCGAAATTTAACCACCTCAAACCCACCAGGGCCTATTTTAGACCCTTGGCCATAAAACCATGCACTACGCCCAGCTCGACGGCCTCGTTCAACAACATGACATAGAATGTCGCCTGTACTATTTCAGGGAGCTCACAGTCGGTCGTCGCGCCCTCAGCTTCGGACAACAAAAAACATGGACATAGGGCATGGAAGTCTTCGGAAAGGGGACGAGGAGGACGCCACGCCCTTCTCCAGCACCAGACAAAGGACTTCCGCACATAATCGGCCATCTCCCTAGTGTTGTAAATAGGAGGGAACGCCATAATAACAAGGGAAAACAGGTGTGCCGATCGCTCTCTCTATACTATATACCACTTCCCCTGGAAAGATGAATACCCGAACATCCTATGTAGGAGAATGAAGTTGTATTTATAGAAGGGGGATAGGGAAAGCTGGAGATGGAACAAAATCCCCAGAGCCTAATGGCCAATCCACCTCAAACACGTGGTCATCCAGTCTATACAAATTGAGACCAGTACGAGTAAAGTAACGACAATTTAGAAGGATATGAAAGCATGGCTTTTTATTACTGTTGGGATAGGCAGTACATAAAAAAAAAAGGAGAAAAGCAAGAGCATTAGTAGGGGCAGGCCGTGCATTCATAGGCTTAACGCCCTCCACCCCTGCTCGCCACCATCATAGGGAGAGGTCGCCCTCTCAAGGGCTGAGCCCTCATTCGTCAGCTCCACCTCCAAGCCCTCTTCTTGTCGACCAGCCCTCGACCTCTCCCCTGATCCGGCCTTTGGACGGAATCGAGTTTTGAAAATCCGGTCACCATACAGCCAGACCCACGATTCGAAGGTGCTCCAATGGAGCTCCAAGAGTGCTGACTCCAAAGAACGAAGTGCTCGTCCTTGCAAGACCCTAAGCCTTTCAGCCTCGTCCAGAAGCATCGCGTAGAAGATCACCTAAGGCAGCTTCGGGAGTTTGCACTACTCGGCGGCTTTCTTAGCCACAACCAGCTCAAAGCTCGGACATAAGGCCTGAATGTCTTTCGGGAGAGGAGACGGAGGGAAGGCAACCCCACGTCGGTCCCACGCAAAATGGCTAGTGACATACTTGGCCATCGACTTAGTATCAAGAGAGCACAGGAAAGCCATGAACATCGAATAACGATTATTACTGAATAAGGAAGGATGAAACACCCTCTCCTTGATAACTGCCTTTTATAGTAGAGGAAAAGACAGTTTCATAAAGCTGTTGTCCAGGCCTCGAATCCTGTGAAGCTACAGACGATGGCCCCTAGGCCGTCCGTTACAAGAGCCCGATTTTCGAAGCACCCGAGATGCATTCCGACCATTGAAAGTCCTCCATATTCTACCTGACTACTCGCCTAGCTTGATGTACAGGTAAAATGTGGGGGGCTAAGTGATTGGAGAAAAATTCGATTTTTCCTAAATAGGCCTAACCGAGTCGGACCCATTGACAAGACCTATATCTGGGATAATGGCCCCTAAGATCTCCCTCCCTACGGGCTTCCCCGGGCCCATATTTGAGATAAGGGGCCCTGGGACGCAACCCTAGGGGCTCCCCCTAGGCCCCTTCCATACTGAGACCGGCGACCCACGCGGGCGCTCTAGGTAAGATTACTGTTTTACCCTTTTTCAAAAAGATTATAAATAGTCATCTATCTTTCTCAGGAAAAGGGTTTCCACGCAGATACACTGAACTCTTATTGTATTCTCTGTCTCTTTTGACCCTTGACTTAGACCCTGAACTGACTTGACCATCGGAGAGGCGTTCTCCGGTCCACAACCCGAGGTTGCCCTTTTTGCAGGTGGCGTCGTTCTAAGAAGAGGACGTCAGGTGTTACGCGCCAGCTGTTAGATAAACCCGTTTGTTCATCCCACGTCATCATCAACCGTACCTTAGAAATTTCTTCCAGAATCAATATATATATATATATATATATACACACACACACACACACACACACACACACACATATATATATATATGTATATATATTTATTGCAAATAATAATTATGCACAAAAATCTTATCCCAATCATAAAAATTCTATATTCTTAAATAAACTCTAACTGCTCACCAAATACCACCTAAGCAGTCAATCTCTGCCAACCCCTCCTACCCCTTAATTACTGCACTTCTTCCCTATTTTAGAACTCCCACATCTATTGAAAATGATGAAAACTGGACATTTACACACTTCAGAGCCCTTAATTACTTTTCAATGTGAGATTTAACAACTTCTCAAGCAAAGGATTCTGCCCAAAAATCCAAAACTTGCAACACCGAGTTTCAATAACCCCTCAAATAACAAATTCTTCCATAAAATGTAAGATCTGCGCTCTGATTCCAGCTTTTTGATCCAAGCCACAGTGAAGTTGAGCTCGATTTCAAATGCAAAGGATCCATCAATGGAGGCCTGGAGGCTCCACACCCACCAAGAGCAGCTGAATTGGGTAGTGAGTATCTTGGGTTTTGGGTTGGACACGTGAGAAGATAAGGCGAGAAGCAACAATTGGGGAGAGGGGGTTTTGGGTTTGAGCAGCTAAAATGGGGGTTGGGGTTCTACGTTTGAGTAGCAACATTTTTGGGGAGGGGGTCCGTGCTAGGAACGAATAATTGGGTAGGGGGTCTGGGTTATAATTGGGGTAGGTGGGGTTCTATGTTTTGAGCAGCAACAAGATTCTAGTTGAGTATAATTAAGAAAATAAATTATTAATATAGATACCTCTTATCTATCTCCCTTATGGAGACATTTAGTAAAATCTTTAATTAATTAAGCTAGATTGTCTGCTAGATTAATCAAATAAGATTACTCAAAAGTCTAAGTTCCCAAAAGTTTAGACGACCACGTTGAATCTCATTAGTGGGTCATTTACTTGGTAGTGAGTCATTAGAATCAGGGATGCATAATTTATAGGTGACCATGTGAATCAAGCAAGATAAAGTGATATGAAAGTTTACAAAGTTATAAAAAAAACTATAGCTAAATGGAACCCATTTTAGAGTGGGTTCCCTAAATTAAGTATCCATAATTATTCAATAGGTGTAAAATTCAGATAAGACTAATACGTAAGGAGAGAAATAAATTGGATAATTCCATGTTAGCTATCTAATGCTATTCTGTTCGAATTAAGATGAGTTGATATTAGGCTAATAGCTGAATGAAGGGGGAAAAGGCATAAGCATGAGTAGAGGGGAAATTTTCATGAGATTAAAGGAGATTAGAAACTTCGATAGGCTTTAATTTTCATAGTTGCTGTCAAAAGTTGACCACTTTGAGTAAGAGATTTCACTAAATGATTAAGGGAATAGGATGAGGAGGACTTATCAAGGGAGTTGAATATTTGAAAGGAATGTTTGTTTTATATATATGTGGAAATTCTACTTAGCATGTGAGAAAATTTTACAACAATTGGTGACTTACATGGTAGAGGCAAAATACAGTTGGGACTTAAAAACTTAATTAACTTATTCATTTCATCTGCAAAAGTAATGAAAAGGGAAAAGAACAAGGGAAACCCTCATTCCCCAAGAAATCAAAAGTATTAAAGCTCACGAATTTTCTAAAGATGTTATGAAATAAAAAGAAGGGGGATGTTAAAGCATAAAGACTTACAAGATTGAATCTTTATGGAAATAAGGTTCTTAGAAATTGAAGAACCAAGTGATTTAGCTAAGAGAATAAGTGAACTAATAATGGTACGTTATTGCTTGTACCTTTTATTGAAAACAATTGTTCAACTAAAACTAAAGTACCTTAGATAATAGTTTTGTCATATATATTACCATAAAACTATCTATGATTAATTGGCTATGCCGTATCAATTATTATTTCTAACTTAGCTAATGTTATAGCCACAATTCAAAGTTTATATGTCATAGAACTCTGCTTACTAATAGAGGAATCACAAGCCATAAAATATAGAGCTCTGCCTGTGAGCAAAAGAATCGAAGCTCATATGTTACATAGCTCTGTCAGCAGGAAAAATAAATAAATCAAACTTCACATGTTACAGAACTTTGTCAATAGGTAGAGAAACCAAAGTTCATAGCCATGCCAACAAGCAGAAAAATCACATTATAGAACGCCATCAATAGACGAAGGAACCAAAGTTCATATATCTACCAATAGGTGGAGAAATCAAAGTTTGTATTTATTGAACTCTGTCAACAAGTGGTGGACCCAAAGTCTATAGCTCTGTGAATATGCAAAGAAATCAAAGTTCATATGTTAGTTACAGAATTCTGTCAACGAGCGAAGGAACCAAAGATCACGGGTCTACCAATAGGCCAAGAAATCAAAGTTCACATTACTCTACTAGTAAGCAGAGGATCCAAGGTTCAGAGTTACATAGCTCAACCACTAGGCAGAAAAGACAAAGACCATATGTAAGAGAGATCTACCAGTCGACGGAGAAATCACAATTCATATTATAGTTTATGTTTCTGTCTTTTAACAGAATATCTGAAGTTCAAAGGTTGTATTGCCCTGTCATAAGTTTACCCATTTACATGTTACGGTTTATATGTTTCAATTATGGCTTGTGATTCTGTGCATCTCTTTTTATATATAGATCTGTTACTATATTTTGCTCATTACATGATGACATCTTAAATGAATTTTAATAGATATGTAATTTATAAATTCTGTATATAACAGTATAAGCCTATCTTAAAATAATGTACATGGCTTTAGCTCATTTTTCTATTTGTATGTGCCAAGATCCTAGGAACAACATTTGGAAACACAACTGATCGATATCGAAAATATGCATCATTTTAGGGTCATTTGATAGCTTTTCCTAGGGGATTGTGCGTTTAAGTGTATAATTTGTACCTTTTTTTCTATTTTACGCTCGAGTATGCTTCTTTGATGCATTTTGCAAGTTTTAAGACCATTTGACTCTATGTTCATGTTGGCACATTTTGACTCACCATGGTAGTATCCCTATTCCATATGCTCGTGGTGTAAAGGGGAAAAGAGGATATCGGAGTTAGCAGTCACCACAGACGGCTCGTGGTGAACTGAAAACCGTGAGCCTCTTCATCTTCCTTCATCGTGCGACTGAGAATGCTCGAGTTCGTGTATTTGAAGGCATCCTCGGCTGAAAGCAAAGGCATCCCCACTCATCCAATGACTTATTTCTCTTATTAGCTTAGAATTTTATAATCACTTTGGAGGAGCAAAAAGAGGATTTGAAGGAAGAAATCGGCAAGTAGATGCTCGAAGATTGAAAGATCATTGAAGAACCTCTATAGATTGCTAACCATACCCTTCCTCTTATTTCTTTTTAAACTCTCGCCAATTTGATTTAGATAATGTTTAATTTGAGCAAGAGTGGGTAGTTTACATTAATCTAGGGATTTGCTTGCCAAAACATTGATATTGGATCCTTAATTCTATTACTTGTGAGAAATCTATCTTGGAGTGATTTTGTTCTATCTTGTGATTGAATTGATGTGAGTGAGTTTGGCCAAATTTGTTTGCATATGTTAGATAGTTGAGTGATGTACCTAAATGAGGAACACACTATCAGACCAACAAGATTAAACTTGATTTAGTAATTCTTGAAAGAGAGTTGCATGTTGAGAGGAGACATTAGCAATCAAAACCGATGACCTAGATTACAAGAACATTTGAAAGAATGACAATTGAATTAGTATAGGCAATTAGATTTATTTCGAAAGAAATAATTCAATTAAGTTAGATTGTATTCCTTTGAATAATCCAAACTAGAAAAGAGCAGATGCTAAATGTAATGATCCAACTCTTTGCTTGCCAAAACAAATCCCTAGATGCTTTTCTTTTATTGAATTTTCAAACTTGATGTTTAATAGTCAATTAGCGTAGGTGAAACAACCCATTAAAAACTTGTTTGCTTAGCATTTTTAGTAGGGTATAACTCAATAGATTACTTTGGTCCCTGAGGATGATACTTAATTTAGATTACAACACCTTGAGCTTGCAGGACATGTCAAGTTTTTGGCACCATTGTTGGGAACTAATTTGTCAAATGTTGATTTAAACCTAGAGAATTGACTAAACACTTTTCTTTTCTTTTTTTTTGTTTTTTAACTTTTTGATTGCTTTGGTAGTATTTGTGTTGGTGCTTGCAGGAGATTTTTTCCTTTTATACGAAGTCCATTTCCATACGAATCCGGTCATGAGGTTGAAAGGGCTTTTCATTTAAGGAGGAAGAAGCAAAGGCTAGAGAAGAAAAGGTGCAAGGCCCTTGATGCTTAACATACAATGGCCAATGGCGTGGGACACTAAAGAAGGACACTCTATGATTTCGTTACCCAGGGAGTCCAAGGCATCCCCTCTAGTATTGCCTAACCAACTGTGGAGGCTCATAATTTTGAGCTTAAACCAGCACTTATCCCCATGGTTCAACAAGCACAGTCCGATGGTGCTCTAATCCAATACCCCAATCTGCACCTCTCGGGCTTTTTGGAGGTGTGTGATACATTAAAGCTCAACAAAGTCTCTACCAATGTCATTTGCTTATTTCCCTTTTTACTAAAGTATAAGGCACAGGCATGGCTCCATTTGTTGCCTCCCGGGTGCATCACAACTTGGGATGAGCTCACTAGGGCCTTTCTTGCTAAATTCTTCCTACGTAGCAAGATGGCAAGCTTAAGGAACCAAATAACTACCTTTTCTCAAAGGAACGATGAGACACTTTCCAAATGGTGGGAGCGATTCAAGGACTTATTGCGCTTGTGTCCTCACCATGGGCTTTAAAAATGGATGATCGTGCAAACATTCTACAATGGAGTTACTCAACCCGTACAATCTACCATTGATGCGGTGGCGGGTGGTACTTTGATGAGTATAACAGAGGATTAGGCTTATAATTTGATTGAGGAGCTGACAGTCAATAACTTCCAATAGTCCATTGAGAGAGGCCAACCCAAACAGGTTGGAGGTAAGCTTGAAGTAAATGCACTTACTTTACTTTCTGTTAAAGTAGATGCTATGACCCAAAGATTGGATTATTTGAATGTTAGGCCCTGTTCTTTTCGTAGTTTAATGGACTCAACTCACTCCTTCCCCCCTTTCCCACATTTTCCCACACTTTAAAAACAATACTACTTCTTCCCATTCATACATATAACTATTATATTTCATATTTTGAAAAATTTTGTAATCTATGTAATTGTGTGTATGAATAATCTGATAATAATTTTGAAAAGTTTTATTTATTTTTCAGATGTTATGAAAATATTTACTAGTCGTGCCGGAAATTGTAGATGACGGAATTTTTGTTATATATATTGAAGAAATAATTATTTTGCTTTGTTAAGTAAATATTAGTTTTTTATGATTGGTAGATATTTTGGGTTTGATGCTTTATATGGAAGAGATGCTTAAATTTATTTATTTTTTTGCATTGGTTATGAAATATTTGATAGGTCATCAATTCGTGGATGATTATTTCTGTATATGTAACAGATTTATTTTTCGTTCATCGTAATTTATGGCCAAATTTGCAGATTTTTTTTCGGCATAATAAAGGAATATGTAAATTTCTTTGGCGCTATTTGTAATTCATGACAGTAAGTGCAGATGTATTATACGTGTATTCTGAACATATATTTTTTCCGTGTGCGTTAGTAACAAAATATTGGAAGTTCTTCACACAAATTGCAGATGATTGTTTTTCATGTGCTGAGGGCCTGTTCTTTTCGTTGGGAAATATGGACTGAAAAATAGGTGAAGTTGGTTGAGACTGGTAGAAATATATTAAAGTTGGTTGAAGTAGATTTTTTGTTGTTGAAGTAGGTTAAAGTGGGTATTTTTTTTTGTTGAAGTGAGTTGAAGCGGGTTGAAGTATGTTGAAATTGATATTTTTTTATTGAAGTGGGTTGAAGTGGGTTGAATTAGGTTGAATTGAGTTGAAGTTGGTTGAGTTTTTTTCCTATGACGAGAGAAGTTAGTTAAAATAATGAGAAATGGATTGAAATTGGTTGCAGTGGGTTAAATTTGGTTGAAGTTGGTTGAAGTTTGTTGAAGTAGATATTTTTTTGTTGAAATGGGTTGAAAGGAGTTGAAATAGGTTGAAATGAGTATTTTTTGTTGAAGTGGATTGAAGTAGGTTGAAGTGAGTTGAAGTTGGTTGAAGTTGATTGAATTTTTTTTTCTTTTGTATGATGGATAGAAGTTGGTTAAAATAGTGTGAAACGGGGTTGATATTGGTTGAAGTGAGTTGAAGTGGGTTGAAGTTGATTGAAGTGAGTTGAAGTGAGTATTTTTTTGTTAAAGTGGGTATTTTTTTGTTGAAGTGGGTTGAAAGGAGTTGAAGTAGGTTGAAGTGGTATTTTTTTGTTGAAGTGAATTGAAGCGGGTTGAAGTGCGTTTAATTTTTTTTTTTTGTATGATGGGTAAAAGTTGGTTAAATAGTGCGAAATGGGTTAAAATTGGTTGAAGTGGGTCGAAGTTGGTATTTTTTTTTATTGAAGTTCGTGAAGTGGGTTAGTGTGGATTGAAGTGGGTTGAGATTGTTAAATTCGGATTTACCAACGAAAAGAACAAGGCCTAAGCATATGCCCTTTTTTTTCGTTGTTTGTATTTGGTTAACATATGAAAAAAAATATATATCAATAAAAAATTTTACGAGTAATGAAAATTACAACTTTTTTGGGGTAATAATAGCCACGAAACAATATTTTGTACCTGAGTTAATACAGAAAAATATTTTTTCAGTCTAATTTTTTTTTTTCATCAGTAATTACTATCACAAATAAAAGATTATATTAAAAAAATAAAATACGTAACTTACATAAACTCTTCTACTTTATTCAACTCCTTCCAACTTCTTCCCACTCCTTCCCACACTTAAAGATAAATACCATTCCTACCCACTCCCACCCACTCCTTCCCCCCTCTCCCACTCAAACCCATCCAACACCTGTAATTTTCCAACGAAAAGAATAGGGCCTTAATGCTATAAATTCAACTGCCCCTCCCCCATGTGAAATTTGTGGTTCTGTTGACCATTTGACTATAAATTGCCAAGTTGGGAGTCCTTTTACCCAAGATACTAGTGACCAAGTCAATTATATCAACTACAATTCGAGACCGACCAATGACCCTTATTCCAATACCTACAATCTAGGTTAGAGGAATCACTAAAATTTCTCGTATAGGTGTAACCCTTCCAACATGCCCCAAATGAATGCTAGACCACCCCCCCGGTTTTAAAGGCCTCGCGTTCCCTAACAAGCTCTCTAAACGTCTAACTCAGAGGATATGATGGAGAGCATGCTTATGACACAATAAAAGCAAGATGATTACATAAAGCAATTAGCCTTTAAGGTTGATATGCTTATCACTCATAATAAGATAGTCCAAATTGCCCAACAAGCCAGGTCTTCGTCTGCATCCCCAGGAAGACTTCCTAGTGAGCCCCAACCTAATCTTAGGGAGCAATGTAATGCCATGATTTTGAGAGGGGGTGGGGGGGCTAACAACTTGAGGGGCCTAAAAGTTCGTGATGATGTGAGTTTGCATGATGATAAGAATGTTGTTGAGAACTAGGTGCTTGGTCCCTCAAATGATGTGCATGATGATGTTATGAAGGATACTAATGAGATTCCTAAAGACCTTAAACATACGTCGCCAAAACCCTACACTCCACCTTTGCCTTTTCCTCAAAGAATTGCTAAGGCTAAGCTTGATTTACAATTCGGGAAGTTTTTAGAGGTATTAAAGAAACTCTGCATTAATATTCTATTCACCGATGCTTTGTCTCAAATGTCTTCTTTTGCTAAGTTTTTGAAAGAAATTTTGTCTAATAAAAGAAAGCTAGAAGAGCATGAGACCGTAGCCTTGATTGAAGAATGTAGTGCTGCGATCCAAAATAAGCTTCCCGTTATGCTTAAGGATCCATGTAACTTCTTCATCCCTTGCTTGATAGAATGTGTGTATTGATCGTACTATGTATAATTTGGGCTCAAGTGTGAGCTTGATGCCCCTTTCTATACTTGAAAAGCTTGACTTAGGAAAAATGAAACCCACTACTATCTCCGTACAATTGGCGGATCATTCTGTAAAATGTCTTGTGGATGTTTTAGAGGATGTCTCCATTAAGGTTGGTGATTTATATGTGCCGGTTGATTTCGTGATACTTGAAATGGAAGAGGGTATGCACAACCCGATCATTCTTGGGAGACCTTTCTTGGCCACCACTGGGTGTTGTAGTGATGTGAAGAATGGTAAATTGTCCTTTGAAGTAAGGGTGATCATGTGTAGTTTAATTTGTTTAAAGCTTCTAAATTTCTTTCTATTTCTGATGAGTGCCATAGAATCGATGTGATTGATAATTTCTTAAGGGAAGAAGTCACTAACTATATTTCTAGTCACCCTATTGAGCATTGTATGTTGAATGATGGTACTTCAAAGCATGAGAATTCTGAAGTTGCCATGTGTGCTCCCTTCTTGGAAGCGTCCCCACAAGTTCCATCTTTCGTTACAAAGGTGGAAGAGCTCATGAGTAATAAGTCCTCATCTAATGAGGAGCGTGCCCCCAAGGTAGAGTTGAAACCTCTCCCTTCTTCTTTGAGGTATGAATTCCTTGGCCCAAACTCTACATATCCTGTGATTGTTAATGCTAATCTGAGTGCATCCCAAATTGATTCTTCACTTACAGTGCTTAGATTGTATTATAAGGCTTAGATTGTATTATAAGGCCACAGGATATACTATTGATGACTAAAAAGAAATTAACCCTTCTGTGGGCATGCATCACATTTTGATAGAAGATGACCACAAGCTCTCAATTGAGCACCAAATGAGGTCAGCCCTAACATGAAAGGGTGGTTAAGAAGGAAAATTTGAAATTGCTTAAAGTTGGCATTATCTACCCTATTTCTGATAGTAAGTGGGTAAGCCCGATCTATGTTGTGCTTAGGAAAAGGGGGATGACATTTGTGAAAAATAAGAATAATGAACTGATTCCCATTAGAACAGTCACAAATTGATGCATGTGCATTGATTATAGAAAGTTAAACAAGGCTACCCGTAAGGACTATTTTTTCCTTCCCTTCATTGGAGGACCCGATGGATCCTAAATTTTGGAATCGATCTCAGAACCGATCTAACCAGATTTAGATTCTCACCTGTCGGGTCCAAACTGATTCTAGGTTCAGAATTGGATACTCAGGGTTTTTGCTCATCCTTAGAGCAGTAGCAGCCAGTGCCACGCGAGGCACATGTGGGGCCTGCGAGGCACATGATGTGTCAGAGGCCTGCTTGCAGCCAGAAGAAATGGGGGGGGGCAGCTCGTGTGGGAGAACGTCTTGGCGTTTCTCCCCACGTGCCCCTTTTTTTGTCTTTTTTGTTTTTTCTTTTTTTTTTCTCATATTTAAATTATTAAAACAATATGTATGTTATGAGGTAGATCCATGACAAGTATTTTATTGAATAATTCAAATTGAATTTTCATTAGTTAAAGAAATAAAAAAATACAAGTTTTAAAACTGTAAAACTTTTACTGATGTGACAGATCAAAATTTCACAAACTAAAATTCTAACTGAGAATGCCTAATGCTCCTAGTGGGAAGGCTGGCAAACTGTGAATTGAAGAACCAAAAAGAAAGATCAGCTGTTAGTATTTTATCAGAGTTTTTCCTGTACTCGGCATTTCTAGCTCGTTGACGTCAGAAAATGGAAAATAATAAAAAATAAAAAATAGGTCCACTATTTCGTGGAGTTGCATCGCAATTTGCAAATTGCAACTACAGCATTGCGAAAGCGGAAGAGGCACCTCAAGGCCCCGATTCTCTCCTCAGTCGTCCCCCACCAACCAATCCACCGGTCTCTCTCTCCTCTCTTGGGCAACACTTGACCCTGATTTCTTCCAATTGGTACGCTAGACGTTCTCGCTTCGATTTCCTTCCGATTTTCTGTAATTATTGCCCATAATCACCATACCTTCAACTCCCTCCGCTATTTTCCTAATTTCTGTATTTTGTTTTTTTAGAGATTGCAAATTGATTCTTAATATTCATCGCAGCTTCTGATTCTTTAGACTTTTTCTAGCTTTGAATTCAATTCTGCTCTCATTTATCTGTTGCGTGTGATTTTTAGCCTTGGCTTTTGTTTTTTTTGTTTTTGTTTAGTTTGATTTCTTTGCGTGTTAATGGCGAGACACAATCTGAAGTATCGACCATCTGTTGGTCAATGGCTGCGATAGTCATTCTGAGACGTCTGCGTATTTTGTATCTTTTTATTGTAGGAAAACATTATTTTTAATCTTACTTTCTTCGGATGAAATCCCATTTTTCTTTCAAGTCGATTGCTTGAAATCTGCTGTGTTCCATTGAAAAGCAAGGCAAGGGTTTTGGGTGAAGATGGGTTTTCATCCGTTCTCCTTGTAGCTCACTGAATAGTTTTCAAACACATAAATCCACATGTTGGATTGGTTTGTTTTACCTTGCTTTGTATCTGTGAATGTAAAGAGTCCTAATTCCAGAATTTGGACTCCTTAGGATGCAAAGTTTCTGTGTTCTTGCAACTCTTATGCACTACTAGCATGATGCTGGGTTGTGTGTCCTTCGTAACTCAGTAACAAATTTAAGGGAGGGTAAAACAACACATTTGCAGCTTGCATGGTTGGATGTGATACTATTTTTGTTCCACCTGTTTAGATGCATTAAAATCAGTATGTTGGTTATGCTTGTAACTTTCTTGTATTGCTGGTGAAAGGGTTTTCCATCCCGTGAGATATGATATGAAAAAGTATGCACTGATAATTGACTGCTAATATATTTTTCAGCATAGATTTTCATGAATAGAATGTTAAATTGCTTCCTTAATGCCTGAATTTGGCTTTGAAAGATGAGAAATCATTGAGAATTTATCAGATTGTGCGTGGCCACAGTTAACAGGCCATGCAAGCCCGGAACCTGGTTTTGTGGTGAATCAGGCAATTTGGTCATCAAAATTTTCTTATAATCCTTCATGTGGGTAGTGATTTCTTCACCATATAGGAGACATAGTAGTTTTATGTCCTGCGCAAACAGATTTAATTGGGAAAGTCAACTACTTTTAAAACCAACCTCATGTAAATGTGATTTGCTGGGGATTTTTGCATAAGAAGTCACTCCTTATGATTAGTACAACTTCCTACATGAAACAGCAGGCACCAATCAAATTAAATGTGTCTTGATTCAGTGTTTTTGACTCTTTAGGATACAAAGTTTCTGAGTTCCTGCCATTGCTGTGCATTGCTAGGAATTAATGCTGGTGTGCCTGTCGTTTGTAATTCATTAGCAACATTAATGGGGGTTAAAAAGCATAAATATGCTGGTCACATGGTTGGATATTATGTTATTTGGTTTCCATCTTTTGAGATGCATCAACAAAGCTGTACTGTAATTATGTTTGTGACTTTCTTGTATAGACAGTGATAATGGTTTTAAATCCCTTGTAATATACATGTAAAAAAGTATGTATTGATTATTGACTGCTAATGGATGTATAATGCACAGCTTTGGTTAGGCAAAAACCAAATCTGCCAAAGCCTAGTTGGATGAAATCTTTTGTTACCGTTGTACAGTTTACGAACCCTTTCATCACAGAGTCCTCATCTTTGTTCTACCCGCTTTGTTATGCCCCACACACTCCCCTTGTTGAAATGTATGTACGAGTTGCAAGACTTTTGGCGATATTTAGTTCCTTTATTTTTTGTGGTTTTTGGTTTTGTCATCTCTGGAAAGGTGATCATATTACTATTTGTTTGATTATAGATTTTCTCAAGTCTCCAACTCAAATGCAAATTTCAACATAGATTTTGATGAATAAAATGTCAATTGTCATCACTTCCTTCAGCAGCTTTTTTGGTTTAAAAAAAAACCATAAATTTGACTGCCAAAGATGAGAAGTCATTGAGAATTTATCATGTTGTGCTTAAAAACAGTGAACAAGCTCTACAAGCCCTTAGGTTGGCCATTTGGTGGATTAAGCAGTTTGGTGGTTGTAATTTTTTTGTATACCTTTATGTAGGCAATGATTTCTTTACCATATAGGAGGCATGGTAGTTTTAGGTCGTTTTCATACGAACTTTGTTTATGCTGCTTTGATTTATATTGCCATAGTACTAATTTGCACATTGTAAAATGATTATTGTCTCAAACAAATCTTATTGTACTTATCATCGATAGTTTATGGTAGGGCTCTGCATAATGGTAAGATTGATGTCGGGGTGTGAACTGTGTCGGTGCAGGTTATATAGATGGCTTCTACTTTCCGTGCATTCTTGAACAGTCCAGTTGGGCCTAAAACAACTCATTTCTGGGGGCCTATTGCCAACTGGGGATTTGTCGTTGCTGTATGCTTCTTTACTCCTTTCCAAAAGATTACTACGTATTTTTGATGTCTAAGAACTCCAAATCAGTTTATATGCATTTTGTCTCTCAAGTATTGCTAGGGGCTTACTATTTGTGTTATTGATGGAGCTGATAGGGCCTTGTGGACATGAATAAACCCCCTGAGATGATATCTGGAAACATGACTGCAGGTTAGAATTGCTGGTTTTGTTGTCGTGAACTTCCTGTCTTAAGGATATGTTTCTATCTATACGGATTTTACATCACTTGCTGTTGTTGCAGCAATGTGCGTTTACTCTGGATTATTCATGAGGTTTGCATGGATGGTACAGCCCCGTAACTATCTGCTTCTGGCTTGCCATGCTTCAAATGAAACTGTACAATTGTACCAACTCTCACGATGGGCAAGGGCTAATGGGTAAGATTCTTTTAAGTATTCCCATACTCAGTAATTCCTGGAGTCTGCATGTCCCGAAATTTGTACAGGTTAGTTGCTCCTTGTTTCAGCCATGTGTTTCTCTTTCATTCTGTTCGGGACTTTTTTCTTTTTTTTGGGGGGGGGGGGGGCAGCGTGTGTGGAGGAAGCAGTTTTTTGCACCTCTGCTACTCAACCACATTCTGTGCATATATTTGGTTCACTGGATACTTTTCTCATGTTAGATTCAAGATGCTGGTGTGGTTGATATCAATTGTGTAGGAACTGGTCTTGGCCAGTACCTGTTTAACCACAGGGTTAGCGTCTGTGTATGTCAATATGTGTGCAGAATATGTGCTTAGAGAGTTACAGTAGGATCAACAGTTAGTGGTTGACTTCACATTTATGAGGCTTTGATCCATTCAGATCAGCAGGATTTTACCGGTCGTCCTGGCTCTTACCTGTCTGCGTGGCTGAGCTTACTAGAAAAGCAGCTGGTGGTCGGTGGGGTACCTCTGTCAACCTTTAGGCTGCTGATCTCGCCAGTTTCTATAACATGGTTCTTAGTATTTTAATTCTAAGTTCCCCAACTTGTGTTTTTGGTGCAGTTAACTGCAATCCAAATTTTTAGGAATGCAGTAAGCAGATGCACCATTGATTGAGTCAAGCGTGCATCAATTGATTCAAGCAATTTTTTGTCTGAAAAGAGGAGACATTACATTTATGTTTTACTGAAGGCTTGAAATTGATAGATCATTCCTGTAGTTCTTAGGAGTGCTCATCAACCCATGATCTGTGTGCTAACGCTGAACAATCAAAAGGCTTAATTCAGTTAACTTGGCTGAAATCTAAAGATCCACACTTCCAGTCTTACTCGAGCAATTGAAGAGGTTTTTGTGGCAAAAACTATGCCCACTTCTTTTCCATGATGGTGTAAGTGTTTGTGAAAGTTATGAAATTATAAATATATCTGTCCTCACAGAAAGCTTGCAATGTGCGGGTAATGTTGAATATTATAGAGATATTGGTCGCAGAAGATTCCATTTGACTCCATATGAAACTTTGTTCTGAAGGGTGGCAGGATTAGTCTAACTTTCCGTATCTGACCACCTCTTTTTTTTCCTTTTTTTTGTTTGGGAGAAGGGGGTGGGGGGGGGGGGAGGTCACTTTGACCTAAGCTTATCTGTTATCAAGTTATAACAAGGAATTTCACTTTTGCTAGTTTATGCAGTTGCACAGTTAACACAGGGAACGCTAAGCAGCTAATGTTTATTGTTTCCCCTATTTGTGGCATTTGTGCACTGTACTACTACTATTTAATTCCTTGTACGTGTCTTTACTGCAAAGGCTGATGAAACAAAAGTTGCTTCATCTAACAAATCTCTCTCTCTCTCTCTCTCTCTCTATCTCTCTCGCGTACAGGTACTTGTCACAAAAGAAAGAGGAAGACAAAGGTAAATCACAATGATTTAACCATATATCCTTGGTGGCTGATCTCAGTTGAATCCTATTGAAGTGTGTTTTTGCCGTTGAACTGGCTTTTACAACCCCTAACAATGTGATGTGGGAAGGTTGCTCATCTGCAGCTTTTTGGTGTTGAACTTGAATCCCCCCCCCCTCAAAAAAAAACCCCAAAAAAAGAAAATAAGACAAAAAATGACGAGATTTTTCTTGTCATATCATTTGTTTGGTAATTGTCTGCCCTTAAAGTTTTGGTTGATTTCTGCACACTGGGAACCACTATGATTATGAAAATCATTGCCTGCTCATACTTCTGAGCAGATGGAATGAACATATAACATAGTAGGCACATGAAAATATATGCGATTCATACATAGTTTGCATGCTCCCTATGCTTATTCGGCATGTTTGTACGGTGGTTCGTATTTGATTTTGTTCCTGAACTCGTGGGCGTAGGTTAAACCAAGCCTCCTTGTGAAAGGACTAAAATAGTCTCAAAATAGTAAAATTGGAGAACGCGCTTATTAAAATGAAACAGTCTAATTGAATGGTCAGGTTTGCTTGACCTGTGAATTACAGTTGTACGTTGGAATGTCCTCTAAACGGAGAATATGTCCAGTTTGAGGAATGTTTATTTGTTTTTTAGATCACAATATTTATCATACTGTGCTACGTGGAGTTGGTGATATGATTGTTTTTTAAAAAAGTAAAATTTGATGTATTGTTGATAAAATTGCAATATTTTAAAAGAAAGTTATGTACAGTTGACACTAATCTTGTGATATAACTTAGGTGAATTTATCTGACCAAAGAAACAACACATATATGGGATGTTTGGTGAATAACTTTTTGCAGAGCTTTTTGGATTAAAATTAGCTGTTTGATTTATTCAAGAAGTTAATTTAGGTGTTTGATATGATAACATTTTGGAAGAGTTTTTCGGATTCAAAAAACTAATTTAAAAAGGCTAATTTGATGAGCTATTTAGAAGATCTTTTGGAGAATTAACTTTTTATTGCACAATTTTCTTAGAAATAGTTAATTTCATTGAATAGTTTTTTACAAACAGTTAATGTAAACAGTTAATACAAATAGATAATTTAAACAACTGAAACAACAAACAGTTAATAGCTAATACAAATAGTGAACAACTGTTTGCTAAATAGGGCTATAATGTAGTTGTTATACAAAATTGTAAGTAGGCTCAAAAAAGAATCTCATGTCTAGTAATACTAACAACTATAAACATTTTACTAATTTGGGTCCATAAAAGAATGTAGATTGATGAAGATTGACATAATTAATAATTTCAATTATATTGTGTCTAAATGTGTGTTTAGGGTAAAAATATTTGGCATATACAAATATATCTGTGTATGAGAATAAAAAACATAAATTCTATCAAATATTAGATTTTAATAAATAATGGGACTTATGTATAAGAACTTTTTTCTTTTAATTATTGTATTTATGTCCGTTAGTAAATTAAACTGAAGTCCACATCTAGTGTGCACAAATAAAATAAAAAAAAGAAGAAGAAAAGCATACATTGAAGCGCGCTTAAATAATTCTGGTGTACCAAAAAAAGAAAAAAGAAAAAAAGTACCCATAAGCATTAAAGTGCACGTATGCTAATCATAAGATATTCATGGAATAAAGAAAAGCCGAGAAATCGACCAATCACATCGTGAAATATGACAACCAATGCACTCAATTTTTATACAATAGTCATGACAATTTAATAATTTATGATGCATATCAGTACATTTACTCATCTAAAAAAATAAAAATTTTAACTTCTATAAAAGGAGAAAAAAAGTCCAAATGAACACAATTCGAACATTTATAATTGCTTGTATTGAATATATTTATGCATGCATTTTAGTAAACTATTAATTTTAAAACTACCAATTCTTAACTTTTGACGTTGTAGTATAATAGTAACCAATCGGTTTATGCAATGTCATTTATAAAGGCATTTTAAATTGCCTGACCAATCGGTTAAAGAAGATTACCCCATCACTAATTGGACTATATCAGAATGCTTTGGGGACACACGCTTAATGGTTCATGAAAGTTTCCACTTTGTTAAGAATAAACCACGCAGCTCCCCGATCGCAGCTATTAAAGTAGACCTCAACAAAGCCTATGATCGCCTAAAATGAGATTTTATCGAAGCATTATTAAGACATGTTGGACTTCCGGCGATATGGATAGCCCTCATTATCGAATGTATTGCAATGGTCTCTTACTTGGTCCTGGTTAATGGAAAGCCTTCTGCATGGTTTAAGCATGCATCAGGCATCTGGCAAGGTGAACCCCTATCTCCATGTATTTTCATCCTATGTATGGAAGTCCTATCCGATATTTCAGGGCAAGCCCTAGAGCTAAAGCAATGTCAGGGAGTTAAAATGTCAAGAATTGCACCACTTGTCAATCATCTTTTGTGCGCAGATGATGATGTTTTGGCCACAACAATATAACAACAATGTCAATCTATGTATCAAATAATACAGGAGTTTTGCCTGGCCTCGGTTGAATTCATAAACACATCTAAGTCGTTCCTAGTCCTTTTGCCCAATGCACAAAAGCAACATAATAATGTCTTGCAATCCATGTTTTCGATGAAGATTGAGACGTCGTTCGGGAAATACATTGGTGTTCCAGTAAACATCGAGAAATGTTAAGCAACCGCATTCAATTGCCTGAATGAAAAACTGCAGCGGAAATTATATGGTTGGAAATCTAAGTTTTTTTCCCCTACTGGACGTCTTCTCCTTATAAACAATATTATTGGGGCAATATGTCACTACTAAAAACCGGTCTTTTTCCGGCGGACTTCCTACCGTCGGACTATGCCGACGGATATTCTGGCGAGTCATCCGTCGGTCACATGAATTTTTGAAAAATAGCCGCGAACGGGGTCTTTTTTGGTCAACGGAATTGCCCTCGGAATCTCCGGCCAATATTGCCGTCTGCCGGCATTTTTTGAAAATTAACCGCCGTGGTTTGGACGGTCCGACGGCCGTGTCCGTCGGACCGTCTTTAAAACTCGGCCTCACCCGAGTATCGCACAACCTCTCTCTCTCTCCTTCCTCTCTCCAAATTCGCCCCCCCTTCGCCCCTCCCCCGCTGAGATTGCCGTGGGTCGCCGCCGTCCTCAGCCCGTCCCCGCCGTTCGCCGGCCTGGTGAGCCCCGACCGTCGACCACCTCCTCCTCACCGGCGAGTCGTGTGGGCGTGACGGTGCTTGTGAGCGTCCACCGCCCACCCCTGCCGCCGAGCTCCGGTGCCTCCCACCGGCGTCGCCACCGCCATCGTGCCGCCTTCACCGCCGACCGACCTACTATTCCCGCCATTTGTGGCCCATAAATTTCGTTATCTTCAAGTAAGTATTTAAACCAAAATATTTTGTAGATTTGTGAAATTGAAGAGATAATTTTGATAGTTTTGTGATAATTAGTGATTGGTAGATTTATATTGAGTGATATTTGAAAATTGATTGTTGTGAAAAATTAAAAATGTATGGATTGTCGCATGCGGGACCCACATTGGGAGTTTGTTGTTGTTGTTGTTGTATGGATTGTCGCATGCGGTTTGGTAAATTATAGTGGATTGATTATGTGATATGTGTTAAATTGTTGATAATGATTTGTGTATGTTAAAATTAGTGTGAAAATTAATATGTAGTTGTTAGGTAAGTGCTATTATTGGTAATTTGTTGGTGTTCTTAATTGTAGTGAAGTGAAGAATGTGTTCATACAAACATTGAACGTAATTAGTTGTGAAATGTATTTATTGTTGAGGATTGATAGAAAACAATTAGTAAGCAACTATGAGGTTATATTATTCCGTTAAATGTGAAAAAGTTGGGCGTATATGTTGCTGTGTACGATTTGAGGGGAGGGTGTTGTTTGAATTTGTGTTTGTGTGTTAATGAGATCGATTTTTGTGGGTTATTAATATGAAGGAAATGGGTCGTAAGAGAAAACGTATTGCGAAAGGGGAAAAAATCCGTTATTGTTGCTGTGAGTGTCGTTATTGTCGGTGTGCTTGTCACAACTTTGGGCTCCCACTTCAGACATTGAAACAGGTTTATATCCTGACTTCATTGTCGTAATATATATGTGCTTTTGTTGGTATCCTGTTAATCATAGCGTATGATGAAATAGTTTAATGAGAAGTCCATCATGCGTTCACTTGTATACGAATTAAAATTATCAGCATACGTCGATTGTTAAAGTAACCAATGTACTGCTTACTTTGTCAATGATGAACAGTGGATAATATGTGCGGACCACCCCATTGGAGGTGGATGTATGAAAGATTTCTGTCAGGGAGAAAATCTTATAGGCAGGAGTTCTTAGAAGGAGTAGAAATGTTTGATCAATTTGCAAGGTGTCAAACAGAGTTCATTAATAATGGGCATTATAGATGTCCTTGTGCCAAGTGTGGAAACAGAGCATATAGGGAACCTGATGATGTTAAATTGCACTTGTACCAAAACGGCTTTGTTAAGGGGTATTGGTATTGGACATCTCATGGGGAGATAGAACCAACTGAATATGCAAATGTTGGTAGTAGTAACCAACAAAACTTGTATGATGACATGGCTCCAACAAGTCATATGGATTTCGATAACACAAACTCATTTGTGGATCGTATTGGAGCAATGGTGAACGATGTCATTGTTACTAATGACGTTGAAGTTAGTGAGCAACCAAATGCAGAAGCTCAGGCATTTTATGATATGCTTCAAATTGCTCAGACGCCTTTGTGGGAGGGATGTTCAACCCAAACTGAGTTGTCCAATGCTGTGAGGTTGATGAGTATCAAATCTGATTACAATATGCCGCAGAATTGTATGAATGAGGTGATGCAGTTACTGCATGAGAGTTGCCTGCCAGACAATCGTATGCCCCAAAGTTACTCAAAGTTGAAAAAGAAGGTCCGAAGTTTGGGTTTAGATGTGCACAGGATTGATTGTTGCCGCGATGGATGTATACTTTACTTTAAGGAAGATTCGGCCCTTGAAAATTGCAAGTTTTGTGATTTGCCAAGATGGAAGCCGATTAAGTCAGGCGATAATAGGAAGAAGTTCAAATCATATGCAAAAATGTTCTACTTCCCTTTGATACCAAGGCTGCAACGCCTTTATGGCTCAAGAAGCACAACTGAGCACATGAGGTGACACTATAACAATAGGCGTGAGGATGATGTTTTGTGTCACCCTTCAGATGGGGAAGCGTCGAAACATTTTGATCGCCAATACCTAGATTTTGCTTTTGAGCCTCGCAATGTGAGGCTTGGTTTGTGTGCTGATGGGTTTAGCCCTTTCTCACAATCTGGCCGTTCTTATTCCATGTGGCCTGTGGTTGTGACACCTTACAACCTTCCTCTAGATATGTGCATGACAACGCCATATATGTTCTTGACTTGCATTATACCGGGGCCGTCAAATCCAAAGAACAAAATAGATGTGTACTTGCAACCGTTGATTGATGAGCTCCGAACTCTGTGGGATGGTGTCCAGACTTATGACATTTCTCTGAAGCAGAACTTCTTGATGAGAGCACTTACCTGTGCATTTGGCATAAGAAGCATACCTTGGGGGTCCAGTACAATACCGCTGGATGTATCCATTTGAAAGGTAAATACATATGACAAATTTCATGACAGATGTAAATGTAAAATTAAAGTGTGCTTCACACACTCATAGAACTTTAATGTAGGTACTTCGGGTGGCTGAAGAAGAAAATTAAAAATAAACCATCCCCTAAGGGGTCAGTGGCCGAAGCATATCTGGTGTTCGAGATATCACAGTTTTCTTCATTCTACTTCGGCTCTAATGTGCCTTCAATGCGCACCAGACATCGACGAAATGAGGAAATCAATGTGGAGCCAGGAGGTGAGCCAATTCTGTCAGTTTTCCAGACCAAAGGTACTGCTATGGGAAGTCGGACACAGAGGTACCTAACTGATGAAGAAATGAAGGCTGCACAGCTTCATATTGTGTTGAATTGTAATGAAGTTGAACCATACATCGCGTAAGTTACAAAAAAAAGTACCCATTGCATCGATCACATGCATTGAACGAATACCATTTTATGAATTGAAACATGGTGCTAATCAGTGAATAATGACTTGTACAGACTATTGAAACAACAAAAATTACAAGGAAACCCAAATTTCACAAATGTGGAGTTAGATGCACTGATAGAGTCAGAGTTTATTTGGTGGTTCAAGAAAGTAGTAAGATTTTTTAATTTTTCCATCGTCGTTGGAAATTACTGTACTAATTCATCAGAGTTTCTAGCAATTGGTCCCGACCTTATGAGTTTAAACATAAATACTTGTAGGTCGACATTGTTGAAATGTTCAATGACGAACGTCAGCTACACCTGTACCATTTGGCTCAACTGCCTTTGAGGAAGGTCACAACCTGGTCTGCATTTAGGGTGAATGGATTCTTATTTCATACACAGAAGAGGTGTGAAAGAAAAAAGAGTTACAATTGTGGGGTTTGTGTGAAAGGGAGCGGAGAAGGTGGATTCGAGTATGATTATTATGGAATCCTTCAAGAAGTTATTCGTGTTGAATATCTAGGAGAACCACTAAAACAATGTACATTGTTCAGGTGTGATTGGTTTGATAACACCCCTCGAGGAACACGTAGCCCCAAACTGTGTCCCTTCGTTGAGGTTAATGCAACAAGAAGATACAAAAAATATGATCCATTCATATTTGCTGCTTCCGCAATCCAGGTGGTGTACATGAGGTACTCAAATGGAATAAGAGATAAAGGTAACTGGTGGGTTGTCGTTCCAAACAAATCTAGACACAAAGTGAATGAGGAATTCACTTTACCAGTTGCATTTCAAGAGGAACAAGTGTCCCACATGACACTAGTAACTGACATGCTCCCTGCAACTTTGTTGAATGAGGAGGAAGAAATTGAGGAGGTAAATGAAGACGTTCCAGCTGAGAGAAGTGAAGAGGAGGAGTGGGATGATATTAATGACGTTACTGAAGACTCTGAATGATAGTGATAATGATAAATGAGTAGATTGTGACCTAAAACCAAATTGTATTGTATTCTATGTTAATTCTGACACTTATGACAATGTATGTGTGACATTTATGACATTGTAATTATGGTCACACACGCATTTGCTGTTAATTTAACTTGCAATTAATTATTTGTTCCTTATATGATTTGACCACTACGTTCTGTATATTTGTCTCAAAGATGTCAGGTACACATCGTGGCCGTGGGGCCGGACGTGGGCGTTCTCAGGGAGCAGACCGACAGGACCCCACCAGTCAGCACGAAGGGGAATATCAGGGACGTCAAACCCCTGAGGTTCCCCACGGCATTATCCCAGACCCTCGCTCTACTCCATCCATACACTTCAGCCAGCACATGACACCCAACATCCCCCATGTACACATGTCTGGCAGCTACATGATCCCGAACCCACCTATTATTCCACAACAATCTGTAGAAAGGAGTCGGGAACAAAGTGAATATGCTTCTAGCCATGGCAGTAGCACAAACAAGCAACTCATCACACCTGACTGCAAAGAGTAAGTAATTATATATGTCTTACCAACTGTATTATCAATTTGCAATTTCTGACGGGATCCATTCTTTCTTAATTTGCAAGTTTCTGTCCGTACGATGTTGTTTTAGAGATTACAAGGATATTTACGAGCAAATATCCTGAGCCATGGCCAACATGGGGGAAAATGCCTAAACAACATCGGGACTTGTGGTTTGGTGAGTTTAAGGTAAGAGTTCTCCCAAATTTTTGTACATTTATCTACATATACACATATATATATTCATATTGTTCGCATATATCACATTTTGTGGCATGTACTTGTGTTCATGCAGAAGCGTTACTGTTGGGCTCTAGAGCATGAGAACCAGATACGGAGGAACTTCGAGGAGAAAGGGGCAAGTAGATTGAGGGACACATTCGGAGAGTTGAGGAAGAGGAGGAAGCAACCGTTGTGGTTGTCTGACAGCACTTGGAAGTCGCTGCAGGACTATTGGGCTTCCGAGAAATTTCTTAAGATGAGTTCCCAGGCAAAGAAGAACCGGAACAGCGACCAGGACGGGTTAGGTCCTTCTTTGCATAGATCTGGTTCGGTCCCATTTACTGAGCACATAAGACGCATGATAAGTGCGTGGTTCATTATTTTTTGTACTTATTTTTCCCAACGCCTTATCCAATTACAGCCATCCTCCTGTACGTTAACGTATTCTGTTATTGTGTAGGTGAAGAAGCTTAATAGGGAGGTTACGAACCTGGAACTTTTCAAGGACACTCATGTAGACGCGGCTAACAAATGGGTGGACAAAAAATCGAAAAAAAAATGGGTAAGTCACCTGCATGATTTCTTGATTGCGTAACAAATCAGCTCAGTGTCTTCACGATTGAATGCTATGTTTGGAATGTGTAATTTTTTTGAATATGATTTTGTAGACGGAGCACCAATTAAAGTGGGACCACACTTGAAACTCGCAATCTTCCACAGATCTCGGCTCCGAACCAACTGAAGTCCCATTCGAAACCGAGTTGTGGGTGCAAGCTAACTACAACAAAAAGGGCCGTGTGTATGGGCTAGGATCAGAAGGGATGAAACTGAAGCACCTGGTGAAGTCCACATCGACATCCCGGGACCGTGATCATGACCCTGATGTGCGAGCATCGGTCACCTAGCTGAACAACGAGCTCAGTACGATGGCGGAGAGAAATCGTCACTTAGAAGAGAAAGTGACTTTACTCACTTCAGAATTATCTAGTATGAAAGATACATTCCGTGAGTTTATGAGAGCTCAACAAGCATCTGGGTCTGGATCTCGCCCACGCCCTTCCATGCGCCATCGACAACACCGCCGCGCTGCTCCTTACGTCCCTCCTGCACCTCCTCCTCCTGAACCGCAACCTTGTGGCGATGATGATGATGATGATGATGATGATGATGGTAGCGGCAACCTTGGGTATGATGATCGCCCTCATGACTATAGGGATTATTTCAACTAGAATGTCCCTTGATCCTCCCCTTCCTCCTCGATATATACTTATGTGAACAGTTACCTTCTCTTGCGTTTGTCATCTTGCTTTGGTTGCTTATTAATGTACTTCGTACTATTACAATGTCCATTTGGTGTGGTTGTTTATTTATACTTATTGACTGAAAGTAATCACGTGTGGTGGTGATGTTTGTTGTGATTTCTGTACCACGTGTGATGGTTATGGTTGTTGCGATTTGTGTACCACGTGTCGTGGTTTTGGTTCGGTCAACATTTGGTTGGCCTGAGTTTGTATATGCAGGTTGTAAATTTGTATTTGGGGATCAACGTTTTCCAATTTATTTTTTTTTAATTTTCCAAAAAATTCCGACGGAAAACCTAATTCCGTCGGAAAGGAGAACCGGCAATGTCCGACGGAATGTCACCATTCCGTCGGAAATTGCCGACGGAAAAGGGTATTTCCGTCGGTCCTTCTGGTGTCCCTGGTCACCTTCGACCGGGGAATGGCCGACGGCAGTGGTCGTCGGACAGTCTAAATTTCGTCGCACCCCGTCGCCATGACCGTTGGTCAAGGCCGACGGAATAGGTATTCCGTCGGCAGGTGTGGGTCTACGGGCCGTATTCCTACGGCACATGTCCGTCGGAGTTTTCGCCGGAAAACACAATTTCCGATGGAAAAAACGTCATTTTCCGTCGGAAAATCCGTCGGAAAAAGGCTGTTTTTTAGTAGCGCGTGTCATCATATACTATCGGTATATCAACTTGTAGCTAATGTCCTTCAACGGCTCACCTCTATGATTATGATTTTTTTTTTGTCAAACTCCCAAGGAAACCCATCTACATATTGGATTAGGTGGGTCAATGGGATTTAGGAATGCAGGACCTAAAGAAATGGTGCCAGGCCTTACACATAAGGCAAGCATGGCGTACTCATACGAATCCCTAATTACTCATAGCCCAAATTTATCGAGGCAACTATAGTATCCACTCTCCTATAGATGCAATGTATTATGCCTGTAAACAGCACAAAGCATCATGGGGAAGGCGAGGTCTGGTTAGACCGGCAACTAATTTTAGGGAGACTTTTCGATGGCAAATTTGGAACAGTTGTACCGTCAGAGTACTTGAAGACAAGTGGTGTAGTAATGAGAGGTTATCCCTACAACCATCAATTAACCCATCAATCTAGGAACATCGACCTGTTGTTGATCTATTCAATGCTACCAAAACTGGATGGAATGTAAGTAAAATAAAAAGTCTCTTTCCACATCAAGTAGTATGGAATATCCTCGCACAAAAAATGCTAGGCCTGCTAAGAAACCTGATATAATATACAGGCCATTATGATGCAATGGGGAGTACGCTGTCATATCTGGGTATCTGTGATTAATGGAAAATGATAAACTTAAGCTGAGTAACTGAACTATCAAAATGTGGAAAATCTTGTGGTTGCTCCAAGTCCCAGCTAGGGGTGTTCAAAATTATCCGTAACCAATAACCCGGACCGAAAATCCGCTACCTGATCTGAAATCTCGGGTACCCGAACTGAAATATTTGAAAATTTTGGTTAAGGTACCCGAACCAATATTTTTTTCCCTGTTATTGGTTCGGGTACGGTTCGGGCATTTTGAAGATTCCGGTACCCGAAAACCCGAAACCTTTTTAAAATTTTTCGAAAATTTTTTTTATATTATCTCTTCCCTAAAAACTTTGTAAGTCAAGTATTCTCAAACTCGAAGAAAACAAGTACTTTGACTTCGTAACATTGTTTTTTTTGAATGCGTTGTGCATGAATATGATGTTAACAAGCTTATGCCTTATGGAAATGTGGATTAATTGAAATGTGAATGATGGTAAGATATCCGCTAATATTGTTGTATTGTGTAATAATTTAAAGTGCAACATGGCTCAATAGGACAATTTTTTATAGCATAAATAGAAATAATTATATTATGGATACAACAAAATTATTAGGCAAAGTAGGAAAAAATACTTTAGAAAAAATGGCTTATTGGGTAACCAAAAACCCGAAACAAAATTTCCGGGTACCCGAATTTCGGTTACCTGAAAGTTTCGGTTCGGATATGGTTCACCATTTTGCCGACCCGAAATTTCGGGTACCTGAACCGAAATCTCCTTTGGTTCAGGTACCCGAACCACGAACATCCCTAGTCCCATCTCACTGGAAAATCCTATTTTGGAGAGGATATCATGATGCCCTCCCAATTGGAAATAATAGGAAAATCAGAAGAATAGGACAAATATATGATTGTTCGATGTGCAACAACTTGGAGGAAACGGTCCAGCATTTGTTCAGAGATTGTTGGATATCCAAGCTACTCTAGTGAACATCCTCTTTGACAATAAACATTGATGCTACTCTAGTCGTTCCCTGAACACAATGGATATGCGATTAGACGATCCCACTCAACCGAATTAGCGACCTAAGATAACAGGGACCAAGGACATTTGTAGCAGTTATATGGAGCATCTAGTTAGCTCGTAACCAAATTATATTCCAATCAGCTTCTAGATCTCCATGACGTTTGGTGGAGATCCTACAAAGCAACTTATCTTCCCTCGCAGACTTACTTGCCCAGGTAACTAACACCCTATAAAGACTTGGCACCCACGACAAATGCCAACCATAGTACTATAGGGATCTACTAATCAAAGTGCTAGTGCGCTCATCCAAATAGCAGGAGTATGGTCTAGAAAGAAACGGTGGGCTAGCATCGCCATAGTGGCACAACAACGAAAAATGTCCATACTGACAATCAACAAAAGGTGTGATGCAATTCAAGAGAAATTTCCACATTTTTTGCCGCGGAAAAGGCATTAGAATTGGTGCTTCGACAAGGATGGTAGGAAATAGAGATCTGGACAGACAACCTAGGGTTAATACAATCCTTACTGGTAGAAAAAGCCATCTAATTGAATACCTCACTGATACTTGAGCAATGTGTTGAAAATAAAAACTATTTTCTTAGATGTATATTTAGGAAGGCAGAAAAGAATCATATGCAAATGACTCTTGATTTAGCTAGACAGGTAAGGTAACAAAGTATATAATATATGCTATCTATCTATGTATTACCCAACAGGGGGAAAAAAATCTTCTATATAAGGAGGAAAAAAGCTAAGTACGAACATAATATAAATTTGTTATAGTTACATACATTGAACATATTTCATATGTACATAAAAAAACAAAAACAA
The DNA here is from genome assembly GCA_017589665.1 of Selenicereus undatus. Classification (NCBI taxonomy): domain Eukaryota; kingdom Viridiplantae; phylum Streptophyta; class Magnoliopsida; order Caryophyllales; family Cactaceae; genus Selenicereus; species Selenicereus undatus. Next base: position 85,038,161 of record JACYFF010031954.1, on the reverse strand, counting down.
GAAAAATACAACCAATCATATATCGACAATTGCCACACAAACAACAAACGCTATATCGTCCACCTGGATGGACAAAGCTAATTGTACACCCAGACTTCCAATGCACATTTATTTTGTGGTTATTGCATTAATTGCCAACTAATGCATGCGGCATATTGGCAAGGCAAAGGGGATATAAACTAGTTTGTGCAAGATTGAAACTTGATCTAGGAGTAAGGACTTGCTTTCTTTTTTTCTTTTTTTTTGGATCACAAATTAGTTTCTCTTCTGTTAGAGATAATTAGTTTCCCTTTTTGGTGAGATAATTTATTTTTCATTCTATTCCTCTTTTTTTTTTTTACCTTCTCTTTTGATATTTAAAAAGTTTCATTTTTATTATTTTTTCTATTAACTACTTTCCCCCTTTTTGAGATAATTACGTTTCCATTTCACTGCGCTTTTTTATTTTTATTTTTCTTTCTTAGTGCATGTACACATTTTTAATAAGAAAATACACATTATGGTCTATATTTTAGGATATGATATTTGTTTAGGAGCAGTACTGTATCTTTTGGTGAGCAATTATATATGTTTAATGATATATCTTATTTGATGTACGGATTTTTTAGTGAGCTACATTGCGAATTTTGGTGAGCTATAATATATGTTTAGTGAGCAATACTTTATATTTATCTTCCAACGTGTTACGATATATCTTTTGATTAACTCAAATATAAGATTCTTTCTTTTGTACAAGAATGACATACTTAAAAAGTTTCAATCATCTATACTCTTAGTATTTGTTTTAGTGAGCTATGATATTTGTTTAGTGAGTTGTGATATATATTTAGTGAGTTATAAAATATATTAAATGATCAATATGATTCAATGAGAAATACTAACTATTCCTAATCAAAATGAGCAAGTAAACAATATAATACACAATTTAAGTGAGTACATACACATTCTTTTTCATATTTGATGTATGGTTTTTTTAGTGGGCTGGATTGTGACTTTTGGTGAGCTATAGTATGTGTTTAGTGAACAATACTTTATATTTATCTTCCATTGTATTACGATATATCTTTTGATTAACTCAAATATAAGATTTTTTATTTGTACAAGAATGACATAGTTAAAAAGTTCCAATCATTTATACTCTTAGGATTTCTTTTAGTGAGTTATGATATTTGTTTAGTGAGCTGTGATATATATTAAGTGAGTTATAAAATATATTAAATGATCAACATGATTCAATGAGCAATACTAACTATTCCTAATCAAAAAGAGCGTGTAAGCAATATAATACACAATTTAAGTAAGCAAATACACATTCATTTTCATATTTGATGTATGCTTTTTTTAGTGAGCTGGATTGTGACTTTTGGTGAACCATAATATATGTTTAGTGAGCAATACTTTATATTTATCGTCCAGTGTATTATGATATAAATGTAACATAATGCATTTTAATTATATATTTGTTTTTAATCTCATTGGAATAAATGAAGTTATTAAAAAATTAAATGTAATCTTAATAAAATAAATCACAAGTAAGAAAAATCACAAAACTTTGGTGGATATAATGAATTAAAGAAAATAAATGATGTCTAAATAAAATAATTAATTAATTAGCCTTATTTTTATTTTTATTTTTAAAGGTGCCTAAACAATTTTTAAGGTGAAAAGAAATAAAGTCAATAATGTTTCAATAAAGAATATTAATTAATTTAGCCTTAATGAATTTTTTTGAAAGGCGCTTAGAGAATTTTTAGGGCGAAAAGAATAATAATTTGAAAAAACACGTTTTGCTTTCACCATGAATCAAACCTATGACCTCAACGATTTGAGTAAACCACCTCTACTACTCCAGTACCCCACCATTCCTACAAATTTAGCAGTGCTGATTCTAATTAACGGTCAATCGGGTGTACCTTCTGTGTGTCCCCCCAATTGGACGGTATAGTTTGCGCACAAACAACCAATGTACTCACTTTTTATATATGGTATTAGATTATACTTCCGTTTATCTTAAATGATTAGTGTTAAATTAATCACTCAAAACTAGACCTGATCAAATTGGTGTTCAAGTTGGGTTGAGGGTCGGATCATGAGGGTCGACATATAGGATTTTTTCGACTCTTACCCTACCTGACCTTCATGCGGGTTAGCATACCCTTGACCCTGACCCTGACCCTACGGGCACCCTCGGGTCATCAGGTCAGACCAACCCTCAAACCTCCAAATATAGAAAATGAGATTTTTCACTCAGTTTTCTTTTTATTATAAAGGTCAACATTAAATATCTTACAAAATAAAAAGTCAAATGATAATATCATGCTCCGATGAAGCGTATCGTAACTACAAACACTCTAATGTGTAGGCTAGTCATTAAGCCAATAGGCCGATTAGTTTACTAAAATGACTACTCAGTCTACTCCAAACATGAGAGGGGGAGCGTTAAAAGGTTACGAACCAATGAGATTTAGTGAGGTGAATGAGGGGAAGATGTTAATGGGAGATGATAAAGTAAAAGCGAAAAAGTTTTGAATAAATGAAACCAAAAGTATTTTATTTTTATTTTTAATTTTAATTTTTTATAAAAAAAATGAGGGTTAGCGGATTGGGTAAGCGGGTCAAAACCTTTACCCAAGTCTGACCCTCATCATAGTTGGATACCCTCAATTTGAGGGTCGGAGCGGGTTGGGCGAGTCCCTGACCCATTTATCAGGTCTACTCAAAACAACTCTCATTTCCTTCTTCATCCTTGAGCACAACTCAGCAAAAATATCAGGCCCCTTAGCCACCCATCAAACTTCACCTTCTGATTATCAATTTCATTTATTTATTCACTTGTTTCATTTGCTTCAAATCTCTTTCCCATCATAAGGTAGAATTAGGGTTCCATTCATAAATTAGAATCCCTCTATTCCTAATTTTCGCTTGCAGTTGTTGTGTTGCAACCCCAATTGAGTAAATTGACAAGTGAAATTGAGAATTGGTGCCATGAATTTCAGACAAACACGGTTGAAAGATTGTGCAGCAACGTTGGGTGTCATGGCTTGTCAAGTTCAATTTATATCTGTCACCTCTTTGAGATCCAAATCAAAGATGAATTTGATGAAGATTTCAGGCAAACTATCATGGATATGAAATCCCCTCGCAAGGCACTGGTGAAACCTCAGGTGAAGCAAGAAGAAGACAACAAGTTCTATAAATTAACGTCTTATTGGTGTGCCATTAATAGGTATGACACATCACTTCAATGAGGATGGTACTAAATTAATGGAGGAGCTTGCAGTTTCGATTAACTGAACATGACTGCTGGTTGGTCGAAGTTGAAATAATTTGAATTAGGTAAATGTCAATGTGATGTGGTCATGAAACTTGATTTGTTTAATGTCAAAACTTGATTTCGAAGAGCCATAACGTTATTAAACTTGGGATTAAAGGAAGAGGCTCGTAAAAACCTTCTTGTAGCTATTCGGTTTGAACCTAATAATGATGAAGTCAGGAAGGAATCCGATAGGGAGGAGAAATGTGTAATATGAATTATGGAAGGGAGGCCATTAAGAACAAAGGGGATGGACGTGATACCGCTCCCGGGACCTCTCCTACAATAGGGAATAAATTAGTTTTTGGCCTTTTGAAAACACACTCTTCTTCTGTGCATTTTGCAGCCTCTTCTAATGATGTTTCTCTTACGCTTGGAAACCCTATTGAGGATGTTTAGATGGCTAAAAAATGTTCCATGAGGGAAGTGGATGTAGGCAAGTTGACGGAGAGTAATAAAACTAGAATTAGCAAGATGAATGAATGCAAAAAAAAAAAAAACCACGTTACAAGAGTCATGAAAACACCTCAAATGAGCCAAAGGAACATAGTATTATGACCTTTGATGAGACAACTCGCTAAGAGTTAAGTAACAATAAGATGGATGAGGGAGTGCAAAAAGGGCAAATCACTGTTCAGGCAAACTCAAATGTGGTCATGGATGTAGATCAACATATGAACATGGGAGAAATAAGAAAAGGTGATGGGCCATGTAGTGAAGATGTAGTTAATTTAGGATTACCTAAATGCGGAAGTTCGACTGCCAGGATCTTAAGCTCGCTTGACTGCTACCCACGAACTGGTGGCTACTAGAGTCACCGAATAGCCACGCTCCAAACCCGAATATCTGGGGATGGTTAGGTTGTGTGAGAGAATGCCAGAGAGACTTAGGGTAGTTGCTTACTGTTGGCTGTTGGCTTGTTGTGCTTTTGTGTCCTTAATCCACATACACACACCCCCTTTTATAATCTGATAATCCTGAAACTGAATCAGGACTTAATGTGCAGATTAATACACAATTAATTCCATGTAACTGCCAAATTAATAGGGTGATTATGGCCATTAAACCTGTGTAACCGTTACCAGTCAACAGCTTCCCCTCGGTCACACAGACCTCGAATCTCATATCTCTCTACCAACATATTCCCTTACGCTTCATATTGGGAATAGAGCGTGCAACCAAAACTGAACACATCAGTGTTACATCAAGTCACCATCTAACTGACATAACACCTTCAAGAAAACCAATACCTCGAATCATTCAAGAACATCACCAATGGCATATACTGTGTCTCTATGCCTGATATATCAATTGATTATATACTGAATATAATCGCCCGGGCTTGATATGGTGATGAGGAATGATTCTTTCTTAGACAATTAAAATAATCTATCTTAGCATAACTGCTTTCCTAATTTGCCCCGCTAAACCGTATACATCTTGGCCCTTGGATAACACATTAAGGTAGCAACGTCATACTCAGATTTCATACCATAACTCTAAGTCCACGAGTATTGTCAATGAGGGTCACACGGTGACAAAGTTAGAGATTTCACTTGTCACCCATCAAATAGGTCGACATTTGGCACACACAGTATGAGGGTGTGTCACAGCATAGCTCCAACTAAGTTGGGCATGTCACTGTTCTATGCCATGCGAATCGTAAGTTTAGCTTTTACTCAAAAAACCAACATGAGTTACTAGATTAACATACACAATGTTAATCACAACACTTAAGATTTGGCTATAAGGCTTCGATATGAAAACTTATTTCATATTAGACTCCCCCGAGTCTGATCTTAGTCTTACTAAGGCGACTATATCCTTTTATTCATACACACCTAGTATGAGTAATCAATATTGCACACCTAGTGCCAATATGATTCTGTCTCATCCTGCCCGCAACTCAAGCGTTAGGGCGATTGCCTGTGTGACAAGACCAATCTGAAGCCTGGTGACATTACAATGTGCCTTATAATGTACTCACATAGTCATGAATATCTGAAAAGAAACATCATTCTTTATTTCATAAATATTCAATATAAGGGTACAAATGTCCACTATACACTTAGATACATCCAAAAACGAAATCCTATGCAGAACCTAGCTCATCACATGAGCTTTAAAAGCGTCTCTAGGAATAGGCTTAGTTAATGGATCAGCTATCATCCTACTTGTAGATATATACTTAATGGCAACTTCCTTCTCTTTTATGGCGTTTCGGACAAAATGATAACGCCTCTTGATATGCTTGGTCTTTCTGTGGAACTTAGGATCTTTAGCAAACTGGATAGCAGCAGTATTGTCACATAACAACTCTATAGAATCATCAATTCCAAGAGTAAGATTGAGATCCTGGAGAAAACTTCTCAGCCATATTGCCCCTTGAGTAGCTAGGCAACAAGCAACATACTCTGCTTCCATGGTCGAAAGTGCTATGCACTTTTGTTTCTTACTGCACCATGATATGGCTCCCCCACCAAGGGTGAACACATTTCCTGAGGTAGATCTGGACTCGTCCAGGTCACCACCCCAATCAGCATCCGTATATCCTCTCAGCTTAAGATCCCCTCCTTGGTAGCAAAGTACCAGATATCTTGTACCACATAGGTACCGAAAGATTCTCTTGACGGCTTGCCAATGAGTAGGCCTTGGGTTGCTTTGGTAACGACTTACCAAGCCAACCGCAAAGCAAATGTTTGGCTGGGTACATAACATGACATACATTAAACTGTCCACTGCACTTGCATAAGGAACGTTACACATTCTCTCATTTTCTTTGTCGGTCTTAGGGCACTGATCGAGACTTAAGATTAGACCCTTTTCAACTGGAGTATCCACGGGTTTAGAATAATGCATTCAAAATTGTTCCCAGATTTTATTAATGTATGCTTCTTGACTCAAACGAAGGAGCTTCTTAGAACGGTTCCAAGTTATTTCAACGCCTAGGACATACCTAGCATCACCCATGTCCTTCATCTCGAAGACGGAGGATAACCACTGCTTAGTGGTCTGGATCGTCTCCATGTTGTTTCCAGCCAACAGTATGTCATCAACATACAAAGTGAGAAAGATAATCCCTTTTGCAGTTTTCTTGACATACACACAGTGATCTTCAGATACCATGTTCAAGCCAAAAGAAATAATGGCTTCATGGAATCTGAAATACCACGCTCTGGAAGACTGTTTGAGACCATAGATGGATTTTTTAAGACGACAGACTTTGTCCTCTTAACCTTTTGATACAAAACCAATAGGTTGATCCATGTAGATCTCTTCTTCAAGATTTTCATTAAGGTTGATCCATGTAGAGGCAATTCTCACCACAGGAGAAAAAGTCTCTTCATAGTCTACCCCCTCAATTTGGGTAAACCCCTTCGCCACTAAACGGGCCTTAAACTTATCGATTATTCTATCAGCTCGACGTTGTATCTTGAAAACCCACTTGTTTCCAATCGTTTTATGTCGGGTAGGAAGATCAACAAGTTCCCAAACCTTGTTTCTCGCCATAGAGTTCATTTCATCCCTCATAGCTTCCATCCACTGTTTGTAGTTTGGTGAATCAATCGCCTCTTCGAAAGAGGTAGGCTCATCTATCTCTAAAGGAGTGCACAAGAATATCCCCTCTTCGATTTAAAAATATCGTCGAGGGATTTTTTCACGTTTACTCCTCCAGAGTTGAGGACCAGTGCTGGTTTGTCCCACTGAGGAACTCCTCCCCCTATCTCTAAGAGGTATGGAATCCTTAATGGCTAGAGAATTACTTCTATCATCATGAACAAGCGAACTAATCGCAGGTTCATGAATAGGAGAGCGAGGACGAACCTCATTTTTAGTTGGATTGTGAGGATGAACCTCGGTATTAAGTTGATTCGATCGCTAGGTTAACCAACAATTGTTCATCTCTTATACTATCCTCGGTGATACGGTGAGTGTTTAAATCCTCCCCCTCACCGAGAGATAGCTAGTCATCTAGTGGTAACTCAAATAATGCTAGGTCATTTTTGATTTCACAAATGCTTGGGAACTCATCCTCAAGAAACTCCACATTACGTGAATCGACTTCCGTCATGGCACCATTATGATGCTCACCATACATAACGTATCCCTTAGAATGTTCAGGATAGCGTATGAACACCATTTTGGTGGTCCTTGGACCAAGTTTCCTATGTTTGTGAGTTGGGTTGTGTACATAACCAGCCGAACCCCATGGGCGTTGATGTTCCAAGGAGGGCTTTCTGCCATGCCATAACTCATATGGAGTAGCGGATACGCTCTTACTTGGCACAAGGTTGAGGATGTAAGCTGCCGTGAGGTCTGGGTTTGGATCTTGGGAGGTCGGGTCGAGGCAGTGGGTGGAACAGATTTAGGGTTGGGGTCTCGGCTATCTAATTATGCTAACTAAAATCATCATTCAGCATACATAAATCTAAAAACATGATGTTTGGCATAATACTGGTATGATGATTTTTTATGAGCATAAATAAAACACACAGTTCGTATATTATTTGGGCATGAATATGTTTGTATAAATACCTTGCAGCACCTGAAATATGTCTCCATCTATTCACACAAAATAATTTTCCGAGACATATTAATCTAGACAGATTATCATTTTGATACAATTTCAGAAACAACCATAATTATATGCTCATTTGAAGCATTCTTGCATATTCACACAGAATTATATGTTAATCGAAGCATTATAGATTCAAACAGACTAGCATTTGTGGTATTATGACATAAACACACAGTTTTGCATACTAGCATGTAATTCAGATTCATTTGATTCATGCTTCAACCAGAGATTATCATTTTCAGAGCTAGCATCATGCAAGCTAGGCTCTGATACCACTGTAGGTAATTTAGGATTACCTAAATGCGGAAGCTCGATTGCTAGGATCTTAAGCTCACTTGGCTGCTACCCACGAACTGATAGCTACTAGAGTCATCGAACAACCACGCTCCAAACTCGAATCTCTGGGGATGGTTAGGTTGTGTGAGGGAATGCCAGAGAGACTTAGGATAGTTGCTTACAGTTGGCTTTTGGCTTGCTGTGCTTTTGTGTCCTTAATCCACATACACACACCCCCTTTTATGATATGGTAATCCTAAAACTGAATGAGGACTTAATGTGTAGATTAATACACAATTAATCCCATGTAATTGCCAAATTAATAGGGCGATTATGGCCATTAAACCTGTGTGACCGTTACCAGTCAACAGAAGACAATATGGATTGGGAGTTGAGAAGCACACTCTCTGATTCCACACTGACTGCAATGTCATGCACTGAGTGAATCTAGCAACTCTATCACAACTTAGGTGTTTTCATCAAGTTGCGTGTTTGGGCATTCAGATATTGTTTATTAGCCTACAAGAGGAAATAAAGCAAATAGCCCTTTCAGATCTCTTTGACTACCACAAGTAACTTATGATATGATCGAGTGAGGTAACAGGGTGGAGTTTTTTTACTAACGTTCAATGACTTATATGGTTGTTTGGGCGTGGCGTAGTGAGTCATTAAGATCAACGGAAAATGCCGTCAAGAATGGCGAACAAGGACTTCCCATAATCAAAGTCATTTAGTTTTCAGCTAGTATCAGCCAGGCACAAAACAAGGAAAATAATGTAGGGGGAAGAACACTCGATTAGCCCTAAACCAAGATCAAGTATGGATTGGATTCTTTTAAGTGTAACTTAGCTATATGGTGCATGGAGGATTGCAACAATAGAAAAAATTCAATCACTAGATACGCCATGACAGTCGCCACACGGACTCAAATCCTAGGACGAATTTCTCTGTGGTAAGAGGAAATTTGGGTGATAACAATCTAGTACTTAAGAAGCATGTTCCTTATTAATTTGAAGTTGACGGGAGTTGTGACAAGCAGTGCTACAATGTCAGTGTCATTCCTAGGTCAGCAGCAATTAATATGATTCTGGTCATAACGAAACCTATAGAAAATGTTGTATCCTTTCCTAGCTATGTAATAATTGTCTTGTCTTTCTAACCCCCCCCCCCCAAATCTTAAAGAATGCACATATCAATAGTGAATAATCCATTGAAACTCTAATGGTTAAGTTTCATCATGGACAATATTAAAAAATACAGTTGTGTAATACACTCTAAATAAAAATGTTTTATTAACATTTTATTTGGTTAGCAAATGTTTTACTAACATTGTGTCAAAATACTTATTTTAAGTTCTTCATGGATTCATGATAGATGCTCATAAACTCTCTTCTTCCCTTCTCTCCCAATGTGGATTTGTAACCAATTGAGGGGTGTCCATGGACATCCCTAACTCAAAAAGGGAAAAAAAAAACTCTAATTCACTAATTTGAGATCTTTGAAAATATTATGGATGGACACCCCTAAAAAGAGCCCAAAGAAAAAAACCTTCAACACCTTTACATGTGAAGTGGACCGCCCCAAGCAAGCAAAGGAACTTCAACTTTCCAAATAATAACATTTTCTTTTTTAAAAAAAAATACTATTATTAAAAGAATAAAGACAACTTCTTTGTTCGACCTTCTCTGCCCAGTTCTTTTTAGTGGGAAATGATAGGTGTGGGATAGATGAGTGTGAAAAAGGGGGGAAGGAGTGGGTGAGAGTTGGTAAGAGTTGTATTTTTTTGTAAGTGTGGAAAAGGGGGCGAAGGAGTTGAATGAAGCTGGAGAGTTAGATGAAGAATTGTGTGAAAGGGGGGAAGGAGTGGATGAGAGTGGAAATGAGTGTTGTTTTTGTTTTAGTGTGAGAAAAAGTGAGAAGGGGGAAAAGAGTGGATGAGTTGAAAATGACTGAGTTGGGTTCATTAAACCACGAAAAGAACAGGGTTCTCACACTCAAGACTCTCTTTGGCACTCGCACTCTTTAGTCCATCTCGGGCTCTCCTCCACAGGCTCCACTCGACAAAGCCGACCGAGCAGCTGCCACGGGCCCGCACCTCAGCCCCACTAGTCACTGAGTCATAGCCACACACTCACGCAGATCGCACATGCGGGTTAGGGATTCTGGTTTGAGGTTCAATGTTCAACATTTTTTGCATGTACTCACACTGATCAAATTTAGTGATTTATATTTGCTTGAACAATTCCCCCCCCCCCCCCACCCCCCTTGAATTACTTAATACTTAGTCATACCGATCAGATTCAAACTTCAAATTGAACATAAAGCCATGGAAGTTTAACGATTGTTCTTTGCTGTGCAGCGAAATTGAATTGAATCCCTGCCCCCACCCTTACAAATATGGCACTCTGGGCAATCGGTTGTGGCCACCTTGGATGACAATGAACTTTTTGTTAATTGGTGAATGATTAGAAATAGTGTTTGTATGACTATCAGTGTCAGTGTCAACACAATTTTGCTTGCTGCCCCAAATTTTGTTGTTGTTGAAAATTAAGTGAATATCTAAGAATTTCATCTTTGATATGCTATGTGACTTGTGGGTGCAATGTAAAGATTGACTTCTTAGCTAAGATTCTCTCTCCTCTCTCTCTCTCTCTCTCTCTCTCTCTCTCTCTCTCATTTCATTTTACAATATTTGAAAAAGAAATAAACTGAATAAGGCGAAGAAAATATGGTGATGAATGTCCGTAGATGGACCACTTGATCTGAAAGTCTGGATCGGCCACTGGCTCCCGCTTGACAAGGGTGCAGCCACCTTAAACATCCTCATATCCAAAATATCTATAAATGATACGAGGGTGATGAAAGTTCGAAGTAGTTAGGAAGCCATCATCTTTGAGGTTGAGGATCTACTTTTCATGTATCATACATACTTACAGCTGGCGTTAGGTAAAGCTGACCCAATACGATTATGAATGCAAAGCCGACACAAAGTTAAGAAGACTTGGGTAAAATTTTCAACCGTTTAGTTTAATGGTTGATATGTTCAACTAGTTTAATTAAATGGTTTATGTTCAGGTTAAGATTTTCAAAATGAAAAATATCTATTGAACCTATTTAATTAAATGAGCTAAAATCAACCCATTTACCCATTTATTATTTACTCATTTACCCTTTTATTAGACAATTAAGGACACAAATTTAAAATAAATATAAAGTGTGAGTTTTGATGAATACGAGGAGTTGTAGACACTAATTGCTTGATACGGTACGTAAACTTAATTTTAATGCCATATAATTATGCATTAGTTAAAGATGTAAACAAATAAATGGGTAATCAGGTAACCTACACTTGATCTTTTCATCTTAAATGGATTAAACAAGTCAAATTAGGTCAATCAGTTTAAAAATTAAATGGACTTAAATTAAGGATTTCCAACCCATTTAATAAACGTGTTAAGTTCAAATTAAGGAATTTTTAATCTGTTTAAATTTGACACAAACATGAACCCGATTCGACTTGACATATTTCACAACTCTACTTATAGCCAACAAGTTCTGCATATTATCTATGCAGAAGACAGTTGGAGAGAATACCATAATCTTATAGTTTATCCATTCAAGGGTAAGATTTCGAGCTGTTAAAAATTTATCATTGATGGTAAAATAATTTTACCATTAAAGGTAAAAAAGGTTCGCTAAAAAAATTTAGCCCCTTCTTGCTCTCGTTTGGTAGCTCTCGGATTTGATCCGAATAATGAAGAAATAGAGCAGGAATTACAAATAAGAGGAGATGTGTAATGCTTCTAACGAGAAAGAACTTGTTATGGAAGCTGAGGCTAAGGGTAATAACTCTGTTGTCACTGACTCTCTAAACCTCTGTGTTTCATCTATGAATGAAACAATCTCCGATAAAAGTGTTAGACTTGAACGTGGTAATCCTATTGGGAATGTTGGATAGATGCATAATTATGTTGGGAAAGTGATGGTGGAGATTGTACGAGAAGATGAAATGGAAGCTTGTGATTCTGAATGTCCATACATGATTTTAGATAGTGAGAGCTGCGTGGAGGATATCAGTTCACCACAAGGAGAAGAAACTACGTCATACATTGAGGGGGATAACTCAAGTAATAGGCCTAGGATGAGAGTAAAAGAAATTGACCAAATGGAGGAGTTGAATATGGGAGGCTACTCATGTATAGGGTCCAACATGGAATTTGATGGACAAAATATGACTTTTGAGTCAGTGCTAACTCATATGACATATGTGAGGGGTTATGACTACTCCATGTCTTCGGCATCTATTTCGAATGGCACATCTACGGCCAGAGATGTTATGTACAAGCCTTTGGGTACTTCCACAAGAAGGTGTTCATTACATCTGCTTCACCTATCACAAGCAGCTTACCAAAGGGTTGAACAAGGAAACAGTATTGAATTCTTTGATAAGCGCTCGATGTCATGTATGGTGATTCACATTCATTGTAGTGATCATCAGAATCAAGGAAGCAATATCATTGGCAGAGGTAACCAAGAGCATCACACAACTAATGCTTTTCATTGTCCAGCTCAACAATACCGCAAACATAAGAGAGGGAAACAATATAGAAGGAAGCAATCTCAGGGCCGACAAAGAACGAGCATTCAGCAACCATCTTCGGAGTCAATTACTAGCAAGAACATGTGCGAACTTAAGTTATTTAAAGCTAAATCAATTGCTTGGTACAGGGAAGATTGCAATCTCAAAAAATGAATAAAGCATTGGAGGTGTAATTGGGCTAATAAATTTGATTAAGGCACTCATAGTAAAAGCATATATGGAAAGAGGAAATGAAGTGTCATGGTTGGAAGATGTCCCATTGATAAACAAAAAATGAATCGTTGTCACGAGAACGATAATGGGGGTTGTGATAGAGTTTGTTCCAACATCTCTATGTTTTCTCGGACAATCGCTGCAGATATGAATGTAAGTTAGATAATTGATCATCTTGTATCACCATCTTTTGTTCTTTAATATAATGTGCATTACCCAACTAGCCAGAAAAAAAAAAAAAAAAAACATAGCCACTAGATGGGTGAGTTGTGAAATTGTTGTCCTCCATTCAGTTGTAGAGAGAATTGGTTCCAGAGGATTAGAATCTCGTCTACTCCTTATTTAGGAGCTATGGTTAAGTATACACTCCATGTCACCTCAGGACATTGTTAGCAGAAAGGTGACATTAGATTTGCACATTTTAGAAGGTTTACGTATTAGTCGTCACACGTGTTTCTAATAGCCATCTTCCGTGATAACTCTCGGAGGTCAACTTTGTTGGAGAGATCCAAGGAGAGAGTCCGCTTTAACCAAGACCTATGGCAATAAGCCCAAGTGCGGTTACATCCTACAGCCAATTGACCATATAGATAGTAGCCTACTTTACTATTATACTATGGTCTTTCTCTTCAAACTCCGGATATGGCACTCTTCACTCATGTGATATTCTCAACAATCTCGCCACACACATGAGTTTCTTCCGAACAACATTACACACAAGCTTCCCCTTAAGTGGAAGTCTTTACTAAGGTGTCAAGCCACCATCAAGAGCTGATTTTCACTCTACTCCACAAAGTCTGCATATCGCTCTACATCGAGTTTTCATGTCATCGACTTTGTTCCAAGAATACACCCAAGAGCTCATCACGCCATCGAGCCACCCTATAGCACACGCATTCACGCTCGATCAACTGGTCCAAACCTGGACCAGACCGAGTGCATTCAGCATGGTCCTTAGTCAAAAAAATTCCCTTATTTAGTCCTTCGTCTAATCCGGTCCACCTAGTCCATTGGTTCGGACCGAGGATCAACTATTTTTAAAAAAAAAAAAATTTGCTCTTGATTTGCTTGTTTAGTTTCATCGCATGCTCATTCGCGTTCCTTTCCGTCACTCCAAACTCAGATCTCTATAATCCCTCTGTACGCTTCGATATTTTATGATTTGTGGTATGAGATTTCAGGTTTTCGGTTTTCAATTTATTATGAGTTTGAGACTTTGGTTGATTTTTTAGTCAAAGACAACTGCCAGGTGCCAACTCATGCTCTAAAAAAATTAGCAAACAACCATAGCATGATTTTGGCCAAAATTATTTGAATCCAATAAGTTTTGTTCCAACCACGCTAAAAATCAATTCGATCTACTTCAGTCGATCCCGATTCAATCCCGGTCCATTACGGTTCTTATTTGCCCAAATCCTCAATCCGTTCTTTTTCCCTTAATCGCTCTTCGGTTCAACCCAGTCTGATCTGATCTGGTCCGAGTTTAGACCGATGAACACTTCGATCAACAATCACGTCACGTTCACCAAGCTCATCCATTGGATCCACCATGTCGCACCTTGTTCGTTGAGCCAATGACCAAATGCACCATCAACTCTAATAGCAGTATAGCACATGTTGGGGGGATCCAAGGAGGAAGCCCCCTTAACCAAGACCCATGACAGCAAACCCAAATGAGATTCCATCATTAAACCAATTTACAATAGAAGTAGTCCACTTAATGTATATACCTTGATCCCTCTCTTCAAACTTCCAATCCAGGACTGTTCTCTCATGTGTGATACTCCCAACAAACTTGAAGATGCAAATTCATTCACCCCAATAAATACAGAAAGTTTTCAATTAGTACAACACATAACATCCTACAAAACTTCGTAGCCATTTGACATAGATCACAAATGTATATGATCAACATTTACACCGGCAAGGACCGTGGCTTGGCGTGCTTTTGTGATCGATTTCCATTCCATCTATGTTCTACAACCAAAGAACCCTTATAGATGATGCATAATCATCATGATCCACTTGTGTGAAAACCGGCAAATGACCGATGGCAAGTCTGAAACACGGCTTGGAGGTTGCTCTAGTTTAGTCACTATCTTCATCAGGAAATTGAGGGGGAGCCCATTTGCCAGTCTTAAACTTGCTGTAGAAGCTCGAGCTTCTCGAAACAACATAGAAGACTGCACATACAAAAATGGAGTTAGCTCAAAGGAAAGATATTGTTTCAAATGGCTTTTGAACTTTCAAAACTTTTGGGAAATCTAGTATCTTTCGGATATATGTCAAGGTTATAGGTGCATATATCCAGATCTTGTTAGACCTCACTTCGGTGTAACTCTATAAATAAAATTAAGAACTCGGATTCTAAGCAGGCTCCATACTTGTCAAGGGCATAGCTGCATATATCTTTAGGTACTCCAAAATTAACAAGCTAAGCAGCACCAAGAAGGCTATACCTGGTATTCCAGGAATTATAAAATTCGGTTCCTTCAGAACATCATGAAGTGTCCTCTTTTCATTCACTTGTACCCATCTGGAAGGGTCTTTACCTGGTAAACAATATAAGAAAAGATTATTATGCCAAGAAATTGGCAAACGCTCATACAATGCATCTTGATAGCCCAACACGTCTAAATATGGATAGCTGTACAAATTTTTTACACCCTAAGCAAAGGTTCCTTTCAACTTATGGAATGCAATTGACATCCTTTGACATTGCACATGTGACGGAGAGCAACAACAACATAATCATCCAATGTAGGCCAGTAGGGTCCGAGACATGGCAGAAACCATGTTTGTAGATCAAGTATAACCAGAGATATCATAAATGGAAATCTGATATCCCCTGGCACCGCACATATGACGGAGAGCAACAATATAATCATCCAATGTAGGTCCCAACTTAGTGGGGTCTGACACATGGCACAAAACATGCTTGTACGTCAAGCATCACCAAAGATGCTATAAATGGAATTTTAGTACTACCTGCAGGGTTCCCATGGTTTGGCAAATCATCTTCTTCACTGATGTTTCCTGCACCAGCACCTGCAGTGCCCTCCAAAAGACAGTGCAGCATCTGTTTCTTAGACAGGCAAACAGTTGAGCCCACCTACAGAGCCAACATTTCAGGTGTTATTGGTACCAGAGATATTGGAATCCCATCACCAATACCCCATCAGAAAAGCATTGTATTGGATTTAGAATACACTTACTCTAGATAAACCAAAATATTGATATAGACTTATGGAACACTTAATCAAATTTTCCAAACTGTCCATGCCATAATCCAGCCAGCTTTCAGAATTACAATCTTAACTATTCTATTAAAGTTGCTGGGTGCAACTTCTTTGAAGCAACTCCATATTAAAGGCTGATAACAGAATATACCAATGAGTACCAAACAGAAGGCATGTCATATTGCTGTTCACTTATGATAATTCTCATTGAATCATCCAAATTGAAGAACAATAACAAATTACAGCAATAACTAAGGATCCTCCTGTCAAAAATCAACTTAACGGCTTAAGATGATAGTTACAAACCTAGGACAGTTTTGCATTGTCACCTACCATGCCCCCTCGTACAGATGCCCCTTGCGCACGATGTGTATATACTGAACAGGCTCGTCCCTTTTATGCAAGATAATCCAATATAGAGACAATTGAGACGTCTTAATCTTTCATTCTAAGTACTTTGACACTACGATGAGAAACCAACTCACCAAAATCTTAAGTTGATAATTTCACTATAAAACCAGTGACAAAGGTAAGATATGCCCGAGGGGAAACAGTGATTCCACTTTTAGGTAAGCTAAGTGCAGAGATTTGCTCAAAATGGTATGATCATGGCACATTCATATGATAGGGACGAACGAAATAAGTAGACACAATGAGCTGATCAACTCATTCAAATACGCAGGAAGCCACACCAATTAACAATTAGAAGAGAAGACTTTGTACCTCAAAGTACAATTCGATATTCTCACGGGTGTATGCATGGGCTTCATCCCACGGCAGAGGCGGACTACTCTCTGAAAACATGTTTGCAAGCTAAGGGTGTTCCGTAGAGCAAAGAGACAAACAAAAAGATTTTTAAAATGCATATGACATCTAGGTCATTAGCATTATATGGACCCTCTTCTAGGAGCATTCCCCAAATCAGTTCTTTTTTTTTTTGAGAAAAATGGAAAATGAACTAAGGTTTGGAATCTTCCTTCTTTTCTCTTGCCCTCCTCATCTACATAAAAAGAAAAGAGTTTATCCTACTGGATAATACTATAACAAATTCACAGGATCGCTCATTTAAAAAGAGTGCAAAAGAAGACAGCAAGCACATTAAGCATTCCAGGGACAAAGGATATCATATCAAGGTGGGATGAAAACAAATCTGTCTCACAGAAGTCCTCAATAATGTCACTGGACATGACCTCAGCATACAGCAAAAGCACTGGCCAGTGAAGAATCTTGGTCTTGTCTAAAACTGGTTTTTTCAGCCCAGTGAGTTCCCGGTACATTGCTTTGCCAATCTTTAATCCCCTATCTTCAAATGCAGAAACAAGCTCCTGTATACTTGAGGACGGTCATATCAACCATCTGACAAATAATAAAATATCCTCTTCTTAAGCTATAGTAGCAAGTTAAGCACCTTAGCAGTAGTCAAAGCCTTGGTAACTTCAGCCTCCAGCTTCTTACGTTCAGCCAATTTTGCATTAGCCAACTTTGCCAGCTTTTTAAGTTCTTCATTATCACGGGCTACCTCAAGTCCTTGCTCACAGTATGATCTAGCCTCTCTCAACAAATCCAGAGCCAGAGATGCTTTAGCAGCTCGATAAAATGCCTACCTTGCCAAACATGAGAAAACTCAAATAATCAGTCTCTGCATGACAACCCATATAAGGTATACCTGAAACCAGATTTCAAGGGGACTACCTTAATATTTGTGGGGGAGAGCTTGATTGCTTGCTCAGCATCCTCAAGGGCACGCCTGTTATTCCCTAATAAGAGATTAACATGGGCTCTATTCGAATATAAGATCGAAGTCTCCTGTTCACCAAAAACCTTCTGATTTATAGCTCTGGTGTAGCAGTTTATGGCATCTCGGTAGTGCTTCTTACCCTTTTTAACATATTCATTACCCTTCTCCTGAAAACTCCAAAGAAACCGAAAACACATACATTCAGATAAAATACTAAAGACTAGTTCAACAAGCCCTCGTGATCAATTATATAACAAAGACATTAATGCTAGTTAATTAACACTAAAAATCTTCAGTCCCAACTCTCAAGGATGGTGACCCATGATTTAACACCATGACTGATTGAAACAGGAGCACAATCATGCAAAAGTATCTTACATATGTACTCTAGTCAACGCAAATATGCAAAACTTCCAGAAAATGTTGAGTTCTGCTTCAGCTGGTTTGCCAGAGATCCTAACAATTTTTCTCACTGAATTCCTAAGTACAGGTTTCACAACAATAAACCGTTGAACTAATTGAAAGGTCATCATAGTTTTCCGTAACATTACTTTCCCTAATTTTTCTCCTTAATTAGAAGCTAAATAAATCAAACTCAACTGAATTACCAAACACCTTATAATTCAAGAAACAGCACAAGCAATATCAATTTCATCGCAGATGGAAAAATCGACCCAAATTTTAACCACAGCATCAAATGCCATCTGTAACCAATACCAGCCATGATTTCAATTCAGCTGTAACAGCGCGAGTACGAATTTGAAAAGACAATTAACTGAAAGATGAAGCACGAAGCTTTTGCAGGAACTAAGTGCAGATTAAGTTACACAAAGTTTCAAATTAGAGAAAGTTTGGGGGGGGGGGGAGAGAGAACCTTGAGTTCAATGGCAGTAGATTCCTTGAGGGCAGCAATGGCGTCCAAGTCAGCTTTCTCACTCTCTGTTTGCGGCTCTGAACCCGAGTCCAGCCATAGGGCCATTTTACACAGAGAGAGAGAGAGAGAGAGAGAGAGAGAGAGGTCTTGAATGTCGGAGGCGAAACAAAGGATGAAGCAGGACTGCACTGCTTCGAAATTCGAATGGTGGTTTGAAATTTCTAGAAGTTGAAGACAGCCTAGTGGAGTTTTTTTTTCACTATTTATTGGCTACTATTTTGATTTTTAAGTCATTTTCCTAATGCAAATTCTTATGCTGTCCTACGGTAACTTATTACGAGACAGCTATGTGGTATAGTTCTTTTAAAAAAGGTGTTGGAAGAATTAGGATTAACCTGAATACGGAAATATACTGTCGGCAATAATCCACAATAATAAGAATACCAATCCTTGCCAATAAGAAAACCAAACGGCTAATAGAGTCGCTTTAGAGATGTCCACATCCTAAACCCGAATAACCGACAGCGATGGTAGGGCAACCGTGGGGAGGAGAGAGGAGAGTGTATTAGTTATTTCGTGTGTCTTGGCTGACCCTCCCAAACCCCCTTTTATAGGTAATGGGAGGGAACAACTAGGGTCTAGGGTAACTGCTTTGTGACCGTCGGGCCTCAACTAATAGGCATGGCCAACAGCTCTCACTCGGTCACAAAGGTCGCAAAAACACATACTTCCCATAAACCACGCCTCCTCACACTTCATACTGGGAATAGGACGTGCGACCGAAAATGACAAATAGTGCTATATTAAATTACCATCCAACTAACATAACACTTTCATGAAATACGATACCCCAAAACCATCCCAAAGTATCAGCAGTGGCATCTCTAATCCCTTATGCTTGATATATCATATGATTATGTTATCAAAATAACCGCTCGGGCTGATATGGTGATGGTGGATTGGTTTTTTCTTAAACACTCATGAAATTTCATCTTAGCTTAACTGCTTTCCTAACGTGTTCTCGCTGAACCGTATACATCGTGGTTCTTGAGAATCACATCAAAGTAGCAACATCAAGCTTCGACTTAATATCATAGCTTTAAGTCAAAGGGTCATCGTCCATAGGGTCACACAGTGACAAGTGATAGGGAAATCAATTGTCACTCCATGCATGGGTCGTCTTATAAGCACACACAGTATGAGATGTGTGTCATGACATAGCTCCCACTCAGTTGGGTACGTCACTCTTTATGCCATGCGGATCATCAATCTAGATTTTCAACCAAAAATCTAACGTGAGTCACTAGATTAACATACTAAATGCTAATCTTGACACTCAAGATTCGACTTTTAAGGCTTCAATATGAAATTATGTCTGATATTCGACTCCATCGAGTCTCATCTTAGACTAACTAAAGCGACTATTTCTCATTCATAAACTTCTAGTATGAGTTATCGATATTGCACACCTAGTGCTAATATGATTACGTCTCTTTCTGCCCGCTACTCAAGCGTCAGGCCGATTGCCTGTGTGACTAGGCCAATCAGAAGTTTGTGACTGTTCAACATGTCTAACAGATAAATCACAAAACATTTAGAAAAAGAACACTTAATCTTCATTTCATAAATGCCTATTACATGAAGAACGTATCTGTCATACATAACAAGATTCTATAAAAAAAAAACTAAACCTTGCGAACTCCTAGACTTAATGAATGTGCTTTGAAAGCATCTCTAGGAATCGGCTTAGTTAATGGATCGGCGATCATCTTGTTAGTGGGTATATACTTGATGGCAACCTCGTTTGTCTTTATGGCGTCTCGCACGAAGTGATAACGCACGAGTTGGATGGCAGCTGTATTGTCATATAACATCTCTACAGAATCATCAGCTCTCGGAGTGAGGGTAAGATCCTGGAGGAAGCTCCTAAGCCACATTGTCTCCTGCGTGGCTAGGTTGCATGCGACATATTCTGCCTCCATGTTTGACAGAGCTATGCAGTCTTGCTTCTTACTGCACCATGATATGGCTCCCCCACCCAGGGTGAACACATATCCTGAGGTTGACCTGGACTCATCCAGGTCACCACCCCAATCGGCATTTGAATATCCTCTCAACTTAAGGTCCCCGCCCTGATAGCATAGTACCAAGTCAATTGTACCACAAAGGTAACGCATGACTCTCTTGACAGCTTGCCAATGAGCTTGTCCTGGGTTGCTTTGGTAACGACTTACCAGACCAACCACAAAGCAAATTTCTGGTCGTGTACATAACATGGCGTACATTAAGTTTCCTACGACACTAGCATAGAGGACATTGCTCATGGCTTCCTTTTCTTTGTCTGTTTTTGGGCATTGATCAAGGCTTAAGGTTAAACCCTTCTCAACTGGAGTGTCTACGGGTTTGGAATAATGCATACGGAGCCGTTCTAAGACTTTCTTGATATATGCCTCTTGGCTCATACCTAAAAGTTTCTTAGGACGATTCCTTATTATTTCCACACCTATGACTTACCTGGCTTCACCCATATCCTTCATCTTAAAGACAGAGGATAGCCACCTTTTAGTGGCTTCGATCATCTCCAAATTGTTCCCAACCAGTAGTATGTCGTCAACGTATAGGGTAAGGAACATAATCCCCCCGGTTGATCTTTTGACATACACACAGTGGTTATCCGAAACCATGGATACGCCAAACGAAGTTATAGCTTCATGGAACCTTAAGTACCAAGATACGGAAGACTGCTTAAGGCCATATATGGACCTTTTAAAATGACACACCTTGTCCTCTTGCCCTCCTTGATACAAAACCAATGGGTTGGTCCATATAGATCTCTTCCTCAAGGCTGCCATTGAGAAAAGCAGTCTTTACATCCATTTGAAACAACTCTAAGTCCAAATGGGCAACCATGGCCAGGAGTTGGCGAATAGAGGCAAATCTCACTACAGGAGAAAATGTCTCTTCATAGTCTACACCCTCAATTTGTGTAAACCCTTTCGCCATAAAACGAGCTTTGAACTTGTCGATCGATCCATCTGTCCGACGTTTTATCTTGAAAACCCATTTGTTTCCAATAGACTTACGCTGGGGTGGGAGATCAACAAGTTCCCAAATCTTGTTTCTTGCCATAGAGCCCATCTCATCCCTCATGGCATCCATCCACTCCTTGTGGCTTGGTGAGTCAATTGCTTCTTGGTAAAAGGTAGGCTCCTCGACTTCCAAGGGAGTGCATAGGAATATTTCCTCTTCGATTTGGAAATATCGTCGAGGAATTCTTCCACACTCACTCCTTCGGAGCCTAGGGCCTTCATTGTTCGTCTGCCTGGGTGAGGTATCCCTCCACCTTTCTCAAGGGGTGTGGGACCCTGAACATGTGGAGAGTTGCGCCCACTATCCCTTTGGAGCGTGGGATCCCGAACATGTGAGCTAACTGCATGTTCGAGAACTAGGGATTGAGGACGGACCTCATTCGTAGGTTGTCTTTCCTCATGTACAGGAGATTGAGGACGAATCTCATTTTTCTGGGCAGGCAAGTCTCCCACATTCCCTTCAGATAGGGGAGGTATACCATCATCTTTGGTGACTTGGTTAGAATCCAAATTCTCCCCCTCATCGAATGATGATTGGATGTTTTGCTGTAACTTAAACAGTTCAACATCCTTCTTGACTTCACCAATGGTCGGGAACTCATCCTCGAGAAAATCGACATTGCGGGAGTCTATTTCTGTCATGCCACCATTTGGATGTTCCCCGTACATCACATATCCTTTTGATTGTGTGGGGAACCTAATGAACACCATTTTGGTAGCTCTTGGATCAAGTTTTCCATGTTTGTGGGTTGGGTTGTGCACATAGCCGGCCAAACCCCATGGGCGTAAATGGTCTAAGGATGGCTTCTTCTCAAACCATAACTCATATGGTGTGGCAGGTACACTCTTGCTTGGCACACGATTAAGTATGTAGGCTGCCGTAAGCAGTGCATCCCCCCAAAAACTGATTGGGAGATTAGCATGTTTCATCATTGACTTGACTATGTCAAGCAATGTACGATTCCTGCGTTCCGCAACACTGTTCTGTTGTAGAGTGCGTGGAATTGTTAGTTGTCTTTGTATATCTTTTTCCTCACAAAACTCCTTGAACATATAAGAGAGGTATTCACGACCTCGATCAGTTCGAAGGATCTCAACCCTACGTTCCAATTGAGTTTCTACTTCCGCTACGAAGCGTTTGAATACATCAAATGCCTCGTAGCGATGAGATAATAGGTACACATACCCATATCGTGAATAATCATCTATGAGAGTAATGAAATAGATAGCCCCATGTCGTGCTTTAATGTTTATGGGTCCGCATATGTCTGAGTGGATTAATTCTAAGAGACTGGATGCTCTCGTAGCCTTACCGAAAGGCTTCATTGTTGCCTTTCCAGTTAAACAGGACTCACACCTAGGTAACTTAACCCTAGTGAGTCGGTCTAGAAGACCTTCTTTAGCTAGCCTATTTATCCTATCTTGGCCCATATGGCCAAGTCTAGCATGCCACTTAACAGATTCAGAATTAAAGTCGAAATAAGAAACATAAGCAGAGGATATATTATTATAGTTATCATCCAAATCCAAAACAATGAAATCTCCTTTCAAAGTTGCTTGGCCAAACAAATTGCCATTGTAGAATAAATCTAAACCGTCTAAACGAAAACCAAAAGTAAAACCTAATCTTACTAAAGAAATATAAGAAACTAAGGAGCATCGCACCCCAGGTGCATAGAAGGCGTCATGAAGAAGCAGCTTGTTTCCTCCACAGAGTTTGAGCTGATATGTTCATACTCCAAGGACGTCTTCTTCGCTGCCGTTCCCCAGTACGACAGTCCGTGAACCCACCGGGTAGCGATGGAACTCCACGAATTCAGCCCTATCCTGAACTATGTGCTTTGTTGCCCCCGTATCTACAATCCATTGAGGAAGAGAGTTAGCAACGAATGCATGGGAACAAATATATAATTAAGGGGTTTTAGTGGAAGCGGGTACCTTGGCTGGCTCAGGACAATCTTGAGCGAAATGACCCTTCTTTCCACAGTTATAGCACTTCATACGTGCCATATCCTTACCTCCGTTGCCCTCAGCCTTATGCTTCTTGGTAGTACCAGCATTAGAGTGAGAGTTCTGAGGAGAACGGGCACCTTTCTTAGGTTTCGTACCACGGTAAGATTTCCTGCCCTTGGGCCCCAATCCTTTGGCAGCGAATGCCACACTGGAAGGCGCATATAGCTTTAAACGCTCTTCCTCCATTTCGAGATGTTTGGAAATTGCCTCGAAAGTGTTGATGTGCTCACTGTGTGCCATGAACACTTTAAAACTCTTCCAATGTTCATTATCATTAGGAAGAGCCCTAATCACATTCAGGACCTGTTCTTGCTCAGAAACCTCTTGCCCTACAACTTTAAGGTCTCAAACCACAACACTCATAGTTCGAAGGTATTCAAAGATACTACGACTGGAGTCAATAGTATATTGCATCCATTTCAGCTGCAAGGTACGCAACCTTGTAGCAGACGTCTGCCCGAACCTAACCTTAAGCTGCATCCACATGTCCTTAGCAGTGCGAAAGCGTTCAAACTCATCCAGGAGATCGTCCGCATGCAAGACAGCATAGTGTAGCGTGCAGAACGATCACGTTTGAACCATGCTTGGTATGTTTTTAGGTTTTCTTTGTACTGCTAAGTTGCAGTAATATCCCTACCTTGTTCATATTTTTCAGCCGGAGGAGGCATGGAGGAGGTTAAAAGGTCCAGCATATCATCATTGTTTAGATAAAAACTGGACCATTAGATGCCAAACATCATAGTTCGAACCATCCAAGTTGTCATCAGATTGCATACAACCTATCATGTTTCTAGCTGCCATATCTGGATAGTATATTTTATCTGTTAGACATATTGTTTAATAATTAAATTATCTAAGAAATCCCATTATTCACTATATATGATCGAAAATTTCGCTAAGCTCACGTACAGTTGTAAATTTGGAGATTCTTTAATTTAATTATTAATTTCATAGAATTTTCTTAAATGTTTTGTTAAACTAATTAACATTTTAATTCAATGAATATCATGAAGATATTCGCTTTTAATTACGAAAATGTGTATTCAGTTAATGTTTATGAAACTAATTCATTTAACACAACTTCAATTTTTGTTTTTAATATATATATTTATATATATATAACACGAAGTTATATAATCAACCTCAAAGTATCATACCACAATCAATGATAATATGAGAATAAGGGGCCAAAAAATACAACTTATAATAAAAATAATGGCCATTACTAACATATAAAACAAATTTATATGAATATGGGAGCAGATATTTCTATGTTCCAAATAGAATCAAACTTGTCCAAACAAAACGATCCAAACATTGGGTCATACAAATATTTTTCTTTTGGGCCATAACCACGGCTAATGAAGAAATGACCCCCCCATTACTAACATATAAAACAAATTTATATGAATATGGGAGCAGATATTTCTATGTCTCAAATCGAATCAAAATTCGTCCCCAAATAAAATCGTTCAAATAAATAAGAACCAGGACCTCCCCTTTTGGGACAGGTAAGCATTTCTGGGCCCAACAAAAAAGAAGAAGGAACGCCCCCCCCCCAAAAAAAGAGGGGCCAAAAACCACAAAAAAAGGGTCCAAAAACCACAAAAAAATGGGCTACCAAAAAAAAACTTTAAAAAAAAGGGCCGGGGGGAGGTTTATATTAGTGAGTGAATTCATTAACCACCCCCCAAACCCTAATCTGAGGCTTTCTTTCTCTCGATGTTCCTCTGCTTGTCTTCGAATACTCTCTTCGACCTCTCTCCCCAGCTTTATCTCTCTAGTTCTTGAACTCTCTCGACGCCATAGTCAGGAGCACGAAGCTCCTTTCTGGGCATTGGTCGTCGTGACCATGGCAGCCATCACCGTCGTTGTCGATTTTTTAAAAAAAAAAATCCCCAAATGATGCAAAAGCCACCGCCGACCCCCATGAGCCTTGATCTACGCTAATCCGGCGAGAATCGAAGGTACTATGGTGTAGATCATCCTAATTTGAACCTGAGGAAGACGCCCACGCGCCAAACACACCACTGAGGCGGAGGCTCGTGGTCTCACGCTCCACCTGAAACGGTGTTTTTCGGCTTCGTTCTCTCAAGGTTGCGTAGATCGGCGATGAGAAGGGGCTATGGGAGGAAGAAGATCGTGAAACGACCTTCGTTGGCGGAGCGTGACGGTCACGCGCCACCCCTCGACGGTGGTTTCTGATGGGTATGGTTCGAGTTCCTCCCTATTTTTTCTTTATTTTGACTTTCATTTTCGGTGAGGTCGAATTTTAGGCAGGGGGATTTTAGGGTTAGGGTTTGGAATTGGGTCTCACTAAACAGCCGCCTACTAATCATCCATGAATTCGATTTATCAAAATCACATCTAGAATCACAATTTTGAATACAGAGTAACAATAGTCAACTAATTACTATTAGTATAGGCAGAATCAGTGTTCATGGCCAAATGATTAATCTTAAGCCTGTTCTTGACATTGGATTTACAAGAACATGCTTAAAAAAATATCAACTGGGGCATGATGGACTTCAGTTATTAGGACCAAAAAAACATTTGATCTTTTAGTCAACTTGAGACATCAGAATCACGGAAGCATGTATTTCGTTTAATAGATGCATAATATTTGATGAACATATCATAAAAAAAAATAATAGGGTTCAGTGCATAGAAACGTAATGTCTATGAATCTGAAAAAAAAAAACAATTGTTCTAGGTTCTGGGAAGCAGACACAGAAGCATGCTATTTCTTTGCATAATTACAAAAATTAGGCAATTGATCATATAAACGAGCATGCTTTAACAAATCAGATTATTAACCTATTAATCGGGACTAATCCTAACAGTTTTAGCTCTGATACCACTGTTGGAAGAATTATGACTAACCTGGAAGCGAAAATATACTGTCGGTAATAGTCCACAATAATAAGAATACCAATCCTCGCCAATAAGAAAACCAAGCGGCTACTAGAGTCGCTTTAGAGATGTCCACATCCTAAACTCGAATACCCGGCAGCGATGGTAGGGCAATCGTGGGGAGGAGAGAGGAGAGTGTAATAGTTATTTCGTGTGTCTTGGCTGACCCTCCCAAACCCCCTTTTATAGGTAATGGGAGGGAGCAACTAGGGTCTAGGGTAGCCGCTTTGTAGCCGTCGGGCCTCAACTAATAGGCCCGGCCAACAAAAGGCATAGGCAGCTGGGAAGAAAATGTAAATGCACTAGGGGATTTGGCGGCCCCCTCCCCCCCAAAAAAATAAAATAAAATTTGAGAAGCTCTCGCTTTCTAAAACTCATACCGTCATACATTGAACTGTGATAAAACAAAATTTGCCTTCAAGGGTTGCAATGTGGGTTGTTGTGCTTTGCTCTGATTGATCATTGTTCATCTAGCAGTTGATTTTGAGGCTTTAAATTCATCTTAGAATTTCATTGGTATGCTTAAATTCTGTTTGTTTGATTTTGGTTTCTTATTTGCTTCATTTGCAGTTATCTTATTGCAATAGCTTTGTCAATGGTTGATTGTACCTCGAATGTAGATGAATTTTGACTGTTTGCCTGATTCTTTGATTTCCTTTATGAAACATGGTTTTTGTCCTATGGCTTTATTTTTATAGTAATTCATGCTTGCTTGGGCAGTATTTGCGGCTTCTATGATTTTGGTTAACTGATATTTGTTGTATTCTATGATAATCTTTGCTGCCCAACAGAAGGTTTTAAAACGGTTATATTTGTTGGCATCAAGGTTGGGTATGGACAACTATCAAGGAGTTTTCCAACGGATTTTTGAGTTCAAATAGCGTACAACTGAAATATGGAAGCAAATGTAAGAGAAACTAGACAGAGACCGTGACATCTAAAGATCAAGGAGAAAGAGCAGCACATGAGAACAAGAAGGCGCCATCGAAGATTCAGATTATTATTATTTTTGTAGACCAACAGATTATTGTATATTGATTTCCTCTCCGTATAAAATATTCACCCTTTTTCGTTGTAAATAGTCATCAAGCCGACACATCCCATTGCTCCCTGCAAGCGGCATGGTTGTCCCTTGTAATTAGTACCAAGGGAATTGAGTTTATTATGGCCACTTTGTTTGCCCTATAGTGGTGACCTTATCGTCATGTACTGTACTCACATCCTAAAAATGTGTGGTTAACCATATCACTTGTAATAGCCATCCGCAATGAAAGAGAAATGGTCACTTCTCATTTTAATAGTCAAGCATGTTGTTTATAATAGTCATCTCAAAATTTACGAATATACAATAAGACCTCGTATTTTAATTATTAGTCACCCTTATTTTATGTTTTTAATTACCCATTTTTAACTGAGAGGCCTCCTGTTATTATTATTATAGTCAAATCTTAAATTATCAAAATATATGTTATAATTAATAGTCACATATTATAATTATCATTGTGGCTTTTTCTCCCCTAATATAGTATTTTGTTGTTGTAATTGACTTTTGTAATTTTAATATGGTAAAAAATCTTGGGCGAGAGTGAGACTGTTTCATATAAGAGGTAAGGTGATGCGAAATCTTTTAGGATGACTCTTTGAAAGTTTTAAAATGATTAAATATTTTATATTAGAGTAAATTTTAAATTCGTGGTAACTACTGATTCATCGAATAATGACTTTTATCATAGTCCCTAATTAATTATTAGCAATCATCATATTTATTAAATCTCAACTTAAAAGTGTCTGTCACACAATAAATTTTAGATGAGAAGATTTCATACAATACCTATTATTAATATGAACCCTATCAATGTAAGTGTCTTTCTTACAATACTCATTCCTCCTCCTGTTATGATTGCCAACCCAATTTAATTATAAAGTACTAATCATATTATACAAGCATTGACATTCATAACTGCATTATAACGATAATAGTCCCTAGACTATGACAACAAGTAACTCCATGAGCATCACTTGTAACCTTTGATGATATTCAATGAGTAGAACTATTTTAGTCACCTCTAAAAAATAGTTATAATAAATCTTGTGTGAGACCGTCTTACATAAGATATATATTGAGATTGAAGCTTTTGTGGTAACTTTCAATAGTAATTAGTGTGAGTAATATTATGCAACGGTGATTATAATAAAAAGTTACTGCTATATAAACTAGTAGTTACCCATTAATGAAAAAGTCTCTCCAAGTCACCCCTTAATAAGAAAGTAACTTCAAAAGATATTATTAGTTACAACACAGCTTTAAAAAAGCCCACTCTGAAGAAATTTGTTTCACAATAATTTTTAGGTAAGCCAGTCTCACCAAAAATTTTTACATTTAATGACTATTTTCAAAGAAGGTTTGAAGGTAAATAAACTCTTGAGTGAATGATCCAAACTAAGAAAGAATATTTTGTCGTAAACTTCAAAGATACAAGCGATACCTCCTTGAATGAAATCCCTAAAATGCAATGATAAGCTAATAAATGTCATGGCCAATTATTTTAGTAAATGTCATTTATTACCAAAAAAGAAAAAAAAAAGAAATAGTCATCTTTGATGTGCACAACGTACACCAAATGCATCATCTATAAGCAAACTTATTGTTTGGTGAGGAAAACTGGAATGGAATGGAATCAGGACTTGAATCCTGGGGGGTTGGGTATGGAACTTGAATTCTGAAACTAGTTGTTTGGTGAAAACCGGAATGGAATCAGGTTCCAGTCCTTGCTGTAACAGTCCGGGACCCCGCTGGCTGATATTGTCCGCTTTGGCACACCGGCCTCACGGCTTTAAAACGCGTCAACCAGGGTGAGGTATCCAGCCCCTTATAAAGAGGCCTTCGTTCCCCTCACCTGCCGATGTGGGAGACTCCTATCCCCTTGGGGACCCCGACGCCCTCGTCGGACAAGATAAGGGGCCCACCTACCCGAGGCCTGGCTCTGATACCAACTGTAACAGTCCGGGACCCCGCTGGCTGATATTGTCCGCTTTGGCACACCGGCCTCACGGCTTTAAAACGCGTCAACCAGGGTGAGGTATCCAGCCCCTTATAAAGAGGCCTTCGTTCCCCTCACCTGCCACAGTTGGTATCAGAGCCAGGCCTCGGGTCGGTGGGCCCCTTATCTTGTCCGACGAGGGCGTCGGGGACCCCGCTGGCTGATATTGTCCGCTTTGGCACACCGGCCTCACGGCTTTAAAACGCGTCAACCAGGGTGAGGTATCCAGCCCCTTATAAAGAGGCCTTCGTTCCCCTCACCTGCCGATGTGGGAGACTCCTCTCCCCTTGGGGACCCCGACGCCCTCGTCGGACAAGATAAGGGGCCCA
>JACYFF010031954.1:84973556-85002944 GCA_017589665.1 Selenicereus undatus | reverse complement strand
TGTATATATATATGTGTGTGTGTGTGTGTGTGTGTGTGTGTGTGTGTGTGTGTGTGTGTGTAAGACCTGCCTTCGTTATTTTTATGTTAAGTTGCCTGTATTACCTTTTCATGTTATAAAATCGTATTTTTAGTAACTATATGAGTTAAATGATTATCGATGTGCTTTGGAAAACTATTATTTTATAAAAAAAGGGGGATTATTATTGCTATTATTGATTTTAAAGTTAATTCGTGCTATTTGCACCTTTAAATTATATCAATAGTTTCATTTAGTCGTTAGTCGCTTTATTTAATCGTTTCCTGAATACGATTAGGCTGTTTATCTTAGAAGCAGTTTCGAGGTTTGTTAAATTGGACCTAGATGTAGTTGGGATCGAATAATCGACTAAGGGTCGTATTATCGATTTGGGATAGGATGTTAGGTTCGAGATACGAATTAGACTAGCATTTGACCCAAAATAAAAAAAAAATATATAAGGGGCCGAAGCCCCTTACTCTTCTGAGAAAACCACGACAGGGGGAGGGGTTTTCAAACCCCCAGCCCCGTAACCCACACCTCGGGCGAGAGAGGAAGAGAGAGAGAGGGGGGTGGCGACGGACAGTGAGCTGGGATCGACGGACGGCGGCGGCGGTGCACCGGCGAGTTGGGCACCGGCCGACCTCCGTCCCATTGCAAGGAGAGAGAGACGGGGGTCGAGCAAGATAAGGAACTGGGGGGGGCGCGATGGCACTTCAGACGCCGATGGGCGGCGCGACCAACACCGGTGAACCGGCGGCAATTGAGCTCGGTTCCGGCAGCCACCAGAAGCAGCAACGATGAAGGCTAAAATGGTGGGTGCCTCGAGTATGTGCGTAGCAGCAGAGGGACGAAATTCGGGCCCCTAAGGGTCCCAATTCACCCCCAAAACCGGGTCCTCTAGCTTGGAGTCCAGGTGGGTGTTCCTTGCCTCCTAAATTAGTAGTAATTTCGAAAATGTTTTCAGCAGATTGATGTTGCATGTCAAGTTAGGGTTTGTTAGATTCGTTAGAAATGTCAAGAAATGGGTTGTGCATGCTTAGATTCGAGCTATTCAGTTAGTTTAAGCTTAAATTTGTAAATCGATGCAAGTTAT
This sequence comes from Selenicereus undatus, assembly GCA_017589665.1. Lineage (NCBI taxonomy): Eukaryota > Viridiplantae > Streptophyta > Magnoliopsida > Caryophyllales > Cactaceae > Selenicereus > Selenicereus undatus. The sequence continues at coordinate 85,001,830 of JACYFF010031954.1, read as the reverse complement.
GTGCGTGTAAAGGGAGCCATGCGTGAATTGGACTTGAGTGAAAACCATGTATGAAAAGAGATTAATTTGAAGTTATAAAGGTGTAGTTAGCTTGAATTTGATTAGAGTAAGTTAAGGTTTAAAAAGAATTAAAAACGAAGTTGTTCTGATATGTTTAGCCTTGATTCGAGTAATTAGCGATTCATGAAAAAGGATTAATTTGGAGGTTATAAAGGCGTAGTTAGCTTGGATACGACTAAAGTAAATTAAGGTTTAAAAAGAATTAAAAACAAAGTTGTTTTGATATGTTTAGCCTTGATTCGAGTAATTAGCGATTCATGAAAAAGGATTAATTTGGAGGTTATAAAGGCGTAGTTAGCTTGGATACGACTAAAGTAAGTTAAGGTTTAAAAAGAATTAAAAACGAAGTTGTTTTGATATGTTTAGCCTTGATTCGAGTAATTAGCGATTCATGAAAAAGGATTCATTTTGAAGTTATAAGAACATGGTTAGCTTGAATGTGACTAAAGTTAACTAATGTATAAAAAGGGTTAAAAACGAAGTTAGTTTAGTATGCTTAGCTTCGATTCGAGTTAAACTAACTAATGCCTGTAATTGAATGAAACTTGAAGTTATTGAGATGTGCTTAGCTTCATTCAAAGTACGTTCATGCTTAGGAAAGCTTCCTTTAAAATGCATCGTGTATGTTAGATTTGAATCATGTTTGGTTTACTTAGTAAAGTGTTGTCAAGTGATGACTGAATATGGTTATATGTGGCTGAAAGGTGCTGTTTGCACAGGTAAGAGCCTAAACCTCACCCTCTTTAATAAATCTTTATGATAGCATATTATGATTAATAAATCGATGAAACGAGCTAGTAGTTGGATGGTTTGAGGATAACATCATGAGCGTTTGAGGTCTTGTGTGTACGGTGAAAGTGAGGAGGGAGACTGGGTTGTGAATTAACCGCAATCGTGTGGATTGCGAGGCCATGTGTGGCTTATTGTGTTGAATTGATATGATTGATATGAAGTGCTTAAATGTGATATATGTAATATATGTGCTTAAATGCTTAGATTGCATTATGTGCATAAGAGTGAGTTTTTAAAGAAAGATTTCATGTTTTGAAATGATAGTAGTCATAACTATTATTGCATGATGGCCTATTTTAAGTAAATGAAAGCAGTTTTGGGAGTGAACTCGCTTGAACGGGGGAATCCCTAAAGAGTTTTACAAAAGCGTGAGTTGTATGATAAAAGATTTCGCTGTGAGAGGCAGCAAACTTAGTAGTCGTTATGACCAGTTTAAATGGCTAAGATAAGTGCATAGGGACATCAGATAGGGAGTGAACCTGCTTGAACAGGGGAATCTCTATATAGCCTAGGGAGTAGTCCCTAGAGACCCTGACGAGGGTTAAGGTCCAAAAAGTTAGTTGCCATCCCGGGAGTAAGAGCTTAGGGGATTGAGTGTAGATCTCTCCCAACCAGCACTTCATGATCTTATGCCCAGAAGTAGTTTTTTATTAAATAAGAAAAGCAGTTGGCACTTTGCCTTTTGAAATATTTCAGAAAGAAAGTTTGAAGGGTCATTATGCGACCAAGATGAAAGAAAAGAGTTTTAAGAGCCTCAAGAGGCTAACAGAAGAGTTTTAAGAGCCTCAAGAGGCTAACAGAAGAGTTTTAAGAGCCTCAATGGCTAAATGAAGTGTTTTCAGTAAAAAGAAAGAAAGTTTCCTATGTGTGCTATATGCATGCTCTAAGTATACTTTATGAATGAGTTATGTTTGCAAAGAAAGAAACGAAAGTGTCTGCACTTAAAACTTCAAAGCATGTGATCGTAAAGAATATGTGACTTCAAAGTGAGTGTACAAGCATTATAGTTAGAAGCATGTGTTCAAGTAAGCAAGTGGCCATGTTGTTTTCATGATATATCATGAGGAGACTTCTTAAAGTACATATTGAGCATATAGGTGATAGTGCATCCCAAGTTTGTTTAGAGTCACATGATATGTAAGCAAGTCCCTAACATGCCACCTTTGTTGAAACTAAGAACCTATCATGAAACTGAGAATCTATCATGTTTAAGTGTTTACAATCTGTGACATGTAGCTTATTATTATAGTTGTTCATTAAGTGGATATTATGAGTTATGTTTATGAGAAAGAACGTTATGTGCTTAGCTTCATTGCTTGCCTAAGTGCTTAACTGCCTGTAGTCAAGAAGTTGGTCATTTAAGGACCTAGAATTATGTTAAGTGGGTAAAGTGAAGCTTATGGTTAGTGATATTTTTATAAGAACTTCGTGAATGCCTATTATGATATTAAAGTATGATTACGTGATATGTGATTAGTAAGATATTATTGCCTGCAACGGTTCTGGTTTTAAGGGGGTTGGGGGACACTCACTGAGCGTGTGGTTGCTCATCCCACTACTTTTTCCCCTTTTTCCCCAGGTTTTCTTTATGACAGGAAGAAGTTGAATCAGCTGGAATCGATTATTGCTTGCAAGATGTCATTAGTGCCTATTTATGACCTTGAGGAGTTATGTAAAGCCCTTTTTAGTTTGTAAACGTTTGTAAACAGTATTCTAAGTTCATGTAATACATATTGGTTATGAGTCGCTCTGTATGGCCATATGAGCCAACCATCTGGTCAGTTAGATGTCTTTTGGTTGAAGTTGGTTATGTTTTGGGATGTAAACCCATACTCCGGTTGTGTGAACCGTTGAGTTCTATCTTTTACTGTTTCTGTATTAATGAACTATTATGTTTGGTGTACTCCGAGCGGGTGGCTCGTCGAGTTATGAACTCCGGCGTGTGGCCGTTGAGTTATGTTTTAAATGTTTACGCTTCCGTTGATTTACAGGGACTTATTGTAAGGCGTTTAGCCCGGGAACGTTCAGTTTTCAGGGGAAGTTCTGTCAGTTTCGTCCCAAAATTTAAGTAAGAAGTTAGGAAAACGTAACGCTTTCGGCCCTAGGGGCTGGGGGTGTTACAGTGTGTGTGTGTGCGCGCGTGCGGGTGTGAGTGTGTGTGTGTGTGTGTGTGTATATATGTGTATATATATGTATATGTGTATGTATATGTATATGTATATATTATATATATATATATATATATATATATATATATATATATATATATATATAACATTTTTTCTGTAAAATAAACCATTGACATTGTCATATTGGCAATAATTACCTCTGCCTATTTGAGCCTAAAACACATCAAGCCTCGAAGTTTCAATCAACAAATCAAATTTTTATTTGACCTCTAGTTGAAGAAAATTATGTTTGATCCTATTTATTCAGAAGAAGAATGAGGACGAAAAAATGATATATAATCTTTCCCATATATATGCATTTTGGCATTTAGGAAAAAAAGAAAAGAAATCTAATTGAAAGAGATCGTTATGAACTTAACAAAGCAAATTAGTGTTTACTGGGTTTTCTGTATGGAAATTGGTTTAGTTTGCAAAGCTTCAATTATGTGAGCAAGCATATCATGGTTTCAAACATGATGATAGTAGGTGGCCACTATGGAGAGGAGTTTGCGAGGATGATTTTGGAATTTTTTTAGTGTTCCCTTGTCACAACACCCTCCAAAAACCCTCCAAAAAGGCAAAAAAAAACAGGAATAACTAAGAAACCTTTTTAGTAAACAAAAAAAAAAATCATAACCATTTTGTCCTCATTAATGAATATGGAACAAACCGCTTTGCGTTATGGGGATATGAGGAGGGCGGAGATTTATATAAAAGTGGAAGAATGCTGCAATTAATTTCATATAAAGAGAACAGTGAATTCTTGGACTATGGAAAGTTACTGGGAAAGAGAGATAAAGAAGCAATTACATGTAGAAAGCGTACGATAGGGGGGAGGGAGGGTTAAATATCTTAATAATCAAATTAGAAAAATTAGAAAAAACATAATTCCTTTAACGGTTAAGATAGATATGATATGTTATGTGAATGGTGGTGACGATCTAGAATTAAGAGGAGCAAAGTGTTGACAACATTTTGGCGTTTAGAAAAAAAAGAAAAGAAGTTTGGTTTAAAGAGATCATTATGAACCTTAGTAAAGCAAATTAGTGTTTACCAGGTTTTCTTTACGGAAATTTATTGTAGATTATATTTGTAAAATATGTGACAAAAAACATTAGAAGAATTAAAACCATGGATACATTTATTATCATACTTACCTAATTATACCTCATAATAAACATTTAATATTTGTGACTTGTAGAAGGTTATGTAATTATTCATCAATTACATCAATCCAAGTTTTGTCCCTCGGCCAAAAAAAAGGTCCAGCTACACTAACTTGCATAATTTTGGGCAAGGGGGGGAGATATATTCATAGTGCATGATTTAATGTCATAATTAAGTTTAGAAAATAAACATGGAGTCAGTCAAAACTGAATTTGAAACTAAAACCCAATTTAGATATTTGAACACCAGATAGTTGGAATAAACCTAAAAAGCACATAAGAACACAAATTCTTATAGACTGAGTTAGATTATGAAATGTTGAAAAGATCACAAAAATATTAATTTTATAATAAAAAGCGCAAAGATATTAACCCATGTGTACTGATTATTACTAAATTTAAAAGCTACTAATTTGTAAGAATTCAAAATTAATAATCAAAAATTACCAACACTATCCACAAAATCAATTTTAATTGGTTGAGTTCATGAAACTTCAATTCTAGGAGCAAAAATATCATGGTTTCAAACTGGATGATAGTACATGGCCACTATGGATAGGAGTTTGTGAGGATGATTGTGGAAATTTTTAGTGTTCCCTTTTCACAACCCCTCCCAAAAAGCTCACCAAAAAGGCAAAAATGCAAGAATAACTAAGAAACTTCTTTAATAAACAAATAAAAAAAACCTTAACTATTTTCTCCTCATTAATGAATATGGAACAAACCGTCTTGCGTCTTGGGGATATGAGAGGAGACTCATATAGAAGTGGAAGAATGTTGCAGTTAATTTCAGATAAAGAGAACCGTGAATTCTTGGTCTGTGGAAAGTTACTGGGAAAGAGAGATAAAGAATCAATTACCTGTATAAAGCATGGGATAGGGGGAAGGGAGGATTAAATAACTTAGTTATCAAATTTTAAAAATTAGAAAAAGCATAATTCTTTCAACGGCTAAGATGGATATGATATATTATGTGAACAGTGGCGATGAAGTTGACTTCCTAAAATTAAGGGAAGCAAAGTATTGATAACATTTCTTCCAGATATGGTATTAAATTAGATAGATTAGATATATAGTATTAGATTAGAAATGCATTGAATTTAGAGCATCATGAGTTTACATTAAATCATCATATTTGTAAAATACAATTAGTCCGATAACACCTTATTAAACAAAAAAAGCCACTTCATCCACTATTAAAATCCCAAACACTTCAAGAACGCATTCAAGTTACACAATTTGACCTTCTTTTGCAACAGATCCCTCCATATGTACATGCTTTTCGAAATCATCATCCCTTTAAAATATATATATATATATATATATATATATATATATATATATATATATAATATTACAAGCAAAGACTAATTAATTAGTACAAGAGATAAATAATAATCACAAACTAAAACCTAAAAACTAAAACAATTTTATACAAATCATTATGGATTTATCCAAACACAATTTGCTTACTTTCATCAACACAAATGGCCAATGAAGAAAGATTGAACTTTGGCTCTGTTGAAGGATAGGCTGTAGATGAACGGATACAATAGAAAAAGAGAGCAGCCGAGAAACATAACAGGTACATGGAGAATGATCAAGAAACAATAGAGGGAACAATGGTTGGTGGTTAACAACGTACATACGACGTCAGCGGTGCAAGAGAGATTCCGAGGAATAGAGAGCAAAAGGATAGCGATTGCACTAATGGCAAAGAGAGAGAATTATCTAGGCTTTAAAACGCGCACCTTAGACATATTCTTCGATTAAGATTTTGATTAAGATTTTGCACATATTCTTCGATTTGTCCTACATTGTATTGTATCGCCCTTTATTACTCATTTATTTTCAAAAAAAAGAAAATTTCTTGGAGGGTCAAAAAGAAAATTCTTTTGATTAGACATATCTCCATCAAAATACAAAGTTATCTAAACACAACATTTAATTGTAAAGATGATATGTTTCTAATTGTAAAATAAGTTATTATGTTACTTATCTTTTTGACATAAGTAAAAAAATATGTAGAGGAAAATAAATTTTAATGCGGCTAAATAGTGGGTCTAAAAATGACATAACACTATAGGTAAGGTACTTGTAGGAAGCTACCCTAAGGATAGTAATTTTCCTCATTGGTGTAGCCAGTTATAGAGAAATTATATTTCGAGGATACAATGTCTATCACGTGAGAATAGATGAGTATCTGCATAACTTGATCTTTATTCTCTCCCATAGTGCTTAGTGAGACTCATGGTGTGAGAGAATAAAACTAGAGACTATGGGTCTCTATCTTGTGTCTCTCTTAATCTCTTCTTATTTTTCTCATAAGCTGCTCATATGTCTCACACAACCAAAATGCGGGCAAACCCCACATTGATAAAGATTGAAAAATCATGTCTAATACATAACTCTTCATGACCAAGAACTTGTTGATTTAATCCCAAAGGATACAATGTTTTGGCCAAATAAACATAACCCTTAAATATTAAGGGACCTTTGGACTTGAAATTAATTATGCCCACTATTTTCTCATATGTAGGAAGAAGAGAGCTTCTTTTTCACAACCAATGTGAAAATCTCTAATTTTATGCCCTCTTTATGTAACCTAAATTTTTTGTAAAAACCAAAAATATGTTAGGAAATTATCTTTATATTACAACAATCCTCCACCCATATTCTAAACGTAAAGTGTTAGTGCAAGTGCCTTGACTCAATGCGCTACTTTGCTGTATAATGCATGCTCCAAGGTGGACTCATCCTTAAACCTTAGAGTTGAACATAATCTAACGGAAACATTTTTGCATCATATAGGGGTTCTTGATCTTTACTACGTCTACATGTTTTTGAATGAGACTCGTATATATGCTGTCTCACAGAGTATTCTATGGCCTGTAGGAAAACCCACAGGAAGTGTCATGTTACATCCTTACCAAGCATAGGCCATCTCATACGTGGCATCCACAACCGCTCTATCACTCCACTATATTGGCCATGAGATTGTTAAAGGATATTTGTCCAATCTTTTCATTGTGGAAGATGCAGTGCATTAACTCAGATATGGGATTTTGATAAGTGTCAACCCCTACTACTCTCGAGGTATCAAGTGATGAATTGGAATCACTTTGTGACGGCATTTCTATAATACCTTCTTGTTGGAATTGCATTTGAACTCTAAAGCGCAAGATTTCTTATTTCCTAAAGTAATCAGCATCATGTAGTAGGTTTTAATCCAGGCTAACAATTAATTTTGATGTAACCCTATGTCTGCTGTGACTTTCCTATTTAAAGTGGCTTAGTATAAAGATTTTCAATACTAATCTCATGGGCAACAGTCAAGCACCCTCTTCCTCATTATAAAGGAATTGTGTTCACAAAATTATATATTCATGGTTCAAACCTATATGCCAACACATATATTGTCACCAACACACAAGAACCACCATTTCCTTTAATTAATATTCTTTAATATCATATTGATGCAAGCATACAACAACCTTAGCATTATTCAATTATAGTGCGCATTTTGTCAACCCACTAATCTTAGGGAATTCTGTTATTGTTTAGTCATCCCCACCATTCTCGAGGGCTTTATACATTCTTCAAATACCCTCACTGTTCAAGAGGGATTCACACATTATGCTAGAATATATACAAATATAGAAGGCTGTTATAAAATTGAAAAATCTAGCGCAGATCAGGACATGAAAGGAGGGAAGAGATATGGCTATAAAAAGCTGATTCTTTATTCATATTTTGAAGCTTTTAAATAGACAAATACAAAACTAGAAATTCCATAAAAATAGGACCTAAAACAATCCATAATAAACTCATTACTTCAATAACCCCTAAAAACCCGGTCAATTAACAAAAAAATAACTAACATTTCAACATTCCTTTCTTTAAACTGAAAGCTCTCAAGCTTCAGTTTACATTCAATTCAATCCATGGTGCCGATTCCCATCAACCTTCTCAGATTTCAGAAATGGAAACACCTAAGGGGTTTTATGGAATTTTTATTAATTGATCTTCAATGCTACGTAACTTTAGCTCAATGCACAAGCTGTAGCAGCGACAAATTCAACTTCTATGCTTGACAAAGTGACAACTGACTATTTCTTTGAAGACCATGAAACAGCCCCTAATCCAAGCATTAAAACATAACCAGACATACTCCTCATTCCATCTAAATCCGTTGCATAATCACTGTCAGTGAAGCCAATCAAATATCAATTTTTTAATTTTTTTTATAGAAAAAACCAATATCCTTAGTTTCTTGCAAGTAACAAAGAATTATTTCAGCAGCAAGAAGGTGCATTGTGGTTGGGTTCTCTATATATCTACTTATGAAACTCACTCCATACATGATGCGTGGCCAAGTAGCAATTAAATACATCAAACAACCTACCATTTGCTTGTACATTGTGTTGTCCACCTTCTCCTCTTCTTCATCTTTATGCAGTTTCAAACCAAACTCTGTTGGAGTGTGTGCTGAGTTCCAATCCTTCATTTTGAACATGTTCAGTATTTCCCGTACATACTTCTTTTGGCAGACAAAAATTTCATCATCAGATTACAACACCTATAAACAAAGGAAGTAATGCATTTTGCCAAGATAGGTCATTACAAACTCTTCCATCATGTTCTTTTTGAATTCATTAAACATGGCAACATCGATCCCGATAAATATAAGATCATCACTATTTAAGCAAACAATGAGCAGTTTACCACTGTCTCTAATTTCGACATAAAGAGTGTGTTGATAAAGACATTTCTTGAAACCTATTTTGACAAAGTAAGTTTCACTACGACTATACCAGGCTTGCGGAGCTTGTTTTAGTCCATAAAGAGCTTTCTTCAATTAATTAACTTCATGCTCATTGCCGATCTTAAGATAACCAAGGGTTGTTTAATAGATACATCTTCCTCTGAGTCTCCATGAAAAAATGCCGATATAACATCCAACTAAAAAATAGGCCAAGAATTTTGCATTGTCGAGGCAATCACCAATCTGATTGTGTCATGTCTTGCAACTGGAGCAAAAACTTCTACGTCGTCAACTCCATACTCTTGCTTGTATCCCTTAGCCACAATCTGACCATGTACTTGTCGACTTCTCTATTGTCCTTCAACTTGGTTTTATCGACCCACTTGACTCCAATTGTCTTATGGCCTTTGGGAAGATCAGTTAGCTCCCAAGTGTCATTCTTTTCAATGGATTCAATTTTAGCATCCATTGCCTTCTTCCATTTTACTTTGTTGACAATACTTTTAAAAGTTGTAGGGACGCAAATTGCAAACAGGGAAAAGTAAGTGGTATCCTCACATTAATGAACTCTTGTTACCTCATAGTCTTGCATCCACGCTGGTCTTTTTCAAACATGAGGACGTGATTAGTCTACACCATCAATAGCTTGTGTTTCTTTCGCCACCTTAGTTTCCAAAATTTTAGAAATTGGATCACCTATTGCATCACCTGCTACTAGTGAAGCTGATGAATTCTTTGGCGTCAGAAGTGCTTGTTCAGCATCATTATCATGTAGAACCTTACTAGGCTGCTGCCTAATCCAATTCCACACATCCTCCTAAAAAAAAAGCAACGTCTCTGCTGGTCACTATCTTCCCTATTAGTGGATTGAACAATTTGCAAGTTTTGGATGTTTCACTAACACCCGGGAACACAAATTTCTCTCCTTTATCATCATGTTTTTTTCCCTTTTCCGATCTAGAAGATGTGCATAAGTGATACACCCAAAAATTCTAAAGTGCTCAACACTAGGGTTTCTCCCACTCCATGCTTTCTCTGGAGTCATATTCTGAACAACAAAAGTGGGGCTTCTGTTGAAAATATGGATGCTGTAGTTCACTGCTTCGTGCCATAAAGTCTTTGATATTCTCGCTCTTGCTAATAAGCTTATGACCATATTCAATATGGTCATGTTTTTCCTTTCTGATACACCATTCTGATGTGGTGTATATGCAACAATAAGCTCTCTTGAATGCCATGAGTTTCTTAAGACTCATTAAATATAGTTGAACAGTGTTCACCACCGCAAACAGTTTAGAGAGTTTCAATAGCATTTTCCATTTCATTTTCCACACGGGCCTTGAAGCTTTTAAATGCGGTAAAAGCTTCTGATTTTTTCTGTAAAATGTAGGCCTAATTTTTTCGAGAAAAATCATCAATGAAGGTAATGAAGTATCGTTCACGTCCATTACAAAATGGCTTTGTTGGCCCACAAATGTCAGAGTGAATTAACTCTAAAACCGTCTTTCCATCCATAACTTTCCATAAGGAAATTGAGAAAGAGGTTGTTTGCTAACAACACATGCTTCACAGATTTCAAAAGGAGCGATGATTTGAGAAAGACCAGCCACCATCTTTTTCCATTAGAGAGTCTTCAATCCACAAAAACTCAAATGATCATAACAAGAATCCCACAACTATGATGGTTCTCTAACTTTAGCTATCAAACAAGATTGAATACTTTCAATCTTTAGCGGAAACAACCTATTAGAGTTTTTCATTTTTTATTTTTTTAAAGTAGTGATGACTCCTTTATTAGGATTATAAATCTGACAAGCACCATTCTTAATAGTGATAACATGCCCTTTTTTCTTCTAACTGCCTAACACTCAACAAATTACTTTTCAAGTGAGGAACATAAAGCACAATCGAAATCGTTTCAACAAAACCATTCCAAGTTTTGATCTTGATGTCACCTTTGCCCATCACTTTCAGTGTTGAGCAATCAACAAAGCTCACAGTAGAAGAAAGTCTTCTTTTAAAGAAGAAAATAGTGACTTACTTCCATACATGTGGTTACTGCATCCTGTATCTATATACCAGAAATATGATTCTAGTTTGTTTCCATCTTGGACCACCATTAACAATGTTTCTGCTTCATTGTTTTCTATAAAATTTGCACTCTCTTCCTTTCCTTTGTCATTAGGTATCCTAGTATAACATTCAGATGCATAATGACCAAATTTGTGACATCTAAAGCATTTTCTCTTAGCTTTATCATGAGCTCAACCTCTACGTTTGCCTTGAAATTGGTCATTAAGGGCCTTGAAATTCCTGCTGGAATCTTTACCTCCATGATCTCCTCATCCTGTTGACCTATGCCTGTAAGCGCACGGTGTTGTAGTTTAGTGAAGATATCGTTCCCATGGAGACCAATTGCAATCTATTGAGTTTCGTCCTATAAAAGTGCTAAGCAAGCAAATTTCGATAAAGAGTTTGAACGACACTATAACCTAATTAGAAAATTCAATCAATTTAAAATCATCTAGGGATTTGTTTCACCTTGTAAAGATGTGGGTCAGTAAAATATATCATGTACTTGATCTATATACGGAGATTGAAAGGGGTGCAGTCGCATTTAGAATGCAATCATCTTTCGAAATAAATTGAATTGCCTAAACTAACCAATTAGCGTTCTTTCAAATGAACAATGAAATGATCAACTGACCCACATATATCACATGATGGTTTATGGGTACTTGAATTAATAGACTTAACATTCAAGTGCTCCAATTTTTTAGACATAGCATCAACTTTAGAAGAAAGCATAGAAATAGCATCTAGTTTCAGCATATGTCCAACTCGCTTAAGTTGGGCTCTCTCAGACGGCCATTGGAAATTGGTAAGGGCTGTCTCTTCTATAAGATTGTATGCTTCATCTTTAGTTTTGTTCATAAGAGTAACTCCTGGTGCCGCATCAATAGCGGGCCTTAATGACTGAGTGACTCCATTATAGAATGTTTGCGTAATCATCCATCTTTGAAGACCATGGTGAGGGCATAATCGTAAAAGATCTTTGAATCGTTCCCAGACTTCATAGAGTGTCTCATCTTCCTTTTGAGAGAAAGTAGTGATTTGATTCCACGGGCTTGCGGTCTTACTCGGAGGAAAGAACTTGGCAAGAAAGACTTTTGTAAGCTCATCCCATGTCGTTATGCATCCTGGAGGCAACGATTAAAGCCACGCCTTCCCCTTATCCCTAAGTGAAAAGGAAAATAGGCATAAGTGGATGGGATCGATAGCAACTCCGCGGAGCTTTAACGTGTCACACACCTCTAGAAAGACTGAGAGGTGTAAATTTGGATCTTCTAACGGGGTGTCTCCGAATTGGGATTGTTGAACCATTGATGTAAGGGTTGGTTTGAGCTCAAAATTGTTCGCTTCTATGGTTGCCCAAGCAATGGTTGAGGAAATGTCTTGGAGTCCTAGGGTAACAAAATCCTAGAGTTTCCTTCGTTGGTCACCTCCTATTCCTACCATCAATGAAGAAACTACTTGAGCCTTTAGTTCTTCCTCTTCTACCTGTAATTTCTTCTTCCTAGAGCGAAAAGTCCTTTCAATTTCTAGTTCGAATTCAATCGAAAAGGGACTTCATATATAAAGGAGAAATCTGCAGAAGTAGCAACCAAACTACCAATGTAAATTAAAAATATAAAGAAAAAGAGAAAATAATGACAAAATGCTCAGTCATTTTCTAGGGGCTAACTCAATATCCACAAATTTGGTCCCCGGCAACGGTGCCAAAAACTTGACCTATGCCCGTAAGCGCACGGGTGTTGTAGTATAGAAAAGATATCGTTCCCACAGAGACCAATTGCAATATATTGAGTTTTATCCTATAAAAGTGCTAACCAAGCGAATTTCCGTAAAGAGTTTGAACGACACTATAACCTAATTGCAAAATTCAATCAATTTAAAACATCTAGGGATTTGTTTCACCTTGTAAAGATGTGGATCAATAAAATATATCATGTACTTGATCTATATTTTGAGATTGAAAGTGGTACAATCGCATTTAGAAATCAGTCTTCTTTCAAAGTAAACAAAACCTAAACTAACCAATTATCATTCTTTCAAATGTCCTTGTTTAGTAACTTATGGATTTTTAATAGCTAAAGGTAATCTTAACAAGCGAATCTCTTTCAAGTATTGCTAAGTCAAGTCCAATCTTATCGATCAAATAGCAAGTTTCACCTTTCAGTCCTTCACTTAACTATTTAGAATTCGCAAATGAATTTGGCCAAAATTCAATCACAACAATTTCACACACAAGATATAATTCAACTAATCCCAATCAAGAACAAGTACAATTAAATAAAGACGAAAGATTCCAACATCAATACTTGGCTAGCAATCCCTAGATTGAGAAAACCACTCACACATGTTTAAATTAACAAAAACTAAATAGAGTTTGGGAGAAAAAGACTTAGCGCAATTGAAGATCCTTCGAGGGTTTCCCAACTTCGCAAGGGCTCCAAAATGGTAAGCACTTCTTCAACACTCGCCCTCCAAACTACTAAAAATCTAAACTAAACTCAGAAAAATGGAAAAGAATGGAAAAACCCGAGAGAAAGAGTTCTCTTTTCTGTTGTATGTGTCTTCATCCGTTGCAAAATAGGTCTATTTAAAGAAGAACTCACTCAACCTCAGCCACACAACGAAGGAAAACGAACAAGCTTCCAGTTGTGGCCTCACCACGGATCATGACTCTCACCATGGACAGTCTACGGTGAGCTCTGTCTCGATACTCTTCTGTTCTTTCCTCCTTCCACGGGCATAGTGACTTGGGGGTGTCTGTGGGGAGTCAAGCTACACTCATTTATGGTCAAATTTGAGGTAAAATGGTCCAAAAACCTACAAAACACAGAAAAAACCATACTTGAGCTTAAAACCTAAAGAGGAGTGCACAATATGACATGAAACACATAATTCTCTCTAAAAATGGCACAAAATGACCTTAAAAATAGAATGCACTTTAAGGACTTATCAAACTCCCCCATGCTTAAGCCATTGCTTGTCCCCAAGCAATTATGAAATTGAGGCTAAAGAAAATGAATAACCTCCTCAGAAAGACATTAGTAGCAACATCAATAGCCAAATCAACCCAAGAAGCTTAGCCCAAAAGTGATGAAAGACTTTTACAAACAAATAGGAGAAGGACATTTTCAAAAAAGTAAGTCACATCAAAATATTAAATCAATCACTCAAATCAACTTAAGCAATCATATCGGCATATTACAATAAGTAGAGCTTAGAAGAACTAATATAACCTCACTTTAGGGATGAGGCACTTATCACTCATGTGTTTAAGATAAAATGCGGTTCTCTCAAATCTCATTTCATAGAACCAAATCAACCATAAGCTTGATAAGACTTTCTAATTCGCCACCATTATAACGCAAAACACACGAGGCAATCATGAGGACTTTTAAGGGTTGTAACAGGGCAAATGGGTAAAGGTAAGGAGCGAACAAACATTTTGGGATTTACGAAGCTAAAAGCCAAAGACTAAGATCATAAACTATCATATCCCAACTAAAACATGTTCCTCAAAATATCAACAACATCCCAAGTGATGTCACAAGAAAAAGTGCCTAAAAATATAAAACCAATGCCAAATCCTTTTATTGCATCATTTTTTCCTTTTTTTTCTCTTTTGTGTGTTTTTCTAATTTTTTTGTTTTTTCCAACATATACACATTTTTTACACACCTTTGGTCTGCTTTATTTATTTTTTTTTGCAAAGAGGAGGGTAATGGCAAGGAAAACTATGCACTTTCAACACTGTTCTTGTAACTCACAAAACATTAACCAATTGATTTTGAAGGGAAAAATAGAACATAAATCCCTTATCAGATCCAACCAAACCATAATATCCATAAAATGTTATTATCTACAAACTACTCCAAATCAACTGTAAAAACTCTATAGCCTTGCCTAAAAAGGTAAGACACATGTATGTGGCCAAAGATAATAATATAGATTCTCATCAATAAACATGGTAAAGGCTCAAAGGGGTAGCAAGGGATAAATCATTCACATAAGGGTGACTATTTGGTCAATGTAGCTCATAAAATCAAAGAATGCATCAATCATGTTGTCTAAATGTGCATGCTAAATGTGATCTTGACCAAGAGTCAAAGCAAGTTCTAGAAACTTGAAATCTAGGATAAGTCACACATGAAAACAGATATGACACTGAAATGATAAAATTATCTATTCAAGCTCAAAATCTCACAGGACAAGGCTCATATAGATAATTGAATTTCATATGCCAAATACTCATGCCAAGAATCATTAAGCAATCAGCTCATATCTAACGTGATCGTCAAAACGTGAAGCATAGTTAAAAAACGCAGAAAAAAATATTTTATTCACAAATGGGCCTAACAAAAAGGGTCAAAATAGGCAAAAGAAAGCCACTTAGTCTAAAGACTCATCATCGGAGAATTTATAGGCTCTTTTTTTGTTCTCTTTTTTCTTAGGTTTTTGTGGTTTTTTTTTTTTTTTACTATACTAAGCCTAAAATGCAACTAAAAACTAAAAAATATCAAAACAAAACTAAGACGAAGAAATAACCCTAGAAAAACTAAATGATCAACTAAAAATGCAAACTAAACCTAAATGCATGACCTAAAAAGAAAAATTTTCACACATCCATAACACACATATATACAACCACAAACAACTACAACAACTCTCCTATGCTTGGACAACGCATTGTCCGTAATGCAAATATAAAACTCTAAAACGGAGGGGGAGAGGGTTCAGGTAGGTGATAGACAGTAGCCTTTTTAATAGATTCTCCCACATTGTAAGGTTTAAGACACTACCCATTTACGTTAAAACGTACCAGTTGTCTTGCTCCAGACTTCCACTGCTCCATGAGGGGAGACTTTTATAACTTAAATGGGCCCGACCACTGGGATCTCAACCTCAACTTAGAATTGAACAAGAAGACGGGGTCACCTATCTCAAATCTTTTCTTCAGAATATGCTTGTCATGCCAGTGCTTGGTCCTTTCCTTATAAATTCGTAAACTTTCATAGGCCTGCAGACGTAACTCATCAACCTCATTCAACTGCAGAAGCCTCTTCTCACCAACTGCCCTGAGAATGAAGTTTAGAGTGAGAACTACCCAATATGCCTTGTGTTCTAACTCAATCGGCAAATGGCAAGATTTTTTGAAAACTTAGCGGTACAGAGTAGTACTAAGAGGTGTTTTGTACGCGGTCGGGTAAGCCTAAAGTGCATTGTCAAGCTTTTTAGACCAATCCTTTCGGGACTGATCGGCCGTTTTTTTCCAAAAGGATTTTCAACTCTTGATTCGATAACTCAACTTGACCACTGGTTTGCGGATGATAAGGCGTAGCAATTTTATGAAAAACCCTATACTTTAGGAGTGACTCAAGTGGCTTGTTACAAAAATGAGTCCCATTATCACTCAAGAAAGCTCTTGGTATGCCAAACCTTGTAAATATGTTCTATTTAAGAAACTTAATTACCATCTTGGAATCATTAGTAGGAGAGGCAATAGCTTCTACCCACTTGGAAACGCAATCAACCACCACGAGGATGTAAAGATTATTGTTGGAATAAGGAAATGGTCCCATAAAGTTAATTCCCCAAAAGTCGAAAAGTTTTACCTCAAGGATCCCACTTTGAGGCATCTCATGCCTCTTGGAAATGTTCTCCATTCGTTGGCATCTATCGCAACCCATAATGTAAGTTTTAACATCTTTAAAGAGAGTGGGCCAATAGAAACTAGTTTGAAACACCTTAGCTATAGTCTTGTCAGGTCCAAAATGTCCACCATAAGTAGAGGCCTAACAATGGTGGAGAACATTAGGAACCTCATCTTCCACTAAACATCTTCTGTATACTCCATCTCTACACGGCTTATAGAGAAGAGGCTTTTCCCACACATAATATTTCGCAGTAGAAAGGCATCTCTTCCGTGTTGATAAGATAATTCGATTGGCATAACTCCACACACCTTAAAATTTACCAAATCTGCATACCATGGCGTCACTTGGTGAGATATTGCGACGAGTTGGTCAACTGGGAGAGAGTCGTCTATGGGAAGCTCCTCTTTTGGTGTAACCTCGGGTCCTAAGCGAGATAAGTGATCAACAACTACATTTTCACGACCTACTTTGTCCTAAATTTCTAAATCAAATTCTTGGAGAAGAAGTACCCAGCGAATGAGACGGACCTTAGAGTCAGACTTCTTTAAGAGATGTTTCAATGCAACATGATGTGTAAAAATGATCACGTTAGAATTTATCAAATACGAACGGAATTTCTTTAAGGCGAACACAATAACTAGGAATTCTTTCTCAGTTGTGGCATAATTCACTTGAGCATCATCCAAAGTTCGTCTTGCATAGTAGATGGCATAAGGCCTATTGTCTTTCCTTTATCCCAAAACTGCTCCCACTGCATAGTCACTGGCATCTCACATAACCTCAAAAGGTAACTCCCAATCCGGGGTTTGCATAATTGGGGTGGAAATCAAAGTCTCTTTTAACTTATGAAAGGCACTTAAACATTCTTCATTAAATTTAAAGGGCATATCTTTGACGAGCAAATGGGGGAGAGGTTTTGCGATTTTCGAAAAATCTTTTATGAACCTTCGGTAGAAACCAACATGTCCAAGAAAACTCCTTACACCCTTTATAGGAGAAGGTGGTGATAATTTATCAATTACCTCTACGTTTGCCTTGCCAACTTCAATGCTCCTATTTGAAATAATATGGGCTAAAACAACCCCCCTGTACCATAAAATGACACTTTTTCCAATTCTAGACCAAATTCATATCTTTACACCATTATAAGACTTTAGACAAATTATTCAAGCAATGGTCAAAAGTTGTACCATATATAGAAAAATCATCCATAAAGACTTCCATTATATCCTTGATAAAATCAGAAAAAATAGCCACCATGCATGATTGAAATATGGTAGGGGCGTTACATAGCCTAAATAGCATTCTCCTATAAGCAAATGTATCGTATAAACAAGTAAAGGTAGTCTTTTCTTGGTCACCAAGATGATAGGGATTTGAAAGAACCCTGAATAGCCATCTAAGTAGCAAAAGTAAGAGTTCTTTGCCACCCTCTCGAGCATTTGGTCAATGAAAGGTAGGGAAAAATGGTCCTTTTTGGTGGCTTTATTCAATTTCCTATAATCTATGTACATATGCCTACCAGTAACTGTCTGAGTAGGTATAAGTTCATTATTTTTATTTCTTACATCCGTCATTCCCCTCTTTTTAGGGACAACATCGACTGGACTTACCCACTTACTATCAAAGATAGGGTAGATAATGCTACCCTTAAGTAGTTTTACAGTTTCTTTCTTCACTACATCGTGCATCTTAGGGTTCAATCTCCTTTGGGTTTTGATTGAGGGTTTATAGTCATCTTCGATCAAAATACGATGCATGCACACAGAAGGGTGATTTCCTTTAATGCATTAAGAGCATATCCCATGACCTTACGATGTAATCTAAGTATTCTCAGCAAAGAGTCAACTTGAGATGCATTTAAACTCTCATTCACAATCAGGACATGTAGAATTTGGGCCAAGAAACTCATACCTCAAAGAGAAAGGAAGAGGTTTTAGTTCTACCTTGGGGCCACGTTCCTCATCTATTGAGGATGCTACGTCATGGTAAAGGATGGGGTATCTTGTGGAGAAGCTTCCAGGAATTGAGCATACAGTGCTACTTCTGGGTTTTTATCTCGAGTAGTACCATCATTTAATAAACAATGCTCAAGTGGATCATGAGAATCATTATTAGAAATAGTCTTTTGTACCAAACTATCCATCAATCTGATGACACTCTCCAGTGATAGAAGGAAACTTAGAAGCTTTAATCAAGTTGAATTCCACATGTTTATCATCCACATCAAAAGACAACTTGCCATTTTTAACAATTGTACGACACCCAACGGTGGCCAAGAATGGCATTCCAAGAATAATAGGGGTGCACGTATCTTCTTCCATTTCAAGGATTACAAAATCTACAAGCATATATAAGTCTCCTATATTAATGGGTGCATCCTGTAAAATACATCGTGTTACCTTATAGAATAGTCCGCCAATTGTAAAGAGATGGTGGTGAGTCTCATTTCTCCGAGGTCCAACTTCTTATAAAGAGAGAATGGCATTAAACTAACACTACACCCTAAATCGTATAAGGCATGATCCATGAACTCATTCCCTATCAGATAAGGGATAGTAAAACTATTGGGATCCTTAAGCTTAGTACAGAACTTATTTTGAATAGCGGCAGTCAATGCCACTATTTCATGCTGTTCTAGCTTTCTTTTATTAGATAAAATCTCCTTCAAAAATTTAGCATAGGACGACATTTGTAACAAGGCATCAGTGAATGGAATGTTAATGTATAGTTTCTTAAGGACTTCTAAAAACTTCCTAAAATGTTTGTCAATTTTAGCCTTAGCCATTCATTGGGGGAATAGTACAGGTGGTACATAGGGTCTTGGGGAGATTTTCTTGGGGTCATTAGGAATCTTATTAGAAGTATCATCACCGATATCCTCATTAAAAGAAGCAGGTACTTATTTCTCAATAACTTCATCCTTTCTATAATGTGAATGTTCATTTTGGCGAACCCCCTTATGTCCCTCGAGTTGCTTACCGCCTTTTAAAATCATGGCATTACATTGTTCCCCAGAGCTAAGTTCGTTTTTACTAGGAAGTTTACCGAAAAATGTAGATGAAGATGTAGCTTATTGAGCTATTTGAGCTTCTAAGATCTTATTGTGAGTACTAAGCACATCAACCTTAGAGGCTAATTGCTTAATGTATTCATCTTGCTTTTGTTGTGCCGAAAGCATATTCTTCAACATGGATTCTTAGTTGGATTTTTGACGTGCTTGTTGAGGATATGATGGTCTTTGAAATCCAGGGGGTGGTCTAAAATTCATTTGGGGCACGAGTGGGGCATTAGACTCATAAGAGAAACTGGGATGAATTCTCCAACCAGAATTATATGTGCTAGAGAAATGGTCATTTGTTGGTCTACAGTGATAGTTGTTCACATAGTTGACCTGATCACTTACATCTTAGGCAAAAGGACTACCCACTTGACAATGCACAGTCAAATGATCAACTAACCCACATATATCACATGATGGGGAATGGGTATTTGAATTAACAGAATTAACATTCAAGCGCTACCTTGCTGTTGTGAATCCACAAGCACACAATTTATCGTCTTAGCCATTACGAGTGTCGTCCTCAGGGACGGGTTATGAATTTAGGCTACTAAATTATTTTATGCTAAAATTCGATGGGTTTAAAACTAATGACTATAAATCAACCTCGATGAATTACTAAATTACAAGACTAAACTAAATAACTACGCATCGAATTGAGTGAGGCAAAACAAGTGCGAGAAAAGACACAATCCAGAATTCTGTATCTGCACCAGAATTCTGTTTCTTCACCTCCCAACTCCTTCAGTCAAAGTACCAAGATTATGTTGAAATTATACTTTAATTTGAACCCAAATGAAGCAACTCCAAACCACCATGTAATCAAAGTTCAACTCAAACTCAACAAACCTTGGTTTAATAACATCATATTTGTGGAACTAAAATTCTGGTTCTGCAATCCGAATAAAACAAAAAATTAAGAAAACAATGGAAAAAATGCTCATAACCCCCTTCTACTGCTAGCGACCCCCTCATTTTAAGACCCAAAAACACAACCCTTCAACCCTTCTTGATTGCTTCATTAATCCCCAATCAGGCCTTGTCCAATTCTTGTAATCACCATCTTGATGATGGTGTTGATGACGAAATAAATGATGAGCAGAGAGAGAAGAGCTTCGGTTATGGGGATGGGGGAACATGAAGGAGCAGGGATTTGACTTCTGGAATGGGGTTGAAGAAGAAAAAAGGGAGAAGCCGGGTACATGTGATACACGTGTGACATATAATTGAGTGACAGAAGGCTAGGGTGGATGCAGCTGCTGGGCCACAGAGTGAAATTGGAGCCCAGCCCATGTGCGAAGCAAGGGAAAGAAAGGAGAGAGGAAGCTGCCTGGGAAAGGAAGGGGCAGACTGGGCTAGAGAAAGGAAAAAAAGGGTCTGGCCCAGCTAGGGGAGAAGAGAAAGAGTGAAGGGAGGATGGTCTGGAGGTGCGGCCGGGCTTGAAAAACAAACTGGGCCGGCCTGTGAGAGAGGAAGAAGGACAGAAAGAGAAGGGAAGGTGAGGCACTGGGCGGGTTTAGTGCTGGGCCGGTTCATTTTCATCTTATTCTCTTCTTTATTTCTCCACTTGGTCCAATATTAATCATTTGAGCATTATTGATTTTTCCAAATTTTTTCCAAATTCATACAAAAGAAATAAAACAATATTAAAATCCTAAATTAATAATTTATTTTGGAGCAAATATTAGATAATAAAGGGTATAAATTAACTCAATTTCTACTTGAATAAATACCCCCACACATAAGTTTTGCTCGTCCTCGAGTAAAATAAAACAAAAATCTTAGAAGAGAAAATAAAATCCGAACTCACTTTCATAAGAATCACGATTGCATTTAGTACGTGTAACAACCCCTTTAAACCCCTAGGTTACCTCTAGTAGACGAGTAAGGTCTCATGAGTGTTTGCAGAAGATATACCCACAAAATCTATGAAAGAAAACAAAAACAGAAAATTGAAAATCTTTTTGGTTTTCTCACAAAAATTTATATATACAACACCGGCGAAAAATATATACACGTTCTAATCAACCACATCACTCAAGCAACTGAAGCACTAGATCACATATAAACACAATGCACACATCAAGAAACCCTTAATCCTCACTGTTGACATCTATACATAATCTTTCACTCCACTTAGAAATCATGTACAAGCATGACTGGTACAACCTCAATTTAAGGGAAATGTGGAACACTCTCACTCTAAAAATATAACAAGGTTCACTCAATTCTCTTGCAATCATACAAACTACCATAAGCTTGATAAGATTCTCAATTCTCCACCACTAAAATGCAAAATGGAAAATAATAATTAAGAGTACTTTTTAGGGTTGTAACGGGGCTAAGGGTTATGGGTGAGATGGACAAATGATTTGGGAAATTAAGAGCTAAGGGCCAAAGCTAATGAGCAACCAACTCTTACACTGATTACAATTAGCACAATCTCTCAAAACACAAAGTAAGAACACACCCCAAAGGAGTTGATCATTGGAAATGAGTATACAATGATACATCCATGCCAAACACTCTTATTCACAACTCTTCTTTTTGCCTTTTTTTTAGATTGTTTCAACTTTTTTCTTTCATTTTTTCAATGGAAACTTTTTCATTTTCCATTTTTTTTCCACTTTTCTTGCTTTTTTCATTGTATTTTTTTTCTCTGTTTTTCTTCAAGAAGAAACTGAATGAATGGCATGTACAAGAGTGATGTAACTCAATTCCAAATGTTTACTATGATACATTTCTTCATATACCAAAATCAACCACCAAATTCATGAAATACCCAAAAGTTACCCACCAAATAATGAAATGTTACCTCAGTAGACTTAGATATAGAAAATGTGTTTAGGTCAAGAGCTAAAAATGAAGGGTTCACAACAAAAAGGTGAAGGCTCAAAGGGCTAGCAAAGGGTAAAACAGTTAAATTCGGATGGTAATTTGGCCATGTAGTTCACAAAACAAAGAATGTCTCTGTCATATTATCATAATGCATATAAAATGTGATTTCAAAGAGAATCAAAGCAAGCTATAGATATGTAATCATGAAAAAGACACACATAAAAGAAAAATGTGAGACTAAATTGGTGAATTAGTCTATAAGGGTCAAAATCTCACGGGTTTATCTACCAAAGTCAAGCTTGTTTATAAATAATGTCAGGGGCTAAGATCGTATACAAACATCATACTTTAGGACTAAGTTCTATCATTGCACACCACATCTATATACAGCCTAAGACTAAGGGTACAAGAGAAAAGAAAAAAAAATAAAAAGGACAGAACTCTAAAATTCAAACAGAAAACAATAAAAAATAAAATAAAGCAACAATTATATACAAAATAAAACAAAATTAAAAGAGGAGATAAAAAGGAACGTTTATACTAGGTTAGTTGTAGAAGAACACCTAAGCTATAGCCTCCTGAAATCTGCTTAGATAAAGGCCTATGGAGCATCAGCCACTCCATATTAAGCGAAACTTTGCTACTCAAATCAAAACCCATTAGCACACGAAGTAGCTTGTCAAAAAATAAGACCAACGCTCAAGCACATAGAAACAGTAAAAAGTAGAGAGTTGGAGCCAAGAAGAGTACATCCACCATGTCATTGCAGCACAAGTAAGGGCCCGCTTCAACTTGTCAAACAGTTGGGCCCAAACATCAAGCAGGTAGACATATTTAAAGTTAGACAGTAAGTGGGTCATTGGCCTAGAAACTATATCATAATGAATGAATGATCTAGGCACAACAGTGGGTGCAAAATCCACAAGTCTTTTAAGTCCAATATGCGTAAAAGTCTGATCTATATCAAAATTATTAGTAAGAATATTCTCAAACTCAACAAATTTAGACTTGTGAGATTCAAAGGGGAAGGCAGTAATGATGGGGTCAAACAAGAAGGATTCATATTCAACATAAACGCCCTCATCAAGACGTTCACTGATATCAAACCCACATGAAAAAGATTCATATTCTATAGAAAAATATTATCATTGGATTCCAAATTAGTGGGCTCATCTTCCTCCTCACATGACTCCTGTGAAATATCTTCTGAGTCATCTAAATCACAAGGCTCAACTTCAGTCACGAGGCCTATATCTAACTCATTAGGTCTCCTAGATTTTTCACCATCCTCAAACTCAAAAGAATCATTCAAAGTGGTGGGTGGGATGGAAGAAACTAGGAAATCCTCAGTAGCGTCCCTAGGTGAGCTAAATTCGGTTGCAAGGTTAGGGGATAGAGATAAAGGGGGATCACTCTCTTGTTTTAGGCTAGGCAAGGACACGACATCATTCAAGTTATGCATAGCAAGATAAGAGGGCTTAAAATCATCATAAAGACTAACCTTAGGTTTAAGAGATCCCAAACTAGAGTCAGGCTCAAGCAAATTAGTACTCCCTACTATGACTGAAATTCAACAATTCCCACTTTCATAGTCTCCAACATCTTTTCAGTCAATTCATTGATCTTCTTTTCGACACTTACATATGTAGCATCAACGTAATCTCGATAAGGACAAGTATAAGCATCATGATCAGAAGACTCACAATAACCGCACAAAACAGGAGACGCATAAAATGGCGTTGGATGATCATATGAGTCCCAAAGATGATCCCGGTGGTAAGGATTAGAACTAAAAGCAGACTTGTTGCGAGTACAGTATCCTAAGGTGCTTCTAGCTTGTTCAAACTCATAAGTATCCCAAGCTAACTTTTCAAAGAAATCCCATACCACATCTTCAGTTTTAGAGAATAATCCCAACAAACCTCCAGGGCATATAGACTCTACATAATCTCTAGATTTAACATTTAGACCCACATCATTGACCTCACAAATTTCACGTTTTTGAAAACATTTATGCAATTGAGTACGGTAATCATTAAGCCTCGAAAGATAACTCCAGAAAGGTTCATGCTCAAATTGTGGGAAATTAAAAGCTGGCATTCTTGAATTTTTTCAATTTTAAGAATTTTTTCATTTTTTTGGATTTTCATTTTTTTTTCTCTTTTTCTTTAAGGTTTTTTTAAAGGAAAGAAAATATCTCTAGGACACTAATTACAAACTAATGACTAAAACAAAAACAAGACACTTAAATAACTAAGTTAACAAAACAAAATAAACTAACAAAAATAAAACTATATTACAAAAAGAAAATAAAAACACAAAAGACTCAATCAACAAGAATTGACCTAGCACAATAATAAGTACCCATAGAGCATATCATTTTAGGGTCATTTCGATGCGTTTTAGGGGATTAATATGCTTATTTGTATAATTTATGCCCTTATTTCTACTATTATGCTTGGTTTCGCTTGTTTTGATAGTGTTTGCAGTTTTTCACTTTGTGAGCCAAGTTATGTGAATAGAATGAAGATTTTAAGGCCTTGTGGATCAAAGAAGATAGCAAAAGAGGTTCAAAGACACCTAATACAGTCAAAGCGTGGCCAGAACCACGATTTAGGAAGATCCAGAAGAAGCAGCAAATGAATCATCGTGAAAACAGGCCTGCCAGTGGCCACGACAGTCAGACCGTGGTGGGCGCCATGGCCGTGGTGGACCCTATTTACCCATCTTCACCAGTTTTCTTTGTGGCCTTTCCTTTTCCACACATTTTGTAAGTTAGGAGCTTTGATTTCTGTGAATAGAAACAGTGTTTGCTATCTTCCTTGGCATCATAATCCATCCCATTCTACCAAAAACCACTATCTAGTTAGGATTTAGATTAGATTAGAGATATTTGAGAGAAATTTGAAGGTGGAGATTGCAAGGATTCCGGATCGGGTCTGCAGCGAAGGTTCAAGTGTGCATCGACTAAGCAATTCCTCTCCCTTCTCTTCTATTTTCTCTTTCGATTTTTATGCTTTTAGATTATTATTGACTTTTTATGTTACGTTTTGGATTCTCAATGTTGGAATTGAGTTGAATTGTGGTGAACGAACCAATTCTTGTTTTGATCTAAAAGTGCTTCATATTTATTGGGTTTATTCTATTGAATCTTAGATGTTGATTTGCTAGTAGGAAACTTGATCAATTTCTTGCTTGTTTTAGACATTTGGTGATGAACTAAAAGGTAAAACTAGACGTTGGAAAACTAAGATTCGACTTACGTGCATAGCATCTTGAGAAAGACTCATCGTTTAAGAAACCCTTAAATTTGATAATCGCGTTTTGAATGATCCTAAATTAATCAAAAATCCTTGAGAAATGGTAGTTGATTAGATTTAATAATTTCATTCCACTTTGAAAGAGGGGTTTGATAAATTGATTATCGGTTTTGGAATTAGCAATCCAAAGAAAAGGCACTTGATTAATTCTTGACTTGGAAAGTTGCTTGGTTTGATTAAATTCTTTGATTGATTATCTATTAGATTAGACAAGTAGCATAGATCAATTTCATATGCAAATTTGGGATTTGATTAGCCTGTCTTGAGGGATTATAACCCAGTGGATCAATCTAGTCCCTGTGGGATCGACCTTAACTTGGAACCTTAACTTGGAACAACACCACCATGCGCTTGCGGCCTTATCACACAAAAAACCAAAGAGGAGCGCATACACAAAACTTGTACACCATTTTCTTAAATAAAAAACCTGAAACAAAATAAAAGAGAAAAATAAAATGAAATAGAAAACAAAACTCCTGAAATGAAAACTCTATATACAAAAAATTTCACACAATCACAAGGAACATAAATAAATTTTTAAAATTTTTTTTCTATCCCCAAACAGTGCAGAAAAGTCCAAACAAGAAATTAATTCCAAAAATCACAGAAAATTCCAGACAGTGCCAAAACTTCCACAAAAATTCTTACAAACTCTAAAAATCATGAAAAATCTAGGAAAAATATCAGTATAGAAAAATTCAGATAAAAAATGCTCCAAATAATTGAAACGGAATCCAAGATTGGTGGAAATCTGCACTGATGAGGTTTTCTGGTCCTGCTCTTTGCTTTGCTGCACATAAGCCAGATTGGTTAGTAAAATAAACACTAAAAATCAGATTAAATTGATCCTAAACTAAAACAAAATCAAAATATTAAATCAAATAACAAAAACAATAAAATATAAACTAAACTAAAATTGAATCGAAAATTAGAATGAAAACGAAAATGACTTGACGCAACCGAATTTCACAAATCCATCCATGGCAACGACGCCAAAAACTTATTGTGAATATGCAAGAGCACGGTTTATCACCGTAACAGTTATGGTTGTCCTCAGGGACAGGTTGTGAATTTAGGCTACTAAATTATTTTATGCTAAAATTCGATGGATTTAAAACTAATGACTATAAATCAACCTCGATGGATTACTAAATTACAAGACTAAACTTAATAACTACGCATCGAATTGAGCGAGGCAAAACAAGCGTGAGAAAAGACACAATCCAGAATTCTGTTTCTTCACCTCCAAACTCTTTCAGTTAAAGGACCAAGATTCTGTTGAAATTATACTTTAATTCAAACTCAAATGAAGCAACTCCAAACCAACATATAACAAAATTTTAACTCAAACTCAACAAACCTTGGTTTAGTAACATCAGATTCGTGAAACTAAAATTCTAGATTCTACAAACTGAATAAAACAAAAAATAAAGAAAACAATGGAAAAAATACTCAGAACCCCTTTCTACTGCTAGCGAACCCCTCATTTTACGAGCAAAAAACGTAGCCCTTCAACCGCTCTTGATTGCTTCATTAATCCCCAATCAAGCCTTCTCCAATTCTTATAACCGCCAGCTTGATGATGGTGTTGATGAAGGAATAAATGATGAGGAGAGAGAGAAGAGCTTCGGTTATGGGGATGGGGGAGCATTGTAAAGCCTGTCGAGGGCTACAAATTTAACCACTACTTCGGTTATTATATATTTTTTATAGCGTAGGGAAGTAGGGATCGATCCACGAGGAAAGATTGTTGTAAATCGCTAGCTTAATCCTAAGTGATTTTACTAATCAACTTGTTAAGTCTAATCTTAATAATTCTAAAATGATTATAACCTAATGAATAAAAATCTAGAAAAATACCCAATAATACTCCTAAATATTATGATTCATATTCTGGAAGTAAAACGGTAAAAAGATTTCCTAAATAACCCAGAAAAATAAAATCAGAATATTAACTGAAATTCTAATTAAAAATCAAAACAGCAGATAGTAATCAGAAAATAAATATTAAAAATAACAAACAGTAACCTAAACTAATATTCTTAAACTTTATAAGCATATATCTCCAGAATAATTTCTGATTTATTTCAGGAAAATTAAATCAGTCAATTACTGCAGAATAATTAAACAGAATATTAAATCTGAAAATGGAAATAAAATATTATGCATAAATAAAAATACGAAAGTAATAAAGAAAATGACCCTAATACTAGGACACAATTTTATGGAATTAAAATCACCTACTAATCGTAAATTAAAATTAAAAATCGAAATTTTCAGAATTAATAAACTAAAAACCTGCACATATCAATTTCGAAAAATAAATCTGAAAAATTATCAAATAATTTCCAAAAATCACGAAACTGAATATGAGCAG
>JACYFF010031954.1:84935959-84973546 GCA_017589665.1 Selenicereus undatus | reverse complement strand
AAAATATATAAAATAAATCAAATTAAACGAAATAAAATATATAATATACTAAAAATAATTACAAAAATGGTGCATGATTTTTGACTTAACAAGCATGAAGGAGCAGCAAGATTTGACTTTTGGAAGTGGGTTGAAGAAGAAGAAAGAAAGGGGGAAGCTGGGTTCACGTGATATATGCAGGACGTAATTGAGTGATAGAAGGGGAGAGGCTGGGGTAGACGCACTTGCGAAGCAAGGGAAAGAAAGGAGAGAATGAGCTACTTGGGAAAGGAAGACCGGTGCGGCCGGTCTTGAAAAACAAACTAGGCTGGCTTGTGAGAGAGAAATAAGGAGAGAAAGAGAAGGGAAGGTGAGGCACTGGGATAGGCCTCGCACATGGGCTTCAGTGTTGGGCCGGTTCTTTTTCATCTTCTTCTCTTCTTTATTTCTCCACTTGGTCCTATATTAATCATTTGAGCAGTATTGATTTTTCCAAATTTTTTCCAAATTCCTATAAAACAAATAAAACACTATTAAAATCCTAAATTAATAATTTATTTTGGAGCAAATAATAGATAATAAAGGTTATAAATTAACTCAATTTCTAGTTGAACACTTGCTTGGACGACAACTCTTCAAGAATTCTCCTCAACCAAATAGCTTGACAAGTACACACTACAGGAGCAACAAATTCAGCTTTTGTACTTGACGAATTGATAATGAACTGTTTCTTTGAAGACCATTAAATAGCCCTCATTCCATGTATGAAAACATAACCAAACGTACTCCTCCTTGCATATAAATCCCCTGTATAATCACTATGAGTGAAGCTAGTCAAATCTAATTCTTTATCTTTTTTATATAACAAACCAAAATCCTTAGTTTCTTGCAAGTAACAAAGGATTTTTTTTAGGAGCAAGCAGGTGCATTATGGTTGGGTTCTCCATATGTCTACTTATGAGACTCACTGCATACATGATGTATGGCCATGTAGCAGTTAAATACATCAAATCACTTACCATTTGCTTGTACATCGTGTTTTCCACCTTCTTGCCTTCTTCATCTTTATGTAGTTTTAAACCAAACTCTACTGGAGTGTGAATTGAGTTCCAATCCTTCATTTTGAACCTGTTCAGCATTTCCTACATATATGTCTTTTGGCAGACAAAAATTCCATCATCAGATTACAGTACCTCTAAACCAAGGAAGCAATGCATTTTATCGAGATTGGTCATTTCGAAGTCTTCCATCATGGACTTCTTAATTTCATTAAACATGGCACCACTATTCTCGACAAATGTAAGATCATCCACATATAAGCAAATAATGAGAATTTTACCACCGTCTCCAATTTTGACAAACAGAGTGTGCTCATAAGGACATTTCTTAAAGCCTACTCTGACAAAGTAAGTCTCAATATGACTATACCAGGCTCGTGGAGCTTGTTTTAGTCCATAAAGAGCTTTCTTCAATTTATAAACTTTATGCTTATTGTCGATCTTAATATAACTAGGGGGTCGTTCAATAAGTATCTTATCCTCCAAGTCTCCCTGCAAAAACACCGATTTAACATCCAACTGGAAAATAGGCCAATAATGTTGCATTGCCAAGGCAATCACCAATCTGACTGTGTCATAACTTACAATTGGAGCAAAAACTTCTATATAGTAAACTCCATACTCTTGCTTCTACCCCTTAGCAACCAGTCTGTGCTTGTACTTGTCGACTTCTCCATTATCCTTCAACTTGATTTTATAGACGCACTTGACGCCAATTATCTTATGGCCTTTGGGAAGGTCAATTAGCTCCCAAGTGTCATTCTTTTCAATGGATTCAATTTCAGCATCCACTTCCTTCTTATATTTTTCTTCGTTGGCAACACTTTCAAACGTTGTAGGGTTACAATCAACAAATAGGGCAAAGTAAGTGGTATCTTCACATTGATGAACTCTTGTTACCTCATAATCTTGCATCAATGCTGGCCTTTTTCGAACACAATGAAGTGATTGAGCTATTGCATTAGTAGCTTCTATTTATTCTACTACCTTTATTTCTGAAATTTCAAAAACTACAACACCTATTGCATTCCCTGCTGTTGGTGCTTCTGGTTAATTCTCTGGTTTTAGAAGTGTTTCTTCAGTATCATTGTCATGTAACACCTGATTAGGTTGCAACCTAATCCAATTTCACACATTCTCCTCATCAAAAATAAGGTCTCTACTGGTCACTATCCTCTGTGTTAGTGGATTGAATAATTGTAGGTTTTGGATGTTTCACTAACACACCCAAGAGCACAAATTTCTGTCCTTCATCATTAGGTTTTTTCTCTTCTGATGTAGAACATGTGCATAAGCGATACACCCAAACATTTTAAAGTGCTCGACCCTAGGCTTTCTCCCTCTCCATGTTCCCTCGCGAGTCATATTTTGAACAGGAAAAGTGGGACTTTGTTTAAAATATGCACGTTGCAGTTCACCGCTTCTAGCCATAAAGTTTTTGGTATTCTCCCCCCTGATGATAAGCTTCTCACCATATTCGATATGGTCCTGTTTTTCCTTGCTAATACACCATTCTGTTATGGTGTATATACAGTAGTAAGCTCTCTTCACATGCAATGAGTTTCGCAAAACTTATTAAATATAGTTGAACAATATTCACCGCCCCAATCAGTTCACAGAGTTTTAATGGCCCTTTGCATTTCATTTTTCACACAGGCCTTGAAGCTTTTAAATGCAGTAAAAGCTTTTGATTTTTCCTGTAAAAAGTAGACCCAAGTTTTTTTTGAGAAAAATCATCAATGAAGGTAATGAAGTATTGTTTACCTCCATTAGAAAATGGGTTTATTGGTCCACAAATGTCAAAGTGAATTAACTCCAAAATGGTTTTTGTCGTCGAAGACCTTCCATGAGGAAATTGAGAATGAGGTTGTTTGCTAACAACACATTTTTCACAAATTTTGGAAGGAATGGTGATTTGAGGAAGACCAGTCACCTTATTTTTCTGTTAGAGAGTCTTCAATCTGCCAAAACTCAAATGACCATAATGACAATGCCACAACCATGTCGGTTCTCCGGCTTTAGCTATTAAACAAGATTGATCACTTTCAATCCTTAGCGAAAACAACCTATTAGAGTTCCTTTTTTTCTTTTTTTATAATAGCATTAACTCCTTTATTATGATTATAAATCTCACAAGCATCATTCTTAATAGCGATAACATACCCTTTTTCTTCTAACTGCTCAGCAGTCAACAAATTAATTTTCAAGTTAGGAACATCAAGGACATTCAAAATTGTTTTAACAAAACCATTCTTAATTTTGATCTTGATATCACCTTCATCCGTCGCTTTTACAGTTGAGCAATCACCAAAGCTCCTAGTAGAATGAAGTCTTCATTTAATGGAAAAAAGAATGACTTACTTCTGCACATGTGGTTACTGCATCCTATATCTACATACCAAAAAACTTATTCAGGTTTGTTTCCATTTTGGACAATCATCAACAATGTTTCTGCTTCATTGTTTTCCAAAAAATTTGCACTCTTTTCCTTTGCCTTGCCATTAGGTAACCTAGTACAACATTCATATGCATAACGACCAAATTTGTGACATCTAAAGCATTGTACCTTAGATTTGTCATGAGCTTGACCTCTGCCTTTGCCGTGAGATTGGTAATTATGGGCTTTAAAATTCTTGCTAGAACCCTTACTTCCATAATCTCCTCATCCTCATCCTCTCCCTCAACCTCGGTCTCTACCTCGTCCTTTGAAATTGTTGGAACCAGTATCAACAGAAGCCTTTAGAGCTTGCGCCTGCACTGTAGAGCTTATGTTTATCTTTTGTTCATTGACTAATAAGTAGCTTTGTAGTTCATCAAGGGAGAGTGAGTTCAGGTCCGTTGATTCTTCAATTGAACAGACCACGTAGTCAAATTTTGCAAATCTGCGAGCATTGTATCTTCTCCACAATTGTCACCTATCCTATCTTCTCCCCATAAATTTGCATTGTAATGCTTATCTCCATAACCCTACCACAGTAACTCATGACAGATTCTCCATCTTTCATTTGGAGAGTCTCCAATTCCCTTCTATAGGGTTGAAGTTGTCCACGATTTACTATTTCAAAGCCTTGATATTTCTTCCTCATGGAGTTCTAATATCTTTGGAAGTATCTTGGGTGGAATTGTTTCCAAAATGTCGAGAAATTATTGTCTGAGGCCATGAAGAAGATAGAGAGGAAGAAAAAATATTGCCTTCTCTTTTTTTTATTTTGGGATGAAAAAACTCTTGAACGTGGCTCTGATAGCACTATTGTAAAATTAGAACACTCAGCATAAATTAGGACATGTAAAGAAGGGAAGATATTTCTGCAAAAAGCTGAATTCTTGATTTATATTTTGAAGCTCTTAAATAAAGGAATACAAAAATAGAAATGTCATAAAAATAATAGCTAAAGCAATATGTAATAAGCTCATTATTCCAACAACTTTTAAAACACAGGTCAATTAATAGAAAATCAACTAACATTTCAACAGTCCCCCCTTTAAACTGAAAGCTGTCAATCTTCAGTTTACATTAAGCTTACTGAAATCTTCCATGATGCCGACTCTTATCAACCTCAAATTTCGGAAATGGAAATACCGAAGGGGTTTTATGAAAATGTCTTCTAATTAATCTTCACCATGACAAAACTTTAGCTCAATTGCCCCATATTTGCAAAGATCCCTCCAAAAATAATATTTAACATCAATGTGTTTGCTTGTTCCATGTAGTACGGGGTTCTTGGGCAACTTGATGACATAATTATTGTCGAAAAAGATTGGAGTAGCACTACCTCACTTAGATTGCACCTCTTCAAGAATTCTTGTC
Organism: Selenicereus undatus; assembly: GCA_017589665.1. Lineage (NCBI taxonomy): Eukaryota > Viridiplantae > Streptophyta > Magnoliopsida > Caryophyllales > Cactaceae > Selenicereus > Selenicereus undatus. The sequence continues at coordinate 84,968,701 of JACYFF010031954.1, read as the reverse complement.
AAGCAAATAGCTTGACAAGCACACGCTATAGCAGCAAGAAATTCAACTTTTGTGCTTGACAAAGCGCCTACATAATCACTGTCAGTGAAGCCAATCAAATCTAATTTTTTTTATCTTTTTTATATAAAAGTCCAAAATCCTTAGTTTGTTGCAAATAATGACAGATTTTTTTAGGAGCACGTAGGTGCATTGTGGTTGGGTTCTCCACATATCTACTGATAAGACTCACTCTATACATGATGTCTGGCCTTGTAGTAGTTAAATACATCAAACTGCCTGCCTATTGCTTATACATCGTGCTGTCCACCTTCTCGCCTTCTTCATCCTTATGCAGTTTCAAACCAAACTCTACTGGAGTGTGTGTTGAGTTGTAATCATTCATTTTGTACATGTTCAGTATTTTCCGCGCATACTTCTTTTTGCAGGAAAAAATTCCATCATCAGATTGCACTACCTCCAAACCAAGGAAGTAATGCATTTTGCCAAGATCAGCCATTTCAAAGTCTTCCATCATGGACTTTTTAATTTCATTAAATTTGGCACCTCCATTCTCAATAAATATAATATGATCAACACAGAAGCAAACAATGAGCAGTTTACCACCATCTTCAATTTTTACAAACAGAGTGTGTTCATAAAAACATTTCTTGAAACCTACTTTGACAAAGTAAGTCTCAATATGACTACACCAGGCTCGTGGAGCTTGTTTTGGTCCATAAAGAGCTTTCTTCAATTTATAAACTTTATGCTCATTACCGATCTTAATAGGGGGTTGCTCAATAAATACCTCTTCCTCCAAGTCTCTATACAAAAACGCCGATTTAACATCCAACTAGAAAATAAGCAAATAATGTTATACTACCAAGGCAATCACCAATCTGATTGTATCATGTCTTGCAAATGGAGCGAAAACTTCTACGTAGTCAACTTCATACTCCTACTTGTATCCCTTAGCCACAATATGGCCTTGTACTTATCGACTTCGCTATTGTCCTTCAACTTGGTTTTATGGACCCACTTAACACCAATTGTCTTATGGCCTTTGGGAAGGTCAGCTAGCTCCTAAGTGACATTCTTTTCGAAGGATTAAATTTTAGCATCCATTGCCTTCTTCCATTTTACTTCGTTGACAACACTTTTAAAAGTTATAGGTCACAATCTGCAAGCAGGGCAAAGTAAGTGGTATCCTTACGTTGATGAACTCGTATTACCTCATAGTCTTGCATCCATGCTGGTCTTTTTTGAACACGACGAAGTGATTGATCTACTGCATCAATAGCTTTTGTTTGTTCCGCTACCTTAATTTCTGAAATTTAAGAAACTGGATCACCTGTTGCATCACCTACTGCTGGTGATTCTAGTGAATTCTCTGGTGTTAAAACTGCTTTTTCAGCATTGTTGTCATGTAGAACTTGATTGGGCTGCTACCTAGTCCAATTCCACACATTCTCCTTTTAAAAAAATAACGTCTTTGTTAGTCATTGTCTTCCCTAATAGTGGATTAAACAATTTGTATGTTTTAGATGTTTCACTAACACCCAAGAACAGACAGTTATCTCCTTTCTCATCATGTTTTTTTTCTCGTCTGATCTGTAACATGTGCATAAGTGATACACCCAAAAATTTTAAAGTGCTCAAACTAGGCTTTCTCCAACTCCATGCCTCCTCTAGAGTCATATTTTGAACAATAAAAGTAGGGCTTCTATTCAAAATATGTACGCTCCAGTTCACTGCTTCTAGCTAGAAAGTCTTTGGTATTCTCCCTCTTGCTAATAAGCTTCTGACCATATTATGTATGGTCTTATTTTTCCTCTGTGATACACTATTCTATTGGTGTATATGTAGTAGTAAGCTCTCTTCGAATGCCATTAGTTTCACAAAACGCATTAAATTCAGTAAGCTCACGGGTATACCATTCAGTATGGCTTTTTGCAATTCATTTTCCACGCCAGACTTGAAGCTTTTGAATGCATTAAAAGCTTCTGATTTTTCCTGTAACAAGTAGACCCAAGTTTTTTCAGAAAAATCATTAATGAATGTAATGAAGCATCGTTTACCTCTATTAGAAAATGGGTTTATTCGTTCGCAAACGTTAGAGTTAATTAACTCCAAAATGGTTTTTACCCTCCATGACCTTCCATGAGGAAATTGAGAATGAGATTGTTTGCTAACAACACATTCTTGACAAATTTTGGAAGGAATGATGATTTGAGGAAGACAAGTCACCATATTTTTCTGTGACATCTAAAGCATTTTACCTTAGTTTTATCATGAGCTCGACCTCCGTGTTTGCCTTAAGATGGGTCATTATGGGCTTTGAAATTCCTGCTCGAATCTTTACCTCCATGATCTCCTCATCCTCTGCCTCGACCTCGGCCTCTACCCCATCCTCTAAAATTGTTGGAATGAGTACCAATAGAAGCCTTTAGAGGTCGCTCATCCACTATGGAGCTTCTGTTATCTTTTGTACATGGACTAATAAGGACCTTTACAGTTCATCAAGGGAGAGCGAGTTCAAATCCTTTGATTCTTCAATTGAATAGAACATGTAGTCAAATTTGGGAATCTGCTAGTATGGTATCTTGTCCATAATTGTAGCACCTTTTATCTTCTCCTTACAAATTCGCATCATATTGCTTATCTCCATAGCCCTACCATAGTAACTCATGATAGATTCTCCATCTTTCATTTGGAAAGTCTTTAATTCCCTTCTTAAGGCTGAAGTTGTGCATGCTTTACTCTTTCAGAGCCTTGATATTTCTTCTTTATGGAGTCCCAAATATCTTAGGAAGTATTCTTGGATGGAATTCTTTCCAAATGGGGCGATCAATTGTTTGAAACAGGTAATTCTTCACTTGCAAGTCTTTAAGACGTTTTGCCTCTAATTCTTGTTGTTGGGCATCTGTCAACATTATCCCGAGGCTTTCCAATCCTAGGCACCATCAATGGCCAATACCTTTTGGATCGAAGACATTTCTCCATTAACATGCTCTAATGGTCACAGTGACTATCAAAATGTGAAATTGCTAGTTGGATGAAATTGTTGTCTGATGCCACAAAGAAGATGTGGGGGTGGGGGAGAAAAACTATTGCCTTGCTTTTTTTAGGGGTGGTGAAAAAACTCTAGGTCGTGGCTCCGACAGCACTACTATAAAATTGAAACACTCAGCGCAAACAAGAACATCCAAAGGAGGCAAGAGGGCTACAAAAATCTGAATTCTTCATTCACATTTTGAAACTTTTAAATAGACAAGTACAAAAATTGAAGTGCTATAAAAATAGGACCGAAAACAATCCGTAATAAACTTATTATTCCAATAAACCCTAAAAGCTAGATCAATTAATAGAAAAACAACATTTCAACAGTCGCCCCCCTTAAACTTAAAGCACTCAAGCTTATATTTACATTCAACTTACTGAAATCTTCCATGATGCCAATTCCCATCAACCTCCTCAGCTTTTGGAAATGGAAACTCCTTAGGGGTTTTGTGAAAATCTTTGCTAATTGATCTTTGTTGTGCCATAACTTTGCCCTAATTGCCCCATATTTGTAAAGATCCCTCAAAAAATTATATTTAACATCAATGTGCTTGCTTCCTCCATCTAGTATCGGGTTCTTGGACAACTTGATGGTAGAATAATTGTCGCAAAATATTGGAGTAGCACTACCTTACTTGGACTACAACTCTTCAAGAATTCTCCTCAACCAAATAGATTAACAAGAACACGCAGTAGTGGCAGCAAATTCAGCTTCTGTGCTTGACAAAGTGATGATGCATTGTTTCTTTAAAGACCATGAAAAAACCCCTGTTCCAAGCATGAAAACATAGCCATACGTAGTCCTCCTTCCATCTAAATCCCCTGCATAATCACTATCAATGAAGCCAATCAAGTCTTATTTTGTATCTTTTTTATATAACAAACCCCAATCCTTAGTTCCTTGCAAGTAATGAAGGATTCTATTAGAAGTAAGTAGGTGCATTGTGGTTGGGTTCTCCATACATCTATTTATGAGACTCACTTCATACATGATGCCTGGTCTTGTAGCAAATACGTACAACTGCCTATCATTTGCTTATACATTGTGTTGTCTACCTTCTCTCCATCTTCATATTTTTGCAGTTTCAAGCCAAGCTCTATTGGAATGTGTGTTGAGTTGTAATCCTTCATTTCGAACGTATTCAGTATTTCCCACAGATACTTGTTTTGGCAGACAAAAATTCCATCATCAGATTATGGTACCTCTAAACCAAGGAAGTAATGCATTTACCAAGATCGCTCATTTTGAAGTCTTCCATCATGAATTTTGTAAAATCATTAAACATAACAACATCAATCCCAATAAATATAAGATCAACACCATTTGAACAAGCAATGAGCAGTTTACCACTGTCTCCAATTTTGTTAAATAGAGTGTTTTCATAAGAACATTTCTTGAAACCTACTTTGATAAAGTAAGTCTCAATATGACTATACCAGGCTCATAGAGCTTGTTTTACACCATAAAGAGCTTTCTTCAATTTATAAACATTATGCTCATTGTCGATCTTAATATAACCAAGGGTTGTTTAATGAATACCTCTTCCTCCAAGTAGAGGTGTTCAAAAATATCTGTAACCAATAACCCAAACCGAAAACCCCAACCCGATCCGAAATCTTGGATACCCGAACCAAAATATTTGAAAATTTTTGTTTGGGTACCCGAACCAATATTTTTTTTGGGTTATTGGTTTGGGCATTTTGAGGAATCGGGTACCCGAAAATCCGAAACTTTTTTTTATATTATCTCTACCCTAATGACTTTGTAAGTCAAATATTTTCGAACCTGAAGAAGACAAGTACTTTGACTTTGTTACATTGTTTTATTTGAATGTGATGGGAATGAATGTGATGCTAACAAGCTTATGCTTTATGGAAGTACAGACTAATTGAAATGTGAATGGTGATAAGATATCTAATGATATTGTCGTATTGTGTAATAATTTTAAATGCAACTTGGTGCAACACGACAACGTTTTACACCATAAATAGAAATAATTATATTATGGATGCAACAAAATTATTAGACAAAACTAAGAAAAAAAAATTTAGAAAAAAATGGGTTATTGGGTAACCAAAAACTTGAACCAAAATTTTCGATTACCTGAATGTTTTGTTTCGAATACCATTCACCGTTTTGTCGACCTAAAATTTCGGGTACCCAAAATGAAATCTCCTCTGGTTTGGATACCGGAACCATGAACACCCCTACCTCTAAGTCACCATGCAAAACCGTCGATTTAACACCCAATTAAAAAAAAAGGTTAAGAATGTTGCACTACAAGGCAATCACCAAATTGATTGTGTCATGTCCTGCAACTGGAGCAAAAACTTTTGTGTAGTCAATTCCATACTCCTGCTTGTATCCCTTAGTCGTCAATCTGGCCTTGTACTTGTCGACTTCTCCATTGTCCTTCAACTTGGTTTTATAGACCCACTTGACGCAAATTGTCTTATGGCCTTTGGGAAGATCAATTAGCTCCCATGTGTCATTCTTTTCAATGGATTCAATTTCAGCATCCACTACCTTCTTGATTTTTCTTCATTGTCAACACTTTAAAACATTGGAGGGGCACAATAAGCAAACAAGGCAAAGTGAGTGGTATCCTCACATTGATGAACTCATGTTACCTTATAGTCTTACATCTATGCTAGCCTTTTTAAAGCACAACGAAGTGATTGAGCTACTGCATCAGTAGCTTCTGTTTTTGAAATTTCAGAAACTACAGCAGCTATTACATCACCCGCTGCTGGTGATTCTGGTGAATCTCTAGTGTCAGAAGTGCTTCTTCAACATCATTGTGATGTAGCACTTGATTAGGTTGCTGCTTAATCCAATTTCACACATTCTCATCATAAAAAATAACGTCTCTCTTGGGCACTATCTTCTCTATTAGTGGATTGAACAATTTGTAAGTTTTGGATGTTTCACTAACACCCACGAACATAAATTTCTCCCCTTTATCATCAAGTTTTTTTCTTTTCTGATCGAGAACATGTGCATAAGCGATACACCGAAAAATTTTAAAGCACTTGACACTAGGCTTTGTCCATTAAATGCCTCATCTGGAATCAAATTCTAAACAGTAAAAGTGGGGCTTTCGGTCAAAATATGCTTGCCCTAGTTCACTGCTTTTCACCAGAAAGTCTTTGGTATTCTCCCTATTGCTAATAAGCTTATTACCATATTTAGTATGGTCCTGTTTTTCATCTCTAGTGCACCATTTTGTTGCAATGTAGATGTAGCAGTAAACTCTCTTTGAATGCAATGAGTTTTGCAAAACTTATTAAATATAGTTGAACAGTATTTACCACAACGATAAGTTCGAAGAGTTTTAGGGGCCTTTTTCATTTCATTTTCTACGTGAACCTTGAACCTTTTTGATGAACCAAAAGCTTCTGATTTTTCCTATAAAATGTAGACCCAAGTTTTTCTAAGAAAATTCATCAATGAAGGAAATGAAGAATCATTTACCTCCATTATAAAATGGGTTTATAGGTCCACAAATGTGAGAGTGAATTAACTCCAAAATGGGTTTTGCCCTTCATGACCTTCTGTGATGAAGTTGAGAATGAGGTTGTTTGGTAACAACATATTCTTTACAAATTTTAGAAGGAACGATATTTCTGGAAGACCAGTCACTATATTTTTCTATCGGAGAGTCTTCAATCTGCCAAAACTCAAATAACCATAACGACAATGCCACAACCATGGCAGTTCTCTGGCATCAGCTATCAAACAATGTTGAATACTCTTAACCTTTAGTAGAAACAACCTATTAGATTTTTTTTTTCACAATAGCAATAACTCCTTTATTACAATTATGAATCTTACAAGCGCCATTGTTAATGGTGATAACATATCCTTTTTCTTCTAGTTGCCCAGCACTAAACAAATTACTTTTTAAGTCAGGAACATAAAGCATATTCGAAATCGATTCAACAAAGCCACTCTTAGTTTTTATCTTAACATCTCCTTCACCCATCACTTTCACAGTTGAGCAATCACCAAAGCTCATAGTAGAACGAAAGTCTTCATTTAATGAAGAAAAGAGTGACTTACTTCCGCACATGTAGTTACTTCATCTTGTATCTACGTACCAGAAATCTGATTCAAGTTTGGTTCTATTTCGAAAAACCATAAACAATGTTTCTGCTTCGTTGTTTTCCATAAAATTTGCACTCTCTTTCTTTCCTTTATCATTAGGCAACCTAGTATAACATTTAGACTCATAATGACTCAATTTGTGACATCTACTGCATTCTACCTTAGACTTATCATGAGCTTGACCTCCGCCTTTGCCTTAAGATTGGTCATTATGGGCTTTGAAGTTCGTGTTGGAATCTTTACCTCTACAATCTCCTCATCCTCTGCCTCGAGCTTGACGCCTACCCTGTTTTCTGAAATTATTGGAACAAGTATCAATAGAAGCCTTTAGAGCTTTCTCCTCCACTATAGAGCTTCTGTGTATCTTCTGTTCATGGACTAATAAGGAGCTTTGCAGTTCATCAAGGGAGAGCAAGTTTAGGTCCTTTGATTCTTCAAGTGAAGATAACACATAGTCAAATTTTGGAATCAGCACGCGTAATCTTCTCCACAATTGTGATGTATTTAATCTTCTCCCCATAAATTTGCATCCTAATTCTTATCTCCATAACCCTACCACAGTAACTCATGGCAGATTCTCCATATTTCATTTGGACAGTCTCCAATTCCCTTCTCAAGGCTTGAAACTCTGCACGATTTACTCTTTCATAGCCTTGGCATTTCTTCCTCATGGTGTCCTAATATCTTTGGAAGTATCTTGGATGGAATTGTTAATATGGTGAAATTGTTATCTGAGGTCATGATGAAGATGAGAGGAAGAAAAAATATTGCCTTCTCTTTTTTTTTGGGATGAAAAAACTCTTTAATGTGGCCGTGATACCACTGTTGTAAAATAAGAACACCCAGGACAAACTCGGTCATGCAAACGAGGGAAGATATGGTTGCAAAAAGTTAAATTCTTCATTTATATTTTAAAGCTTTTAAATAGAGAAATACCAAAATTAAAATGTCATAAAAAAAGACCCAAAATAATACGTATCAAACTCATTATTCCAATAACTTTTAAAACCCAAGTCAATTAACGAAAAAAGAACCAACATTTCAACAATCCCCCTTTAAACTAAAAGCTATCAAGCTTCAGCTTACATTCAGCTTACTGAAATCTTCCACGATTTTGATTCCCATCAACCTCTTTAGATTTTGGAATTGGAAACACATAAGGGGCTTTGTGAAAATCTCTGCTAATTGATCTTCACTGCGACAGAACTTTAGCTCAATTGCCCCATATTTGCAAAGATCCCCCAAAAAATAATGTTTAATAGTAATGTCCTTGCTTCTTGCATGTAGTGTCGGGTTTGTGGATAAGTTGATGGCATAATTATTATCGCAAAAGATTGGAGTAGCACTGCCTTGCTTGTATTGCATCTCTTCAAGAATTCTCCTCAACCAAATAGCTTGATAAGTGCATGTTGTCAGTAACGGAACCACTAACAGACAAGGGGGTTCAAGAAGTGTACAGTAGATACTTCGCGAGTTCGACTCCTTGTGCTGCCTTCTATGTAATTTAAAAAAAAAAATCTTTTTAAAAGTCTATCGGACGCCGATATCATACTTTACTTTCACGACATGAGATCTCATCGAAGACAACTTTCTTGAATGTATTAGCTGTGCACTTCTTTTTTAGAACTATTAAAGTTTATGTTATGTGTATTATTAATCTTGCCCCCTTGCTTTGAATCCTAGCTCCGCCCCTCCACATTGTGGCAGCAACAAATTCCGTTCTGTGCTTGACAAAGTGGCAATGGACTGTTTCTTTGAAGACCATGAAACAACCCTGTTCCAAGCACGAAAACATAACTAGACTTACTCCTCTTTCTATCTAAATCCCTTGCGTAATCACTATCAGTGAAGCCAATCAAATCTGATTCTTTATCTTTTTTATATAACAAACCAAAGTCCTTAGTTCCTTGCAAGTAATAAAGGATTCTATTAGGAGAAAAATGGTGCATTGTGGCTGGGTTCTCCGTATATATACTTACGAGATTCACTGCTTGCACAATGTCTAGCATTGAAGCAGTTAAATATATCAAATTATACAGCATTTGCTTGTACATTATGTTATCCATCATCTCCCCTTCTTCATCTTTCTGCAGTTTCACACCAAACTCTAATGGAGTGTGTGTTGTGTTATAATCCTTCATTTTGAACCTTTGTAGTATTTCTAACACATACTTCTTTTGGTAAACAAAAATTCCATCATCAGGTTGCAGTACCTCTAAACCAAGAAAGTAATGCATTTTACCAAGATCGGTCATTTCAAAGTCTTCCATCATGGACTTATTAAATTCATTAAACATGGCACCATCATTCTTTATAAATATAAGATCACCAACATATAAATCAATAATGAGCAGTTTACCACCATCTCCAATTTTGACAAACAAAGAGTGTTCATAAGGACATTTTTTAAAACCTACTTTGACAAAGTAAGTCTAAATACGACTACACCAGGTGCATGGAGCTCATTTTAGTCCATAAGAGCTTTGTTCAATTTATAAACATTATGCTTGTTATCGATCTTAATATAACTAGGGCGTTGTTCAATAAATACCTCTTCCTCTAAGTCCGCATGCGAAAAGGCTGATTTAACTTCCAACTGGAAAATAGGCGAAGAATGTTAGACTACAAGGCAATCACCAATCTGATTGTGTCATATCCTGCAACTAGAGCAAAAAATTCTCCGTATTCCTACTTGTATCCTTAGCCACCAATTTGGCCTTATATTTACCGACTTCTGCATTGTCCTTCAACTTGGTTCTATAGACCCACTTGACGCCAATTCACTTATGGCCTTTGGGAAGATTATTTTGCCCCTAAGCATAATTCTTTTCAATGGATTCAATTTCAGCATCCGTTGCCTTCTTCCATTTTTCTTCATTGACAATAATTTCAAAAGCTATAGGACCACAATCAGCAAATAAGGCAAAGTGAGTGGTATCCTCATATTGATGAACACTTGTTACCTCATAGTCTTACATCCAAACACAATGAAGTGATTGAGCTGCTACATCAATAGCTTCTATTTCTTCCGCTATTTCTATTTCCAAAATTTTAAAAACTGCAGCACCTATTACATCACCTATTGCTGGTGATTCTGGTGAATCTCGGGTGTTAGAAGTGCTCCTTTAGCATCATTTTCATCTAGCACCTGATTAGGCTGCTGCCTAATCCAATGTCACACATTCTCCTCATCAAAAATAACGTCTCTGCTGGTCAATATCTTCCTTGTTAGTGGATTGAACAATTTATAGTTTTGGATGTTTCACTAACGCCCAAGAACACAAATTTCTCTCCTTTGTCATCAAGTTTTTTTTTTCTTTTCTGATCTGGAAGATGTGCATAAGCGATTCACTGAAAAATTCTAAAGTGCTCAACAATAGGCTTTTCCCCTCTCCATGCCTCGTCTGGAGTCATATTCTAAATAGCAAAAGTGAGGCTTCTATTCAAAATATGCATGCTCTAGTTCACTGCTTCTAGCCAAAAAGTCTTTGGTATTCTCCCTCTTGCTAAAAAGCTTCTAACCATATTCAGTATGGTCTTGTTTTTCCTCTCTGATACACCATTCTATTATGATGTTTATCTAGTAGTAAGCTCTCTTCAAATGACATGAATTTCACAAAACTCATTGAATATACTTGAACAATATTCACCACTATGATTGCCCTCCATGACCTTCCATGAGGAAATTAAGAATGAGGTTGTTTGCTAATAACACATTCTTCACAAATTTTGGGATGAATAATGATTTGAGGAAGACCTGTCAACTTTTTTTTTTGTTTTTTGGAGAGTTTTCAATCCGCCATAACTCAAATGCCCATAACGAAAATGCCACAACTATGACAGTTCTCTAGCTCCAGCAATCAAATAGGATTAAATACTTTCAATCTTTAGCGGAAATAGCATATTAGATTTTTTTTATAAAAAAAATAGTAATACCTCCTTTATTAGGATTATAAATCTCACAAGCACCATTCTTAATAGCGCTAACATACTTTTTTTCTTCTATTGATCTAGAACATGTGCAAAAGTGATGCAACAAAAATTTTAAAGTGCTCAACACTAGATTTTCTCCTAGCCCATGCCTCCCCTAGAGTCATATTCTGAATAGCAAAAGTGGGGCTTCTGTTCAAAATATACCTGCTCCAGTTCACTACTTCTAGCCAGAAAGTCTTTGGTATTTTCCCTTTTGCTAATAAGCTTCTGACCATATTCAGTATGGTTTTGTTTTTCCTTTCTAATACACCATTCTGTTATGGTGTATATCCAGTAGTAAGCTCTCTTTGAATGCCATCAATTTCACAAGACACATTATATACAGTTGAACAATATTCACCATTGTGATCGGTTTGAAGAGTTTTAATGGCCTTTTCCAGTTCATGTTCCATAGGAGCCTTGAAGCTTTAAATGCACTAAAAGCTTTTGATTTTTCCTGTAAAAAGTACGCCTAAGTTTTTTGAGAAAAATCATTAGTGAAGGTAGAAGTATCGTTTACCTCCATTAGAAAATGGCTTTATTCATGCAGAAATGTCAAAGTGAATTAACATCAAAACGGTTTTGCTTTCTATGACCTTCCTTGAGGAAATTGAGAGCGAGGTTGTTTTCTAAGAACACATTCTTCACAAATTTTGGAAGGAACGAAGATTTTAGGAAGACCAGTCAACATCTTTTTTTGTAGTCGTCAATCCACCAAAACTCAAATGACCATAACGAAAATCTAACAACCATGACGGTCATCTAGCTTTAGGTATCAAAGAAAGTTGAATACTTTGAATCTCTAGCGGAAACAACCGATTAGAGTTTTTGTTTTTTTTAAACAACAATAACTACCTCATTAGGATTATAAATCTCACAAGCACCATTCTTAATAGTGATAACATACTCTTTTTCTTGTAACTACCTAGCACTCAACAAATTACTTTTCAAGTCAGAAACATAAAGCACATTCGAAATTATTTAAATGAAACCATTCTTAGTTTTGATGTTGATATCACCTTTACCCCTCACTTTCACAGTTGAGCAAAAACCAAAGCTCCCAGTAGAATGAAAGTCTTCATTTAAAGAAGAAAACAGTTGCTTACTTCCACACATGTGGTTACTATATTCTATATTTACATACCAAAAATCTGATTCAGGTTTGTTCCTATTTTGAACAATGACCAAATTTGTGACATCAAAAGCATTCTAGCTTAGATTTATCACGAGCTTGACCTCCGCCTTTGCCTTGAGATTGCTCTTGGGGCTTTGAAATTCGTGCTGGAATCTTTGTTTCCACAGTTTGTCCATCCTCTGCCACGACCTTGGCCTCTATCCTTCATATGAAGTTGTTGGAACAAGTATCAACAGAAGCCTTTAGAGCTTGCTCCTCTACTATGCAGCTTTTGTTATCTTCTGTTCTTGGACTAGTAAGGAGTTTTGCAGTTCATTAAGGGACAACGAGGTCAGGTCCTTTGATTCTTCAATTGAACATGCCATATAGTCAAATTTTGGAATCAGCGAGCGTAGTGTCTTCTTCACAATTGTGACGCCTTCCATCTTCTCCCCATAAGTTCACATCCTGTTTCTTATCTCCATAACCCTACTGTAGTAGCTCATGATAGATTCTGCATCTTTCATTTTGAAAGTATCGAATTCCCTTCTTAAGGCTTGAAGCTACGCACGCCTTACTCTTTTAGAGCCTTGATATTTTTTCTTCATGGAGTCCTAAATATCCTTTGAAGTCTTCTTAGATGGAATTATTTCCAAAGTGAGGTGATCAATTGTTTGAAATAGGTAATTCTTCAACTTCAAGTCTTTAAGACATTTTGCCTCCAATTCTCATTGTTGAGCATATGTCAATATTTTCCCTACTTTTCGTTGTTCGGTCCTAGGCTTTATCAATGGCCAATACTTGTTAAACCAAAGAAAATTCTCGATTAACATGCTCCAATGGTCATGGTGACCATCAAAACATAGAACTGCGGGTTGGATGAAATTGTTGTTTGAGGCCATGAAGAAGATGATGAGGACGAAAAAATATTGCCTTCTCTTTTCTTTTTTTTTCGGGATGAAAAAACTCTCGAACGTGGCTCTGATACCACTGTTATAAAATTGAAATACTCACCATCAATCAGGGCATGCAAAGGAGGGAAGAGATATGGCTACTAAAAGCCGAGTTCTTCATTTATATTTTAAAACTTTTAAATAGACAAAGACATAAATAGATATGCCATAAAAATAGGACCCAAAACAATCCGTAATGAACTCATTATTCCAATAACTTCTAAATACCAGTCAATTAACAAAACAACTACTAACATTTGAACGGTCCCCCCTTTAAACTTAAAGATATTAAGGTTCAATTTACATACAGCTTACTGAAGTCTTCCATGATGGCAATTCCCATCAACCTTCTCAGATTTTGGAAATGGAAACGCCTAAGGAGTTTTGCGAAAATGTATGCTAATTGATCTTCTCTACGACAGACCTTTTGCCCAGTTGTCCCATATTTGCAAAGATCCCTCAAAAAATAATATTTAACATCAATGTGCTTGCTTCTTCTATATAGTATCAAGTTATTAGACAACTTCAAGGAAGAATTATTGTGTCTCCTCAACCAAATAGCTTAACAAGCACAAACTGTACCAGCAACAATTTCAGCTTATGTGCTTGACAAAGTGATGATGGACTGTTTCTTTGAAGACCATGAAACAAATTCAGCAACAAATTCATTTCTAACTCTTCCATTATGGACTTCTTAAATTCATTAGACATGGAACCATCATTCTCGGTAAATATAATATCAACAACATATAAGAAAATAATGAGCAGTTTACCACCGTCACCAATTATGACAGACAGAGTGTGTTCATAAGGACATTTCTTGAAACCTACTTTGACAAAGTAAGTCTCAATACGACTATACCAGGCTCTTGGAGCTTGTTTTAGTCTATAAGGAACCTTCCTAAATTTATAAACTTTATGCGCATTGCGGATCATAATATAACTAGGGGGTTGTTTAATAAATACCTATTCCTTACAGTCTCCATGCAAAAACGAGGACTTAACATCCAACGGGAAATATAGGCCAAGATTGTTGCACTGCCAAGGCAATCACCAATTTGATTGTTTCATGTCTTACAACTGGAGCAAAATATTTTGCGTAGTCAACTCCATACTCCTGCCTGTATCCCTTAACCACCAATCTAGCCTTGTACTTGTGGCCTTCTCCATTGTTCTTCAACTTGGTTGTGTAGACCCACTTGACACCAATTGTCTTATGGCCTTTGGGAAGATCAGTTAGCTCCTCAGTGTCATTCCTTTCAATTAATTCAATTTCAACATCTATTGCCTTCATCCATTTTTCTTCGTTGACAACACTTTCAAACATTGTAGGGTCACAATCTGCAAATTGGGCAAAGTATGTGGTATCCTTTCATTGATGAACTCCTGCTACCTTACAGCCTTGCATCCATGCTAGCCTTTTTTGAACATGACGAAGTGATTGAGCTACTGAATAAGTTGCTTCTGTTTCTTCTAATACCTCTATTTCAAAATTTTCAAAAACTGTAGCACCTATTGCATCACCTACTGTGGGTGATTCTGGTGAATTCTTTAGTGTCAGAAGTGCTTCCTCGACATCATTGTCATGTACCACCTAATTAGGTTGTTGGCTAATCCAATTTCACACATTCTCCTCACAAAAAATAACATCCCTGTTGGTCACTATCTTCACCCTTAGTGGATTGAACAATTTGTAAGTTTTGGATGTTTTACTAGCACCCAAGAGCATAAATTTCCCTCCTTTATCATCAAGTTTTTTATCTTCTGATTTGGAACATGGGCATAAGTGATACACATAAAAAATTTTAAGTGTCAGGCTTTGTGATAAGTGCTTAAAGTGTATATCATTTCAGAGTCATTTTGCTGCAGTTTTTTAGGAGAATTATGCGCTTTATGTTATAATTTATACTCTTTTTCCCATTTTATGCTTGGGTATGTTCTTTTCTTTGTTTTGTAAGTTTTTAGACCTTTTTACCCTTATTTTGACCCTAGTTGAGTGTATTTTGACTCCCCACGAATACCCCTGAGTTGCCATGCCCGTGGAAAGAAAGAAGAACAGTAGATCGTCGAGCCAGAGCTGACCATGGTCTGTCCATGGTAGTGCCCACGAACCATGGTGGCTTCATTTTTCGCGAGGCTATTTGTTTTCTCACGACTTTTCAACTTCCAGGAAGTTTTAGTGTCATTATTTCTCGTGAATGTTTAGCTTCCAAGAGTTTCACTATAAAAAGGGCTGCTCTCATCTTCATTTCACATCCCATCATGCTGTTTTCCTCTCTTCATTTTCAAAATTAGATTAGGATTTAGACTTATAGAGAGTTAAGGGTAAGCGAAGGTGAAGCTTGCAAAGATTTTGGATCGGGTTTGCAACGATGGTTCAAGCCCTCATCGGCTGAGCAATTCCTCTCCCTTGTCTTCTCTTTTCTCTTTAAATTTTTAAACTTTCAGATTATTATTGATTTTTATGTTAAGTTTTGGAATGTTGATCATGGGAATGTGTTGAATTCTTATGAATTAATCAATTCTTATTTTGATATAAGATATCCCTGAGTTGGCATGCCTGTGGAAAGAAAGAAGAATAGTAGATCGTCAACCCAAAGCTACCCACGGTCTATCTGTAGTGGTGTCCACGGTCTGTGGTGGCCTCATTTCCCGCAAAACTGTTTGTTTACTAGCGATTTTTCGACTTTCAGGCAGTTTAATGTCATTATTTCTTGCGAATGTTCA
The DNA here is from genome assembly GCA_017589665.1 of Selenicereus undatus. Taxonomy (NCBI): domain Eukaryota; kingdom Viridiplantae; phylum Streptophyta; class Magnoliopsida; order Caryophyllales; family Cactaceae; genus Selenicereus; species Selenicereus undatus. Next base: position 84,952,788 of record JACYFF010031954.1, on the reverse strand, counting down.
GTTTCCAAGAGTTTCACTATAAAAACGGCTGCTCTCATCCTCATTTCACATCCCATTATTCCATTTTCCTCTCTTCAATTTCATCAATTAGATTAGGATTTAGATTTATAGGCAGTTGAGAGCAAGCGAAGGTAAAGATTGCAAGGATTCTGGATCGGGCTTGCAACAACGGTTCAAGCGCGCATCGGCTAAGCAATTCCTCTCCCTTCTCTTCTCTTTCTCTTTAAATTTTTATGCTTTCATATTATTATTGATTTTTATGTTAAGCTTTGGAATGTTGATTATAGGATTGAGTTGAATTCTTGTGAATGAATCAATTCTATTGAATCTTAGACGTTAGTTTGCTAATAGGAAACTTGATCAATTTCTTGCTTGTTTTAGACATTTGGTGAATAACTGAAAGGTGAAACTAGATGTTGGAAAAAACTAAGATTCGACTTAAGTGAGTGAGATCTTGAGAAAGACTCGCAGTCTAAGAAACCCCTAAATTTGATAATTGCATTCTCAATGATCTTAGATTAATCAAAAACCCTTGAGAAATGGTAGTTGATTAGATTTAAGAATTTCGTTCCACTTAAAAGAGGGGTTTGATAATTCAATTATCGGTTTTGGAATCACCTATCTAAAGAAGAGGTGGTTGATTAATTCTTGGGTTGGAAAATTACTTGATTTGATTAAATTCCTCAATTATTTATCCATTGGATTAGATACATTACTAAAAAATCAGCTTTTTTTGATGGATTTTTTCAACAGAAAAAGCAACATTTTTCTTCGGAAAAAGACCGGTCGGAATAAGGTTGATCAGGATATTCCGGATGATAGTGTTCGTCGGAATAAAGTCGGTCGAGAATGTGTTCTAACGGAAATTGCAAGTCCGCCGGACCGCTTCTCCGACGGAATTAAGTGGGTCGACAGACTCATCCATCGGATCCAAAAATAGCTCGAAAAAAATTTAAAAAAAAAATTGATTTTTTTGCATATTCCATCGAAACCCGTCGGATTCCATAGGAAAATCCGTCGGCATTTTTAAATTTTATTTAAAAAATATAAAAAATATAGTGCCCAACTATAAAAACATTTTTCAATGTATCTAGTACAAAATAAATTCTCATCATTGGCGTTAAATTGATATTAGCATTAAATTATGCTTAATTAATAAAAAATTATATTCTTTAACAATAAAGTACAAAGTTGAGAACAAATTATCATCCTAACAAACTAACATGGGGCGATGGCAAGTAGCAATGCCCCCTCTCTCTTTATGTCTCGCTATTTTACGAAATGAGCACCGAAAAATGAAGTATGGGGCGAAATTTATAAGAGAAATTTCGTCGGAATTCTGACGGATTTTTCCATCAGAATATTTAAAAATAATTTGAATTTTCCCTCCATTTAAGTCAGGGTCAAAAAGACTTTTTTCAACTTTTTAAATATTTTTTGACAGAAATTTTGTGGGAATCGGTCAGAAATCCATCGAAATTCCAGCGAATTTGTCAGAATCCGTCAGAATTCCGTTGGAAATTGCAACAGACTTATTTTTCGTCGGAATAAGCTGAATTTTTAGTAGTGATACAGTTGATTAGTTTAATTTCAATATCAAGTATTAATTCACTTAGCCTATCTTAAGGGAATAAGGTCCAATAGATCAACCTATTCCTTGTGGGAGACAACCTTGATTTGCTACAACGCTACTGTGCACATGCAGTCCTGTCAAGTTTTTAGTGCGTTGTTGGGGACTAGTATTGGATATTGGATTTTTCTCAATAGGTTTGACTAAGCATTTTGTTTTTCTTCGGTAAAAAAACCAAAAACAAATTTTGAAAATTAAAAAAATAATAAAAAATTTTGACCAAGAAAAAAACAATGGTCATTCTTCATATTTCCCAATTTAGGCATGAATTATTTTGGACGCATTTTAAACGTTTAAATGTCTTTCTAGCTCAATATGGTTATTGTATTGGTATATGAAAAATATTGGACATTGTTGAAGAGGGTGTGAATAATAAAACCCAAGCTCTTTTAGAGTGTTGGGGTTTTCATGGCAAAAATGTTGATGAGGCATGTGATTTGCTTAAGTGGATTGTTTGGGATTCATTTGAATTTGAGAAGGCTAGTCGTGTTTCTAGATATTCATTTCTTGATCCTTGTGCGTTTTATGCTAGATCGTATTATGCTGCTTTTTGGTGTGACTTATGTAATTCTTTTGACCATGATATTAATTCGTGTCTTTATTATGCATGCTATGCTCAACCTGACTTTGCATCACCCATGGACAATACTAATGTTGTCCTAACCTTACATGATTCATCCTTCCCTTTAGCTCAGTGCATGGGGTTCAAGGTGGGTGAGCCTCTTGGGTTTCTTGCTCGGTTTGATGTTGCTAATGCATGTTTGGAGGCAGAAGATACTTTTGATGAGGTGCAAAATCTAGATAAGACTCCTTTGGAGGCGTCACGTGATGTGTTTATGCATGAGGAGTCTCCTAGCCTTGATTGTAATAATGTTCTCCCTAATCCTCTTGATGATTCTCATGCTTCCCCTCTTTGTCTACTACCTTCTCAGTCCCCAGAGTATTATCTTCATGAGCCCGTTAATAATTTCCTAATTTATGATGCTAATGTTGATTTGGGCTATGAGGATAACGTGTTTAATATGCTTAGTGGGAGTGTTGATGATTATGTGTCCCTAGGTTGCTTTATAGGGTATGATCCCTCCATTGACCCTTATTGTGTATGCTAGGAGGACTTCCCTAAGAAAGTCATGTGGACTACATTCTTTAATCCTTCCTATGATTTTTCTAAGGCCATTGATAAGGTTATGAGGATACTTAATTTCTTTGGTGTGGTTTTCATTATTACCTCTTACCTTTTGTTTTCTAAATTGTGGTTCTAGGAGTTTGATAAGCTCTTGCGTGCTTTAACGACATCTAATTTAAAGGGTTGAGTCTTGAAGTTGTGATGGAGTGGCTGAGGCTCCGTTTGGCCATTTGCGAGGAGGCCTTAGCTTAGGTGCACTTAGCACCTAACCTAGTGAGATCGTTATCTTTTGTTTTCCCTTTCCCTTCTTGTGCTTTCTTTCCTTTGAATAGTAACGTTTTATCTAAGCATGGGGGAGGGGTAGCTTCATATGTTTCATTTCGATTATTATTTTGCATACTTATTAGAGCATATAGTTTTAGGCTTCTTTTCGTTTGCATTAGTGTTTTGCATTTAGTTGCATTTATATTTGCATATAGGATTGCATGTAGAGATGGTGATGATTGGTTTGAGATAACCTCCAATGATGCTTTAACAAGGCAAAATAGATTTCATGAGCTTGAGTAACTATTGATGTGTAATCCCTTTTGGTGCGAAAAGTTTTGAAGATTTTGTAAATATTTTTTGTTTCGACCCTTGTCTTGATTGAGAATTATTTTATTCCTTGGAATTGTTAGCACTAATGTGTGCACATGGAATCATTTCATGAGCTTAATGAGACTTTTGTAGATGTCTCGTGAGATTTTGAGTCTTGTTTGGACTAATTTATTATATTTAGTCTCATGTTTTTTTTATGTGTGTAATTCTTCCATGTTACGTCTCTAGAACTTGCCAAGGCTCTTGCTCAAAACCACATTAGCATGTGCGTATTTGATGATATGATAGAAGCATTTCTTTCTTTGGTTATTTTAGGCACATAGCCAAATAGCCTACCATTGTATTACATGTTTATTCCTTTTTGCTAGCCCCTTTGAGCTTATATCCATATTTGTTGTAAACACTTCATATTAGCCATTTGTTAAACACATGTTCCAAACCTTTAAGCCAAGTCTATGGAGCATCACTTCATCTATGCAGTGGGTGGTTTTGGGAGTAATTGAGTTTAAAGTGGCTTTGGTATGATGGTTTCTTAAGAGATTGATGATATTGAGCATTTGCTTTGGTTCCCTCTTATTTGGATTGTGCATGTGTATTAGACTATGAGTTGATAGTTAGAGTTCATACCCTTTCACTGATTGAAATTTTCATTTCATTTCCCAAAGAAAACAAAAGGAAAAAAAAGGAGAAAAATCATGTTGAAAAAAGAAAACAAAAAAAACAAAGGAAAAAAAAAGGCAAAAAAGAAAATGACTAAGTTGTTTGGCATTGGACATGTACATAGCTTCCATTCCTTTCTTTGTCAACTTATTTCTTATTTCATTCGCATCGTAAGTTCATTGTATTTTGAGGTTTGGAGTGTTGGTAAACTTTATGGTTTTTTGGTGGATTGTTAGTTGCTCCCTAATCTCTTGGCTACGTAGCTCCACATTGTCCCAAATGCATTTGTCCACTTCTTTTTCTTAACCCTTTCTAGCCCACATTACAAACCATATAAAGTCCTCTCGATTGTCTTATGCACATTGCATTTTAGTGGTGGAGAATTTGAGAGTTTTTGTGAGCATATGATAGATTGCATCTTTGGAATGAGTCTTGAGTGAACCTATGCTATATGTTAAACACATGAGTGGGAGTTATTCACATTTCCTAAAGTAAGGTTCTACCGATCCATTTGACTCTATTCAATTCCATGTGCCTGCATGACATGCTTTGTGGTGCTTTAGGAGTGATCAAGTTTGATTTTGAGCTTGTGGTCTCGTACTTTTTCGAAATCCTTCTCCTCCTTCTAATTTTAAAACGTTTTGCGCACTACTTGGGGTTGCCGTTGATTGGCATTCTTGCTTATGATATGCCATGACTTGCCTACGTTAAAGGGGTCGTTATGTATTGAGTCGTAGGTGCATCTTCCCTTGTCGGTTTTCTTTAGTGTTTGCTTGAAGACAAGCAACGGTTTAAGCATGGGAGAGTTTGATAAGTGCTTAGAGTATATATCATTTTAGAGTCATTTTGCTGCACTTTTTAGGGAGAATTATGTGCTTTATGTTATAATTTATACTCATTTCCTTGTTTTACGCTTGGTTTTTGGTTCTTTTCTGTGTTTTGCAAGTTTTTGGACCTTTTTGCCCTTATTTTGACCCTAGTTGAGTGTATTTTGGCACCCCCCAGGTACCCCTGAGTTGCCACACCCGCAGAAAGAAAGAAGAATAGAGGATCGTCGAGCTAGAGTTGACTATGGTCTGTACGTGGTAGTGCCCATGGTATGTGGTGGCTCTATTTCCTGCGAGGCTATTTTTCTTCTCGCGACCTTTTGACTTCCAGTCAATTTTAATGTCAATATTTCTTGCAACTATTTGGCATCTAGGAGTTTCACTATAAAAAGGGCTACTCTCATCCTCATTTCACATTCCATCATTCCATTTTCCTCAGTTCAATTTCACCAATTAGATTAGGATTTAGATTTAGACAGAGTTGAGAGCAAGCAAAGGTGAAGATTGCAAGGATTCTGGATAAGGTTTGCATTGACAGTTCAAGCACGCATGGGCTGAGTAATTCCTCTCCCTTCTCTTCTCTTTTCTCTTTAAATTTTTATGCTTTCAGATTATTATTGATTTTTATGTTAAGTTTTAGAATGTTGATCATGGGATTGAGTTGAATTCATGTGAATGAATCAATTCTTGTTTTGATCTAAAAGTGCTTTAGATTTGTTGGTATTATTCTATTGAATCTTAGACGTTGATTTGCTAGTAGGAAAATTGATCAATTTCTTGCTTGTTTTATACATTTGGTGAACAACTAAAAGGTGAAACTAAATATTGGAAAACTAAGATTTGACTTAAGCGAGTGAGTTCTTGAGAAAGACTCACAGTTTAAGAAACCCCTAAATTTGATAATCACATTCTTAATCATCTTAGATTAATAAAAAATCCTTGAGAAGTCATAATTGATTAGATTTAAGAATTTCATTCCGTTTGAAAGAGGGGTTTGATAATTCGATTATTGATTTTGGAATTACCCATCTAAAGAAAAGGCGCTTGATTAATTCTTGGGTTGAAAATTACTTGATTTGATTAAATTCCTTGATTATTTATCCACTAGATTAGATAGTTGATTAGTTTAATTTCAACATCAAGTATTGATCGGCTTAGCCTATCTTAAGGGGATAAGGCCTAGTAGATCGACCCAGTTCTTGTGGGAGATGACCTTGATTTGCTACAACGCCGCCATGCGCTTGTGGCCCTATCACTTTGGTAGTCTCCCTCTTGCCAGAAAGTCTTTGGTATTCTCCCTCTTGCTAATAAGCTTCTGACCATATTTAGTACGTTCTTGTTTTTTCTCTATGATATATCATTCTATTGTGGTGTATATGTAGCAGTAAGCTCTTTTCGAGTACCATGATTTTTACAAAACTCATTAAATGCAGTTGAATAATATTCACCACCATAATCAGTTTGGAGAGTTTTAATGGCCTTTTCTGTTTCATTTTCCACACGGGCCTTGAAGCTTTTAAATGCAATAAAAATCTTCTGATTTTTCCTGTAAAAAGTAGTCCTATGTTTCTCAAGAAAAATCGTCATTGACTGTAATGAAGTATCATTTACTTGCATTGGAAAATGGGCTTATTATAAACAAATGTAAGAGTGAACTAACTCCAAAATGATTTTTGCCATCCATGACCTTTGATGAAGAAATTGAGAACGAGGTTGTTTGCAAACAACACATTCTTCAAAAATTTTGGAACGAATGATGATTTCAGGAACACCAATCACCATATTTTTCTATTAGAGAGTCTTCAATCCACCAAAACTCAAATTACCATAATGAAAATGGCACAACCATGATGGTTCTCTAGCTTAAGCTATCAAACAAGATTGAATACTTTTAATCTTCAGCGGAAACAACCTATTAGAGAGTGTTTTTTTCTTTTTACAGCAGCAATAAATCCTTTATTAGGATTATAAATCTCATAAGAACAAATCTTAATAGTGATGAGATACCCATTTTCTTTTAACTGTCTAGCACTCAATAAATTACTTTTCAAGTCAGGAACATAAAGCACATTCGAAATCGTTTCAACAAACCATTCCTATTTTTTTTAATCTTGATATCACCTTTACCCATCACTTTCACAGTTCAGCAATCATCAAAGCTCATAGTAGAATGAAAGTATTCATTTAAAGGAGAAAAGAGTAACTTACTTCTGCACATGTGGTTGCCGCATCCTATATGTACATACCAGTTTAGGTTCGTTTCCATCTTGGACAACCATCAACAACGTTTCTGCTTCATTGTTTTCCATAAAATTTACACTTTGTTCCTTTCCTTCGTTATTAGGCAGCCTAATATAACATTCAGATACATAATGACCAAATTTTTGACATCTAAAGAATTCTACCTTAGATTTGGCATGTGCTTGACCTCTGCCTTTACCTTAAGATAGGTCATTGTGGACTTTTAGATTCCTACTGGAATCTTTACCTCCATGATCTCCCCATCTTCTTCCTCGACCTTGGCCTCTACCCCGCCCTTCAAAATTGTTGGAACGAGTATTAGTAAAAGCACTTAGAGATTGCTCCTAAACTATAGAGCTTTTGTTTATCTTATGTTCATGGACTAATAAGGAGCTTTGCAATTCATCAAGGGAGAGTGAGTTCAGGTCCTTTGATTCTTTAGTTAAACAGATCACGTAGTCAAATTTTGGAATCAACAAGCATAGTATCTTCTCCATAATTGTGACATCCTCCATCTTCTCCCCATAAATTCACATCCTATTGGTTATATCCATAACCCTAACACAATAACTCATGACACATTCTCCATCTTTCATTTGGAGAGCGTCGAATTCACTTCTCAAGGCTTGAAGCTATGCACACTTTACTCTTTCGGAGTCTTGATATTCTTCTTTATGGAGTCCCAACTGTCTTTGGAAGTCTTTTGGTATGGAATTGTTTCCAAAATGGGACGATCAATTGCTTGAAACAGGTAATTGTTTACATTAAAGTTTTTCAGACGGTTTGCCTCCAATTCTTGTTATTGAGCATTTATCAATGTTATCCCTACTTTTGGCTCTTTAGTCCTAGGCTCTATCAATGGCTAATACTCTTTGGATCGAAGAAAATTCTCCATTAACATGCTCCAATGGTCATAGTGACCATTAAAACGTGGAACAACAGGTTGGATGAAATTGTTATCTAAGGGCATGACGAAGATGGGGAGCGAGAAAAACCATTGCCTTCTCTTTTTTTTTTTGGCGCGAAAGAAAAGCTCTCGAACATGGCTTTGATACCACAGTTATAAAATTGAAAACCTCAACACAAATCAAGACATGCAAATGAGGAAGAGATATGACTGCAAAAAGCTAAATTCTTCATTCATGTTTTGAAACTTTTAAATAGAAAAATACAAAAATAAAAAAGGCATAAAAATAGGACCCAAAACAATCAGTAATGAACTCATTATTCCAATAATTCCTAAAAAACTAGGCCAATTAACAGAAAAACAACTAACATTTCAACAGTGGCCCCTTTAAACTGAAACCTATCAAGCTTCAGTTTACATTCAGCTTACTAAAATCTTCCATGATGTCGATTCTCATCAACCTCCTCAGATTTCGAAACCGGAAACACCTAATAAGGTGTTTTGTGGAAATGTCTACTAATTGATCTTCACTGCAACAGAACTTTAGCTCAATTGCCCTATATTTGCAAAGATCCCTCAAAAAATAATATTTAACATCAATGTGCTTGGTTCTTCCATGTAGCACTGAATGCTTGGACAAATTGATTGTAGAAAAACTTTTGCAAAAGATTAGAGTAGCACTGCCTTGCTTAGACTACAACTCTTCAAGAATTCTCCTTAGCTAAATAGCTTGACAAGCACACGCTGTAGCAGCAACAAATTCAGCTTTTGTGCTTGACAAAGGGACAATGGACTATTTCTTTGCAGACCATGGAACAACCCTTGTTCTAAGCATGAAAACATAATGAGATGTACACCTCCTTCCATCTAAATCCCCTGCATAATCACTGTCAATGAAGACAATTAAATATCATATTTTATCTTTTTTATAGAAGAAACCAAAATCCTTAGTTCCTTGCAAGTAAGGAATGATTCTTTTAATAGTAAGCATGCGCATTATGGTTGGGTTCTCCATATATCTACTTATAAAGCTCACTGCATACATGATGTCTGGCCCTATAGCAGTTAAATACATCAAACTGCCTACCATTTGCTTATACATCGTGTTGTCCACCTTCTCCCCTTCTTCATATTTTTGCAGTTTCAAACCAAACTTTACTAGATTGTGTGTTGAGTTACAGTCCTACAGTCCTTCATTTTGAACCTGGTTAGTATTTTTCACACATGTTCTTTTGGCGAACAAAAACTGCATCATTAGATTGCACTACCTCTGAACCAAGGAAGTAATTCATGTTACCAAGATCGGTCATTTTAAACTCTTCCATCATGGAATTCTTAAATTCATTAAACATGGCACCTTCAGTCCCAGTAAATATAAGATCATCAAGATATAAGCAAACAATAAGCAGTTTATTACTGTCTCTAATTTTGACAAACAGAGTGTGTTTAAAAGGATATTTCTTGAAACCTACTTTGACAAAGTCTCAATACAACTATACCAGGCTCGTGGACCTGGTTTTTGTCCATAAAGAGCTTTCTTCAATTTATAAACTTTATTCTCATTTCCAATCTTAATATAACCAGGGGGTTGATCAACAAATACCTATTCTCTATATGTCCATGCAAAAACACCGATTTAACATCCAACTGGAAAATAGGAAAAGAATTTTGCACTGCTAACGTAATGACCATCTAATTGTGTTAAGTATTGCAACTAGAGCAAAAACTTCTGTGTAGTCAACTCCATACTCCTGCATGCATCCCTTAGCCACCAATCTGGCCTTATACTTGTCGACTTCTCCATTGTCTTTCAACTTGGTTTTATGGACCCGCTTGATGCCAATTTTCTTATGTCCTTTGAGAAGATCAGTTAGCTCCCAAGTGTCATCCTTTTCAATGGATTCAATTTCAGCGTCCATTCCCTTCTTTTATTTTGCTTTGTTGATTGCACTTTTAAAAGTTATAGGGTCACAATATGCAAACAGGGCAAAGTAAGTGGTATCCTCACATTGATGAACTCTTGTTCCTTCACAGTCTTAGATCCATGATGGCCTTTTTTGAACACAATGATGTGATAGAGCTGCTGCATTAGTAGTTTCTGTTTCTTCCGCTACCTTTGTTTCTGAAATTTCAGAAATTGCAGCACTTATTACATCACCTACTGCTGGTTATTCTAATGAATATATCTATAATGTTTCTACTTGTTGAACTTGGACTGGAACCACATAGAAAGTAAAACAGTGTTGTGTAATAATGGACATTTGGAGTGATCTGGAATAATTATTCTGATGGGTCATGTTGATGCTGACATGTTAAATAATTGTCTTGATAAGTCATGTTGATGTCTTGATGAGTCATCATGTTGAATAGTGATGCTGCTTGAGCAATATCAACAGGACCATTACTCATAGATAGGGCCCCTTGCCTATCCCGCCCGTCGAAGCCCTTGCCTATCCCACCCGTCGAAGCCCTTGGTACGACATCAAAGTCGGGTCTGGGTTGGCTCTAATACCACTTGTCACAGAGCCATTACTCTCTTCCCAAAAAACCGATCTGATGGGGTGTGCAATGTCACCGCGTATAAGCCGAGGACCCACCCATCACTTTTCCGATGTAGGACTCTTGTCTGTGATATTCTCCTCCCTATCCTATGACACCCTCGTCAGGATTGACTTAGGCTTGTAGGGGTAAGGGTTTAGATACGGGATTAATACGAGGGGAGCGGACTGACAAATTGATTTTGGACATAATATGTTTTGAAATGATATTTAAAACGAACATGGAAATGCTAAAATTGAAATGAACAAAACAAATGAATAAAAACTTAGTTTTATTTGAATGAATAAAACTTGGTACAAGAATTGAATTGAAGCCCATGGTAATTGAGTACAAGGGAGTGCAGAAAGCTTGACAGAGTTTAAGAGGATAGTGGATTACAAGAGAGATAGTGCGAGTGTATTTTGCTGTCTATGTTGCTCTCAAATTGGTCGTGTTTGATACAAAGGTAAGGAGCACCTATTTATAGAATACAATATTGAAATAATTGTTGACACATGAATGGTAAGGATTGAATGATAAAAATGGAATCTTGATCTTGATAGCATCTGCTGTCAATCTTGAATTATTGTTGCTTCTTGTTCAACTTGGATTGCAATCATGTCAAAAGTGAAACAATATTGATTAATAATGAACTTTGGACTGATCTTGAATTATTGTTCTGATGAAACATGTTGATGCTGATAATTTTTCTTGATTAGTGACCTTGCATAATTGTCTTGAACATAGTTGTCTTTGATGAGTCACAATGATAGTCAGCATATATGAATAGTGACATGTTAAATAGTGACCTCTTGCATAATTGCAATTGCTTTGATTGCTTGATTTGATGAGTCATCCCTTCCTGGGGCTTTTGAATTGGGATAGGTGTGAAAAGATGGATACCTGCAAAACACATTAGTAGCAATAAAATTTTTCTTTTTTTTGTGAATAGAATGAGTAGGAAGTCTACTCATAATTCATATGGATCTTGAGCACATGGTCCGCTATGTGGGTCTTAACTTGAACGAACTGAGGAAGATGATGAATTTGACGAACTAGCTTTGGAGATTAACAACAATTGTTTTTATTTTTTAAGTAATTTAGTCTCCTTTTTGAGTAATTGGATTTCATCAAGCTCATTTGATGAGGTAGCTTTGCCTTTATTGTTTGAAGTGTCTTCTTCTTTCTTTCGTGGGGTTGTTGGCATTGCTGGAACAACCTGCTTTGATGTATTTAACATTTTAGCCTGTACTATTTCTAAGGAGCAGAATTTGTCAGTAGCAAATTTTTCCCACCATTTGATTTTGTATTCTCTTATGAGAGATAATTATGCCAGTGGTGGATAATATTGCATGATATTAAAAGACCAACAAAAAATTCATGGAATACCAAATTTCTTTTGGAAAGGATTTCTGTGAGATATGTAGAATTTGTGGTGAATTTTGAATAAAATTGGAATGATTTTTGATTTTATCTGGCCATATGTCTTGAGGACTACCATAGACAGTCTACCACTCATAGAACCATAACGGAAATGTGATTTCAGTTCTAGTGTCAAAATTAATGAACCGAGAAGGATTGAAAGGTCGCTAGAGAAATGTTTCATACCAAGCATTTTGATAATCAATGTAGTGACAACCTGAAGGGTTAAATGGAACAACAAAGGACTTGATAGTATATGAGTAGGCCAATCTTTTCCTATAAGAACTTTGAGAATTCTGCATTTGGAACAAGCTATAATATTTGTATTATTTTTGTCTGGAATATGTTCGATTTCTACATATTTGGAATCAACAAGGATGAGTCCATAAAATTGTCGGGTTTTTAATAGAGAAACTAGAATATAGTAGCAATCTGGAAGAAAAGTGGCTTTGATAAATTTATTGAGTTCAAGAAGAGATTGAGGTTCTCTATATTTAGTATAGCCGACATGATTTCGTATTTGTTTGGTGAAATATTTGGATAGGTCTAGGGAAGATGCTTGAGTAGAGGCTGAAGAGTGTTTGGTTGAGGCTTGAGCATAGGTTAATGGAGGAAAGTCCTGAGAATGTAGAGCTTGAAATTGGTTAGTAATAGGGATTGAATATTGAGGATAGGTTTGAGTATTGATTTTCATGGCATAGTGTTGTGGAGTTTGAATCTTCCTTTCCTTCTTGTTATCTTGATTCACGTTAATGGCAACAAATGGAATTTAGTTATTGTTAGGAAATTTAAAAAATCATTTTGATGATTTTGAAAACGAATTTTGTAAAGCATTAGGTAAAATAATTGTCGTTTGAAGATAGTGTACTCCGTATTGAATAGGTTTGGACGCAAGACTTTTTCTATATGATTTAATGTTTGGCTATGCATGCATTGAGTAGTTTAAGGTTTGTTTCCCAATGTTCTATGATTCTTTCTAAATCGTGACATTGGCATATTAAACGATAGTGCTCATTTGACCAATATTTATAAAATTCATTGAATTCCTTGTTTGAGCTTGATTTAATATGGGTTTTTAAGACAATACTTATTTGTTCTAGTTGATGATTTTTCTCTTGCATTCCCTATGATCATGATTGAGTCGTTCAACGACTTCAACTTTTTCTAGTTGATACCAATATCTTGGATTATTACATTCAATTATATTGATTTGTTTTGATATAGAGGATTTTTATAGTAAAGATAAATCCTTTGGATAGACAGAGGTAATAAACTCGAATGATATTGTTTTTTCCATAATTTCTGTATGAACACCAAATTGATTTACTTTAAATGGATAAATTTGAGTAACAAAAGGGATTTTAAGAATAACTTCTTAGCCTATTTCTCTTACTAAAATAAATGAGTTTTTGAAACAATATCCTTGATTACATAAGTAAGCATTTGATAATTTAAATTTAATTTGTAATGTGATACCATTGGTGCTATGAAGACGTTCCTTTTGTTTTTTCATAATATATGGAGGGAATTAGTGCTTTTCCAATACAATTTTCATAATCACTACTATCTAATAGTGCAATAGTATTTAATTCAAAATTATCTTTGATTTTAAGAGTGATATGGATATACCATTTTTGAAAATTTATTTGATTAATAATTGAAACAAATTGTTGATTTGTGGGACTATTGGAAGAACTTGGAATATCTTCAGGTTGAATATTTGAAGGAGAGGGTTTGCTTTCTACGAATGCTAGTCTTGTTTCTAATTCAAAATCTTTTTTTTTTTGGTAGTGAACACAAATCTTTTTTGTAAATTTTTAATTTGTTCTTTTAAAGTATTAATTTCCATTTTTAAGTCTTGAATATTAAATACCTTTAAAATGTCTAGAATTTTACGTGTTTTAAATATTTTATTTATACTTACCTTAGGAGGAGGCTCTAAAGAATCTTCTTGTATTAATATACCTTTGAGTATTTGTAAATACTCTTTTCTTAATTCTACATCTTGAATTTGATCAATTAAATCTAATAAAAATTCTTTTTCATTTTTATTAGTAGTTAAGACATTAATACAATTGTAACATATTCTTGAAGACTCATTACCTGATGAATATTCACTTGAATTACTTTCTAATTCATTGACACTATTATCTTCATAATCAGATGAAAATGATGAATTTTCTAATTAAATAGGAGTGTCTTTCTTGAATTTATGGATGATCTTCACATATTTCATTTAGCTTCTTTTTAACTTTACAATTTTTTGCATAATGACCTTGTTTTCCACATTTATAACAAGTATTTGTATTATTAGTTTTGTTTTTGTAGCAGTCTTTTTAGGACTTAATTTTTTGTAGTTAGGACTACGTGTATTATATTGTCTGTTTTTATTATTTTGAGCCTTTCTTCATTCTTTGACATGTGGAACTTCGAACTTTGGAAGGCAAAATGTTTCACAAAAAGAACCTAATTCTTTACGTTTAGCGGATTTGTCGGTGGAATATCTTACTCATAATTTCAGTTCATTGTATAGAGGAATTCCTTCTTTTTTGATAAAACTTAGTAATTGACTAAATGGAATGGGACCTATACGAATAACTTCGCTTAATTTATTAAATATATTTTGAGAAAATAAAGATGGTAGTCGGGAAACAAATTTTTCTTTCCAATAGGGTTGACGATCCCTTTTTAATAGATATATTAAAAATATATCTTTATACGAATTCTAATCTTTGAGGGTTGGGAATTTTAAATTTGTTAAAAGAATATCTGTTACAACATTAATATCTTTTGCACTTCCAAGATAATTAGTAACAATTGTATAAATTAATGTTTATATATTGTTTTGTTGTCCTTGAGAATTGATATGATTTCTTATTTTATTACGTTCATCCTATTGAATATAATTGTCCAACTAATTTTTGAGTACACCAGTGAATCCAGAGGTTAATAAAGCAAATGCTTATAAATCTGTTGGACGTTTGGTAGTATAAGATGTATAGGCAATTAACATTCTTTGGAGTGTAACAAATATTTCATGGTCACCGTGACCACCAATATTCCATTCATAAATTGAATCACTAGCAAAACTTTTAGTAATTATTGTTCTAGCACTTTCAAGTTGAAGATCTGGAGGAGTTTAATTGGAATAATATGGAAGTTCCTTTATATATATTTTTTTGATATTTTGGAAATTTACTTCATCTTCTGATTGAGACAATTCCTTGTCTAAAATATCAACTTTATTGTTCGTTGAACTTTCCGCTTCTTTTAATTCTTCATCTAGTTTTGAAATCGAAGGAATACTATTATCCAGTAGCTTAGTTCTAATTTATTTGGAACGTCTTATTTTAAAAATAGAGACTTTCCAATATCATTTGGGAAGTTTGGCCTATTCTTTTTATTATCATTATTGATATCTAAATTCTCTAATTTTTCAGCTAATGTATCAATTTCGTGTTTTTTCATGAATGCTTCAATTTGAATGGAAACCATATTAACTTGGTAAGACACTATATGTAATACTTGATTTGTATAGTTATTTTGATGATAAACCTTTTAACATCATCTCAAAGTACTTGACTATTTTCTAGATCATTTCTTCCTATTTTGAATGAAATTGCAGGAATATTACCTTCAAGAGTAGATAATATAATTTCTTCTAATGGAGGAGTAAAAAAAGTAATTATTTGACCATTTTTGAGTGTCCAATTTTTAGCGAAATTAACATTAGTATTTATCTTTGTAACATTATTGGATTTGGAAGATTATGATTAGAGGCAAATATTGCCCACCAATTGAAGAAAGGACCATTGATTTTATGTCTTTCAATGAATGAATATCATTCTTGTGTTATGAATGATTGAGCGTTTAAATCACAACGTGAAAGAAACCAATCTTTTTTTTGTCTTATTCTGTATTGAATTGAAATTTTGTCTTAAATAATCTTTATTGATTTCAATGCTACTCTATCAATAAAAGATCATGAAGAAACATTTAGTTTAGATGAAGAATTCCAAACTATTAACTACTTTCTAAAATTGCTATTAAACAATACAAAGAGAAATATTATTCATTTTGGTATGATTCACGTTGCACTTAAACATTTAAAGAGATTAGGGTTAGATTGTCCTATATTCATGGACTTAAGAGATAACAGATTAATATGTCACAAAGACTTATTACTAGCGATGCACTGGTCCTATATATTTTAATTATTGTCCAAATTATTCAATAGATTTAAATGGCCCTTGGATTTTAGATACCTTAGTATTGGATATTCATCTTCCTAATATTCAAAATGATTTAAAAGTTCAATTTTGTGAGCTTTCAAGAAATTTTGCTCTCACTTATAGAGTATATTTTAAATTATTATCATCTCAACTCAATACCAAATGTATGTTAACACCTACTTTAGATGAAACAATATTAACGAATGATGAATCAGATAACAATCCTACTTGGACTCCTAAGTTATTAAAATGGAATTAAAATAACTATTCCTCAAGAATTTATTATTCAAAACACTAGACCACCAAGAAATCTTATTCAAAAGAATATTAAACAAACAATAGAAGAGCCTGATGGAAGAGTTAATAAGATTTACTTCAAGCCGAGAAAAAGGGACATCTTCAAGATTTTCAGAAAACATAGAACTCCCTCGATATTCATATTCCGTGCCATCTATGTCCTCAAATTATGACTATTTAAAAGACAACCCAATAGAAGATTCTCAAAACATTTATAACAAAGCTCCAACTGCTTACCCCATAAATGAACCAACTTCTTCAATTGGTTCAACAGCATACTTAACTACGCACCCCCCAACACACACACACACACACACACACACACACACACACACACACACACACACACACA
>JACYFF010031954.1:84883185-84911091 GCA_017589665.1 Selenicereus undatus | reverse complement strand
ATATATATATATATATATATATATATATATATATATATATATATATATATTTGTACTCAAAGATATGGCTAGTTAACTTGAGATTAATTTGTTTTGTTACTGAAATTGTTGTTTTGTAAATGTAGTTTAGTTGTCTAAGTTTGATCTGTAATCTTGGCTATTGTTTGTGAATTAGTGTATATATATGTTTTTTTTTTGGGTAAATATTTCAGTCAAAAGTCTAAACATAGAGGTCGTGGCTTGTTATTTTGGGATGAATTTGTTCTGTTACTCTTGCAGTTGTAAATTGTAAATTTTTGATGGAGAGTGGAGCTTAATCTGAAACCACAGGCTCTCCAGCCTCCCCCAATCTTGCTTCAGGTCCTAGTCCTTCTCCACCACCACACTTTGCACAACGTCCTCCACGTCCCCAATCTCGTACACCCACATTTGTAGAGGTAGAACCCGACGAAGTTGGTGAAATTGATCCTTCTACTGCTACTGGAAAT
Organism: Selenicereus undatus; assembly: GCA_017589665.1. NCBI lineage: Eukaryota > Viridiplantae > Streptophyta > Magnoliopsida > Caryophyllales > Cactaceae > Selenicereus > Selenicereus undatus. The sequence goes on along the minus strand of JACYFF010031954.1, from coordinate 84,910,603 downwards.
AAAGGTAGAAAAAGAACTTCTTGGGTTTGGCAAGAACTTGAACTTGAAGAAAACAATGGTGAAAGAAAGGCTGTTTGCACACACTGTAAGCAGAAACTGTCAGCGAAAGCCTCAAACGGAACGAAGCATCTAAGTGATCATCTTCTTAAATTTTGTACAAAGAGGCATTTGCGGGCTAGTGGGCAACAAACACTTAGACTTAGGGCCAAAAGTAATGGGGAGAAGAAGTTAGAAAACCGTGCCTTTAACCAAGAAAATTCAAGGCAAGAGTTAGCTGAAATGATTGTGATGCATGAATATCCCCTCTCTATGGTTGATCACCTTGGCTTTAGGCGATTTGTGAGTGGCTTGAATCCTGATTTTCACATGATATCTCGAAACACATTGAGAAGTGATATTTTGACTATGCTTGAGAGTAGAAGGACAAGTTTGACAAAGTTGTTAGAGATTAATCAAGGCAGGATTGCAGTGACCACTGATATGTGGACTACTTCTAAGCAAAAGAAGGGTTATATGGTTGTGACAACTCACTTTGTGGATGACGAATGGATTCTTCGTAACAAAACTTTGAGGTAAAATTGTCTCTTGATCTTGTTTATTTTAATTGATTCCACGTATAAGTTACATTTCTCTTTGTCTATTTCAGCATATTCTTAATAGTGTTTTAATAATGTTGTATAGGTTCCTCTATGTGCCACATCCGCATACAAGTGATGCTCTTGCTAATGTTCTTATGGACCAATGTTTGTTTCAATATAATTTAGAAACCAAAATATCTACTATTATTGTGGATAATTGTACAACAAATGATTTGATGATGGATATGTTGCTTGGCAAGTTTGATGCTAGCTCTCTCATTCTTGATGGTAAATTTTTACATATGCGGTGTAGTGCTCACATTCTCAATTTGATTGTGAAAGATGGATTGGATATGATTGGAAAGGGAATAGAGAGGATTCATGAATGTGTTGCATTTTGGGTGGCAACTCCAAAGAGATTTGAGAAATTTGAGGATTCGGCTCGATATTTGAAAATTGGTTCCACTAAAAAGATTCATCTTGATTGTAAGACTAGGTGGAACTCAACATATTTGATGCTTCAATCTGCTTTGCCTTATAAAGCAAATTTTGAAAGGTTGAAACGTATGAATGCCAAGTTCAATTTTGCCTTGCCTAGTGCCCATGATTGGCAGTTTGCTGAGCTTATTTGTGAGAAGTTGAAGATATTCTATGATGTTACATTGTTGCTTTCTGGGAGAAATTTTCCTACAGCCAACTTGGTGTTTAGGCTTATTTGTGAAATTAAGTTGAACTTGCAAAGTTGGTTGGACTCTGATGTTGATATTATTCGTGACATGGCATTGAAAATGATTGAGAAATTTGATAAATATTAGGGTGAAATGAATGGATTGTTGGCTATTGCTTCAATTCTTGATCCTAGGAACAAGATGGATTGTGTGGACTTCTATTTCAATGAGATTTACAAGAGTGAGGCTAGTAGAGAAATTGAAAGGGTGTCATCTCTGTTATATGAGCTCTTGGTGGAGTATATAGATAGAAAATCTAATATTCTCGATGTTGAAAATGCCACTTTCGGAACTCCCACTAGCGATCCTTCCTTGTCCCAAAGCTGGCCTTTCGAAGAAGATTGCCAAGATAGATTTTGGATGCACAAGAAAAGCAAAAAAAGAAAGGTAAACTTGAGATCGGAGCTAGATCACTATTTGTAAGAAGATGTTATACCTGATATTGCCCACTTTGATATATTGGATTTTTGGAAAAAAGATTTCAAATATCCAACATTGAGGATGATTGCTAGAGATATACTAGCTATTCCGGTTTTTGCTGTGGCTTCTGAAAGTGCATTTAGTATGGGTGGTCGGGTTGTTGGTCCACATCGCTCAAGGTTACATGCGAAAACTGTGGAAGCATTAATGTGCGTGCAAAACTGGATGATTGGAGGGATGAAAGGTAATATGTATTTCTTTGCTAGTTTCATATGTTTAATTTGCATATTCCTATTTTCAACTTGGAATGATTTGGCTAGGGTAACATTTTCTCTACTTTTTGTAGTCACTAAGTTGGAGAGTGCGTATGCTTTTGCTACTATCTTTGATGATTCCAACTCGGAGGGAGGAGGAACTAGTGAAATTATTGATTCGGTAAAAACTTCATTTGATAATTCAAACTTTTTGTATTTGATATTTAATTATATTATGAGATGATAATCCTTCATTGATTTTTTTATAGGACTCGGAGTGTGATTTTGGATTCGAAGCACGTTGAGAACTTGATGAAGTTGGCGTCAAGCTAGTCGATATAATGTTCTTGTAACTTTTGTCTTGGTGTTTCACACTTCCATTTTGAATAGTTGTTTCAAAAGATGTTGGTAGCTACTGGCACTTTGGTGATTAGTGTCAAGCTTTGTTGTATGGCTTGTTAATTGTGATTTAGTTGTGGACCTATGGTGGCTTAGTGAGTTATTGTGAACAACTTGTAGTTTTGTAAACTTATGGCTTGTGCTTGAACAAATTTGCATGTCCTACTGGTTGGATGGGTAATTTATGCTCCTTATGTAGTTATGTGGCTTATTGCTGCTTGTTGTGACTAAATATTATGACAGGGGATGCTTAGTAGGCATTCAACAAGAATGTGTTGAAGACTTGCTGAATGTACTAATATTGAATTCAAATATGGGTTTAATATGGGTATTAATTTTGATTTCCTATATAAACCCGAATAAAACACGCAAACTCGTAAAAACTCGGTGGGTAAGGGTACGGGTGTAGTTTTTCAATACCCGATGGGTAAGGGTACGGGTACGGGTATGATTTTCGAAAACGGGTATGGGTGAGGGTACGACTCAACCCGCCCCATACCCGCCCCATCGCCATCGCTTGGTCAAAATACAGCCATTGAAGGAAAAATACTAGGTGAAAAGACTAAAACTCCTACAAACCACATCAAACAACTATACCCAAGCATAAATCGAGAATAGGAGAGTAAATAACAACAATAAGCGCAATATTCTCCTAAAAATGACACAAAATAGCCCTAAAATGATATAAATGTTGAGCACTTATCAAACTCCCCCATGCTTAAACTGTTGCTTGTCTTCAAGCAATGCAAGGATTAAAAATATACACAGCCTCCTCTAAATATATATAAGTAACATTCAAATGGAAAAGCTGATCCAAAAATAGCCCAAAAAGGTACAAAAATCATTAATAAACAGAATAGCGAATTAAATTTTCAAAGACTTTTAATAGACCACAATGTCGCATCTTGAAAGCAATCTCCCCCAAATTGTCAAATACAGCCATTCAATATATGAAATAAGCGAAACTAGCAAGGCCAGTAGAACCTCAATATGGTTTATGTGACACTCAGCACTCATGTGTTTAAAATGTATATATAAAGGTTCTCTCAAATCTCATTGTTAGAAGCAAATCTACCATAAGCTTGACAAGATTCTTAAAATTCACCATCACTAAAAATGCAAACACATAAGACAATCATGAGGACTTTAATAGGGTTGTAACGGGGCTAAGGGTAAGGGTAAGAGGGGATCAAATGTTTTTGGAAATGAGGAGCTAAAAGCCAAAGACTAAGAGCTAAACAATTCCAATGCATTAGATAACATCCTTCTTAAACCTTATCAATTCATAATAAATCCCCAAATGAAGAAGAGAAAGAGTCGAAAATCTCAAATAACTTACATTCCCAACAAGGCTAACACTTTCTTCTTCTTTTTTTTTTTCTATTTTTCCTTTCATTTTCTTATTTTTTCTTTTTAAAAAAATTTTTTTTTTGGTCTACTTTTTTTTTTGTAAGCACTTATTATATATTTTTATTCATTCAGAAGGGATGGCCAAGGGGGAAATCCATAATGAACTTTAAATTCCAACTCTTCTCTAAATTTTATACAATAAAACAAGGGATAAATCAATATCTCACAACCCTGCACCAAACAACCACAACTCACTACAAGATATCATTCCATCTTACTAACACCCTATCAAACTTGATGCAAAAGAATAGAGCAATCCTCTAGCCTTGGCTTAAAGGTAATACAAGTATTTGGCCATTGGGTTATAATAGGAGGTTCAAATCAAGAAAGATGAATACAGGCTCAAAGGGGCTAACAAGGGATATAATACACAACCAGGGTGGCTATTTGGCCATGGTGTTAAACAAATCAAAGAAAGAAAAATGCGTTAATCATATTGCCTAAATGCATACGCAAAATGTGATCTTGAACGAGAATCAAATCATGTTCTAGAGAAATGACGTCAAGAAAGAGTCACACATGAAAGAAATATGAGACTAATAATGATAAACAGTTTCTAAAGGCTCAAAGTCTCACGGGACATCTACCAAGGATAAAGCCAGCTCACTAGTAAACACATGCCAAAATCTTGTAAAGACTCATGAGGAAAATCAATTCGCATCCAACATGTGGTCAAAACATAGAATTTATTTCAAAAACTCATCCGCAAACATTTTATGCACAATTCGGGGGAATCAAATGATCAAACTGAACCACAGAAATATACCAAATCTATAGAGACCATCATCGGAGGATTGTTTTGTTTTTGTTTTTTTTATGCATGCATGCTCCTACAAACAATGCAAACTAAAATGCAAAAGAAACAAATAAAAGAAAGAAACTAAAATGCAACCTAGAAGAAAACTAAATGCACTTCTAAAACAAAACTGAAACAATTAAAACTGCAAAAACTACCACTAAAAATATATACAAAGCCAAAACAAACACACCAAACAAAAATAGGCATCAGACGCCAAATGAAATGACTAACTCCCCCATGCTTGAATTACACATTGCCCTTAATGTGGGCACATAAAAATAAAAAGGGAAGGGGAGTAGTAAAAAACAAAATCAGAGAGGAGGAGGTGGAGGAGGATAGGGTGGGAAATTACTCGGAAACTTTGCTGCGCGTGACCCTTCTTCTATGGTTGAACTAGGCCAATTAGCATATGAACATTGGCGTTTTAAATTGGCTGTCCCACCAGATATGGCTTCAATCGCTATCCATTAACTGTGAAAGCTCTGGTAGACTCACTCCATATCTCCACTGTTCCATTGGGTTGAACTTTGGGGATAGTAAATGGTCCCAACCATCGGGATTTCAGTTTACTCAAAAACAATCTCAACCTTGAGTTGAATAGGAGGACCATATCACCATTTTCGAAACACTTCATCACAATATGTTTGTCGTGCCATTTCTTAGTTTGCTCTTTGTAATACTTGAATTTTGATCAGCCTCCAACCTTAGTTCGTCGAGCTCGTTTAGTTGCTAAAATCTCCGGTCTCCGACTACTTTAAGATCGAAATTGAGCGTCCTTACAGCCTAATAGGCCTTGTGTTCCATTTCCACTGGCAAGTGATAAGATTTTCCAAACACTAACCAGTATGGAGCAGTGCCTAGAGGGGTCTTGTAAGCGGTACAGTATGCCCAAAGAGCATCATCAAGCTTTAAGGACCAATCTTTGCAGGCCCGATCTATCGTTTTCTCCAATATGCTTTTCAGTTCTCTATTCGAGAGTTCTACCTACCCACTTATATTAGGATGATGAGGCTTGGCGACCTTATGAAATATCCCATAGATTTTAAAAAGTGACTCAAGAGGCTTGTTGCAAAAATGTGTGCCGTTGTCACTTAAAAGAGCTCTCGGTGTGCCAAATAGTGGGGAAATATTTTTCTTTAGAAAGTTAAGGACAACTTTGGAATCATTGGTCGGGGATGTAATGGCTTCTACCAACTTAGAAACATAGTCAACCGCCACAAGGATGTAAAGGTTGTTATGAGAAGGAGGAAAATGACCCATAAAGTCGATCCCCCACACATCAAACAACTCTACTTCGAACATGCCACTTTGAGGCATTTCATGCCTCTTAGAAATGTTCCCTGCTAGCTGACATATATCACAAGTCATGAGAAATTTCCTTGTGTCCTTAAAGAGCGTGGGCCAATAGCAACCTACTTGAAGTACTTTTGCAATGTTTTTCTTTGGTCCAAAGTGGCCACCATAGGTTGAAGTATGGTAGTGGTGTAAGACACTACGAACCTCATCTTCAGGCAAACATCTTTTATATATCCCATCTCTGCACAGCTTATAAAGGAAGGTTCTTCCCACACATAGTATTTTGTATTGATAAATCTTTGTTGGTAGGACAAATCTGGAGGTAACACGCTGCACACCTTGAAGTTTACCATATCAGCATACCATGGAACAGTTTATTGGGATATAGCTAATAACTGCTCACCGGGGAAAGAATCATCAACGGGAAGCTATTCACTAGGAGTGGCCTCTAGGCCTAAACGAGATAGATGATCGGCAACCACATTTGCCAATCCTGCCTTGTCTTTGATTTCTAAATCAAACTCTTAAAGGAGGAGGACCCATTAGATGAGTCAAGGTTTGGAATCAGACTTCTTCATTAAATGTTTCAAAGCGGCGTGATCCGTGAAAACGATGACATTGGAATTGGTCAAATAGGATCAAAATTTTTCCAAGGCAAAGGCAACTGCTAAGAACTCCTTTTCGGTCATGGCATAATTCACTTGGGCCTCATCAAGAGTGCGGCTTGCATAGTATATGGCATATGGTTTATTATCCTTCCGCTGACCTAAAATAGCCCCTATGACATAGTCAATTGCATCGCGCATTATTTCAAAAGGCAGCTCCCAATCCGGAGCTTACATTACGGGGGCAGTGATTAGTGCCTCTTTTAATCTGTGAAAAGCACTCAAACATTCTTCATTAAACTCAAGTGGCAAATCCTTGACAAGCAATTAGGTGAGAAGTTTTACAATCTTTGAAAAATCTTTTATGAACCATCGGTAAAAACCGACATGTTCGAGAAAACTTCTCACTCCTTTTACAAAGGTTGGTGGCAACAATTTTTCAATCACCTCCACCTTTGCTTTGTCAACTTCAATGCCTCTGTTAGAGATAACATGACCAAGGACAACTCCCTCTTGCACCATAAAGTCACATTTCTTCCAATTCAAAACCAACTGAGTGCCTCACTTTATCCCTCAATGAGAAAGGGAATAAGCGCAGCCGAATCGCATCACTAGAGACTTTATTTAATTTCAGCGTATCACACACCTCTGAAAAGGCCAAGAGGTACCGATTTGGGTCTTCTAAGGGAGTTCCGCCGAACTGAGATTGTTGCAACATGGAAATGAGTGTCGGTTTGAGTTCGAAATTGTTGGCATCTACAGCAGAGCGAGTGATACTTGAGGCAATCCCCTAGACTCCAGGGGCAACAAAATCACGAAGAGTCATTCGTTGGCCACCTTCTGCCATGCTTGAATTCCTTCTTGCCTCGTGCCTTTGCTATTCAATCCTTTTCTTTTTCCTCAGCTAAAAAGTGCTCTCAATCTCTAGATCGGGTTCGTACAAGATTGGACTTCGCATAAGCTAGAAAAAAAATTCCTGCAAGCGCTTTCACCAACACTACCAACGTAGATTACACAAGCAAAGAAAAAAAATAACAATAAATACCAAAAAAAAATACTTAGTCACTTTTGCAAGACTAACTCAATAGTTAACAATTTTAGTCCCCGACAACATCGCCAAAAAATTGATGTGTGGACCACCGCAAGAGCACGTTGGTCGTAGTATAGATAAAAGATATCGTTCTGCTCGTGCTAAAAATGTGTTATTTTTACGATACTTTTACACCTTATTTATGCTCAAAATAATTGTTATTTTTAGATTTTGATTTGATTTTATTTGATTTTGCAGGTATTGAATAATTCAGACAAAATGCGCAAAAATGATGAAAAAAATGTCGAAAATGAAGCATTAGGCTAGATTGATTCGAACCCGACCCAAATTTCCTTAGCCTGTCTTCTATTATTACCCAAAAGAAAAGAAAAGGGAAAACACCTAAATAAATCTATCCAACCCCAGCCACACGCGCGCAGCACGTGCTCCCCTTCCCCCCCTTAATTTTCTCTCACTTTCTATCTCCTCTCTTTCGATCCCAACCCCACTATGGAGCATCAACCACTCCGTATCAAACAAAACATTGTAACTCAAGTTAAAACCCATTAGAGCATGTAGTAGCTTATCAAATAGGCAAGAACAACTCTTAATAAGATTTCGACAATGAAGATTAAGGAGTTGGTGCTAGAAACAATACATCAAACATATCATTGTAGCACAAGTAAGGGTCTATTTCAACTTGTCAAATTGTTGGGCCCAATCAAGAAATAGATGGACATACTCAAAATTAGCTAGCATATAGGTCATCGACCTAACAATGTGATCGTCGTAAACAAGCTCTCTAGGCCAATCAGAGAGCCTGAAATCCACAAGTCTCTTAATATCAAAATGCACTAAAATCTAGTCTAAATTAAAATTCTCAGGGACAATGGCCTCAGACTCAATAAATTCAGACTTGTGAGATTCATAGATGAGGTCAGGTGTTATAGGGTCGAAAGGGAATGATTCAAATTCAACACACAAATCCACACCCAACCCCATATTGACATCAAAACCACATGAAAAAGATTCATATTCCATAGAAAGAATATCAGCATCAAATTCCAATTAGTGGTCTCAACTTCCTCCTCACATGACTCCTATGAGAAAATATCTACTGATTCATCTATATCATGATGCTTAATTTCAATTTTGAAGCTCATATCTAACTCACAAGCATTCTCAAAGTCTTCACCCACCTCAAACTCAAAAAACCCATTAGAAGTGGTCGGTGTTCGGCAAGAACTAGGACATCGTCAGTGACATCCTTTTGTGAGCTAGGGTGGGGGTGCAAGGTCAGGGGATAGAGACATAGGGAGATCATGCTGTTATCTTAGGCTAGGCAAAGGCATAACAACATGCAAATTAAACCTAGATTGATAAGAGGGCTCAAAATCATCGTAAAGACTAACGTCAAGTTTAGGAGATCTAAACTACCTACTACGATTAAAGCATTGGGAATATTCAGCAATTCTCTGTTTCATAGTTTCTACCATTTGATTAGTCATTTCATTTATCGTCTTTTCAACACTTGCACAAGCATCATGACCAGAAGACTCACAATAATCGCACAAAACAAGCGGCACATATGACTAAGATGGGTCATATGAGTTCCTAAAGTGATCCTGGTGGTAAGGATTAGCATACTCACCATGAGTTGGGTATGCTATGGTCTTTCTAACTTGTTCAGACTCATAAGTATCCCAAGCTAATTTTTCAAAGAAATCCCAAACATCATCTTGAGTTCTAGACAATAGTCCTAGCAAACCTCCAGGGCACATAAACTGTACATAACCTCTAGATTCAACATTTAAAATTTCCCATTTTTAAAAACATTGATTCAATTCAGCAAAATAATCATTAAGTCTCGAAAGATAACTCTAAAAAGATTCATGCTTAAATTGTGGGAAATTGAAAACTGGCATTTTGGAAAATCTTTTTTTTTCAATTTTAAGAATTTTTCCCTTTTTTTAGGAGTTTTAAATTTTTTAAAATTTTTCAAAGGTTCTTTTTAAGTGAAAAGAGGAAATGACTCTAAGACACTAATTATAAACTAAGGAATAAATAAAAACAAAACACTTAAATAATTAAGTTAACAAAACAAAATAAAGGAACAAAAATAAACCTATAATACAAAAAGACAAGAAAGACCAAAAATAAATGAACAAGACAAGACCTAACACTAAAAACCGAAAGGAAGCACACACACAAAGCATGTACACTATTTTGTTTATCGGATTTTTCTTTACACACAAAAATAGAAAATATGAAAACCTAAAACAAGACAAAGACTAAAAATAAAATAAAACAGAAAATAAAACTCTTAAAATCAGAACTCTATACACAGTAAATTCAACACAATCACAAGGGACATGAATATATTTTTTTTCAATTTTTTCTGTCCTTGAACAGTGCAGAAAATTACAACAAAAAATTAGTTCCAATAATCACAGAAAATTCCAGACAATCCTAAAATTCCCAAAACAATTCACACAGACTCTGAACATTATGCTGAGTCCATGAAAAATATCAGCATAACAACAATCACATGAGAAATGTGCCAGAAAATTCGAACGGAATCTAAAATTGATAAAACTCCTGCACTGTGTTGCTTTTTTTCCACCTTCTTTTCTGATAAGTTCTGCCTCATTTCTTTTGCCTACACATAAACCAAATTGGTTAGTATAGGTTTTTTTAGCAGTAAATAACCTCTTAAAATCAAAATGAAACTAATCTAAACAAAAATCAAAATACTAACTTAATTCAAAAATCAACAATAATCTAAACTAAATTACTAAAACTAAATAATGACTCAATTAAAACCAAAAATCACAATTATAAAACTAAAATGACAATGACTCAAACGACTTGAACATATAAACTACAACTCGATGCAACTGAATTTCACAAATTCATCCCTGCAACAGCGCCAAAAACTTGTTGTGATTCGGCAAGTATACGGTTTATCGTCGTAACAGTTACAGGTGTCGTCCTATTGGAAGGATTATGAAATTAGATTGCAATTGAGTTTTGAGTAATTAAAAAATTGGGTGAGAAATAAATCAAGCCAAATTGCTCAAAAGAACTGGAACCAAGAACAGGGAAGGATGGAAGGCCAAAATTGGACCAATCGCTTATAGATACAGAAGCCAAATCCGAAATCTTTGCTCAAAGTTGAAAGCCCGCCATTCAATTACATTAATTTTTTTTTAGAGCTAATCCTAAATCTGAAACTAAAAAACACAGAGATGAAACCAAGTTCTGAAACTGGAAAATTAAAATTCTACACTAATCTATTCTATGTTGTCTATCTATTCTCTACCCATATATCAATTTGTATAGCCCCTATTCGAAACCGCCTCCGTTCCTTCATTTCCCGTAACCGTCTCTTGACTATGGTGATGATGGGGAATTAATTGATGGTGATGAGAGAGAGGGAAGGTAACTGTTGGGAGGGGAGATGAAGCAGCAGCGCAACAACCTTCTTGTTCTTTTCTGGGCTAGGAATGAAGGGGAAAAAGAAGAGTTGAGATCACGTGAGGCAAGCATACATTTTTTAAGTGAAAGCAGACGGAAAAAGTGGGGAAAAGAAAAGGGAAAAGAGAGAGAGATAGGAAAGAAGAAGGGAGGCTGGACTAGGTGGCTATCAGCTTCTGGGCCTCAGTTCTGGGGAAGGAGAGAAGCCCGAAGAGAGAAAATAGGGAGGATGCATTTGGGGCGCTGGCACGAGAGAGAGAGAGCAAAGGGATGAGAGAGAGCTGTGAAGGGGAACTAGGCTGGAAAGGCACCCAAGTTGGGCCTCGACGCTGCTAGGCTGAGAACAAGCCTTTAGGCCCTTTTTTTGGCATTTTTCTTTCATCCTCTTTAACTTGATCCTGCTCTTTTTTTGAGCTAATTATTAATCTTTTCTCAATTTTTTCCAATTCCTACAAAAGAAACAAAAGTACATTAAAATTCTAATCTACTAATTTATTTTGAGCAATTAATAGATAATAAAAGGGTATAAAATATCATAATTCTTAGTTGAACAAGTACCCGTTCCTTTGCCAACCTTGGAAAGACTTTTGGGGGTTTCCTTTGAAGGAAGGTGACAATAGACATTCTTTTCCTTTTGTTTCTCTACCTTAAAAGCTAATTTGTAAAAATTATCAAGGCTTTAACAAGAATGCATCTTCAAGGCTCTAACAAGGACTTGGAGTTATTCAAACTTCCTTATACACTGACTCACACCAAATGCATTTTGTTCAACTGAAGACATCTTGTGAAAGAGTTCTATCTTGTAATTATATGGAAGTAACCTCTTAATCATGGTCCCCAAAAGTTTCTGCCAAAATTTGATATGCCATTTTCCCAAATTGGCCCTTTGTTTCTTCATATCCATCCAGAAGATGAGTATTTAGTTAACTTGAAATTAGCAACCTTGAAAGTTTTCATCAGTGTATCCTTTGGCTTTAACGATCCAATCAAGGCTCTGAACTCATTCATGGAAGTCATCTGGCTTCAAGCTCCCATCAAACTCAGCGGATTCCACCTTAACGCCCATAAAATCTTCTCTTAGGGGTCACCTTCTTCCTGCCTTTGATGACTATCCATAATGTAGGCACTTGAATCTTCTTACCCTTCATCTTCTTCATTTTCGGATAAAATTTATTCCTCTTGTTTTTGCCTAGGTGGCTTTTGATTTTTCCTTATTTCCAAGCCTTTAAAAGTTGCAAAGTTGGTTGGCAACATGAAGAACTTGTTGGGCATAATTTCTCATGTTGTTTTCAAATCGAAAAATAGCTTTAGCTCTCCTTCTTTCATAGGTTGTTCGAGAGTGACACCTTTATATATGGGTAAATGTCCAAGAGAATAGAGTTACAATATCTTTTCATCATTAAGAAAAGACGAAGCAATAGCTTTGACTATTTACGGATCTTCAGGTTCTTTGTATCTAGGGTTGTTTTTTGACAAATGCGCTTTCATGGAGGGGGAGTGTAACTATAAGACAGTATAAAAGTAACAAGGAGAAGATAATGAAAATTTGACGACCACACCTAAATGCTCTGATGTCAAATGAAGCACATGGGAAGAGATAGAATTACTTCAAGGCCTCTAAATGCTAGTCGATGACATTATTGAAGAGAAGCATGTTAGAAATTAGAGCAAACTAATAGCGAAAGCGTTAGGATGAATAATGATAATCAAAAATAAACAACGATAACAAGAACAATAAAGAGCACTATATTTACATGGAAACCCAATGCGGGAAAAAACCATGGACGACGACGAGCACAAACAATCCACTATGAGCAGGAAGAGTACAAACGATATCAATCACAATGAGTGATTTGATCAAGATTACAATATCTCAAAGCACTCTCTCACAAATCTACGATAGTGAAAACAGAATACTCTATAAGTATTTTTTTATAGTGTGTTGAGAAGGTAGGAGGTGTGTCCTTTACAAAGGGGTAGGATGAGCGAGAGAATCCCACGTAAAACCCTAACGACCAATGCCACAGCACCGCCATCGACCACAGGTCGTGGGCAATGCCACGGGCTAGCTGTGGTCATGTCTGTCTGAGCGACAGCGGCATCGTTCCGGGGCCACGGATTGTGGCCTGACTTCCTCTCGTGGAGATGCCTGTGGAGTGAGGAATTGGGCCATAAAACCCAACAATCTCCACCTTGGACCAACTTCCAACAACAACTCTCCAACACCGCCAAAGCACCCCGAAGGATAAAACCCCGAAGGGTAATCAAATGTTGTGAACACCAACTAAGTCTAAGCAATGCTCGAACTTAACTATAGAAAGAGGCTTAGTAAGCATATCTGCAGAATTCTTTGAAGTATGAACCTTCCTCACAGCAATCTCCCCTATAGCAACGGTATCTCTGACATAGTGATACTTAACACTTACATGCTTGGTCTTGGAATGATAGGCATCATTCTTGGTCAAATGAATAACACTCTGGCTGTCCGAAAACACCACAGTTGTACCCTAGGGGATTCCAAGCTCAGTAACAAGGCCTCTCAACCAGGTAGCTTCCTTCACACCTTCTATAACAGCAACTACTCAGCCTTCGTAGTAGAAAGAGCTGTAATAGGCTGAAGTGATGCTTTTCATGAGATAGTACTTGCACACATAGTGAATATATACCATGAAATGGACCGCCTCCTACCAAGATCACCAGCATAGTCAGAATCAACAAAGCCTGCAACATCCCATGTAGCGGCTTTGTTCCTCTCGAATACCAAACCTCTATCAATTGAACCCTTCACATACCACAGCATCCACTTCACAGCCTCCCAATGATCCCTACCATGATTATGCATATAACGACTTACCACACTCATAGCATGTGACAACAAGTTAGGCCAACTACACACCATAGCATACATCAAACTACTAACCGCACTAGAATAAGGAACATGAGACATCTTCTTATTGTCCTCCTTGGATCGTGGACAAGACGCAAAAGACAATTTAAAGTGAGCTGTAAAAGGTGTAGAAACTTTGTTATAGTTACCCATACTAAATCTATCAAGTACTTTCTCAAGATATTGACTCTGAGACAAGTGCAACTTAGCGGCCTTTTGATCCCTCTGAATCTCCATGCCTAGTATCTTCCTTGTAGCAACTAATTCCTTTAACTCAAACTTCCTACTGAGTTGGAATTTCAACTTGCTAATCAAGGACTTATCCTTGGAAGCTATCAACATGTCATCAACATATAACAGCAAGTAAACAAGAGAACTAATAAAATATTACCTGAAATACACACAATTATCATACCGACTGCGTCTGTATCCTTGCCTAATCATAAAGGTATCAAATCTTTTATACCACTGCCTAGGAGCTTGCTTAAGTCCATACAAGGACTGCTTCAACCGGCATAAACATTGTTCCTTCCCAGGAACAACAAAACCTTCAGGTTGCTTCATTTAAATCTTCTCCTCCAACTCCCCATGGAGGAACGCGGCCTTTACATCAAGCTGCTCTAACTCAATGTAATGCACGCGCCCTTTACTTTTACATTAAGCTGGCGGTCTTGACTTTTCGTAATAAAATCGAATCTTATTAACCATATGAGTTAAATTATTACTAATGAGCTTATGTGAATGATAATTTTATTAAAAAGAATTATTATTGTTATTATTGATTTTAAATTTAATTCGTGCTAATTTGTGCCATTAAATTGTACCGATAGTTTAATTTAGTCGTTTTTCGAGTACGATTAGGTTGTTAACCTTAGAATTAGTTCGTGGTTTACTAAATCGAACCTAGATATATTTGGCCACCAGTAATCGACGAAAGGTCATGCGATTGATTTGGGCTTAGAGTACGATGTTGAGATTGAACGAGACTAGACTAATTATCGTCAGGATCGGTTTAATTAGGTGAGATTAAACCAAAAAAATATAATAAATCTAAAAGGGGGTCGGAGCCCCCTTCTTCAGCAAAAACACGAGTTAAAGGGGGCGTTTTCTGGGTCCTGCAATTCGACCCTCCCCGACACCCATCACAACCAAGAGAGAGAGGGGCAAGGCGACGGTGCGCCGCCACGCCGACGATTGACCAACTGTCGCCTGAGCGAGCACAAGCGAACCACAACGAGAGGTCTGGAGTTGCGGGAGGCATTGGCATCAACAGAGGCTTGCCGGTGAGTGCCTCTAGAAGTGGGCTCGAGTTTGGTGACCATCGGGGGAAGGCCATGCTGAGTAAGGACTGAGGGTCATGTCAGGGTTTGAAACCCTTGGCGCACCACCACCATCGCAACCAGCACTGCCACTGCCACGATCTGCACACACGAGACTTGAACTCAGCCGAAAATTGACCAATTAGCCCAGGAGCTAGGTTCTTTAGCTTGGATTCGAGGTGGGTGTTTCTCGCCTCTTAAGTATTAGTAATTTCAAAAAGGTTTTAGCCCTTGAATGATGATTCATGTTAGTTTAGAATTAGTCAGATTGATTGGGAGCATGATAATTGATTATACATGTTTTATTTCAACGAAAATTAGCATAGATTACGTATGTATAGCTGCCATTCGAAACTGTCAGAATTGAACTGATTTTTGGTGCCTGAGTTGCTGCTTAAATTAGGTCAAAACAATATTCGTAGTTGGATAAAAAATATGCCCATTAAACTGACAAAATTTGTGGTTTTCATGTTCAGTAAAATGCGTATTATGTGAGTAAACCACATTTGAAGTTGATGCATGTCAATTTAGTTAAATCCTGTTTGAAAGTATGAAATAACCTAAGAATGTTCTGAATCGGTGCATGTTAATTTAATTAGTTCCTATTTGAAAGTGGCTATGAAATAACCTAAGAATTTTCGAATCGATGCATGCTAATGTGGTTAATTCATGCATGAAATGACCTTGAACCAACCTAAGAATGTTCTAAGTCAATGCATATTTAGTTGGTTAGTTATGCTTTGAAAATGACATGAGTATGACATGCTTATTTCCTAAATGTGAGTTATGAATGCAAGTTAGTTTCATGCCTTATTAGTTCATTTCGGTTCGTTGAGTACCCTGCATAAGTTAATGAAATATATATATATATATATATATATATATATATATATATATTTATATTTATATATGCCGTACTGTGCCATTGGAAGGATGCTGATTACTCTGTAAGTCTAAATGTCGCTATTACACTAGTTTTACGACGACATGCTATGGTTACGAAATTGAAACCAAGTTGGTAGTTGGATGGTTTGAGGTTGAACTAATTAGTGTTTTTGAAGTTCTTTGTGGTCGGTGTTGTGTGAGGAGGGAGCCATGCATGTGATTGACCGCAATCGTGTGGATTACGAGGCCATGTGTGGCTCATTGAACAATTTTTGTCAAGTTGAATTATGAAGTGTACGTGCGAACCCCTCCTCTTCATGTCATTAAGCTTGATTATGCGTGTACGGGTGAAATTTTGAAAAAAAAAGGTTTTTAGCGGTTAAAAATAATAGTAGCCACAACTATTAGGGAATGATGGCCTATTTTTAACTATACGAATACAGTTTTGGAAGTGAACCTGCTAGAACAGGGGAATCCTTAAGGAATTTTGCAAGGAATGCGTCGTATGAAAAATGATTTCACTATAAGAGACAACAAACTTATTAGCCACAATGACCATATGCTTTAAATTGGCTAAGATATAATGCTTAGGGACAATAAGATGGGAGTGGACTCACTAGAACAGGGGAATCCCATTGAAGTGAACCTGCTTGTACAGGGGAATCCCCATCCTAGGGACTAGTACCAGTAGTGGAAAACCCTAAAGACCCTGACGAGCGTTAAGGTCCAATTTAGTTGTCGTCTTGAGAGTAAGAGCTTAGCATGAGCGATAGTTTCTCTAGGGGTTGAGAATAGATCTCACCCAACCAGCACATTATGATGTTCTTATGCCCAGAGTATTTTCCTAATAAATAAGAAAAGCAGTCGGCATTTTGCCATTTCAAGTATTTCAGGAAAAGGAAGGTTTTAACGGCCATTAAGAGGTAAGTTCGAATGAGATTCGATAAGTTTATAAGGGTCATTAGAGGACCAATACTTCTTTTTAAAGAATATGAGTCTCAAGAGGCTAAGTAAAGTATTTTTAAGAAAAAGAAAGAAAGCTTCCTGTGCATATCATGTGCACGTCTTATGAATGATATTCCAAGTATAGTTGGAATGAAATGTCAAATAAAGTATGGCCATGTTCTTGTAATGCATCGAGCATGTAAGTTTTAAAAGCGTACATTTTGTGAAAGTAAGTTCATTGCATAATCTTTGTTCCATGTGTTTAAGCACCTCTCATAAGTGAATAGATAGCCAAAACATAAATCACACATTGTATGATCTTATGCCTGAATAGAAAGACAATTTCCTGATATACGAGAAAACAGTTTGAATTTTTACCTATGTGCATATTTCGGGAATCTTTAAGCAAGTATATGAGCTTTGGAGAGACTAGTGCGATTTATAAAGTATTCTTTGAATATATCTTGAGTCATTAAGCTTTCTAAATGCATGTTTCAATGTGTTTTACGCTATCCCTGAAGCTGCTTAATTACATGCCTAAATGCTTGATTTGTAAGGAAGTTTGGTCATTTAAGGGCCTTGAATGAGCTTGCGTAGCTAGCATGAGGTTTAAGGGTGAAAAATCTCCCTTGGGGTTAAAGATTGCCTAATATGATAGTAATATAAAAATGCTGCATGATTACTATCTATTATTATTGCCTGAAAATGATTTTGGTTTTAAGGAGTCGAAAAATACTCACTGAGCATGTGGTTGCTCATCCCATTACTATTTTCCCTTTTTCCAAAGTTTTCATGGTGACATGTAGAAGTCGATTCACTTATGCCGAGTTGGAGTCTACCCTTGCTTGAAAGGGGTGTCATATATGTGTACATATAGAAGTTGATCTATGTGTTTAACAATGTAATATAATGTATCCTAGAATTGTAATGTTCGTCAACTAAGCACTCTAGCTCATGTAATGCATATTATTTATAAGTCACTTTATATGGCCATGTGAGCCAACTATCTGAGTAGTCAATTGTCTTTTTTAAACTAAAGTTAGTTACATTTTGGGATGTAAACCCCAATACTCTGAATATGTGATCCGTTGAGTTGTATATTTGATTTCCTTCTTTATTATTTAACCCTATGGTTGGTGTACTCTGGGCGAGTGGCTCGTAGAGCTGTGGACTCCGGTGTGTAGCTATTGAGTTTATTTTAGAAGTTTTATATGTTTCTATTGATTACAGGGATTTATTGTACTGCTTTTAGCGTGGGGAATGGTCAGTTTTCAGGCGAAATTCTATCCGTTTTACCCCAGAAGCTAAGTAGAATTTAAAAAACCGTAGTACTCTTAGCCCTAGGGGTTGGGGCTGTTACAGATGGTATTAGAGCAAAGTCCTGCAACCACACGCTGCGGCCTGAGTCTTGCATTTCATATAGTTAGCTAGGAACGCATTCACAATGATGTAGTGTATGCCTGCTTTTGTGTGTAAATGTGGGTTTTGTGTGAATGTGGGTGCGGTTAGCTAGATATGTGCGGCTTGAGTGAGCTTAAAAGAATGAACCGTTTGCAAGGGTGCAAGCCAAGTGACTAGTATTCTCGTGAACAAGTTAAGTGTTAGCTTAATCGAAAGTTGTTTTGCTTATACACCTTGGAGATTTGAATCAAAAGTTTCAAGTGCACGTGGTTTGAACTCAAACAACTGAGAATGTTTTAAGTCCAAGCTCATTTTTTCCCCTTCAGTACGATTTGCTCATCGGGCCCGATAATAGAGTGAGTAGACGCACTCAATGGTTGGTTTGGAAAAATCTAGAAGCAGTTAAACCATCCTCCTTTTAAAACATAGAGGCTTTGAAAGTTAAGACCCTTCATAAATAGTGAATTAAGGTTTTTCTTCCGCATTAAAGACCTTTCTAATTATCTGGTTTGGCCCTACTGTTGCGTCTGACGACTTGCATTTGTTTACATTGATGTTTCGAGCACCTACATATCAAGATGCTTTCATTGCTTGATGTGTTCATGATAAGTTGTTAGTAAGTGATTAAAGATTGTTTAAGTGCATAGGAAGTTCTCACATAATTTTTTGTATGATTCATTCACCCAAAGCTCTTGGAGTCCTTTGCATACCTCATCACTGAGCCACTGAGGCTTCTTGTTGTGCTTCCTTGCTTTGCCAAGGAAATCCCTTAAACAAGTATTGCCTCTATTTTCAAAATTCTTCCTGATGCGGTCCTCATACATAGGAACCCAAGTGAACGACTTCTACACATTAGAAAACGACACACACATCAAATAATGTCTTACAAATGAACCGGAGCCAAGTAACAAGTCTTAATATGTAGTCACTTTACTTACCTTGAACTCTCGAAACCACATATCTCGAACATGTCTAGGCACTTTTCTCTAAGTAGGCCAAGGTGCATCATACTTGCCTTGGTAGATCTGAGAAATCCTACTAAGAGTACCGTCATTTGGAATGAACCTAATGCACAAAAAACATCAAATTAACGCGACACTACGCTATATAATTGCAATGATAAACACATAACAATAGTGCACATACCCGTTACCATCTGAGACAATAACTGTTTTTGTTTGGGTGCTTTCCTGACTAAGTTGCGGATCAATATCTCCAGTTCCAACGTTTTATTGGGACCGGTAGGAGTAAGGATCAACAAGTTAGGGAGTAGGGGTGCTAGTAGAGGCAAAAGCTGTGTCACTTGCAATAGTATATGCAAACTGTTGGCCAATGAATGGCGGAGTAAGGGTGTATGGCATACGAGGAGGTACCTGCCCCATAGGAACATTCCCAAATGGAGTTGGGATTGTTCCTAATGCACTTAACACGTGACGGGTTTGGGAGAAAGGTGAGCCAGTATCCATTGCAATAGGATGTTCGCTAGAACCCCTACATCCTCTTCCTCAACCTCGAGTAGAGGATTTCCCTCGACGTGGGGTGAAATCCAAACCTGAAATGGTTCACAACAAACACAAATACAAATAACAATAGTACATAGCAACAAATTAATTACACACTACAATAGGTAGAACAGCAAATACATTCGAACACACATAATACAAGTACATGAGTACACATGTGGGTTACAAAGCTAAGTAATGAAGTACATGACGTTTTCTAAGCATTAATTCCCATCATCAGCATCCTCATCACCATTCTCATTATCATCATCGTCGTCAACTTCATTATCATATAAATGTATATCTCCCCCTTCTTCACCTATTTCATTCCCATCATCCCACTCACCATCTTCATCACTATCATCCCCTTCTGCCTCATTTATGTCGTCATTCACTTGAATAAATGAAAAATCCAAATCATCATTAACGTCTTCACTTTTATTCACTAATGACGTAGGGATAACATCATTCATAGGTTCACTAAGTGTCGTCATCACCATTTGTTGGTAAGCAATAGGTAGAGTGTACTGCACATCCACCCTGGCTCTTGGCTTGGTTGGTATGACAACAGGCCAATTGGCTCTATCCCTTAAGCGATTTGGATGTGGCATGAAGTATACTTGTGATGTTGTGTTCGGGAAGATGAATGGATCGTACTTTTTGTTCCTCATTGTGCGATGAACCACAATAAGTTTGCTTAGTTTATGAGGTCGTGTCCCACGATTCAATGTGGGATCAAACTACTCACAACTAAACAATACACATCTTTTCAATGGTTCACCCACATACTCTAGTTGGATGATATCTTTCAGTACACCATAATAATTATTTTCAATATCACCTTCCCCAATCCCACATACACCAACACCACAATTATACGTTTTCTTCCCAACACTGTGGGCTTCCATGTAAAATTTAAATCCATTAACTCTGTATGCAGTCCACGTTGATACATTTCTATTAGGCTTTGCAGCTAATTGTGTCAAGTACGTACCAATGTTTACAACTGTCGAATAGTTTAATGTAATGCACCTAAGATGACACACAATGTGGTTTTTGTTAATACATTGGCCTCCTTTGTGTCACAATACTTATTACTAAACAAGTTCAGTTACTTAGATTTTGACTAAACCAATATGCAAAATGAGTTCCAATGATAGCGTCAACATCAGCATCAGTAAGATGGGGTTGTGCGTTTCGGACTTGTTTTATAAAAATTCTGCGCAATTGTATTATGAAGAAAGTAAACAACATTATCTTTTAGGAAATATGAACGTATGGATAACGTACTATGTCAATGGAACACTCACCCAATATAAGGCTTAACTTCATCACAATTTAGTAGCATATGAAGATGTGCAGCAATATATTTAGCATCTGTGAGATACCTTGATCTTTCTTCCCAATAGTGATCCCTTGCGGTTCAAACACAGAGAGAGTTTGGACATGACTATTATGTTCATCGCCATCCTCATTTCTTCCACATCTACTGCGCATAGAGGGCACATTAGAGCCAAAGTAATAGGAGGCAAAGTACGTCCTTTTCGCTTCTAGGTAAGCTTCCGTTATTGAACCTTCAGGATACGCTTGTTGTTTAATCATTCTCTTCAACCGACCAAAGTACCTAACACATTAATATTAAGTAATTCTTATAAACACATGCGTACATTCCCGAGTTTTATAAATCTAATTTAAATTAATATAATCTATGTTACCTCTCAAATGAATGCATTCATCGATACTGGACAGGACCACCAAGTTGTGCCTCTTCTGCCAAATGCACTGGTAAGTGCACCATCACATTAAAAAATCCTAGAGGAAATATCGTCTCCAACTTACAGAGAATAATGGAAATGTTCTAATGCATTTCCTCAAGCACATCCTCCCGCAGTGTTGTGGAGCACAAATTCTTAAAGAACTAACTTAACTCAATTAGAGATTTCAATACATCATTCGGGAGAGCACCAAATGCAATGGGCAACAACCTCTCCATGAACACGTGACAATCATGACTTTTCATATTATTGAACTTTGCCCCATTAGGGTCCATAATATTCCTCAAAATGGAGCAATATCCATCAGCATGTTCAATCCCTTAACCCATTCACACAACTCTCTTTTGTTGTCTATAACAAGAAGGAACTTCGCTTTTGGTTTAACTGTTCTGCCATCAGGACCTCGTTGCAAATGCAATTCTTCTCTATCACAAATATCTGCAACATCCATTCTTGATTTGACGTTGTCATTTGTTTTTCCTTGAACATCCATCACAGTGTTAATGATGTTCTCGAAGAAGTTCTTCTCAATGTGCATAACATCTAAACTGTGACGGAGCAATTGGTGTTGCTAGTAAGGCAACTCCCAGAATATACTCTTCTTTGTCCAGTTATCTTCATTCTCCTTAAATCCTGGTATTTGAAAGTCACCGTCTGTTGTTACCATTGGGTAGTGTTCCACCTCAGCATAAAGTTGTTCTCCACTTCTGCGGCGAGGAGGACCCCCATTAATAGTTCTGCCTTTTCTAAATGAAATTTTGTTTCTCCTAAATGCATGATTCCTTGGTAAGAAATACCGATGATAATCGAACCACAAGAATTTACCTCCATTCCTGAGTCTCAAAGCCTTCTGTTGTGTCATACATACTAGACATTCCAATTGACCACTAGTTCTCCACCCAGATAACATCCCATACGCTGGGAAATCATTGATGGTTCACATAAGTGGAACTTTCATTTGAAATGTTGTACCTATAGATATGTCATACATTTCAATCCCAACATCCCACAACTCCTTCAACTCATTAATAAGCGGTTGTAAATATACATCTATTTTGCTCTTAGGATTTTTAGGGCCGGGGATTACATAAGTGAGGAACATAAATGGTGGTGTCATACACATTTCAGGGGGAAGATTATAAGGTGTAACCACCACTAGCCAAATGGAATAAGATCTTGAGGACAATGTGTAAGGATTAAATCCATCATCACATAAACCAAGTCTAACATTTTGAGGCTCTGCAGCAAAATCTGGAGACTTGTTATGGAAATGTTTCCATACTGCGCCATCGGATGGATGACATAAAACACCATCCTCTCGTTGATGTTCATAATGCCATCGCATGTGCTCTCCCGTGCTTCTTAATGCATACAACCTCTGCAGTTGAGGTTTTAATGGCAAGTAATGCATCGTTGCATATGGCAATGGCGTTTGATTCGTTTGCTGCGACCTTTGCCTCTTCCATCTCGAATGCTCGCAAAACTTGCATGCATCGAGGTTTAAGTCCTCCTTAAAAAAGAGCATACGCCCTTTACGGCAACAATTGAAGTGTATGACATTGTTGTCGAGATCTTTTACAAGCTTCTTCTTCTGGCCATAGTTCTGTGGCACACGATTGTTAGGAGAACGCATCTCTTTCATTAACTGAACAACTTCATTGAAATAGTTTTGTGGCATATTATAATCAGACTTGATACTCAATAGCCGAACAGCAGCAGAGAGCTCACTGTGGGTTGAACAACCATCATATGAGGGCTATTGAGCAGCTTGAACCATATTATAGAATGGTTCTTGAGAACTGCTTCCCTTCTGAACCCTTGCATTTTCATTTGAAGTATTCTCAATTTTAATCGGTGATGAGGTGCATTCTCAATTGCTAAAGGAATTATGTGAGAACTTCATACACGCTTGTGTCAATATGGGTGATTGTGATAGAGTCCAGTTGATTGTTGCCTAAGTATTATTCCTAGCCTTCGTATATGTGCCATTAATGCTTAGATGTGGCCTTAACCTGCATTGTCATCTACATGGGGAGTCTCCCTTGCTTCCCAACACATAACCACTATTACTCACGAGTTAGCTAGGCGTTATGCTCATCGCAACATGGAACGCTATTCTTATTGTAGGATTGATAGCGTTCTGGCGATATCAACCCCAACACACCTAAAACGGGGATATAAGGGAGAACCTGACAGACTTTGAAATTGTTATACGATATGCATCTCCTTGTTATCTTTTGGGGTGACAATCTATACCTTTCCAATATGTTTTTAAGCATTAACATCAAGTGTAAAAGTCAAAATGCCTATAGTAAAAGGCAGAACCTTTCCATCTGTACTAGGAGTTCCTCAGACCTCCAGAATTACCTTTTCGAGACAAATGTGTTGCAAAACCTCAATGTATATCCGTAAGACCAATAATGTTGTTGTTCTTACCCCTTGTAAGACCAATAAGGTTTTAAATAAGGGTTGCACTTGCGTATGCCCATCTAGATGCCCTCCCGTGAGACACTACCGCAAGTCTATGTGTTTTGAAGCATAAGCATAGCATTATGCAACGTGTAAAGGTCATGGAAGCCCATATAGTTGCTTAGTATCATTATGCACGGTTATTCAAGTGTCTTGTGAATGATCGGCTTAGTAAGTGCATATCTTGCTATTTGCTTGGCTAGAGTTTGAATAAGCACGTGGCTGAATTAGCTAAGTGATTTAACTTTTGCAATGCACGGCGCAGTGTGACATTTGAGTCGTTATTTGCATTCTATGAATTCCTTGACCCCATGTTATAACTGAATAACCGCATACACACGTATTTAAAGTACGATACAGCGATCATAGGAACTTATATTTGCATATTGCCCTTGTATTCTATATTGACCAGAGTAGCGTAGCGGAAGCGTGGTGGGCCCACAACCCACAGGCCCTAGGATTTATCTATGAGCATAACACTACACTCGTATGAACCTATGACCTAGGAGGTAATCAGTTCCAAGTAAAGACTTTGGGGAAAGCCTCCCCACCATTAAAACCATCGGTTTACATTCTTGCCTCAGCATTTTCTTCTCAAAGTTGTTCTTATCGACATGTTATGCTAGTTCATGCTATTCGTGGTTCTTAATCTTTAGTGCTCTATTGTAGACCCTGCGTGATATCAATGTGAATTCGGGTTTTACTTCATGTTCCTTCATTGCCAATGTCATGTGATATGATGTCTCTACGACTTTAGTGTGATGTGGTAGCTTCATGATCAATGGATTTTGCCTAAGAGTGATCTGATATCTTCATGCCTTTGAATGAACCTGACTACATTAACTGCCTTCATACGAACTTGGCATGTCCTGAATAAGTTGTCATGAATGAAAGGCCTAAAATTTAGCTGGGATTGATGTACAGACATAGGAATGTTAGTGGATATGTTTTCCTTTTGTAAACTGCTTGCTACGTATGTATTAGATGCATTCATGTTCGTCATGATTCCTGGGCTTGAGAATGCTGAATTACTGACCCTATGCGATGCCATTCTGCTTAAGTAGTGCCACGTGGTGCTATGTGATGTTCTTATTACTCTAGTGTGTTATAGGAATCTCTAGGTTAACCATTGTGATCCTAAAAGCGACTTGAATTCATGTTTTAGAATGAAACTACCCTTATATGACCCTGAGATGTCATTGCCCAATTGTTCTACGTCTAGATTTGGATTCATAACGATGTATCTAGATAGAGTTGTTTACTATGCGGATTGAGTCTAGCTAATTAAAAGTCTATGTTCCTTTTCAAAACAAGCTTATCATGGTTTTCCACGCCAACTTATTTGCCCCTCTTCTATGCGATTGCTCTCGGCGCCTAAATAGAGTAAGTAGCCGCTCAAAGAGGATTGGCGAGGAGCAGATTGGATACCATAAGCCTATTTTTCAGTTTCAATCAATTGTAAAACAAGATTTTGCATATTTGTGTGAGTTGTGTAGATCGTATCATGTGTGTCGCATCTTAGGTATGACTGAACATAGCTTGGGAATTTTGGGGACGAAATTCTTTTAGAGGGGAGAATGTAACACCGAAGCCCTTTTCTTTTATGCTAAGCTGGCTGTCTTGTCTTTTTCGTAATAAAATCGTATTTTATTAACTATATGAGTTAAATTATTACTGATGCGCTTATGTGAACGATAATTTCATTAAAAAGAGTCATTATTGTTATTTTTGATTTTAAATTCAATTCGTGCTAATATGTGCCATTAAATTGTATCGATAGTTTAATTTAGTTGTTTTCCGAGTACAATTAGGTTGTCTACCTTAGAATTAGTTTGTGGTTTATTAAATCAAACCTAGATATATTTCGGAACGAGCAATTGACGAAAGGTCGTACGATTGATTTGGGTTTAGAGTACGAGGTTGAGATTAAACGAGACTAGACTAATTGACATCGGGATCGATTTAATTAGGTGAGATTAAAACAACAAAATAAACAACAAAATATATATATATATAATAAAACTAAAAGGGGGCCGAAGCCCCCTTCTTCAGTAAAAACACGAGCAGAAGGGGGGTTTTCTGGGTCTTGCAATTCGACCCTCCCTAACATCCATCACAACCAAGAGAGAGAGGGAGGGAGAGGGCGATGGTGCGGCTCTATGCCGGCAATTGACCGTCCATCACCCAGCTCGCACGAGAGCCACAAGATCGAACCCTAGAACAGAGAGGGCGAGTGAGCACGAGCGAGAGGGTTGGAGTTGCATGAGGCGTTGGCAGCGACGGAGGCTTGCCGGCAAGTGCCTCTGGATGTGGGCTGGAGTCCGGCGACCACCGGGGGAAGGTCATGGTGAGCAAGGACTCGTGGTCAAGTCAGGGTTTAAAACCCTTGGCGCACCACCACTGCCATCACAACCAGCATCGCCACCACCACGATATGCACACAAGAGACTCGAACTTAGCCGAAAATTACCCAATTAGCCCAGGAGTTGGGTCCTTTAGCTTGGATTCGAGGTGGGTGTTTCTTGCCTCCTAAGTATTAGTAATTTCAAAAAGGTTTTAGCCCTTGAATGATGATGCATGCTAGTTTAGAACTAGTTAGATTGATTGGGAGCGTGATGATTGATTATGCATGTTTATTTCAACGGAAATTAGCATAGATTACGCATGTATAGCTGCTGTTCGAAATTGCCAAAATTGAACTGATTTTTGGTGCCTGAGTTGCTGCTTAAATTAGGTCAGAACAATATCCGTAGTTGGCCAGACAATATGCCCTTTAAATTGATAGAATTTGTGGTTTTCATATTCAGTAAATTGGATATTATGTGATTAAACTACATTTTAAGTCAATGCATGTCAATTTATTTAGATCCTATTTGAAAGTATGAAATAACCTAAGAATGTTTCGAATCGATGCATGTTGATTTAATTAGTTCCTGTTTGAAAGTGGTTGTGAAATAACCTAAGAATGTTTCGAGTCAATGTATGCTAATGTGGTTAATTCATGCTTGAAATTACCTTGAAACGACCTAAGAATGTTCTAAGTCGATGCATGTTTAGCTGGTTGGTTGTGCTTTGAAAATGACATGAGTATGACATGCTTATTTCGTAAATGTGAGTTATGAATGCAACTTAGTTTCATGCCTTATTAATTCATTTCGGTTCGTTGAGTACCCCGTATAAGTTAATGAAATATATACATATATATATATATATATATATATATATATATATATATATAT
>JACYFF010031954.1:84871562-84883175 GCA_017589665.1 Selenicereus undatus | reverse complement strand
ATATATATATATATATATATATATATATATATATATATATATGTATGTATATATGTGGTAATGTGCCGTTGGAAGGATGTTGATTGCTCGGTAAGTCTAAATGTCGCTATTACACATGTCTTTATGAGTTTTATGATGACATGCTATGGTTACGAAATTGAAACCAAGTTGGTAGTTGGCTAGCTTGAGGTTGAACTAATGAGTGCTTTTGAGGTTCTTTGTGGTCGGTGTTGTGTAAGGAGGGAGCCAGGATTGTGATTGACCACAATCGTGTGGATTGCGAGGTCATGTGTGGCTCATTGAACAATTTCTGCCAAGTTGAATTATGAAGTGTTTGAATGTGTTACATGTGAACCCCCTCCCCTTCATGTCATTAAGCTTGATTATGCGTGTAAGGGTGAAATTTTGAAAAAGAAGGCTTTTCGTGGTTGAAAATAACAGTTGTCATAACTATTCGCGAATGATGGCCTATTTTTAACTATACGAATACAGTTTTGGGAGGGAACCTGTTAGAACGGGGGAATCCCTAAGGAATTTTCGAAAGGAGTGTGTTGTATGAAAAATGATTTTGATGTAAGAGACAACAAGCTTATCAGCCACTATGGCCATACGCTTTAAATTGTCTAAGATATCATGCTAAGGGACAATAAGATGGGAGTGGACTCGCTAGAACGGGGGAATCACATAGGAGTGAACCTACTTGTACAAGGGAATCCCTAGACTAGGGACTAGTCCCAGTAGTGGGAAACCCTAGAGACCCTGGCATGGGTTAAGATCCAATTTAGTTGTCATCTCGGGGAAAAGAGCTTAGCGTGAGTGATAATCTCACTAGGGGTTGAGAATAGATCTCACCCAACCAGCACATTATGATGATCTTATACCCAGAGTATTTTCCTAATAAGTAAGAAAAGTAGTCGACATTTCGCCATTTCAAGTATTTCAGGAAAAGAAAGATTTTAAGGGCCATTAAAAGGTCAGTTCGAATGAGATTTGAAAGGTTAATAAGGGTCATTAGAGGACCAATATGAAAGAAATTTCTTTTTAAAGAATATGAGCGTCAAGAGGATAAGTAAAGTGTTTTTAAGAAAAAGATAGAAAGCTTCCTGTGCATATCCTGTGCATGTCTTATGAATAAGATTTCAAGTATAGTTTGAATGAAATGTCGAATAAAGTATTGCCATGTTCTTGTAATGCATCGAGCATGTAAGTTTTAAAAGAGTACATTCTATGAAAGTAAGTTCATTGCATAATCTTTGTTCCATGTGTTTAAGCATCTCTCATAAGTGAATACATAGCCAAAACATAAATCGCACATTGTATGATCTTATGCATGAATATAAAGACATTTTCCTGATATATGAGAAAACAGTTTGAATTATTACCAATGTGGGTATTTCGGGAATCTTTAAGGAAGTATATGAGCTTTGGAGAGACTAGTGCGATTTATAAACTATTCTTTGAATATATCCTGAGCCACTACACTTTCTAAATGCGTGTTTAAATGTGTTTTACACTACCCCTGAAGCTGCTTACTTACATGCCTAAATGCTTGATTTGTAAGGAAGTTTGGTCATTTAAGGGCCTAGAATGAGCTTGTGTAGCTAGCATGAGGTTTAAGGGTGAAGAATCTTCGCTGGGTTAATGATTGCCTAATATGATAGTAATATAGAAATGTTGTGTGACTACTATCTATTATTATTGTCTGCAAATTGTGCTGCTTTTAAGAAGTCTAGAAATACTCACTGAGCGTGCGGTTGCTCATCCCATTACTATTTTCCCTTTTTTTCAGGTTTTCATTGTGACAGGTACTTATGCCGAGTTAGAGTCTACCCTTGCTTGAAATGGGGTGTCATATATGTGTACATATAGAAGTGGATCTATGTGTTTAACAATATAATATAATGTATCCTAGAATTGTAATGTTTGTAAACTAAGCACTCTATCTCATGTAATGCATATTGTTTATAAGTCACTCTGTATGGCCGTGTGAACCAATCATCTGAGTAGTCAGTTGTCTTTTTTCAACTAAAGTTAGTTACATTTTGGGATGTCAACGCTAATACTCTGGATATGTGATCCGTTGAGTTGTATATTTGATTTGCTTCTTTATTATTGAACTCTATGGTTGGTGTACTGCGGACGAGTGGCCTGTAGAGTTGTGGACTCCAGTGTGTAACCTTTGAGTTTATTTTAGAAGTTTTATATGTTTCCATTGATTGCAGGAATTTATTGTACTGCTTTTACCTTGGGGAATGGTCAGTTTTCAAGCGAAATTTTGTCCGTTTTGCCCCAGAAGTTAAGTATGATTTAAGAAAACATAATACTCCTAGCCCTAGGGGTTGGGGCTGTTACACTCCATATCAAACAGGGCATCAAAAGTAAGAAGCACTCTAATAGAGGTGTGATGAACAACAGGAGAGAATACCTCATTGTAGTCAATACCTTCCTTTTGGTTGCATCCCTGAACAACTGAGCGTGCTTTCCACCTTGCTTCTTCAACCCCAGGTATGCCTTCCTTTCTTTTATAAATCTACTTGGCAGTTAAGGCTCTCTGGCCTCTAGGTAGCTCACATAAATCCCAAGTTCGATTCCTGTGCAGACTCTCTATTTCTTCTTGCATAGCTAGGACCCAATTAGACAAGCACGGGCAGGAGATGGCTTCAATGTGAGTTAAAGGCTCAACACCTTTAGGAATCTCCTCTACAACTGTAAAAGCGTAAGCTACAAGTGCCTCACTATCAGTATAGCAAGGGGGCTTGTTGATCTCCCTCCTTGGATGATCACAGGCTATGGAATAATCATCCTCCAGCAGAGGCTGATTAATACTAGAACTGCGTTCAGTAGCCTAAACCTCTCTGTTGGAATGATCAATAGCTCCACCTTGAGCTGCAACAGTTTTTGCATCTATCTCCATCGTCCTATTGGCAACCTCTCGATCACCTGTACCAGCAGAAGAAACAACATATTCCTTCCTAGAAGATAACATTGCATTTTCATTGAAAGTTACATTTCTACTCTAAATAACTTTCTAAGAGTCAGGACATCACATTCGATATCCCTTAGACTCAAATGCATAACCAAGGAATATGCATTTAACAACCCTTGGAGCTAACTTCTCATCATTTACATGGGCAAACACAGGACATCCAAATATTCTTAGCATAGAATAATCAACAGGAATACCTGACCAAACTTATTCTGGAATCTAAATATCAATGGAAGTATGTGGAGATCGACTCACAAGACAACAAGCTATTAAAACAGCTTCAGCCCAAAAAGTTTTGCGATCCCAAAGCCCTGTGTTAGAAAGCATACAGTGAGCTTTCTCTAGTAGAGTCTGACTGATGCGTTCTGCAACTCCATTCTGTTAGGGCTTACCAACCAATGCCTTGTGCCTAGCTATGCCATTTATAGCGCAGAACTCAGTGAACTCCGACTCACAGAACTCATGACCATTATCAGTCTTGAGCTTCTTTATCATTCTCCTCATCTGATTCTCTACAAGAGCTTTGAACTTCTTAAATGTGGAAAACGTGTCATTTTTCTTTCTCAAGAAGTAAACCCAGACCTTTCGTGAGAAATCATCAACAAAGATTAGCATATAGCGCTTACCTCCAAATGAAGGAACCCTCAAAGGACCCCACAAATCCGAATGGATGTAATCAAGGATCCCCAGCGTACAGTGTTCAGCTATAGAGAAACTAACCCTCTTCTATTCCCCAAACACATAATGCTCATAGAACTCCAGCTTACCCGTACCTGCACTACCCAGGCAACCTTTTTTACTCGGAAGGTCATCTCCTTCTCACTTATATGGCTCAATCGCATGTGCCACAACTTCATAGTATCAACATCTATCAATGTTGTAAAATTGCTGCTCAACCTGTAATTATTATACCCTACAAAAGATAAAGACTTCCCTGCCTGAGTCCCTTCATCAGCACCATGGGGCCCCTTATCACGTTCAGGACACCATTCTCAGCTGAGTACCTACAACCATTAGCCTCAAGAGTACCCAAAGATATGAGATTACGAGTCATATCAGGAATATGACAAACCTTGAACAAGGTTCTAACTACACCATCATGGGTTTTAATCTGCATTGTACCTATTCCTGCAACCTTACACTCGGTGTCATTGCCCATAAGCACAATCCCAGTATCAATAGGCTCATAAGTAGCAAACCAGCCCCTATGAGGACACATATAATACGTACAACCAGAATTTAAAACCCAATCTTCATCTACCCCCTTTCTAGAGGTAGTGGCAACTAACACATCCTCATCAGACTCAGACTCAACAACACAATCAGCCGTAGTAGGTTTTTTGGATAGATTCTTCTCTTCTTTCTCTTTCTTATTTTTCAATTTCTAACAGTTATCAACAATATGACCCAATTTACCACAGTAATTACAAATCTTGCCACTATCAAGATTTCTAGACTTGGAACAGTTCTTTCTCCTGTTATTGTTCCCCTTTTCATTTGTTCTACCCCCTTACTGCTAATTTCTCAGCAAAATCAGCATGTATGTCATGATCAAACTTCTGCTTAGACAATAGGTTTGGCTTAACATCCTCAAACGATATAGTATCAGAACTACTATATAGCATGATCTCCTTAAAGTGTTTATATGAAGGTGGTACTGACACAACCAACAAAATAGCCTTATCCTCATCCTCAATTTTAACATTTAAACTTTCAAGATCATAATAATCTAATTGAAATCATTTAGATGTTTTTAAACAAGAGTACCTCTGGCCATTCTGAAAGTGTATAACCTTTCCTTCAATCGGATCTTGTTAGCAAGACTCTTTGTCATGTAAAGTTCCTCCAGCCGAACCCAAAGATCCACTGCAGTTGTGTTATCAAGCACCTCTCATAAGACATGTGGTGCCAAGCACAACTGTATGGCAGAAAGTGCTTTCAGCTCCAGCTCCTCTCATTCGTCGTCCATTAAAGAACCATGCTTCTTCTTTTGCTATTCAGCCCATTGTTCATTTGTCATCGTGCTAGGTTTCGTATGAGGTCCTGAGAGAACCTTCCACAACCCATGCTGAATGAGAACCGCTCTCATCTGCACCATCCAGATATTGAAACTAATCTCCCCATCAAACTTCTGAATATCAACCTTCATGATTGAAGACATCATAAACCAAAGCTCTGATACCACTTTTAGGAATTAGAGCAAACTAATAGCCGAAGCGTTATGATGAATAATGATAATCAAAAGTAAACAACGATAACGAGAACAATAAAGAACACCAAGATTTACGTGGAAATCCAATGCGGGAAAAAACCACAGACAGCGACGAGCACAAACAATCGACTTTAAGCAGGAAGAGCACAAACGATATCAATCACAATGAGTGTTTCGATCAAGATTACAATCTCTCAAAGCACCCTCTCATAAATCTATGATAGTGAAAACAGAGTGTTCTATAAGTATTTCTTGCTAGTGTGTTGAGAAGGTATGAGGCATGTCCTTTATAAAGGGGTAGGATGAGTGAGAGAATCCTGTGTAAAACCCTAACCGCCAGTGCCACAGCACCGCCATAGACCACGGGTCATGGACAATGCCACGGGCTGGTCGTGGTCATGTCCGTCAGAGCAACAGCGGCATCGTTATGGGGCCACGGACCGTGTCCAGACTTGCTGTCGTGGAGATGCCCATAGAGTGAGGAATTGGGCCACAAAACCCAACAAAGCTGAATATGAATCGGCTTAAGGTTTCCACCAACCAAGCTTAAAACTTGCCAATAATTTGTTTACAGGCTAACCCACCCATAATTTATATAAATGACATGCTCTAACTCATTGTCAATAAAGGATAAAAGGGGAAGACTTTGAGAGAGTTAGAAGCTGCAGGTTGCTCAAATATCTTCCTCACCAAATCTGCTTACAAAAGAGAGTAAAGGGCCTTTTATAGGCACTCTCTCAACAGTCGTAATAGTTTTATTACATCATATTTCAGAAATAAAAGAATTAGAAAAAGTAAAACATTGCAACATTAAGCTATGACTTAATTGCTGCTTTGAACATGCAACTAACCATAAGAGGTGCCAAGGTTACATTAGATTTTACAAAACTCTTTCTAGGACTCATTTAGCAAAAGGAGTAACTTGTAACTTCATATGATTAGCCAAAAGTAGTAAAGGTGCTTCAGCCACAGAACTCGATATTAGGGAATTCCCTCCACATTTTGGCCAAATAAAAGGAACATCTTGCACTCCTTAAGATTTTGAGCATGGTTTTGATAAGATTTTCAACACATTTTCATGCTCTAAAACATAGTATGAAAGTCCAAAGGCTCTATGATCAAAAAGCTTGAAAGTGAAATGAAAAACAAACCATAGAATAGCCTTGCTTATCGACATAACCAGTCAACCACCCTGACTTGTTACTTCCTCTGTCAGCTACTATGACCTTGAAATAGGAATTAAGCAACCTAAAGCTCCAAAAGCATGAGGAGCCAGACCCCTTAAAGTTGGTAGGTTCTTAAGAAAACTTTTGCAAAGTCATGCCAAACTCTTTAAGCAATGGTGATAGATCCATAGTGAATAAATGAGCACTTTTATGGTCCACTGGGCTGCCTTGAGGGGTCAAGGTAGTAGCTCCCGCTTCAAATCCTCATGATAGAAATTCATCGGGGTGACTATGGTGCACACATGAATGGCCATTGTCTATCTAAAAACATTCAAAGACAATGCTACTATTAGACGACCATGAAATAGGACCATTTTTAGTCCATTTGAAAAATGCTCAAATAGCAAAAATCTACCTAATACAACATACACACTGAAATGAGCCAATGGTCATGAATATAATTTGGTTGCAATTCTTTACTTCACCAAATTGGTGGAGGCGGTGTCTTATGCACTCTTACCTCCAAGCAAGTATATCACAACAAACATCGTTTATAACAGTGGAGTTCCCTATGAGCTAGTAAGATATGGATCGCACTTCAAAAACAAAGCTATAAAATTAATCTTAAATTAGACAATTCAACATCGCAATCCACGAGTTAAAGGACACAATCGAAGGGGCTGAAGAAGTAGCTAATAAAAAGTCAAAAATATTTTAGGCAAGATGACTTAAAATTATAAAGATTAGCCCCTTAAAATTCACTCTTAAAATTATAAAGATTGCCCCATTAAAATTCACTTTCTCCTATGGGGATATCAGACATCCATAAAATATTCTATGGGAGAAATTCCCTTCTTTCTAAAATTTGGGATGGAGTAAATATTCCGAATAGAAGTGAAAAATGCCTCCTCATACGTCACTTTGGAAGGGCAAGTCTTTAAAATTGATTAGATAGAAGCCCGACATAAGGAGTTAGTTTGCATCAATTAAAAAAGGCTCCAAGCTATCCATTATTCGCAAGATACCAACACAGGATGACATGGCCTTTAAACACAAAAGTTGAGCTCGACAGAGTCAAGTTTTTGGGATATGAAGGTCATTCTGGTGCAATCATCCTTGAGGGAATTTTAGACCTCATTGAATCAGTCCTTTATTGTATGAAGGAGATCCTTTGGGGGGTCGTAAAACTAATAATATGGATAGGTTATCAGATGAGTGTCAGTTTTCGCAACTCACGAATAGAGGCTAGATTAAGAAATTCTATTCCTACGCATGCAGCCAAGAACGAGAGACATCCAAGCTGCATGAATGGGGTTGCTGCTGAAGCCTATCAGTATGAACAAGATTGTCAGTGGATTGTAGTGGCACTAGCCTACCACTGTTCGACACTAGACTGGCCTAGTAGACCTTCTTTCCTGAAAAATAAAAAAGAATGATAACTAAAAATGCTCAACAGAAACCGTTTCTTAATAAGTTTGACCCCACCAATGGTTCGTCCAACATAGAAGGGGCTAAAAAAAAGCAATCATGATGTTAACTATCAAAAAATAGTACAGAAGACATAATATTGTTCCTAATTACTTTGTATCGTATCATACTACACATTCCACGGGGATTAAATGAATAAAAAAATACACAGTTCATAATTTCCCTAGAACAATTAGGCTTATAATCACAACTCAAGAGCGAATAGAAATAAAAGGGTCACTCATCATTCTCTTTCGAGTTGGAGTTACCGACTTCAATTTTATCCTTCCGCACACAAACCATACTTCACTATGGCAAGAAGGCCTCTTCCTTTTGCGCGTTGGTGCTGTCTGGCTCTTCTTGTCGGTTTGCTTTGTGCCTGGTACCAAGTTTGCCTGCTTTAAATAGCTTTGATCTACCTTGGAAGACATTGGACCTTTGGGCTTTGCAATCTAATAGAGCTTGGCCCGCACAATCTTCTCGTAGATGATGCTCATGATAGGTAGCTTTGCAATAGAAGAGTTAACGCATCGAAGTGGGCGCCTTTTGCTTCTAACCTAATTGACGAACAATTCAGGTTATACAGATAAATTTGACCCCCTGCAAGTTGAGGAGATATAGGAATTTGATGCCTTCACTCGGGACAAGAAACCCCATGATTTTTTACAAAGGGATAAGCCGCGTGATATCGTTGCAACCAAATATTCCCTCTAACTCCCTGCATTCGAGGGAGACCTTACTTCAAAGCGCAATAAGTTGTGCAATTGTGGCCTAATGTTAAATAAGACCGAATTTTGAGTGCATGGTTGCACGCTCAACCCATCATAGTCATTTCAAAAGCCAAATTGATAAGTACCCATAGAGTAAATCATTTTAGGGTCATTCCGACGCACTTTTAAGGGATTCATGAGTTTTATGCTTAGTTTATACCCCAAAAATCCCATTTTAGGCTTGGGTATAGCGCTTTGATGACTTTTGTAGGTTTGAGACCTTTTTGATCAAGCATTGACCCTTAAAAGTCAAGTATATGACTCACCATAGATGCCCCCGGTCACCATGTCCATGGGAGAAAGAGAAGAATAAGAGAACTCTAAGTTAGAGGCCCCCACAAACCGTCCATGGTGGTGGCCCGATTTGTGGCAAGCTAGAAACTTCAGCAACTCTTCGTTTTCCTTGGCTTGTACGACTGAGAATCAGCGGCGGCTGCTATTTGAAGAGATGCTTCGCTGTTTGAAGAAAAAAAAAAACCTCAACCCATCTCTTTAGAAATGTTTCAATAGTTTTGTAATTTTTATCACTTTTTGGAGTAAAGAGAAGATTGGAAGAAGGATTTCTTGTATTTGGAGCCTTGAAGATTGAAGAGATTGCCATGAAACTCCATTGTTGCTAAGTTTTCTCCTCCCTTGTTCTTTAAACTCAATAGATTAGTTTTGCTTGGCTGCTTTTCTTTATTGAACAATTGTGTTTGTTTTTAATCATCATGAGTGAGTAGTTTCTCTAGTCTTGGGATTTGATAGCAAGTTATGAATATAGATCCTTAATCTTCATCAATAATATGCTTATTCTTTTTTGAAATGTTTCAGTCTATCTTGTGTATGAATGTTGTGAGTAGTTTTTGCCAAATTAACTTGCAAATATCAAATATTTTGAAGTACTAAAAGGAGAAATCCGATATTAGATTGGCAAGTATAGACTTAACATAGTTGCTTTTGAGAGAAAGTTGCTTGTTGAGAGGAAATTTGACAACGTAGATTCTAAATTTTAGACTAAATTAAGAAGCCCTTTGAAAGAATGGTAGTATTGCTTAGTTTAAATAGTTTAATTCATTTTGAAAGAAATGATTGGATATTATATGTTTGTCATCCTTTGCTTCATCCAAATTGGAGTGATCATTGACATTATTTATTAGATTCAATTCTTAATTGGTGAAACAAATCCCAAATCATTTTTAATTGATAGAAATCTAAAGTCAGTGATAGATTTATTTATTTAGAAAATTCCCAAAAATCGATTTATACTTGCTTAGCATTTTTACAAAGGATAAACTCAATAGATTGCGTTGCTCCCTGTGGGAACGATATTTTATCTAAACTACTACACCCCTACGCTTGTAGGCGTATCACAAATCTACAAAGAGAAAACGAAATGAGATAGTATGCAACTAAAAAACCAAAAACAAATAGAGAAGACGTGTTGACTAACAAAGAAAATTTTGTACATAGAGAACAAAGAGTTGCTTCTATTAAGGATGCATTCCCATCATTTCCACAACATCCATGCCAAGAAGGATCTCGAACAAGATTATTGGAATTGGGGTCTTCTTGAACAAAAGTTAGCTAATGAAATTACAGAGGAAACCTAAACCATTTTTACTTTTGAAAAGAAACCGATCAAGGAGATAAAAAATTATAGGCCTCATAGATGTCCACACTAATATTCACCTTTGATACCTCGCATGAAGTGGTTAACCATCCACACTATCAGTCCATTAGTAGCACAGTCATCATCTTAAGAAGACAGTCGAACACAATTGGTTGACGTTTGCAATAAGGGTATCCAAGGATTGCCTCGAACACTTCTACTACTAGGTGACCTCGCCCCCCAAGCGCACGGGTGCTGTAGTTTAGAAAATATATTATTCTCACAGAGACCAATTGTAGTCTATTGAGTTTTATCCTATAAAAGTGCTAAGCAAGCAAATTTCAATTGGATGCTAGGATAACACTATAATCTAATTGGAAAACTCAATCAATTGAAGACATCTAGAGATTTTTTGTGCTAGTTAAGATGTGGATCAATGGAGTATAATATGCACTTGATCTGTATTGAGAGATTAAAAAGGGCGCAATCGTGTTTAGAATTCAATCTTTTCTTTTGAAATAAACTGAATTACTTAAACTAACAAATTCTCATTCTTTCAAATGTCCTTGTTTAGTCTAAGTTATGGATTTTTTATTGCTAAAGTTCTTCTCAACAAGCGAATCATTCTCAAGTATTGCTAAGTCAAGTCCTACTTTGTCAATCAAACAGCAAGTTTCATGTTTCAGACCTTCACTTAACTATTTAGAATTACCAAGAAAATTTGGCCAAAATTCACTCACAACAATCTCACACACAAGATAGAATTCAACCAATTTCAACCAAGAACCAGCACAACTAAATAAAAATGAGAGATTTCAATATCAATACTTTGCTAACAATCCCTAGATCGAGAAAACTACTCACAAATATTTGAAATAGCAACTAAACGATGTCTGGGGGGAGAAAACTTAGCACAATTGGAGATCCTCCAACAGTTTACCAACTTTGCAAGAGCTAAAAAATAGCAAGCACTTCTTCACAATGTTCACTCTTAAACTCAAAACTAAGAAATCTAAAACTAAACCAAGAAAATGGAAAAGAACAGAAGACATTAGAAAATAGCAATTTTCTTTTGCTGTCTATATCTCAAATCTACTATGAAATGGCTCTATTTAAATAACAACTCACTCAACCTCGGCTACATGATGCAGTAAAAAAAGGAAACCTGCAATTATGGACTCGTTATGGACCTTGGCCTTCACCACGGGCCATCCATGGTGAGTTATGTCTCGACATTCTTCGGTTCTTTTTTCCTTCCATGGGTATAGTGACTGAGGGTGTGCGTGGGAGGTCAAGCTACACTCATTTAGGGGTCAAATTTTGGGTGAAATGGTCCAATAACCTACAAAACACAGAAAAGAACAGTAATTGAGCATAAAATAGAAAAAGGAGTGCATAATATAGCATAAAATACAAAATTC
>JACYFF010031954.1:84842397-84871552 GCA_017589665.1 Selenicereus undatus | reverse complement strand
TAAAGACTTATCAAACTCCCCCATGCTTAATCGCTGCTTGTCCCTAAACAACTATGAAACTGAGGCTAAAAATGAATAACCTCCTTAGGCAGACATCAGTAGCAACATTGATAGCCAAATCAACCCAAGAAGTTTAGCCCAAAAGTGATTAAAAACTTTTACAAGCAGATAGGAGCAGGAAATTTTTGAAATGAAAGTAACAACCATCACAACGAATTTTAAATC
The DNA here is from genome assembly GCA_017589665.1 of Selenicereus undatus. Classification (NCBI taxonomy): domain Eukaryota; kingdom Viridiplantae; phylum Streptophyta; class Magnoliopsida; order Caryophyllales; family Cactaceae; genus Selenicereus; species Selenicereus undatus. The sequence goes on along the minus strand of JACYFF010031954.1, from coordinate 84,871,327 downwards.
AATCACTCAAATTAACTTGAACAATCATATTGGCATATTTCAATAAGTAGAGGTAGAAGAACCGTTAGAACCTCACTTTAGGGATGAGGTACTCATCACTCATGTGTTTAAGGTAAAATGCGGTTCTCTAAAATCTCATTCCGTATAACCAAAGCAACCATAAGCTTGATAAGACTGTCTAATTTGCGAACACTACAATGCAAAACACACAAGGCAATCATAAAGACTTTTTAAGGGTTGTAAGGAGGCAATTGGGTTAAGGTAAGGAGGGAACAAACATTTCGTGATTTGTGGGGCTAAAAGCCAAAGAATAAGAGTATAAACCATCATCTCCCAACTAAAACATATTCCTAAAGCCTAGACATCTCAAATATCAACAACATCCCCAGTGATATCACAGGAGAAAGTGCCTAAAATATATGAAACAAATGGCAAATCCTTTTTATTTCATTTTTTTTATTTCAAAATTTCTTTTAAGCACCTTTGGTATGGTTTGTTGTTTTTTTTTTGTCATTTTCATTTTTCTTTCTTTTCTTGTCAACCATCAAAGAGGAATATCATGGCAAAAGAAACTATGCACTTTTCAACACTTTTCTAGCAACTCACAAGACATAACCCAATTAATGTGAAGGAAAAATAGAACATGAATCCCTTATCACATCCAACCAAACCACAACATCCATAAAAGGCTATTATCTACAAACTACTCCCTATCAACTATGAAACTCTATAGCCTTGGATAAAAGGATAAGACATGTGTGTGGCCAAGGAAGATAATATAACTTCTCATCAACAAACACAGTAAGGATTCAAAGGGATAGCAAGGGATAAATCATTCATATAAGGGAGGCTATTTGGTCAATGTAGCTCATAAAGTCAAAGAATGCCTCAATCATGTTGCCTAAATATGCATGCTAAATGTCATCTTGAACAAGAGTTAAAGCAAGTTTTAGAGACTTGAAATCAAGGAAGAGTCACATATGAAAGGAAATATGAGACGAAAATGATGAATTAGTTTATTCAAGCTCAAAATCTTATAGGATAAAGCTCATCTAGCTCATTGAATTTCATATGCCAAATACTCATGACAAGAATCATTAAATGATCATTCATATCCAACTTGATGGTCAAACCATGAAGCATAGTTCAAAACTCATATACAAGCAATTTATTCACAAATGGGCCAAACAAAAAGGTCAAAATAGGGAAAAGAAAGCCACTTAGTCTAAAGACTCATCATCAGATGACTTATAGGCTCATTTTTTTTGTGAGTTTTTGTTTTTGTTTTTTTCTCCTTTTTTTATTTTTTTTTTGGATTTTTGGTAAGCCTAAAATGTAACTAAAGACTGAAAAATGTCAAAGCAAAACCAAAACGAATAAAGAAACCTAAAAAACTAAATCATCAACTAAAAATGCAAACTAAACCTAAATGCATGACCTAAAAACACAAATTTTCACACATCCACAACAAGATATATACAACCACAAATGCATAACAATTACACCAACTCCCCTATGCTTAGACAAAGCATTATCCTCAATACAAGTACATAAAAAGTATAAGACACTAAAAGGGAGGGGGTGGAGAAGAAGGAGGGCGGGGTTAAGAAATGTTTCAGTCCCTCTAAGTATCTAAGCAGGCCCTATAGTCTTGGAAGTATTGGTTCTCAGAGGTAATCTTCCCATGGAGCTCATCATGCCGCCCCTAAACAAAGTTATGGAGTGAGGCATGCTCAGTTTCTACATAAGGTCATAGAGAAGCTTCCTCCTCTTGAGTTGACCGAATGTTAGCATGTAAACTAGGATAATCATGAGAGGATGATGGTTGGGATGAACTAGAAGCCCGAGGGTGAGTAGGTGGAGGAGGTGGGGCTGATCACGCTAACTCTTCATCACCAAGTAAAAAGTAGAGATTGGTCCAGTTCAGGAGAGAGGTACAATCAATATTTAGGAGAGGCATAAGCTGGTTCTCAAGATAAATCCAACAGATACGCCTACCATCTACCCTACAAATTTTCATTTGTTAAAAAGCGCCAAGTTCAACCACTCTGAACCTAAGATTCTATCAGGAGGGTTTAGATCAACACTAACTAACCTAGCAATGGGCTTAATGAGGCTCCCAATGACAATCCTATGTGCAGAACTAGTGGCTGCACTATACAACTGATTGAGCAAGAATGACCTGGGGTCAATCTGGTCACCTTCAAGCATGCTATACAAAAAATGTAACTCAAACCGGTGAGGCACATTTAAACTATCCCACTTGGCAAACAAATTACAAGGTAAAAAGCATTCGACTTCACGAATACAAGGGTTTTGGATAACTATACCTTTGGAATTACTAGTGTTATACCGATGATCCCCAGAAATTTCATACCAAAAAGCATTTAGATTGAATTTCCTAGGGACATGGCAGTGTGGTAAATCCGTACTTAGTGGAAAATCAAATATACTATTAAAGACGCTCAAATTAAGTTCATATAATTCCCTATTAAGATAACATGAAATGCAACCCTCTTGACATCGAGGGCCACTTGTGACCTCAACATGTAATGTGCTTAAACATTCAAGGGTGAGGTCCCAATAAGTGCGGTTCATAGTTTCTAAAAATTATCCCATTTCGCCCCGAGAAAACAACCAACAAATATCGTCCAATAATCCCAAACGATTCAACACATTCTCATCATAATATTGAGCAACTACTGCTAGTTTGCTACTCAAAGCATTACATCTAGCAATATGCTCAGGATTAGTTAAACCGAGAGGGTGTGGAGTCTTACGTTGGTTTCTCGCGATGATGGATGTTTGGGAGTTTCGTGCTTCTCTTTGTGGCGCTTGACTTGAAGTTTCAGCCTCTTGCATGATCCTTGCCTTCTTCTTGCTGCCATGATCGTGTAATGTGGATGGGTAAAAAGCTCGAAAAAGCAAGCTAAAAGGAAATGAGTAGAAAAATGCTAGAAAATGAAATTTTTGAAAAAAGGGAAGTAAGTGGTGAAGAAATATGGAAGAAAAATGGAAGTTAGAAGAGTAAAAGGTGACAAATGGAGTTTTGAAGGTTGTGGGTATAGAGATGGGAAAAATGGGAGAGAAAGAAGGCTTGAAAATGAAAAATAAAGGGAGATTTGGGGTTAACGTGAAGAAAGTGAAAAGGGAGAAATTTGATGGATTTGGGTGAAGAATTGAAGGTTTGAAGTGAAGTGGTTATGAAGGTCTTAGGGATGGAAGAGAGTGTTTATAGCAAGAGAGGGTTGAGCTTTGAGGAAGAAGATGAGAAATTTGGGGTCAAAGGGCTTTGAAAACCCTTGATCCGGGCGTGGGGCTCACCACAGATGGTGATGGTGGCCACGAACCATCCCTAGTCAGCTCTAATCCCTACTCTTTTTCCTTCCTTTTTTAAAAAAATTTTTTTAGAGCCTTCATGGACCGTAAGTAGGCACCACGACATGTCCTTGGAAATTCTAAAAACCTCTTGTTATTGGCTTTTTCTTCTTTTTTTCATTTTTATTGCGTTTTTTTAATTTGTTATTGGCTTTCTATTGGAGGTTCTACGAGGATAGATAGAATTAGGAATGGAGTAATCAGTGACTTAGTTAAAGTAGCTCCTATCGAAGATAAGATGAGAGAAACAAGACCCCGATGGTTTGGCCATGTGGAAAGGAGTGTGGATGCTCCAATGAGGAGATGTGAGATGATCAACATCCCCGAAGGCAAAAGAGGGAGGGGACGACCAAAGAAGAGTTTGGACCAGGTGGTTAGAGAGGACTTGAAAGTTGTCGGTTTGACGGAGGACCTCCCTCAGGATAGGAAGCTGTGGAGGGATAGGATTAAGGTTTTAGATCACAGGGAGTCGACCTCGTAGTTGTCTTTTGGTTACTGTGGCATAGTGCTGGTAGTGATTTCTTCGTATGTTGTGTGTGTTAGCAGGTAGCACTTCCATCTGGGAAGGGACATAGTTTGCTTACCTCTGGCTGTTAAGGTATATTTCCTTCCTCTGATATATTGCTCCTTTGTTACATAGCTTCAGCAACTTGTCTTTTACTTATCTTAGACATTCCATACTTGGTGTCCTTAATTTTCATTCAATGTTTTAGCAAAGTCTTTCTTCTATAAAATACTTTCACAAAATCCTTTGTGGGTCTCTTGGAATCAGCCTCTCTATGGGTAGGAATGCCGGTAGAGGTAAGGTTGCCGCCCAGACCCCGTGTAAGCGGGACCCACACTGAGAGGTGTTGTTGTTGTTTTCTATTGGAGGTTCTAAATACCAAGAGCACAAAATACAAAAAAATGAGAACTTGAAAATGGAAAAGAAAAACAAACACTTTGGTTGCCTACCAAGAAGCGCTCGTTTAAGGTCAAGAGCGTGACCTTTCTTCTATTTTGGTTTGGTTTCAATGAAAGTGTGGGTATTGGAATCCTCCACAACATATGTTTCGTTTTTATTGCCAACCACGAATTGAAATCTTTGAACTGACGGTACCTCCTCCAATACTCAGGTTGCAGGTCCTTTTTTCATCTTCAAATTGCGCCAATGCGTACTATCAGCATATAAAACAAATTGATATTGGGCTCCATTATACGGGCCACTATCTTCATACTCAATCCCAAGATCAAAATCCAAATCAACTCCTTCCATAGGCTTCCATAGGAAGTAAAGAAAGAACTAATTGAGCGAACCTGCAGTAGTGACTCATGGAAGACTCATTAGAAGCATAAGTCTCAACCTTAGGTATGCTAGGTGGCACGGGAGCATAAGTCTCAACCTTAGGTATACTGGTTGGGATCCTAAGTTGAAGCCTGATCAAAATCAAAAGGGTCAGGACAACCCCAATCATCCTCCATTTCAATTTGAGGAGAAAGAGAAACTACATCAGAAAGGAAAGAATTAGGGGAAACAATTTTGTCTTCCATAAAACAACATGCAACATAACACCCCAAACTTTAAATATTATCCATCCCCCTTTTACATCAATCGTGCAGCCTGAAGTAGCTAAAAAAGGTTTCCCAAAAATAATATGGGCATTGTCAATCTCAGTCATATTAGTCATGATAAAATCTTCAAGCACCCATAAATCTCCTATTTTTACGGGCATATCCTCCTACGCACCCAAAGGTTGTGCTGTGGAACCATCCACTAATTATAGTGAAAAGGGTGTTGGTTGAAATGGTCTTAAATGAAGCTTATGGAGCATAGAGTGGGGCATCAAACTGACACATGCACCAGGGTCACGTAGGGCTCTATCAATCTTCACCTTTCCTACTACATAGGGGATAGAAAAGCAACCTGGGTTATGAAGCTTAGGGACTTTGGGGAACTTGAAACTACCTTTTTCTCTAAATGTTATGGGCTTACCCTCATTATTTTTCTCCTTAATCTCAGCCATGCTCACCTCTTTACCCTCCTCAAGTCTCATGTCCTCAGAATCCTTTACCCCTTCTTGCAAGTTCACATATTTACATTGCTCACGGGGTTAGACTCGTGTTTACTAGGCAGTCTACCTGGTGGGTAGATGAAGAGATAGCTTGTTGAGCAATTTGAGCTTCCAACATCTTATTATGAATAGTAAGCACATCAACCTTAGAGACTAATTGCTTAATGTATTCATCTTGATTTTGTTACGTCGTGTATATTCTCCATCATATTCTCTGAGTTGAATTTTTGAGGTGCTTGTTGAGGACATGATGGTCTTTGAAATCCAGGGGGGTGGTCTAAAATTCATTTGAGGCACGAGTAGATCAGTGGAACTATAGGAGAAATTAGAGTGATTCCTCCAACCAGGATTATATGTGCTAGAGAAAGGATCATTTGTTGGTCTAGGGTTACAGTTGTTCACATAGTTGACCTGGTCACGTACATCTTAGGCAAAAGGACTACCCACTTGACAACACACAGTCAAATGATCAACTGACCTGCATATATCATATGATGGGGAAGGGGTACTTGAGCTGACGGAATTAATATTCAAGCACTTTCATTTTTGAGACATAGCGTCAACCTTAGAAGAAAGCATAGATATAGCATCTAATTCCAGCTTCCCTCGAACCCGCTTGGGTTGGGTTCTCTCGGACGACCATTTGAAATTATTAAGAGTCATCTTTTCTATAAGATTGTATGCTTCATCTTCAGTTTTGTTCATCAGTGTACCTCTTGCTTCCACATCAATAATATATATTAATGGCTTACTAACGCCATTATAAAATGCTTGCACGATCATCCAACTTTGAAAACCACGATGAGGGCATAATTGTAAAAGGTCCTTGAATCGCTCTGAGGCTTCATAGAGCATCTTATCTTCCTTTTGAGAGAAGGTAGTGATTTGATTTTGCAAGCTTGTCATCTTACTTGGAGGAAAGAACTTGGTAAGAAAAACATTTGTAAGCTCATCCCATATGGTGATGCATCCTATAGGCAATGAGTGAAGCCATACCCTTGCCTTATCCCTAAGTGAAAAGGGAAATAGGCACAAGCGGATGTCATTGGTAGAAACTCCATTGAGCTTTAACGTGTCACACTCCTCTAAAAAGACCGAGAGGTGTAAATTTGGATCTTTTAACGGGGTGCCTCCGAACTGGGATTGCTGCGCCATTGATATAAGGGTTGGTTTGAGCTTAAAATTGTTCGCTTCTACGGTTGGCCGAGCGATGCTTGAGGAAATGCATTGGACTCCTGGGGTTACAAAATCTCGAAGTGTTCGTCCTTTGTCACCTCCTATTCTAACCATCGACGAAGAAACTGCTTTAACCTTTAGTCTTTGCTCCTCTACCCTTAATTTCTTCCTCTTAGAGCAAAAAGTCCTTTCGATTTCTGCGTCGAACTCAAACAAAAAGGGACTTCGCATATAAAGGAGAAATTCTGTAAAATTATCAACAAAATTGCCAATCCAAATAAAAAATATAGAGAAAAAGAAAGAATGACAAAAATGTGTAATCAATTTCTAAGGGCTAACTTAATATCCACAAATTTGGTCCCTAACAATGGCGCCAAAAACTTGACCTTGCCCGCAAGCACACCGGTGTTGTAGTTTAGAAAAGAAATCATTCCCACATAGACTAACTGCAGTCTATTGAGTTTTGTCATATAAAAGTGCTTAGCAAGCAAATTTCAATTGAGCGTTTGAATAACGCTATAATCTAATTGGAAAACTCAATCAATTTAAAGCATCTAGGGATTTGTTTGGCCTAGTGAAGATGTGGAACAATGGAATATAACACGCACTTGATCTATATTGGGGGATTGAAAGGGGTGCAATTGTATTTATAATTCAATCTTTTCTTTCGAAATAAACTGAATTTCCTAAACTAACCAATTGTCATTCTTTCAAATATCCTTGTTTAGTCTAAGTTATGGATTTTTGATGGCTAAAGTTCCTCTTAACTAGTGAATATTTCTTCAGTATTGCTATGTCAAGTCCTATCTTGTCAGTCAAACAGCAAGTTTTACCTTTCAGTCCTTCATCTAACTATTTAGAACTAGCAAGTAAATTTGACCAAAATTCACTCACAATAATCTCACACACAAGATAGAATTCAACCAAGTCCAATCAAAAACAAGCAAAACTAAATAAAATCAGTGATCCTAACATCAATGCTTGGCTAATAATCCCTAGATTGAGAAAACTACTCACACAAATTTTAAATAACAACAACTAAACAAAGTTTGAGAGGAGGAAACTTAGCACAATTGAAGATCCTCAAAGGGTTTTGCAACTTTGCAAGGGCTCCAAAATAGCAAGCACTTCTCACAACGTTCACTCTTACACGCAAAACTAACTAAGAAATCTAAAACTATACTAAGAAAATGAAAAAGAATGGAAGAGATTAGAGGAGTTCAATTCTATTGTTTATGCAAAATGGCTCTATTTAAAGAATAAGTCGATCAACCTCAACCACATGATGAAAGAAAACGAAGAGGCTTGCAATTATGGACTCACCGCGGACTGTCTGTGGTGAGCTCTGTCTCGACAGTCTTTTGTTCTTTCTTCCTTTTACGGGCATAGTGACTTGGGAGTGTCCGTGGGGGTCAAGCTACACTCATTTAGGAGTCAAAATATAGAGTAAAATGCTCCCAAAACCTGCAAAACATAGAAAAGAACCATACCCAAGCGTAAAATAGAAAATTGAGTCAATAATACATCATAAAACACATAATTCTCCCTCAAAAGGGGTACAAAATGAGCTCAAAATAGAGTATACTCTAAGGACTTATCACTAGGAAAATGTCCCCAGTGGCAGTGGGGAAATGGAATACATGGACATTCTAAAACCATTTGCACTGAGCTCGCAAGAATAGGCTCTTATTGGTTTCAACTAGCTTCAATGAGCTTAAAACAATAAGCGCATAAGGCTTAAGATTGCTCAAGTGCTCTAATGCATTCTAAGGAAATTTGCAATAGTTAGGCCCTGTTTGGCAAACAGTTTTTTGAAGAGCTTTTTGGCCAAAAAGATCTTTTTTAACCAAAATTAACTTTTTGACCAAGTAAAAAAGTTAATTTGGGTGTTTGGTGAAATAGCTTTTTAAAAGAGCTTTTTGGGTCCAAAAAGCTAATTTGAAAAGGCTAATGTCATAAGCTTTTTGAAAGCGTTTTTTGAAGAATTAGCTTTTTATCTCACAACTTTGTCAGAAACAGTTAATTTTACCAAACAGTTTTTCAACAAACAGCTAATACAAACAGCTAACTCAAACAGCTAACAGTTAATAGCTAATACAAACAGCTGACAGTTGTTTGTCAAACAGGACCTTAGCGGGGGGGCCACTGGAGTAGAGAGAAAAGTGCTCCAAAGAGATATTGGAGGAGAAGAAGCTGGAAGAGGTGTGAAATTATCCCAATGTCTTGAGACTATAAAAAGACAAAGTGCCCAGGTGAAGGTTAGCAGGATAATTTAGGGCTAGCCGCATCTTCTAGGTCCTAAATCAGCTTGCAAATCACCAGCATTACAATTGATTGCTTAATTCGAGAAGTTTTCTTGCCAAATCCAAGCTGCTATAATTTTCTAACTATTATTTTCCACTATTCTGTAAGTATTTCGTAACACTATGAAATTCAAAACAAAATCTTTTAATTCTCTCTTGGTTTTCTTTTCCATTGTTTCTCTTCATTTGGTCAACCTTTATTTTTTTCCTCCCCTAAGCAAATCTAAATTTTTATGTAAAAACTAGGGTGAAGAAGGTCTCAAGACCTCCCGTAATTTTTCTCTTAATTTTTTTTTCAAAACCCCTTAACTTCTTTTTCCTTATAAATCTTAATTGCACAGGACTTTTGCGGCCTTTGTTGCACTTTTATAGAACCGAAACACCACAACCTTAACCATACTAATGCCTTCACCCACAAAAGAGCAAACCAACTGCATCATAAAAACTTTTCAGGCTCGAGTCAACAGAAAGAAAAGAACAAACAAAAACCAAACCAAAAATCCACAATACATCATCCAAAACAAAATGTTTAAATGCATCATATTGTTTAAACAAGAATATAAAGGGGGCATTTCTTGTGATCTACATCCTCCCCCTTAGAAAGACTCTTCATCAATTCAATTGAATAGTAACAGGTCGAGATTTCCTAATGAATTGAGCATTATAGGTCAGGATCAACTTAAGAACAAGGAGGCCACTAAGGGTGTTCAGCATTCCAAGTACCATCAAATCGAACCTTGAATGGGCAAAACCAAACCAATTTTTAGGTTGACTGAACTTCTATAAAGATTTTGTTAATTGAACCAGAAAATTAATAGCCTTTTCAGTTCGGTTTCAATTTGAGCTTTTGCGGTCAGTAGTTAACCAAATTGAAGTGATTCACCTATTTACAAAACCTTTCAAGAAAACAGAGCTATGCTTTTTGGTTATATTGTATAACTGACTTAAGGATTTTCAGTCTTGGTCTAATTATAGTTAGGATACTAGCCTTAAGTGTCCATCACCTATATTAGACCTGCCAAAAAACTGACCCGACCCGAACCTGCCCGAAAGTTTTGGGGTTTGAACACGATTTTCTCGACCTAAACCCGAAATTAACCAAACCCGAAAAACTCGCAAATTAACGGGTCAAACTCGACCCGAACCCGAACCCGCCCCTCGCTTGACCCGAATAGTATGTTTTTTAATTTTCTTTAATTGATCCATTTTAACAATAATAGTTATTCATTGTATCGGTCCATTTTAAGATACGTTATACAATTGTCGCATCCCTTCATAAATTAAATAATAGTACTTCTTTGCCAACTTCGTTCTCATACAATAACGTTATACACAACTTATAAATGGAAAAACTTTAAAAAATAGTGTGAAATGCCCTGAAATAACTATCTAGTATTAAGAAAATCAATTTAGAATAAGGCAAATATTTAAAACATGCAAACCATACCACTATATTTTTAGTGAAATGAATACGTCTCATCATATTTAAAAATGTTACGCTATGATAATCTAACATTTTGATATTATAATTAAATAATTAAAAGATAATTGTAATATCTTATGTTTCTCTAATATCCTTTCATTTATTGTGTCTTCTAATTAGCTTCAAACTATGATATTGGGTAATAACCCGACTCGTGTTCGTGTTATGATGAATCCACTAATAAAGAGTACCTGATTAGATAATGGTAATTTAGTAAACAAAACTATCGAATTATTAAGTGGCTTATTAGCGAGCCCAACCGCTCCGACTCGCTAATATGCTTTAAATGGGATGGCGCATAAATAATTCGACTTATTATTCACGTCATTTTAATCCACAGGCTGACTCACTGGGCTTGACTCTTTGGCCAAATGTACATGACACCACATATATCATAATGAAAAGTTTGAATATCTTTAATATTCTTTTAAGAAATTACAATTTACAACTTTTTTTCATTAAATATGAACAAATTTAAGTTTTAAATATGTCGTATTTTTAATTTTGACAAAAAAGAAATGACATACAAAGAAGGCGCTCTAAACCTGTTTGGTCGACCCGAAACCAGTAAAACTGAAATACGACTGCCCGTATTTTACCTGAACCCGAATACACCCGACCCGTATTTAACCCGCCCACCTGAATTGACAGATCTAACCTAACTAAAAGTAAAACCAAAAAAATAGGGAATTCCAATATTCATCTTTAGTGGATTAGTAAAGCACTTTCCCATATTTTAAATCCAACCCATTCAACTAAGGCCTCTAGGAAGTGGGAAATAATAAAAGCAACACCTATGAATCCTTTTTTTTAAAGAAAAAAAATTGATCAAAACAATTCATTTATTAAAATTTTTGATTATAGATTCCAATTCATAGATAAATCATATCGAAAAAACTAGTGAGCAGGTTAGCAACTAACCTATTTATCTTTTTTTTTTTTACAATGATAAACGGACCTAGTCCACTAGGCCCTATCGCAGGGTTTACCCAATGAACCTGAACGGATTAGGGGACGGGGAATGTCAAAGCCCAAACCAAAGTTCATACCCAAACACGCTCCCACATACAAATGCACCGTAAATGTGCCCCAAGTTTGAACCCCGGGGGGGGGGGGAGACTGTGTGGAGGGATGGCTATCCGGCCATCTCTTCTTCGACAACTAAGCTATTTATCTTGTTCTGGTTTCGGTTCATATTTTGATGAACGTAAACACTAATTAATAGTTTCAGCGAACAAACCCCAATATAACCGCATTGTGAACACCTTAAGAGTTTGGAGCCCACATGTTAGCTATTAGGGAGTCCCAACCTAAGAATGTCAAGGTATCCTAAAATGCTTTGGCAAAGATGAATAACCTACCACGCACTAAAATCGCATACCTATTTTAGGAAAAGCACCATATGGCCAGACGAGGGGCTAAGTGGAAGTGGTACCCTCTCCACTTGGCCCATTCCAAAAAGGAATTCTTGCCCCTAAGGAGGAAATGGCCCTTATGGCTAACCAACTGAAGGAGTCGGCATTATGCCCCGCAGCCTTTGATGAAGACCTAGGATTCTCTAAAGAAATGCCCATCCTCGCTGTCTGCCTGGACCTTATTGGACTCCTAAAGGGCGATGGCCAGGCCTCCCGAGCAGAAGTAGAAAGATGATAACATGGGGGTATTTAGCCATATAACAAGTCAAATCAACCTGTAGCACACCTTAAAGGAACAATAAGTAAAAAAGGGCCCTGAAGCAAAACGTTAATAACATGGTAACACCTACGGCAGCATCTCCACTCGTCTCACATGATGGATACTAACTTTGGGCATGCCACTACTTGTATTGTTGCAATGCTCCTCTCCCAACTAAATTGCCAAAAAAAATACAAAAGAGTTATGAGAGATAATGTGATAAAGAGTGAAGTTCGAAGAAAGGAATATAACCTGCCTAATCAGCATGGATGTTTCACAGCTCAAGAATTGCAGCATCCCTCACCTCATAATCAACTTGTTGATCATCAGCCTACTGGATCTTAGGATCCATCAGCTAAACTTACTCCGAGAATTATATGTGTAACACATATGAATTAGGGAAAAGAAAATTATAAAATAAGCTAAAGGAAAAAAAAAATGTTAATGAGGTAATGTCTGCCTCAAAGGGATTCATAAAGCGCATGGTAGTAACTCGCCATAACCATCGGCTACTAGAAGGTTAGAACAATATATCCTCCTTAGGCATGCACTCCGCAATCTCCTCTGCGATCACAATAGAGGTCAGCATGGTCTAGTGATGAGGATCTAGCAGTCTTCTTTAGACATGCATTTCAACTTTAAAGGCAAGCCAACTTGGTCAGGAATGGGTTTGACAATAGGGATGGGATCGAGTCCTTCTCGGAACATGCAAACATCAAGGGAGTTATTGAGTAAGTGATCGCCCAATGTTTACTTGCTCATCCAGGTCCTAAACATGCTCATAAGAATCCTCTAAAAGGATCCTCTGGCGAGAAACAACTCGAGCTCTACTACTTGTAGCAGGAGCATCCCTGGCATTGGTCCAAGGATCCTAATTCACCTGCAATATGATAAGATTAAGTATATTATGATAAAGACGACAAAAATAAAAGTAAAAGAAGGGCAAGAGGCTTACATGTTCAATTGTTTGGCCATTGATGGCTACTTAGAATTGGTTGACATCCTTAGGAGGGGGGTCATCTCCCTTCCAGGCCTTAATGGGTCTCTTGGACCATGTAGGGAACCTTCTTTGAGTTCTTGGTGTTTGGGGTTGTCCTAGGAAAAAATTCAAAAAAAAGGCTTTGAAATAAACAAAGCAAACGTGAGCAATCATCTCCCAACCAAAAACTAAAATAAAATTGTGAGAGAACAAATAATCAAAAGGAGGAAGAGCATACCTCAAGCACTTTCCGAAAACCACCTAAAGTCATGGTAGGGAAATGTTTCTCCTTTCCACTGGCACGTTGTTGTAGACACCCTAAAGTATCCTCAAATTTAGACAGAGCACATATTTAGTATCGCGTGCATTGGCAATGAGATGGCAGAAGAGCAAATTCTCAAGATCTTTAAACCTAGTCTTAAGATAAAATAAAGGTTAGAAACACAGAAAACCAGAAAGAAAAATGACGCAAAACATGTTTTTTGTCGCATTTGCTGGCATTGGGACTCGAACCTAGGTCCTCATGGTTATAATAGCAGGTAACAGACCATTAAGATGATGCATTGCCGTACAATCATACTCCCCACACAGCCATATTTAAACTAACATAAGCTCAAACCCAACGACATGCCACTAGATACTAGCAACGGGCTGCTAAGCCCGGCACCCTGCAAGGTTTGCTCTAGGCAGGCAATGCGGTCTCTAGGGATGGCATGGGGCGGGTTTGAGGCGGGTTGAGCTATACCCGCATCCATACCCATTTTCAAAAGTCACACCCATACCCATCGGGTTTTAGATTATTGTACCCATACCCATCGGGTTTTTTGGGTTTACAGGTTTACGGGTTTTATTCGGGTATATATAGAGTTCGCAAAGTGCCACCCATATTCAACCCATATGTGCATACACGGTATATTTGATTAACAATTTCAGGCGACGCTACTAAAATTCATGTTGGATAAACTCACGGAAGTTAAAAATGTAAAAAAAATTAATTTTTCATTTCTAAATAAATAAATAGTGTACACTTAGAGTTTCATGCCAAACATTTATTTTTGGATTCTACCGTATTTTGATCGCCTTTTACTAACAAATCGGATACACAATTGGGTATGGGTTTTAAGAATCCATACCCATACGCATACCCATTTTCAAACGCAATACCCATACCCGCGCCATACCCATTTTTTTACAAGTTTTCGTACCCATACCAGCTATAAATGGGGCGGATTCGAGACAGATTTTTCGGGTTCGGGTGCAACTCCCATCCCTAGCGGTCTCCTGCCTGGAACCAACAATAGGCCATTAGCCCTAATTTTTTCTTAATTACATAAGGCAGTTAACAGAGATCCTACGATCTTCTTCAAGGCTATGTTATGAAATATGATTCTTGCAGAATCTCTAAACCCTGGAGGGATTTACTCAACCCTTACCACTTTAAGAGGAGTCTCTCCTCCTCCCTCAAAGTACATGGATGCATTATTTTCATCTCTTTGCCAAAGTGACTATCCTTCCTCTAGCCTTCTTTCTTCTTTCTTAGGTAGATTGATCTTGCCCTAGAAAATTGTGGTTGCTAGGAATGTAGAGCTTTCCTCTAACAAATCTCTACAACTCAACTCTTCCTCCATAATCATCAATTCCTTCAAAGATATTTTAGACTAGACTTCTTCATGCTTGACAAAGGTATAATCTTTGGGAAATTGTTCTTGCTTTAACTATGTTAAGGTAAGTTATGAGGGTTCTTAAAACAAGATAATAACTAGATTATCTTGAATGTTTTGCTACGTCATGATGTGATTCATGGTTGATTTAGATCTTTATATCAACTTGTAAAATTATACATAAACTGAAGCAGTAATCAAAGTTTATTGCTTTATTTTATTTTGTTCTAGCATTCAAATATGCCTAAATCTAAGCAACCACATGAGGTTCATCTTTAATGCCTAATCCACTAAACAAGAACAACAATTTGATTAAACGTGACAATTGCATGGAATTATTTGAGTGCCATTCCCTCCTAGAGGCCATTGTTGAATGGGTGATGTCAATGGATGGATCTAACTACCTAGCATCGTTCGTACATTTACACTCGTACTAACTCTTATTAGTTCCTTAGAGTTAAGTCAATCCCCAATCGAGATCATGGGGAATGTTTTCTAAAAATATATTTTCCAAACGGCTTTCATATTTTCCATAAAATATGGTGGCCTCTCTACAAAATATTGCATAGTTGACTCTGAGGATGGGATCGAGGGCCCCATGCCATGGCCCCTTTAATGGCAACTCCACAAGGGATGTCTAAGAGAGTGAAACTTAAAAGGGCTACAATTGAATACTGATCACTAAAAAATTCAAATATTATCCTTTTAGGCATCTTGTATCACTCTAGAGCTTTAATCAATGCCATAAAAGGCTTGCTCCCTCCCACAGGGTGCATAGGACTTTGACCATTCATCTTTAGCTATGGGGAATCCCATATATACATTGTTCACTCCATTTGATTGGGCACGCCCTATGTTAGCAGCCATTGGGAAGAACCAAGCATCATCTAAAGCCCTCCCATACCAGGGAAGAAACCATGTCTCAAGTCACAAGCCCTTTTTGACCAAAGATCTAAATCTAACTTAACCTGTGTCAAATATAGGACCGATAGCTAGAGAATCCTTTCATGTGCATGCTTCTTACATCTCTGCTTAGTGATCACTCTTTCTTGTGTTTCAGTTTGCATCTAGTGACTTAGGTCCTTTCCTATTT
Organism: Selenicereus undatus; assembly: GCA_017589665.1. Classification (NCBI taxonomy): domain Eukaryota; kingdom Viridiplantae; phylum Streptophyta; class Magnoliopsida; order Caryophyllales; family Cactaceae; genus Selenicereus; species Selenicereus undatus. Next base: position 84,855,529 of record JACYFF010031954.1, on the reverse strand, counting down.
GTCTAGAAAGTGAATCCTACGTAGAGAGGATCTTGTATATTTATTTATTTTCTTCCATTTTCTCATTTTATTCTTTTTGTTTTTTGTGGAAGTGAGATTTAGATTTTTCTTATTTCGAGTCTCTTTGTGGAGAGTCCTTTTTAAAATTGGCAACTTCATGTTTTGCAAATGTTTGTTGCCCTACTTTTTCTTTTTACCCCTCTTTGAATTCCTTAGCACTTAGGAAAGCAAGACCGGCCCATCTTATTGACATGATATCACATGAAGGCTTATCCAATCATTAGAGCCAGTCTTTGAAGACCCGAATCTAGTCTAGTACACAATCATATTTGATGACGGCCTTGATCTTAGTGTGGATTAACTTTTAGCCAAAGTAGACACAAAGTTTCAGTCCAACTTAAAGAGTAGCAAAATCTAATTGTCGAACAACAAAAAGGTTGTCATCAACTTAGTCAAAACTAGAAAGGATAATAATGCAAACTCAGTTAATGATGGTTCAAATCCAACCAAAGAAAAAGTTGAAAAGCTTGATCAGCTACTGATGAGTTCAAACACTTTCAAGAGCCATCTAATTGACATCGCATCGTTAATGCCATTAGCAAAGGGGAACTACTACCTAAGTTAATCTTACCTAAAAGTCTTAACTTCACCAACATAGGTAACTTGAATTCCCACTTGAGGAACTTCGTTAATTTTATTAGCTAGAACTGGCTAGTAAGAAATTCCATTTGATTCACCCTTTTAACACCAGGGAAAATGGTTGGGAACTAGTATCACTCCCTTGATCCATAAAAGATCAATACAGAGTCGAGTATCACAAAATAACTTATATCCCAATATGCTTATAACATCCAACTTTATCCTTCTAGTCAAGACCTTGAACTCCTTATGCAAGGGGAATGAAAAAGTTTCACATATTACTTGGCTTAGGGGAGAGCCAACGCGGTCTCAATGATTAATAGGTCTAATGAAAAATAATAGGTCTGCATGATCTTAAAGAAGTTGCAGCCCTGATACTGCTAGCAGTTAAAATTCAAACTCCTTGGTACCTTTACACAATTCCATGAAACTAGCATGCTAATTGAGGAAGATATGTAACAAAACTCAAAGCCCAATGGTACCAATAACAATACTTCTCTAACAATGATAAGAAGGCCACCATTTCCTCTGATGCTAAAAATGAGGTCCATATGAAATAAGCGTCTAGACCACCTTGACCAAAGAGAACCTATACCCCCTTTGGACATGAAGTTATCAGAGGCTTTCAAATGGCTATAATATTAGGGCATATTAAAACCCGTTGGACCACTTGTAACCATCATATGGACAAGACATTATAAAGAAAGGAACCTCATCGATTCCTTAGCTAAATAAATAGGCTAACCCACTCAGCGATGTCCTATACATCACTCACAAGGACATAGGCTTTGACCCACACAGCCTTATCACTCATGAAATCAATGGGATTTGAGTTGATGACATAAAAAAAGTATGAGTTAACCTAATCATCCCCATAGAAGTAGCTCAGGTCAATTGTGATGAGCTCCTTTAAAAAGATATCAACCAATTCACCCAACTAAGATGAGCATTTAAACCATCTCAGCTTACATGTGAGGACCCACAATAGATCCCTGCCAACCTCAATAAAGAAGAAGTACATGATCCACTTCTGAGGATGCTCAAAAACACTAGAGTTGACCTTACAACATGGCAACTCCTTACATCCTCTTCCTAGCATAGGCAGGTACCCCTAAATGCCTTGCTAAGATGCCCATTCCATTAGAAGTCACACTCGAATAGTTGGTTGGATTTTCTATTTCTGAAAGATCCCTATATACCATCACTTTTGAAGACACTGTTCTTCTACCTAAAGGAGCAAGTCACAACAAGGCCTTTTACTTAACCATATGTTGCTGACACAAGTACATGCCTATGACCCTAATAGATAATGGGTCATCGGTTAATATATGTCTACTCAAGACAGCCAAAAAGTTAAGACAGATAGAACAAGACATGACTAAGGACAATAAGTTGCAAATTTTGTCTCAATATAGGTCAACGCACACATAGACAACCTATATTTTGCTTGCAATGCCTCTACTCAGGGGTTAAGAGCTTATGATAGCACACACCATGCCTTCATAACAGCTATGAACTTCAACATAGTTGTAGGAGGAATCAAGCGGAAGGTAATGTTCTAGGTATTTGATGTCCCTGCCACATTCAACCATGTAGTGGGACAACCTATGACAATCACTATTAGTATAGATCCTATGACAATCACTTTCAGAAAGAAGGTGTAGAGCATGACATAAAGGATGTAGACTTATGAGATTTCACCTCCGATGAGTGTAACGTCATCAATTTAAGGGACCCTCCTTCCTTTAACTTTGACCCATACTCAAATCTAAAGGTCAACGCCATAATCAAACATATAGGTTATCTTCATGGCCTCCCACTTGGTAAAAAAGCAAACCTTCAGTTTGAGAGTTTAAAACCAAATAAGTTCGCTCACTTGTTTAGGTTAGGATATGAACCAACACTAGAAGAACCCCACCATGCAATCCAATAGAACAAATAGAGGAAGCACGTTGCTAGCAAAGGGATATAGGACTTATGTGTGCCTACCTTATGCTCAAAATTTAAAAGGATAATACCTTCAAGAAAGGGAATCGAGCCCTTACTATGGCTTCCCCAAACCATAGTATGCAACTATCCGGAGAAAGTTATGCCAAGCTTTGAAATCATCCTTGATTTAAATGGATAATACCTTCAAGAAAGGGAATATAATACCCTGTTCTTTTTTTTAGTTCAAGTTAACTATCTTATTTCACGATATTATGAAATCATATTTTATTATTTAGTTAAGTTAGATTAATATTGATGTGCTTGCTTAAGTGATAATTTTATTAGAAGAGGATTACTATTATTATTATTAACTTCGAAATTTTACGTTAATCTTACTAAGCATTTATAAAGATTTTTATCGAGTACTAAATCAAGTAGATTCTGAAGTGCGATTAGATTGTCAAGAATTAGAATTAATTTCCTTTAATATTGGGCCAAGCATTATCAACGAGAATGGATAAATCGACAAGTATTAGAATTAACGACTTCAATTTAGGCTAAGAGGTACAAAATTGGACCGAGTAATATTAGATGATTAGACAACAAAAACAACCACCAAAAAAACACAAGAGAAAGGAGGGGCAACTATTAATCTGCCAGCTCAGAACGCTAGCCCTCCTTCTCCATTTCTATAGTCTTCATCTTCTTCCGACCCAGAAACAACCCCATGCCCTTCTCTCTCTCTCTCTCTCTACCCCGCCTTCATTCATCACATCCAACCTTCCCAAATTCACGACATGCCTCTGAAGTAAATTCAAGAAGAAGCTGACCGACTCCACCACATTTGTGGTCTTCTCTGGCGCGGTTTGAGGCATCAAATGCGTGCCCAAAGCCAGCCATACCTCTCTACCCTATGACCACCCTGAATCCTCTATAAATTGAGCAGAACACAACAGAAGCAAGTATCAAAAAGAGGGGGAAATGGGGCAGAAATGGGTCTAAGGCAAGCTGATTCGAAGCTGTGTCTGGGCAGCGAGTAAAGAAGCAAATTTCTGGTTCTATAACATCCAAAATTACACCAAAAACCAATAAATCAGATCCTAAGCTTAAAGTGAGGTGGGTGTTCTTAATCTCCTCAAATTATTAGTAATTTCACAAAATTTTACAACCTCTGTTCCTGAGATATTGAGTAGCATGCATTCAGCATATTACATGAATCTGTTTATAGGATTTAATTGTGTTATGAGGCAGAATTTGAGTTAGATTATACCTTGATTATATTCTGATTCAAATTATACATTGTAATTATGGTTGCTTATCGGTTCGGTGACTCTCAAATTGTTCGATTATGAGACTGGGGTGATGATGATGTTGAATTGAATCTACTTATGGTTTGGAATGTGTTATAATGCATAATTTGGATCAGATTATGCCTTGATTATGTTTTGATTTTTAATGGTGCACTATAATTATTGTTGTATGTCAGTTTGGTGATTCCCAAATTGTTCGATTATGAGAATTGGGTGACGATGTTGTTGAATTGAAACTAAATTAGTAATTGTTGAGGAGAGACTGCAGTTCAATAGGTTGTTAGAAAGTTTGTTTTGATTGCTAACAAACTTTCCCGCCAATTATCTCTCTCTCTCCTGTTATGAAGCAATGTATATATAGTTACATTTGATATCAATAAAGAATTATCAGAGTATTCTTGCAAGTCTCTCTCCTCTCTTTTCTATCTTGCTGAAATCTGATAACATGTGTATCAGAGCCGCCATTGATGAATCCTTGAGTTCTTCCAAAGCTTTAATGATTGAGAATTCATTTCTCTTTCGATTGATTGCTTTGTTCCAACATTAATCGATCAAAGTCTGAAATCTTTCTTGTTTCTTTTCTTTCAATCAATTCTCTCTGAGTCATCCATGGCAGACTCACAGTAATTGCTGATCCATCACACGAATTGTTTCTTCATCCCTCTGATCATCCAAATTGTATCTTGTCATTAGAACCTCCTGCAGGTTCCAACTATGGCCAATGGAAGAGATCCTGTGCAGTCTCCTTATTGTCCAAAAACAAAATAGGTTTTATGACTGGTTCGTGTATCAAACCTGCAACAGGCATTCTTGCTTCTCAATGGGAACGATGCAATGCTATGGTCATTTCTTGGTTGCTGCATTCTATCAAGAAGGACATAGCCACTAGTGTTCTTTTTGGTTCCACTGCTAAGCAAATCTGGGAAGAGCTTGAATTAAGATATGGTCAAAGTCAGGGCACAAAGATTTTCTAAGTACAAAGAGAGATCAACAACCTGTCACAAGGAAGTAAGTCTATCTCAGACTACTTCACCAAATGCAAGATTCTTTGGGATGAGTATGCTATCTTGGTTATACCCACCTGTTCTAGTGATGACTGTCCCATTGGAAAAGCAATGATTAAACTGCTTGAAAATCAGCAATTAATACAGTTCCTCATGGGTCTCAATGACAACTATGTTGTTGTTAGAGGCAATATCCTTATAACCCATCCAATGCCAAAGATTGGCCAAGCTCTAAGCATGATCTTGCAAGAGGAAAGGCAAAGAGAGCTTTATATTAACTCTCCCCCACTTGCTGACTCTTCTGCTTTGTTTTCTCAACACAAAAACATCCATCAACCTTCAAAACAATACTCACAATCACAAAGCCATTACCAACAGCCTTAGTATTCTCAGCAACCCCATACACAACAGTTATCCCAGCAGAACACATCATATCCCACTAGAAGAAACACCTTGTTCTGCAACTATTGTAGAAGAAATGGGCACACTATTGACAAATGTCTCAAGTTGCAAAGGCAGAGAACCAATACATCAATTGACCGAGGCAAGAGAATTGCTGCCACTACTCAGCATGATGACAATCTTGAACAAGAACTGTCCTCACCATCCTTCACTGCAGACCAGTACAACAAGCTGATTGCCTTATTGAACAAGCATGATCTGGAGACTTCAATTCCTACACCAAGGGAAACAACAAGTGCAGCTATGTTGGCAGGTAAGGTATTTTGTTTCTCAGCCTCTAAGCCTGATCTAAAGTGGATCATTGACAGTGGTGCCACTGACCACATTACCCCTAACCTACACTGCTTCTCTTCATACACTCCTCTTGATCAAAATTCCTTCATCACTGTGCCCAATGGAAAGCAAGCTCAAATACTTCATATTGGCACAATTGCACTCACTCCCTCCTTGACCTTATACAATGCATTACATGTACTAGATTTTCAATACAATCTTTTATCTGCTAGCAGATTAGCTAAACAACTAACTGCCCGTGTTGTCTTTACTCCTACTGCATGTTATATCCAGGACCCTTCAATGAGCAAGCAATTGGAAATTGGTAAAGAAACTGGAGGCTTGTACCTTGTGGATCACAAATCCGGTTTTTCCAGCATGGCCAGCAGTTCATCTCAATCATTCCAGACAAGCAATCCACAAGACATTCATTCTGTTTTTTCTCTTTCTTGTCAGTTTTCTCCTCTAGAGTTATGGCATTATAAACTTGGCCATATGCCTTTTGATAATATGAAACACATCGATGCTCTATCCTCTTATGTTTCAAAGCCAAGATCAATTTGTCAAGTATGTCACCAAGCTGGACAGCACAGATCATCTTTTCCTACTAGCATGTCTTGTACTTCATATATATTTGAAATGTACTTCATATATATTTGAAATGATACACATTGATCTTTGGGGCCCTTATGCTACTCCTACTTATGATGGCTATAAATATTTTATAACCATTGTGGATGATTTTTCAAGAGCAACTTGGACACATCTCCTATCACACAAATCTAATGCCTTTTCTATTCTAAAATCATTCATATCTTTTGTACAAACACAGTTTCAAATCAATATCAAAATCATCAGATCTGATAATTGCCTAGAATTTTCTGACCAAACTGCTACTGCCTTTTATGCTTCTCATGGCATTATACATCAAACTTCCTGCACAGCTACTCCACAGCAGAATGGAATTGTGGAAAGTAACACAAGCACCTATTAGAAACAGCAAGAGCCTTGTTTTTTCAATCTAAGGTCCCTATTAGATTCTGGGGTGACTGCTTACTCACAGCAACTTACATTATAAACAGAATGTCATCCTCTATTTTACAACATCAAACTCCTTATGAAATGTTATATGGTCAAACACCTTCTTACACTCATCTTAAAACCTTTGGTTCTTTATGTTTTGTCTCAACTCCCAAACACAATCAAGACAAATTTGCACCTAGAAGGAACCCTTGTGTTTTCCTAGGCTATCCTTATGGAAAAAAGGCATACAAAGTTTAGGATCTAACAACCAAAAAGGTGTTTTCTAGCAGAGATATTCAGTTTTATGAGGCCTATTTTCCCTTCCATCATCTCTCTGAACCCTCTTCCAGTGCTCCCTTACCATCTCCTATTTTTCTACATGATGATCATCTAGATTTTTTTTCAGATCCATCTTTATCCTCCTCCACTCCTTCCTCCACTGTATCCACTCATCCATCATCATCTACATTCAACTCTCCCTCACCCTATCATACACATCCTTCCCCCATTTCTCACAGTTCTCCCTCTTTATCTGCTCCTGCACATTCTTCCCCTCCTCCCCTTTCTTCCCCTCAACATTTTCCTCCACTGAGAAGAACAGCTCGGCCACACAGGAAACCTTCTCATTTACAGGATTATATATGCTCCAATGCAGTCTCCAGCATCAGTTCTGACCCTTTCAATGCTGCTCATTTGTCTCACTTTTGTAGCCTTGTCCAACTACATCATTTACCACCTACTTCCCTTGTTCATTCCACAACCCTTCTGTCCTTTCATGAACCCACTTCTTATCACCAAGCTTCCCTTGATCCACTTTGGGTTCAAGCTATGGAGTTTGAGTTACAAGCTTTACACACCAACAATACTTGGACTGAAGTTGATCTTCCTCCTGGTAAAAAGGCAATCAGTTGCAAATGGGTGTATAAAATTAAGCTCAAAGCTGATGGTTCCATTGAGAGATACAAGGCAAGGTTGGTTATTAGAGGCAATACACAGAGAAAGGGAATTGATTTTACAGAAACATTTTCACCTGTTCTGAAAATGACTACAATCAGGCTCATCCTTGCTCTAGCAGCTCATAGACAGTGGCATATTTTCCAAATGGATGTGAACAATGTTTTCTTACATGGTGAATTACATGAAGAAGTATACATGAGGATGCCTGAAGGTATTCCTAATCCTCATAACAAGGTCTGCAAATTAGCCAAGTCCCTCTATGGGCTAAAACAAGCATCTCGACAATGGTTTGCTAAGCTTGCAGATTTTCTCACATAGCAGGGCTATATTCAATCAAAGAACAATTATTCCCTTTTTTTGAAGACCACAAGTACACATATTACCATTGTAGCTGTCTATGTGGATGACATCTTAGTCACAGGCTCCAACATTGATGAAGTTCATGTTCTCAAACATCATCTTCAATCTTCTTTTGGCATCAAAGATTTGGGTCAAGTACACTACTTCATGGGCTTTGAAATATCACACCTTCCTGAAGGAATATCTTTGTCCCAAAGGAAGTTCACTCAAGACCTTTTGCTAGACAGTGGCTTCTCCACTTGCAAAAGTGTGGCTACTCCATTGCCCTTGAATTGCATACTAGACCCTGATGCAGGAGAACTTCTACAAGACCCTTCTCACTATCGAACCATTATTGGAAAATTAAACTTCTTAACCAATTCCAGACCAAATCTTTCATATGTTGTTCAAACACTCAGCCAATTCATGCAATCCCCAAGGTCTTCTTATCTCCTAGCCCTTGAACATACACGTCGATACTTAAAAGGTACCTCTGGACAGGGCATTCTCCTGAAGGCCAATGGTCCTCTAATCCTCAAAGCATTCTCTGATAGTGATTGGGCCTCATGCACATTTTCTAGAAGATCAGTCACTGGCTACATGATGCTCTTAGGCACCTATCCCATCAGTTGGAAACCCAAGAAACAACCTACAGTCTCCAAGAGCTCTACTGAAGCTGAATATAGGGCCATGTCACAAGTTGCTGCTGAAGTTACCTGGTTAGTTAGACTCATGTCTGAACTGGGTATTCCTCATTCCCAACCTGTCACTCTCCATTGTGACAACCAGTCAGCTCTTCAAATTGCAAGGAATCCTATTTTTCACGAGAGAACAAAGCACATCGAGATTGATTGCCATTTCACAAGAGACAAGATACTTGAAGGTCTTTTACAGCTTGCATACATCTACACAAATCTTCAGCTCACAGACATTCTCACCAAAATTCTTCCTTCTCGTCAACACAAGGAGTTATTATCCAAGTTGGGCATGGTTGACTGCTTTCCATCCCCATACCCAGCTTGAGGGGGGGGGGGTGTTGAAGAGAGACTACAGTTCATTAGGTTGTTAGAAAGTTTGTTTTGATTGCTAACAAACTTTCCCAACAATTATCTCTCTCTCTCTCCTGTTGGTTGCTATTGTTCTGGTATGAAGCAATGTATATATTGTTCAGCCAAGTGGTTCAACTGAATGGTTCGACGGATTAAATCATTGAAATGAGAACTTGAATTGAACAAGATGATTCTCTAAGAACATGAGTTTGTTTTAAAATTCCTCTTTTTATTTACGAAGGATTGAGACGAATTTAGAAAAGACTAAAAAGTTTAATTGCTAAACTAAGTTATGATTTATATATATTAGCAAGTTATTTAAAGAGTAAGATCTTGAGTTGGTGAACTCGAAATGAAATTAAGTCACTTTCCCTTTTGAAGGTAAAGATTTATAAGCTGATAATAGTCCTATGGAAAGTATTTTGGCCTAACATGCATAATTATGGTTTGCAACAAATTATTGAAATGAAAAGGCTCATGGCTTACTTGAAGGTAGGAAAAGGCTTTATTACTTATCACAGGAGCTTGAATAACTGAAATGATTTGGTTTAATTAAAAGTGGCTAAGTGCTTAATTAGTGGTCATCAGTAGGGAACAAACCCGGTTTGTGGTAACCCTAATGCCTAGGGAGTAGACCCAAAAGTGAAAACCTTAGAAGACCCTAATGGTAAGGTCCAACGTTATGTTGTGCCACAGGGACAATGCGAATTGTTAATGTAGATCTCATGTAGGGCGAGTGTAGATCTCCCTTAAGTAGCACATTATGTAATCTTATCGCCAGAAGAAGTGGTCTTATTTTCCCATTATGTGAGTAAATTGTTTGAGTTCTTACTTTTAATAGTTAGGCCCTCTTTGGTTTACTAAGGATGGAATGGAATAGAATGGGATTTGAAATATGAGAGGAATGGAATGGAATTTGATTCTTCAATTTCATGTGTTTGGTTCTTCAAAACGAATGGAATGATATCAATATTGTTGTTTGATTTAATTATAGAATAGACTCAGATTTTATTTTTAACTTTCATATATCAATATAATCTCTCTCCTCTTTTCTTCGTCCTCCTCACTTTCTCCCTCCTCACAGATTCAAAACCACTGCCACGTTCTTCATCTCCAGCGACTGATTGCCATTTTTATTCTCTCCGGCGAATGTCTGGTGCTCATCCATAAAGCCGAACGCTTTCTATGCCCTTCCTCATTCTCAAATCTAGACAGTGAGTCTTTTTCTCCCTAACTCTATCTTCTCTACTTCTTCTTCCTCTTCGAACGGTGCCTTCTCCTCTTCGATGAACGGTCAATGGTTAACCATAGATCCTAGCACCTTCTCTTTCGCCTCCTCCGCCTTCTCAGATATGGGCAACGGGGCTTCAGTGTTGTTCTTCCTCAACACCTTCTTCTTCATCATCCTCTTCAGCACCTTCTCCTAATCTCCGTTGGCCACCAACTTTTGAAAACATCTGGTCTGGACACCTCAACTCTCTTTCTCTCCTCTTCACTCTCTAAAGGTGTTGCTCAGGTCTAGGGGGAATGGTGATGGTTGCCCGCGTTTGACAAGGTGGTTCTACTTTCCCCTCTGTTTTTTCCTCTTCCTCCTCTCTATTAACTAGGATTTTAAGGTATTATTGCAAATGTTTCTCCCTTTTTGAAATTAATAATATTGATTCCCTTAAGGATTGGGACTTGAAACCCTTCTCATAGTCGAAGGAATCAAATCCCTTAGGAATGGAGGGGACTTGATACCCTTCGATATCAAGTTCCATACCCTTAAAACTCCAACCAAACAAAGGGTACGAAAACTTAATAACTAAAGATATCAAGTTCCATCCTTAACTATCCAACCAAACAGACCCTTAGCGAATTTAGAAAAGAGCATAAATCCTTAAATGGGCCAAATTTGAATGTAAATTACTTGTTTTAAGGCGAAACAGTTTAATTATGCTTTAAATCCGTCAATGAAAATTTCTTTTCATTCTTTAACCTTTTTAAGTCACCTTACTTGGCTATAAGTTCAATTGACATTTCTTAGCAGGATGTAGATAGTGAAGTGCGGCCATTAATCTCAGGGGATTCATTTGTATTGGAAGATAACATTTTCTTTTGAAGCCTTATTTGCCTAATACAGTAATAATAGTATAAATGTGATGTACTTGCTAGTTATCAGTATTGCTTGCAACTCTTTTGTGTTTACAAAGTCGAGAAACACTCCCTAAGCGTGTGGTAGCTCACCTCCTCATTATTTCCCCTTCCAGGTTCAAAATAATCAGGAATAAAAGTTATATGGTAATGACCTACTAGTAGCCATTATAGCAATTTCACTTTGTTGGTTGCTGTGAAGTGATGAATGTATTACCATCTATGAAATTAATTAAGTTTGCTCATCAGTTGTGTAAGCATGTATACGGCTCAAAACCTATGTATATATTGTTGTATCACTTGTTATTAACTAGTTTGAATTCCAGTAACCTTGGTGTGTGACTCATGGCAATGACTCATGTCACTTAGCAATTTTTTGTCTTACCATCAAACCTACAGGTACCCTCAACTTAAGCTAATTTTAAAACGTTACAAATATAGGAGGAACTCTGGCAATTTTGTCCTAGAATGCCTAAACATGTTAAAGTTTAAGTTTGACCTTAAAAACCTTAGGGATTTCTTCTAGAAGCCCTGGTTGTCTAATGCCTCCTTGGGATGAGGGTGTTACATTGGGTGGAATCAGAGCCATAGGTTGCATTATACAATTAGATATAATAATAGGAGTTGCAATGTGTGAAATACGTGACTTATGTGCTTGCATGAACATGTTCAGCCCTTATATTATCTATATTATTAATTACATGACCTCTGGTGTGTATGTGTGTGTGTGAGTGTGTGTGTGTGTGTGTGTGTGTACATACATACATATATATGTGTATGTGTGTGTGTGTGTGAGTATGTGTGTGTGTGTGTGCGTGCGCGAGCTAGTTTTCATATTCACCCTTACAGTGGTAGTGTAGAATGTTGTTTCACATTGTCGACTATATGTGCTTACGCTTTTGGTGGGCCGCCTGGAATGCGGTCTTATATTGGAGAGCTTTAGACAAGAGCATCGGTGGGGCCCACAAAGAGTCACCCAGGACTACTAGGTGGTCAAGTGTATAAAGAAGCTACCCATGTGTAACAGTCCGGGACCCCGCTGGCTGATATTGTCCGCTTTGGCACACCGGTCTCACGGCTTTAAAACGCGTCAACCAGGGTGAGGTATCCACCCCCTTATAAAGAGGCCTTTGTTCCCCTCACCTGCCGATGTGGGAGACTCCTCTCCCCTTGGGGACCCCGACGCCCTCGTCGGACAAGATAAGGGGCCCACCGACCCGAGGCCTGGCTCTGATACCAACTGTAACAGTCCGGGACCCCGCTGGCTGATATTGTCCGCTTTGGCACACCGGCCTCACGGCTTTTTAAAACGCGTCAACCAGGGTGAGGTATCCAGCCCCTTATAAAGAGGCCTTCGTTCCCCTCACCTGCCCATAGATCGTAACAGTATCAAGGGGTTCACTATCAGATAATAACTAGCAATACAGCTTTACATTTATTTCATTCACTGTTTTAACTTAAAATGAATTGCAAAGCGGACCCAATCAGTGTTCAATGATCATTTAACAATTCAGGAATGCATGTACTGAGCTTCGGCTCACAGTTCGAAATGTTTTTCATGTTTTGTTTTAGGCAAATGCTTAGAGTATTGCCCTCATGCCAGCAAATCAGCCGAAGAGAATAAGTGAAGCAAGGAAATCCAGATGGATCAGAAGTAATGCCGTATATGCATACTCTAACGTTGTATTTTGAATTCTTCTGTGGATGAAGATGTAGATTACATGGTGAATTATTTCACTACGGTTTATAAACTTTACATTGGTTAACACTTGATTGTGAATGGATAATTATATGTGAATGTGTACATTGGAGGTTATGCTTAACTGTGTTATGTTTAGCACTCATGTTTTAAGCCTTGTCCTTTTGGACGGCGGTAATGCCCCTATCATTGGGTTGTCTAGATTTTAATTAAGTAGAATATAAACAGTGAAACATGTTTAATTTGGGGCGTTACAGATTTGGTATCAGAGAGGAGTCTCCCACATCGGCAGGTGAGGGGAACGAAGGCCTCTTT
>JACYFF010031954.1:84821745-84842387 GCA_017589665.1 Selenicereus undatus | reverse complement strand
GAGAGGAGTCTCCCACATCGGCAGGTGAGGGGAACGAAGGCCTCTTTATAAGGGGCTGGATACCTCACCCTGGTTGACGCGTTTTAAAGCCGTGAGGCCGGTGTGCCAAAGCGGACAATATCAGCCAGCGGGGTCCCAGACCGTTACACCATGACTGGAAGGTGGAGGGAAGTTGTCGTTACCCTCTGTCAGTGGGCAGTGCACATAGGGTCATACGCCTCTTTTACAGATCGTGGCTTAATGGAATTTTTGCTACAGGCAGAGCATCAAGTGGACTACTTGGGAAACACCCATTTCCAAAGAAGCGTTGCAGTTAGCTCGCACATAACGTACTAATTCATCTTGCCGAAAACCAGCACCTCCCTACCACCCTAGCTGAGATTCCCCAACTCGAGCATCATCAATTGAGTGGCCGAGAGACCCTAAGCGGAGCCCTACCAGCGAGTCGGCACAAAGTGGGTGCGCTGGGTGCATGCCTTTGGGACAATCTATCCACGAGGGTAACAAGCCACAATGCTCAACAAGCCACAATGCTCAGCATGAGAGAATTGGTTGATGAAGAGTATAATAATGAATATCCTCACATTGTGAGATTGGAAGAATTGTTGGCCCCTAACCTGGACGAATCCGAGTGCTCAGATACTCCATGATTGATAATCCTCCTGAAGATGACTCTTCAAATGTGGAGTAGGGCAGAGTAATATGAACCAAGGTTCACAAATGGTGTAATGTGCATAACTAAGATACTTATAAGCCTTTTTAATTTGTTTTCTTTCTAGAAAGGGCATTAGAATGGTAGGAATTCCTAGTGACTTTCAAGTCACAACATCTATATTTAAATAAAACAAATGCAAAAGGGTACTTACCAAAGTGTTATGTGCTTAATAATTTGTTTAAGGGTATATGTGCACTCCCTTAAGTAAAATGTCGTATGCATGTATAACCTTATGTGGGATAAGCTAAGGCTCAACTGGTACATAACATTCCTCCACCTCACATGCAAACAATTTCATTGACTGAAGGATCCTAACCCTTTGTGAATCATAGTGTGGTTGCGATATTAACTTCTAATTAAGATTATAACTAAGTAACTCCATATATAAATTTGTAAACAGATGCCTTCGCAACGCAAACCACCGCCTGAACCTATTCCCATGGAAATGATCTGTCAGTTCAATAAGCTAAAACCTCCTAAATTTGGAGGTAGGCTAGGCCCCTTGACATGCAAGGAATGGCTTAGGAGGATGGAAAACTTATTTGAGATTATGGAATGCCTGAGAGGTTCAAGGTACCCCTGGCCACTTACTAATTTGAAAAGGAGGCTGAATTTTGGTGGGGGATAGTTAAACCTCGGGCAGGCGAACCGGCATTAACTTGGGAGCAACTGAAGACCCTAATGGATGCCCAATACTACCCCCAGGATGTAAAGAGGGCTAAGGAACAGGAATTCCTCGCCTTAAACAAGGAAATATAAGTGTGATGGAATACGAGGTGAAGTTCAATGAACTTAGCCGTTTTGCACCAAACCGAGTGGTTACTGAAGAAATGAGAATAGACCACTTCGAACATGGACGAAAGGGGAAGCAAAACAAATGATAGCACGACACGCCTATGTGAATTTCTAGGAAATGTATCAAAGGGCTATTAAGATAGCTCGAATTATGAATGAGACTGAGATTAAAAATCAGGAAAAGGGCCAAGCAAAGGGGAAGTTCGGCCCTGGAGGGTCTAGTTCACAAGGAAACAGAAACTTCAAAAGATTTAACCCTGGGAAGAAATAAGACAAGAGTAAATAACCCGCTCAACTGCAACAAAAGAAGACATATGACCAATGTGGGCGTCAACAATTTGGCCTATGCGGAAGCATTATGGGCTAGTGCTTTGGATGTAGTGAAATGGAACACAAAGTCGCTAACTACCCAAAAGCAGCATGAAATAGCCAGGGCAACACTCAAAAATCAGGAGTGGGAAGCAATCCTGTAACACAACGAGGTCGCCCTCTAACTGATGCTTCCTTAGGGGGCAACACGAACAACAAAAAGACACAACTAGGAGGGCGAGTATTTTGCTTAGAAGGAGAAGAGGTTGAAGATCCCATTGCTACAATGTCAGGTACTCTTCTTATTAACCATTTTTATGCTCATGTTTTATTCGACTCTGGTGTTATTCACTCACTTATAAACCCTAAATTTGCAAAGAAACTAACCAGTAAGCCTGACGAGATGGATATACAGCTATATGTGACCACTCCCCTAGGATATATTTATCATATCGACATCTTTTTTAAGAATTGTACTATTAATGTGGATGAGGGAGCCTTCTCTGCTAATTGGTGCAATTAGAAATGCAGGGATGAGATATTATTTAAGGGATGCATTGGTTAGCTAAACATAATGTGACCATAGATTGTAAAAAGAAGCTAATCACTTTCTTGACCCCTGAAAGAGAAAGGGTTGAATTTAAAGGAAATCACCATCAGAAAACCATTCCAACCATATCCGCCATGCAAGCCTTCAAATTGCGAAGAAAATGTTGTCAAGGTTATCTATGTGCAATTGAGGTGGTAGAACAGAAAGAACCGGACTTGAATGAGATTCCAGTAGTGAGAGGATTCCCAAGTGTATTCCAGGAAGTGCCAAGGTTACCCCCTGATCGAGAAATTAAGTTTAGAATAGACCTTGTGCTGAACACCGCCTCAATATCTAAGACTCCTTATCCTATGGCACCTGCTTAACTTGCTGAGTTAAAGATCCAACATTGGGAGTTAAGAGCTAATGGGTTAATTCAACCTAGTGTCTCACTGTGGGGAGCCTCGGTGCTTTTTGTGAAGAAAAAAGATGGAAGTTTAAGATTGTGTATCGATTATCGGAAGTTAAACAAGGTCAATATCAAAAACAAATATCCTCTCCCTAGGATTGATGATCTGTTTGATCAACTAGTAGGCTCTGCAGCATTCTCTAAGATTGATTTGAGATCAAGGTATCATTAGCTGAAGACTAAGAGAGAGGATGTGCCCAAAACGGCCTTTTGAACTCGATATAGGGCATTATGAGTTCCTAGTGTTACCATTTGGGCTAACTAATGCCCCAACTTTCTTCATGGGCTTGATGAACAGAGTATTCAAGCCCTTCTTCAACAAATTTGTGGTGGTATTTATCTCTGACATTTGGGTATATTCTAAAACTGAGGAACATGCATATCACTTATGAGTGGTGTTGAAAACTCTATAAGAACACAAACTGCATGCTAAGCTTTAAAGGTGTGAGTTTTGGCTTGAGAAGGTACACTTTCTAGGTCACATTGTGTCTCAAGAAGCATTTCAGTGGACCCTGCAAAAGTAGAGGCAATTGTGAGTTGGCCAAGACCAACGAATGTCTCCAAAGTTCAAAGCTTCCTAGGTATGGCTGGTTACTACAGAAGATTCATAGAAGGATTCTCCAAGCTAGCCATGCCTATCACCAAATTACTTTGGAAAAGTAATAAGTTTGAAGGGATAGAAGAATGTAAAAATAGATTCTAGGGACTAAAGAAGCAACTAGAGTCTACACCAGTGCTAGCAATACTTGAGGGTAATGAGGGATTTGTGATCTGCAGTGATGCATCCAAGAAAAGATTAGGGTGTGGTATAATGCAAAAAGGCATAGTTATTGCCTATGCCTCTCGTCAACTAAAACCATATGAGGAAAATTCCCAGCGCACGATCTAGAGTTGGCTGCAGTTATATTTACATCTGAGTTTGCTGCCATTATATTTTCCTTGAAGACTTGGAGACATTACCTTTATGGAGTGAGATGTGAGAAATACACTGATCATAAGAGCCTGAAATTCATTTTCACTCACAAAGAGTTAAACATGAGATAGAGAAGATGGTTGAAACTTCTGAAATATTATGACATGGAGGTCAAGTATCATCCTGGCAAGGCGAACGTAGTGGCAGATGCTTTGAGCAGAAAATCTATGAGTTCAATAGCCTGCCTACTTACACAGAAATGAGACTCCTGAGGGAACTCAACGCACTCCAAACAGAAGTAGTGCTACCAGGGAATCAAAGCTACCTAGCAACACTCCATATTACTTCTCCACTAATAGAACAAGTCAAGCAATGTCAGAAGGAAGACCCTGAAATTATGAAAATCGAAAAGGGAGTAGAAGAAGGAAGAATTAAGGAATTTCTAATCCAAAATGATGTGCTTTGGACTGGGAATACGTTGTGCATTCTTAACATACTATACCTCAAGAAGGAATTATTAAAAGAAGCACATAATTCAGCCACTACCACTTATCCCGGAAGCACCAAAATGTACCATGATTTGAAAGCCCATTTCTGGTGGGTAGGGATGAAAAGAGACATTGCAGACTTTGTTGCTCGCTGCCTCACTTGTCAAAGGGTAAAAACCAAGCATCCAAAACTTGGAGGATTACTTCAACCCTTACCTGTTCTAATATGAAAATGGGAGCACATCATCATGGATTTCATAACTAGATTACCAAAACCCACCGAGCAGCATGATAGTATCTGGGAGGTTGTCGACAGATTGACCAAGGTTGTACATGTTTTAACCATGAAAGTCACTCTTACCATTAAGCAACTAGAGAATTTACATATTGAAGAAATAGTCAGATTGCATGGAGTAAGTCTCAGTATAGTGTCAGATCGGGATACTAAGTTTATATCCAGGTTCTGGCACAAAATTTAAAAAATGATGGGAATAGAACTATGCCTAAGTACAACCTTCCACCCCCAACCAGATGGGCGATTAGAAAGAACTATTCAAACCTTAGAAGATAACCTAAGAGCATGTGCATTTGAGTATGTAGGAACCTGGGATTACAACTTGCCTCTAGTTGAGTTTACGTATAATAATAGCTACCATGCAAGTATTGGTATGGCTCCCTTTGAAGCATTGTATGGTCGATGTTGTAGAATTCTTATTTGTTGGGATGAAGTAGGAGAAAGGGAACCCTGTAAAGTAGAACTAATCGATAAGGGCATTGAGGTGATCACAACTGCACATAAGAGACTGCAGGTTGCCCAGAGTAGGCAAAAGAGCTACGCAGATATCAGAGAAGACCCATAGAATTTGATGTCAGGGTCCACGTATTTCTTAAAAGTCTCCCACTCAAGAGAAGCTTAAGGTTTGGTCAGAGAGGGAAAATGAGCCCAAAATTCATCGGACCATTTGAGATTCTACAAAAATGGGCCCGGTTGCATATCGATTGGCCCTATCGCCCTCACTAGAAGGCATACATGACATATTCGATGTATCCAGTCTCCGAAAGTACATTTCAGACCCAGATCATATTATCTAGTATGAACCCTTGCAGATTAAGCAGAACTCACATATGTGAAAGAACCCATTCGAATAGTGGAAAGAATGGAGAAAAGGCTCAGGAGTAGAAGTATCCCATATGTTAAAGTGCTTTGGAAGCATCATAAGATAGCTAAAGCAACCTGGGAGCCGGAAAGAAAAATGTGAGAAAAGTACCCAACATTATTGCCACCAAGTAAGTAATTTCGATGACGAAATTCTTTTAAGGGGCGGAGAGTGTAATGCCTGCGTTCGTTTTTTTAGTTTAAGCTAAATATCCTATTTCATGATATTACGAAATCGTATTTTATTATCTAGTTAAGTTAGATTAATATTGATGGGCTTGCTTAAGTGATAATTTTATAAAAAAGAGGATTATTATTATTATTAACTTTGAAATTTTACGTTAGTCTTAATAAGCATTTATAAAGATTTTTATCGAGTACTAAATCGAATGGATTCCCGAATACTATTATACTGTCAGGCCTTAGAATTAAGTTCGTCAAATATTAGACCGACTGTTATTACCGAGAGCGAATAAATTGATGAGCGTTATAAGTAACGACTTGAATTTAAGCTAACAGGTACAAAATTGGGCTGAGTAGTATTAGATGATTAGACAACAAAACAAAACAAAAAAAAAGAGAAAGGAGGGGCTTCTTTTAATCTGCCAGTGCACGACGGCAGCCCCCCTTCTCCATCTCTAGAGTCTTCATCTTGTTCCTCCCCAAGAAACAGCCTAACGCCCCCCCCCCCCCTCTCTCTCTCTCTCTCTACCCAGCCTTCATTCATCACATCCAACCTCTCCAAATTCACAACAAAACGCCTCTGAAGTAAATTCACGAAGAAGCAGACCGATGCCACCGCGTGTGTGGTCTTCTCTAGCGCGGTTTGAGGCACCGAACGCGTGCCCAAAGCCAGCCTTTCCATAACCACCCTCAATCCTCTATCAATCAAGCAAAATCTAGCAGAACCAAGTATCAGAAAGAGGGGAAAACAGCAGCCTAGAATGCAGCAGTAGCAACAGCAGAAAGTGGGCAGAACGGGTCTGGGGCAAGCTGATTCGAAACTGCGTCTGGGCACCAAGTAAAGAAGCAACTTTCTGCGTTCTAGCAAATCCAAAATCACACCCAAAACCCATAAATGAGGTCCTACGCTTGGAGTGAGGTTGGTGTTCTTAATTTCCTCAAATTATTAGTAATTTGACAAATTTTTACAAACCCTTTTGCTGGAATATTGAGTAGAGCATGCATTCAGCAGATTACATGAATCTGTTTATGGGATTTAATCGTGTTATGAGGCAGAATTTGAGTCAGATTATACCTTGATTATATTCTGATTCAAATTATACATTGTAATTCTAGTTGCATGTCGGTTTGGTGACCCTCGAATTGTTCGATTATGAGAATGGGGTGATGGTGATGTTGAATCGAATCTATTTATGGTTTAGAATGTGTTATAATGCATAATTTGAGTCAGATTATGCCTTGATTATATTCTGATTTTTAATGGTGCACTATAGTTATTGTTGCATGTCAGTTTGGTGATTTCCAAATTGTTCGATTATGAGAATTGGGTGATGATGTTGTTGAATTGAAACGAAATGAGTAATTGATGAATTTCGGGTGAATCATTTAATGGAATTTCAGGACTTTTTGAGGGAGGTGCTGTGAGGAGGCAACCCGGTTGTTAAATTATTTACAACATTGCTAATTGAGTGCAAAAGTGTAATACTAGGCTGATTCTACTGAATTACTGAAACTAGAAATAGTTATAGGCTGATTATCCTGAATTACTGAAATTGAAAATAGTTATAGGCTGATTTTGCTGAAATTGCTTGTAGCATGAATGATTTCTGAACTGCAATACAATTCAGCTGAATGGTTCAGTTGAAAGGTTTAACGGATTAAATCATTGAAATGAGAACTTGAATTGAACAAGGTGATTCTCTAAGAACATGAGCTTGTTTTAAAACTCCGCTTTTCATTTATGAAGGATTGAGACGAATTTAGAAACGACTAAAAAGTTTAATTGCTAAACTAAGTTATAATTTATTTATATTAGGAAGTTATTTTAAGAGTAAGATCTTGAATTGTTGAACTCGAAATGAACTTAAGTCACTTCCCCTTTTGAAGGTAAAGATTTATAAATCGACAATACAGTTATGGAAATTACGTTGGCCTAACATTCGTGATTATGGTTTGCAAACGAATCATTGAAAGGAAAAGGCTGATGACTTACTTGAAGGTACGAAAAGTCCTTATTACTTGTGACAGGAGTTTGAATAACTAAAATGATTTGGTTTAATTAAAAGTGGCTAAGATAAGTGCTTAATGAGTGGCCATGATTAGGGAACAGATATGGTTTGCGGGAACCCTAATGCTTAGGAAGTAGACCTAGAAGTGGGAACCCTAAAAGAAACTGACAAGGGTAAGGTCCAATGTTATGTTATGCCTCGGGGATAATGCGGATTGTCAGTGTATATCTCACATAGGGTGAGTATAGATCTCCCCTAATTAGCATATTATGTAAATCTTACGTCAGAAGAATGATCTTATTTTATCATTATATAAGTAAATTATTGGAGTTCTTACTTTTAATATTTTGGGAATTTGAAAAAGAGCATAAGTCCTTAAATAGGCCAAATTTTAACGTAAATTACTCGTTTTAAGGTGAAACCGTTTAATTGTGTTTTAAACGCGTCAAAGAGGATTTCTTTTCCTTCTTTAACCTTGTTAAGTCACCTTACTTGGCTGTAAATTCGATTGATGTTTGTTAGTGGGGTGTAGATCCTAAAGTGTGGCCATTAATCTTAGGGGATGTGTTTATATTGGAAGATAAAGTCTTCTTTTTAAGCCTTACTTGCCTAATACGGTAATAATAGTATAAATGTGATGTACTTGCTGCCTATCAGTATTACTTGCAAAGTGTTTTGTTTTTATGGAGTTGAGCAACACTCACTGAGCTTGTGGTAGCTCTCCACCTCATTTTCCCTTTCCAGGTTCAGAATAATCAGGTATAGAAGTTATATGGTGATGACCTGCTAGTAGCCATTGTGGCAGTTTCACTTGATTGGCTGTTGTGAAGTGATGAATGTATTACCAACTATGTAATTAATTATGTCTGCTCATCAGTTGTATAAGCATGTAGACGGCTCTGAATCTGTGTATATTGCTATATCACTTGTTATTAACTAGTTTGAATTCTTGTAACCAGGGTGTGTGACTCGTGGTGGTGACTCATGTCACTTTGCGATTAATTTTGTCTTGTCGTCAGACCTACAGATACCCTTAGCTTAAGTTAAGCTTTAAAACGTTACAAATATAGGTGAAACTCTAGCAGTTTTGTCCGAGAATACCTAAACATGTTAAAGTTTAACTTTGACCCTGAAAGCCTTAGAGATTTCTTCGGGAAGTCATGGCGGTGTGACACCTCACTCGGATGAGGGGTGTTACGGGGAAATGAGCCCTTACCATGGCATGCCCAAACCACAGTATACAACTATTAGGGGAAAGTTATTCCAAGCTTTAAAATCATCCATGATTGTGCATTTTTGGAAGAAGAAATCACACCTTTTAAAGAGAGGTACACAATGGAATGGTTGGTTGTGGAGAGTGGAGACGAACAATGTCATTGGCATACTACTCTTTGGAGTTGAAAGGATCAAACTACAAGGAACATACTGGGTTTCTACCACAACCGATCAAGGATTTGGCCAGCTGAGTTGATAGCTGATGAAGATAAGGGTAGATGCTGCAACGTCACTTGGACCACATTTGAGAAGTTAAAGGAGATCAAGCAGATCAAGCTCAGCATCGAAGAGGAGACCATGCTGCATGTCAAACTTTCTTTTCAGCTAGAGTTAGCTTCCAATTTGACAAGTTGAATGAATATGAGCGCGCTTCCTCGTTTGCGCAAATAGTAGTCAAGATGACTTTCGTGAAGAACTAAGTAAGTGATTCTAAGAAAAAGAAATTAAAACTCCAAGATTAGAAGAAACCACAACAACAATGTGGGAATAAAATAAGATCGAAAGGAACTAAAACTTGAAAACTTGTTAGGTCAGGAAGAGGTAGAACAATTCACCCAATTGTTTCCAAATTCAAAGATGTTTTCCCATGGTCTTACAAGGACATGTACGGGATAGACAGCTTGGAGAGTTTTTACACCCTGACGTTAAGCCAACCAAATGAAAACTCTGAAGAATGAAAACAGAACGGGGCATTAAAAATAAAGGAATAATTTTTAAAATGGCGAGATGAGAGATTCCTTTGGGTCTCTAGCTATGCACAATGGGTTGCCAACATCGTGCCAGTAGCCAATAAAGTGAGCCCTAACGATGATTTCGCCTTGTCTCAAATAGACCTTTTAGTTGACAACACTATTGGTCACCAGGTTTTATCCTTTATGGGTGGGTATACGGGATATAATCAAATCAAAATGGCAATGAAAGATCAAAAACAGACTAGATTCATCCCAAGGTGAGGCATTATTGCTACAATGCCATCCTATTCAGTCTTATCAATACAAGGGCTACATACCAAAGAACTGTGCAAACCCTGCTTCATAACATGATGCACAAATATGTAGAGGTCTACGTGATTGATATGATTATAAAATCTAAAACACGAATGGGGCCATATTCCCGCGCTACAGAAATTCTTCGAGAGATTGAGGAAGTACAACATGTGCCTTAACCCACAAAAATAATTATTTGGGGTCACATCCGATAAACTCCAAGTATATGTATTAACATCACTGGGAAGAGAAGCAGATCCCTCAAAGATCAAGGTAATCATCGAAACGCCACCACTAAGGAAAGAAAAAAAATGAGAGGTTTTTGTATATGTTGGTCAATTTCTAAATTGACAATGACCTATGAACGTATATTTAGAAAACTGTGGAGAAGTAACCAAACCAAATGGGATGGATCATGTTAAAGTGCTTTTGACAAAATCAAGGAATCTTGACTAACACACTTGTATTACAACCTCCTAAGCTTGGAAAACCTTTGTGGCTATATCTCACCACTACTAACAACATCACAGGGCAATGTTCTACCAAGGTCACCGAGTGATAGAGAATGTCATTTACTAATTAAGTAAGAAGTTTCGTGATTATGGGACTAGATATCCGGCAGTAGAAAAGATATGTCTGGCACTAGTTTGTTCATCAAAGAAACTATGAACTACTTGACCATCATGTTCAAGTAATGGAAAAAAATATACCCATTAAAATATCTTCTAAACAACCAACCCTACACGGTCAGATCTCTTGGTGGATCGTCCCTGATACAAGGACATCTTAGCCTACTATCTGTCAGGAGAATACCCTCTAAAGTATACCCAAAGGCCACGCCATGCACTATGGTGACTTGTATTCTAACTCATGGTAAATGACGTTTACTATGCGAGAAAAATGACTTACAGAATCAATCTTTGACTCGTAGACACAATGGATGTACAAATCATCATGGAAGAAATTCATATTGGAGATTATTGTACACATATGAACGGATACATTTTGTCCAAGAAAATCCAATGCTAAGGTTATTACTAGACTACCATGGAAGAGAATCTCTTCCAAGATATGCCAAAGTGCGAGAAGTTAAAAAAAATGCGAATACCGAACATTTCACCCTTCTTAATACACACATTTGCTTCTCCTTAGCCATTCTTGATGTGCGGGATGGGCTCACTCTTAATGAGACTATTGGGCATCAATACATTTTAGTGGCCATGGATTATTTCAGCAAATAGGTTGAAGCCACATCCCACGCCAATTTAACCTAAACAAGTAGCTAAGTTTCTAATTCACCATATTACTTGTAGGGATGGGGTCCGTCACTAAATCATAAGTGACATGCGTCCCACTTCAAGGACAAAAATGCAACGCTTCTAAAAAAAGGACAATATCGAACACTTGCATTCTACCACATGTAGATCACAACTCAACGTTGCAGTCAAATCCATCAAGAAAAAATCAAAAATATTCTTATTAAAATGATCACAATGTGGGGATTTAGAACGATAGTTAGATCTGATAAAACTGACCCGATATCCGAAATTTGAACCAAGCGACTTGGACTCATACTCAAACTGACACCCGAAATGAGATGAACCAATCTGGACCGGAACATCCGAATTAACCCAATCCATAACCGAGCAAAACCCAAATTCTAGGATGAACTGAAATGACCCACACCCGAAATGACCCGATCCAATTTAAACCTAACCTATAGTGAGCAAACCCGAAGTGAACTGAACATGGATAACCCAAACCCAAACCGAACCGTATCCGATTTAAAACCGATCCGATTCTTATCTGACTCAATTTTACCCTCCCGAGTATACCCGACATGAATATAACCCAAATCGAAGTATATTCATAACCTATCAGCCTAAAACTATTCCTAATTCCATAAATTTCATTGCTAAGGCCTATAAGAAAAGCTCCTATAGCAATGTAGTGCAAGTTTTAATAAACAAGCAAGTTATAATCTAACTATTAACCATAGTACATAATGTCATTAAAGTCCTTAACTAGAAGGTAAAATGTAATATTGTTGATGTATTTCAATTAGGCAATGACCGACGAGTAGGAGATTGAGGAAGGTAACGCGGCGATTGACGAGTAGGAGACTGAGGGAGGGTTAGGCGGTAGCCTGCAAGTAGAAGACTGACTGAGGGATGGTTGGTTAGGGCTTTAGGTGGTGAGAGGCAAGGGACATAAGCAAAGCAATTATCACGATCTCACCTGTTCAGTCTGTCGTGAAGGGTTTTCAATTTTAAGTTTCACTCAGGTTTTGCTTCTTAAAATAATAAAATTCTTAAATTATCAAGAGTGACTTTCTTTTTTTGGGCTTTAGACTTTTGGGGGGAATTCTAAATTTCACACTCAATTGGTTGAGTTTAGGGAGAAAAAGAAAAATAACTTAAGAGGGAACTTTTACAAATGAAATCAATTAAAAACGTAAGAGAAAAGAATAAATAGTTAGTAGTTTTAAATTTTTAATTTGATAGATATGCAATAAAAATATAAGAGAAATTTTTTTTTGGTCAAAATAGGAATTAAGAAAAGATAAGCACAATCAACAAATTATTAAACTTATTACAGTCTAGCAATCCTATTTTACTATTTGATTCACTTAATGACTTAATGCAATGCACACTATGATTATAATATCATTATGTGACTACTGTCAAAAATACCACACTACTTATTTACGATTCTAAATCATGTTCATCACACGTTTAATTCTACATAATCATATTCAAGAATGTATGTTCGTATATGATCTCATAATAATGTGACTCATTTGAATTTTAGACAATTAAATTCTAAGTCTTGAGTTTCGATAACAAGCATTCACAATCACATAAATGTAATGCTAATTGATACATACCCATATATTGCCGTTGCTTTTGAGTTTTACCTCATTAGGCACATGCAGATTAAGATATTAATCTTACAAAGACAAATATTTGAATTTTGATGTATGATCACTTACCAAGCTACCAAAGAACATTAATTCGATTATTGAAAATGTCGACTTAAGCCAACCTGTTTCTGTTTACCAACTTCAAATATGACAAACGTGAAGTTATGAACCAACACCCGGTCAAAATAAAATTTTTGTTATTTTCATTCTTTTTTTTTTTGGTCATATTTCAAGGTATGTCTTGGTGTTGGGTCTTACAAATGAGACCATTGACTCATGATTTATGTTAAGTTGGTTCACTAATTTTGTCATTGCATGGCCTCAATTGAGATAATTGAAACTTGACTTGACGAGACATAATCCATTGGATAATTGCAAGATGCATCTGATATAGGGTCAAGGATGGGTTGTATACTTGTATTTGTAAATTACTAACTTTCTTAGTAAATTTATAAATAAGCCCATTAGATTTCCATAACAAAAGTCCCTTTTAATTATATATATGTACATATATATATATATATATATATATATATATATATATATATATATGAAAAATACAAGTAAAAAGAAGTGTTTTAAATATAAAATACAAACGTATAATCGTTAACGTGTGAATTAAAATAGGAATATAGAATAAAATGGGCTTGTCTAATTAAACAGTTTTTATCTTTCAAATACAATTTGAGTAAAAATGACTACAATGAAACTATACAATGATTCGAAATTAGTACAACTTGATTTATACCAGATCCGATTTACATTCGACCCGATGTTGACCAAAATATTGAACCAAATTTCACCAGCCTAAATTAGACTCAACCCATACCCGATCCGAACCAAGCTATGGTAGACAACCCCAAAACAGACCTGCCCCCCATTTCACCCGAACCGAATCCGTATCTGACCCGAACATCGTTGACTTGAAGGTGACCCAGACACGAATTTCACCTGAACCGAACCTGAACCCGACCTAAATATAATTGATCCAAAAGTGATCCGAACCAAACTAAAACCTGAACCGTACCCAACCCGAATGACCCATTTGTCAGGTCGAACAATAGTTACGCAATCTACTAGTGCTAACCTATTCTTGTTTACTCGTGGAATGGAGGTATTCCTATCAGTAGAAGTGCAAATTCCTTCAATTTATGCTGCCCTAAAAGCCACGCATCCGAGGTAGACTAGATAAAAACCCTAAACAGCCACCTGACATAGACAAAAAAAGACTTATGGTAATACATCTCTTACGGTAGAACAAACAAAGAATATCACGAGCATTCAACTTAAGAGTCAAGACAAGGAACATAAGGGTAGGTGATCCAATTCCAACTGCAATATGGATCCTTACCACTAATTTGCATGGGGAATTTGAAGAGCGATGGGAAATCCCGTACTTCATCAAAGAAATCTAAAGTTGAGGTGTTGTTAAACTAACGGACATTAATAGACAAGAGTTTATTCAACTTGTCAATACTGATCAACTAAAACAATTCTATTTTTGAACTAGAGGAACGCCGTGATACAACGTTTGGGCCCACGACCAACATGAAAACAGGAGTGCGAACTTGACGGAACCGCTTCAAGAGCCAAATCTACAAAGTAAGCAAGCATACATCAATAATTGCATCAAAGAAACAGAAAAAGGAGACAAACCACTAAAATACCAGAACTTTACCTATATAAGTAGAGGGCTTCCCCTGAGATCATTGCTAGGGTTGCCACTAAGGCCATCCAAACACCAGATCATCGTAGGAAGAACAATGGTCTTGTAGGAATGACCTTTCAAGGATCTTCCACAAAGTGCATCAAACAAGCCAAACCCCCCTTGCTAACAAACAAGTAACCTGTTCAGAAGATAAAAAGCAAGGGCTTTTCTTCCTTCGTTGTGAAGTCATCATTAGACTTAAGCATAAATCAATAGGCGCTCCATGCAAGACCATCATCTTGGCCATCAGTAGCCTTTGCTACTTCATCCACCCCTAAACCAAGCAAGTTTCACACAAGGTTAGAGAAATGCATCTCTAGCATGGGAGCCGCTACAATATTAGACTAAAAAGAACCCAATTTAGCGATAAATTCCTCCACCAGAAGATAAACCTCCCTCTCTTTAAAGCGAAACACATGGACCCCAAAATGCAAATGCAAAACAAGTCAGGATGCCTTGAGGACAGAAGCTTCTTCAACCTAAAGCAGTTGAACACCTTCACCTCAAAGGGACAAATGTTTGTACTATAGATTCATCAACATCTCAAAGTCACACCTTTCTCTTGGGAGTAAGAAGAAACACACTACGTCAAGGAGGATTGCATTCAAGCACAATAGATCCACCAACAAACATATTCACAGACAAGCACTTACAATCAGCAATTCTCTCCGTAGGCAATTACAATATTCTTTCCACTAGCTTTCCATAAACACTGAGAGCCTCTATCCCCCTGCAAGAATTCTCTAAAAGTTTTACTTGTACTCAAGTTTCCTCTTAAATTAATAAAAGTTAGTTTTACCCAACTATCGTTGCTATTGTTTACAATTCGTGTAAATTTATTTTGCTCTCTTAATTCAGTCTGTTCGTCTTATTTAAGCACTATTATACCCTTGGCTATCTCTTATGGAAAAGGGTATAAATGCTTCTTAAATGAGATAAAATAAAGGCACAAATAAACTAACTAAATCAACTGAGCAAAATTAATTTATGCAAACTGTAAATAAATAGAGAGGATAATTAAATAAAACATATTTTTATTAATTGAAGTGTAAACTTGGGTACAGGAAAAACTTTTAGATATATAGGAACATGGAAGCTCTCAGTACTTTGCAGACTAAAGGAATTGATAACGAGAATTGCCAATTGCAAGTGAATATATACTTTAGTAGATCTGTTATACTTGAATGCCAAGATACATATTTACATAATACATGATCTAATGAATAAAAAACATGTGAAGAGCAAAGATTGAAAGATAAAATTACAATAATGATCTTGATGACTCAAACTTGAAATAATGATGCTGGAGGAATATTTGCTATAACAATGTATGTTGAAGTAGAGAGAATGAACCCATGTGACACTTGTACAGTGTTGAATGATAATTATCCTACCATCTTATGGGACTTCAGATTGATGTTGAACGGTATCGTAAATTATTGTAGTACCCTGACATAACTACTTAAGTAGTGAAGAGTAGTGAATTATCTCTTAGATAGTGACTTGAATAGTGACTCAGCATAGTAGCTAAAACACTAGTGACGTAGTAGTTTGAATATTAACTGGAATAGGAGTGAATAGTTTCTTGAATAGTAGCTCCAATAATGCCTGGCGGGGGGTTTGAATGTCATATATTTCCTCATGTTTCTTTTGTGGGGCTACCAATTGAGCTAGAATGACCTGGTCTGATATGTGGAACATTCCATCTCAAATGTTGTTGATGGAACAATATTTGTCTACTGTAAATTTTTCCCACCATTTGATTTTGAATTCTTGAAGAAGGGACACCGAACCCAAAGGTTTATAATATTGAGTTGTTCTGAATGATCAACAAATGATCCAAGGAATTCCAACTTGTTTACAGAATAGGACTTCTATGAGATCTAGACTACTAGTAATAGTTTTTCAATAGATTGAAATACTTTCTTTACTTCGACTGGCTATATGTCTTGCATAGTACCAAGGACAAGCGACCACCCATAGAAGCAAAGAGGGAAAGTTGTTTTTTGAGATTTTGTGCAAATATTGAAAAAGCAAGATTGATTAAAAGTTCAGAAAAGGAAGACTTTATAGTTTATACCAAACATTTGCATAATCAATGTCGTGGCAACCTAGGGTATTAAATGGTACTGAAAGGATTTGGATGCTTAAGCAGTAGGCTAACCTTTGTAAGAGAAGATCTTAAGGATCTCGCATTTGGAATGGGCAGATGAAATAGCTGGCCATCTTGCAAATATTTGTTTGAAAATAATATTTTTGAACATTTTTTAAAATAATTTCTTTTGCATATTTGCAATCAATTTGAAGAAGAAATTTTTGGTTGAGTACTAGATCATCTTTACATTTTGATATGCATAAAACTATTGATAAAATTTTCCTTTTAGCAGTTGAATAATTTTGTTGTGCTTCGATTGAGATGTTAGAATGGTATCTGACTATTTCCTATGTTTCTGCAGATGCAAACTCTTTTTGCATGAGTGTGTCAATGTAACCCAAGTTAGATGCATCTATTTCGACTATCTTGAATGCATTTGGATGAGGTATGGCTATACATGATAATGCTTTTACCTTTTCCTTAAGAAGACGAACAATGCATGTATAATCTTTTGATCATGCAGGGTGTTTTTCCTTAATCTTTTATGGAGAGGGTCAGAAAGTGTTCTTATGCTTGAAAAGAAATTAGTGATATAACTGAAACATCCTAAAAACCTTTTTAAATTGGGTTTTATCTCAAATTTCAATAGGAAACTTGTCTGCAAATTCAATTGCTCCAATAATAGGTCGCATAGTACCTTCATAAATATCATGACCTAAAAGTCTTTATTTTTTTGAAATAATTTCATTTTCTATACAGAAACAACCGAGCCATTTTTCTTACTTACGTGCAAGAAAGTATGAAGATGTTTGAAATGTTCATCAATGCTCTTTGAAAATAAAATGACATTATCAATATAAACTATAGTAAAATGAGCATACATTTTAAAAATATCATTCATAAGGTTTTGAAATTTTGAAGGAGCATTTTTTTAGCCCAAAAGTGCTATGAGGGATTATTGGAGTTACTATTTAAGGAACTATTCAACTGCTAATTAAGTTGTTGTTCAAGCCATTATCCTCACTACTTTCTGAAGTCACTATTCAAGTTACTATTTAAGACATTATTTTTACTATTTACATAAGCAACTACATCAAGGTACCATAATCATTCAAGATACTATTCAAGATTAGTTTGAAGTCTTAACCAATGGCGGGCTAACTATTATTCGACGCTATATGAGTTCCATGCTAATTCATTCCTTCAATTACAACATGCAACATTACTGCAAAGATTCATCCAACAACATCATTTCTAGTTTGAGCCATCAAGTCATTATTGTAATTTTGTATTTCAATCTTTGTCATTCACGTGTTTCAAATTCATTAGGTCATGTATTCTATAGACATTTGTCGCTGCATTCAAGCATGATAAATTCGCCAAAAAACTCATTCATGGGCAAGCACTTGCAATCTGCAATTCTCCTTAGTTGTTCCCTTAGTCCTCAAAAGTACTGAGAGCTTCCATCCCCCTATATCAAATTCTCTGATAGTTTTTGTTTTGCACAAGTTTCCTCTTTAATCAGTAAAATTATTGAACAAACTTATTTTACTTTCTTAATTTATTTACTTTATTTCGGCCTTCATTTTATGTTGTTTAAGCACTATTCATACCCTTTGCTATCTCTGAAACGACCATGCTCCCAGTTGGTATCCAGCTGAGTTTACACATTTAAGTAGAGCTCCTATAGCATTGGTTAGCTGTTAATCAACTCTTGGTAGAGCCGTTAGTTAGCCATTGTTAGGTGATCTTAGTAAGGGTTGTCCCAGTAATCCACGGTTGTCTCAGTGATCCCAGTATCGTGTGCATGATTTCTATTTAAGTGTGCATTCATAGTTCTAATAGAATCTTCGATTAGAGATCACACTGGTGTTAGTGTTGGTACCACTACTAGAAAAGATATTTCCAATGACAAAAACTTTCATCGTTAAAAGTATAATTTATCATCATTAAGGGATTTACTGGCGGAAAAAATGTTGGCCATCGTTTGTCATTGTTGATCCCGTTGCTAAAAGTTTTAATGACGGTTTGAATATTTCTGTTGTTATTCTTAATAATGATAATATGAGTTGTCGTCATTGTTATCTAACTAATTAACAATGACCAATATGTTAATAGCGACCATATTTTCCGTCGTAAAGTGCACATTGTAAACAAATCATTTAAATTATATATTATCAACGATAGATGGGATTCACTGTTATTGTCTTGAGAAGTTATTACAATAAAATAATAGGTCGTTAAAGATTACACATATACAATCATTAACAACCAATTTTCCGTCGCTAATAATATTATGACCAAAATGCAACAACAACAACAACAACAAACTCCCAGTGTGGGTCTCGCTTTTGCGGGGTCTAGGGAGATCCAGCTGTAGGCAACCTTAACTCTATCGGTATTCCTACACATAGAGAGGTTGATTCCATAAGACCCACAAAACAGTTATGTGAAAAAAGTTTAAAGAGAAAACGATTGCAAAACCATTTACCGAGGAAGAGAAAAGGTTCCGGAGAGCAAATAAAAAGGGAGCGGAGACATACCTCAACAAACCAGGGGCGCTTGATGCCGTCACATCCCAGAAAAGCACGAACTGCAGACAAGCATGACAAAAACCCTACCCGCCCCACGCCACCAAAGCTGCTGCCACCTACGGAGCCGGTCCCTTACAATCAGAGACCTTAATCCTATCCCGCCACAGCCTCCTATCCTGAGCCATGTCCTCCGTCAGACCGACAACTCTCAGGTCCTCTCTAACCACTCCTTCTAGGCTCTTCTTCGGTCTAACCCTCCCTCTCTTTCCACCGGAGGGGTCGATCATCTCACACCTCTGCACTGGAGTGACCACACTTCTCCTCTTTACGTGGCTGAACCATCTGAGCCTCGATTCCCTCATCTTCTCCTCTATGGGGGCCACTCCCGCTAAGCTCCTAATTACTCCATTTCTAATTCTATCCAATCTCGTAAAACCACACATCTGTACCTGACCATTCTCATCTCAGTTACAATCAACCTTTGGACATGTGTCTTTTTTAGAGACCAACACTCCGATCCATAGAGAACAGCCGGTCTAACTACCATCCGATAGACTTTGCCTTTCAATCCCAGGGGAACTCTCTTGTCACACAGCACCCCTGACGCTAACTTCCACTTTTGTCAGCCCACTCTTATCCGCTGGCTAATATCCTCATCAATGTCCCCATTCTGCTGGATGATTCGAGCCCACATACTTAAATTTAGCGACCTTTGGTATCGCCCTCCCATCCAGTATGATTTCTCCCCCCTCTTCTATCCTTCCGCTGAAACAACAATAGAGGTATTCCGTTTTCGATGTACTTAACCGAAAGCCCCTAGCCTACAACGTACGCCTCCAACCTGTCATTCACCCCCTGCCTGGTCACATCGATAAGAACGATGTCATCTGCAAATAACATGCACCAATGCACCTCGTCCTAGATTCCTCTAGTAAGTTCATCCAAAACTAATGAGAAAAGAAACGGGGTTAAGGCGAAGCCCTGATGTAGGCCCATACTAACAACAAAGTCATTGGAGACCCCTCCCGGAGTCCTAACACTCGTCCGCCCTCCCTCATACATATCCTTGATTGCCCGAATGTACGCGGGCGACACACTTTTCTCTTCCAAAATCCTCCACAAAACCTCCCTTGGGACTCTATCACACGCTTTCTCCAGGTCAATGAATACCATATGGTGATACACCTTTCTATCCCTGAACAAGCCCACGAGCCCTCTGAGGAGGTAGATCCCCTCAGTGGTCGACCTGCCTGGCATGAAACTAAATCGGTTCTCTGAAAACCGTACATCCTCTCGTAACCTTCTCTCAATCACCCTCTCCCATGGCTTCATAGTGTGGCTGAGCAGCTTGATGCCTCTAAAGTTATTTCAATCTTGGATATCCCCTTTGTTTTTGCACAGTGGGATGACTCTGCTAGCCCTCTACTCTTTGAGCATCTTGGCGGTACACACATATATATATATATATATATATATACATATACATATAGATCCATAAATACACACACACACACACACACACACACACACACACACACACACACACACACACACA
>JACYFF010031954.1:84741032-84751387 GCA_017589665.1 Selenicereus undatus | reverse complement strand
TATATATATATATATATATATATATATGTATGTATGTATGTATGTATGTATTTGTATGTATATATATGTTATGTATGTATTTGTGCGTATATATTTATGTGTGTGTACAGAGAATTTCTGCGGTATCCCTGGTGCGGTTAAAGGTGCAAATTCAGATAATCTTCTTGTTACTATAGGATGCAGTTAGGGCTCATTCTCGTGGTTGAAAATAAAACAATAAAAATAGGATGACTTGTTTCGTGGTCTTGGTGGGTGATCGAGTATTCAACTCTATCTTCATTGCCATAAATAATGGATGGTTGACATGACTTTATATATTATGTAATTATTCTGGTAATTTTTTAATGGATCCAAGCTTGACAAAATGTGGCAAATCTTTGGTGTAGCTGAGTTTGTCCTTATTTAGGGTGTTTTTGGTAGGAGGAAAAATCATTTTTCCAGAAAATCATTTTCCATGAAAAATATTTTCCCAAGAAAAATGATTTTCCACTTACATTTTCAGTTGTTTCGTAGAATGAAAAATCATTTTCTTTCCACTTCATTTTTTGCTATTTGATAGAATGAACCTCCCATTCTCATTTTATTTCTTTTTACCATCAACCCCCTTCTCTGCTCACTACTCTGACCGGACCCAACCAACGAATTTTGTTTCTCTCTTCTCTTCAAAATCAAATCCAAAACATCAGTAAGAAATATACCCAATAACAAACTCAGCAAAAGAGAGAGTCAACATTAATGAATCTCAATTTTTTCACTATTCTCAAAGATTACCCAATTGACTTTGAGTGATATATTAAATCCAAATTAAAGAAAATGACGAATGGGGAGACGATGAGTATCTCATATTTCGAAGTTTTTCAAAAGGGCAACTGTAACAAGATCAGAGAACTCAAGAAATAATTACAGAAATTAACGATAGAAATCATCGATGAACATGATGAACATGAAGAAGAGGGGAAGAATGAGAGAGAAAATGAGAATGAAAATAGAGTGATTCTAGGCACAATTAAAATAATATAGAATTAGAGACAAAATTGGGCAATGAAAATTGGGCTTGGAAAATCATTTTCCCTACTTTTTCAAGGGAAAACAATTTCCTTCAAATGGGGTAAAATGATTTTCCCCTGAAAATGATTTTTCGCTCCTTGTTTTACCAAATGGCGTAAAATGAGAAAATCATTTTCCGAAAAAATGATTTTTCCCCCTACCAAACACACCCTTAATGAATGTTTATTTCAGCTGACCTAAAAGAATAGGAGAAAGTCGAGGAGAAGTGGATAGTTAATATAAGATGGTACGTCACACATACATATTTTGATGATGTTGCACCCAGTCCATCACCTAGTTTGGCACCCTTTACATACCATCCATCCACTTATCGTCCTAGTTCATAATATTTTCCGAAGTTGCATTTTCTTGAGATACTTATGATACAATAATTGTTGGTTACGTTTTTAATTTCATTCACCATAGCCACTTCGCCAATGTCTTCAAACCCTACCCGTCGAATCATCATCTAGGTCATTTATTTCGGCGGCTAACATCCTTTTGGGATTTAGTTCTATTGGTTTTGATTTTATTTGTGATATGTATTCTCCATTCGATACCTCTTTACGTTTACAAGCATTGATGGGCTCAAATACACTGATTAGAGTGGACTTTGATAATGTGTATCAATCTTTTAACTTGGCGATAACCTCTTGAAGAAAATCACTTTTTTAATATCCTTTAGGGTGCTTGTCACTGCCTGTGACTTTGTTAAATTGTGCCTCAAGTGGTCTAAATTTGGTGTTGTACCGTCATAATTTATCATCAGATCCATGCGCTTTTTATGCAGATAATGGTGAGTTCATTGGTCGATGGAGTGCTCAATAGGTAATGGATGGACTGTATGGAATAGGCAAAACTAATGATCAATATGGGCACGATTCACCATGACGAGACTGCCATGAGGTATCTAACAGGTCTAAAATTTTGTTGATTCTAATATATCTTCATTTACTATCAATTTATTCATGAAAGTCTTAAACATGGTATTTTAACTTGCAATGCGTTATCAATTGTTTTAGAGAATGAATCAGTTATTTCAACATATTCAAACGTTACCCTGATCAACCTTATTGGTGACAAAAAATGATGGGTGTCATTTCATAACTAAGAAAAATTGCATATGATGCAATGATTTAACATTTAATGGCACTTATAATCTTAAGCTGTCCAATCAAGCCATTCTTCATTTATTCAATGTAGGAGACATTAATTTGTAAAGTTGTGTCTGGCAAAACTTTTGCAACAACTTTTTGTAATAACTTGATCAATTTTATCTAATTATAGACTTTATTGTGTTTGATAAAGAATTTTAGAAGATAAGTTACTTTCCTTTTAAAAGCTAACTTGCATAGTTTTAAGTTGTTGGGAGTCAACTTTTTATATCAATTTTCAAGGGAAGTTGGATATCATTAATGAATTTTTCTAAAGTTCAAATTTAACTCTAACCTTTTAATTTTAATTCCCGATGTACCCAATTAATTAATTTTGTCAAACAATTACAACCCAGCCACGGTATAAGCACAACCTTCCGAACGCAACCTACGTCACGTAAGAATACCTATTTGATATCTTAAATCAGTATTCCCTATAGAGCTGGATAATAGGTCGTGTCGGGTCAGGTTCGTGTTAGTGTCGAATTTAAAGGGGTTGAAAATTCCTCAACTTGAACCTAACTTGTTTATTAAACGGGTTGAAAAATCTTGACCTGTACCCATTTAATTTGTAAACAAGTTCGCTTAACCCATTTAACATAAACATGTCAAGTTCAGACGCTTAATTAACTATTTACGCATTTAACATTTTCAACTAATACGTAATTACATTGTTAAAAATTAAGTTTACATATTACATTAAATAATTACTCTTTAAAATTCCCCCAAGTTGTCATAATTCACAATTTTAATTTTTTTTTATATTCTTAATTATCTACTAAACAGTAAATGGATAATAACAAATGAAAAAATGAGTTGACTTATTTAACTCATTTAATTAAACATGTAAATAGGTACTTTTTGTACTGAGAATCTCGACCTAAACCAAACCTATTTAATTAAATGGGTTGAACATGTCAACCCTTTTAATTAAACAGATCGAAAATTTATACCCAAATCCACTTAACTTCATGTCGGTTTCGGGGAGGTAATCGTATCGGGTCAGCTTTTTCCAGCTCTAATCCCCTATCACTGTTTATTATGCTAGGCAAAATAAATAATAATTAATTATGTGTTCAACTATACAAAAAAGAAGTCTATAGGACATGTGTATCTTATCCCAAAATGTTACATTGGTGCAATTGGTCAACGCTAATTCAAAGCTATAGTTGCAAAAAAGGAGGAGCTCTCTATAAATGGATTTGTATAGGTTAATCAACAAGTCAATGTTGGGGCATTCTCAGTGCACATTTTAAATTTTGGAACTGTACTATACTATATCAGCAAAAAATTTATTTTCTGAAACTCGCTTTCCTTTACTTCCCCAACTTATGGAACTCCAACTTGAGTTATCATATAAAATGTTTATTATGGACCAACTTTATAAAATATATATATATATATATATATATATATATATATTTGAGTCTCAAAAAAAGAAAAACCTGACTTTGAAGCAAAAGAAATAATAAAATAAAGAAAAAATTGGAATATATGGAGGAACTCTATCACATTCCTCTATGAGTGTCATTCCATGAAACAAACTGAATGCAACAACAAAAAAACTCGCATGTGAAACTTGAAAGGCCCTCACTAGAACTCATTCAAGTAGTTGCAAATGGCCTTAGACTCACAACCTTGAAATATTTGGGCCGTCATTGTGCCAACTTGATTTCGCACAACACAGTATGCTCTAAATGGGTTGTCCATTATCCAAATTAACTTGATATTACTGAGCTGATTTAATAATATTAGCGTTGTTTAATATAAACCCTGTTTTACGTGGTACGACTTTGGAAAACCTGACTATTTGCACACATCCTTGATGCAATTATTATTTTATTTAGCAAAATGATAAATGTTTTATTACAAGACACTTTTAAAGTATCCTAATTTGACCTAAAAATTATATTATAATGTTTTTAAATTCAAAACATTGATATAAACGAATAGTTACAACATATTACATGTAGAAATATTCATATTTTATGTATTTTTGTATGTATTTTTTATTTTCTTTATTTTCTCTTCCTTATCACCGACTTATATACCTATTGTATATAAGGTTTTATTTTCTCTTGTAAATATACACAGAAAATACAGAACATGGCTTTCTCTGCCCACGCATATGCTTTGATTTTCATTCTCTCTGCCCACGCATACGCTTTGGTTCACATGGTATCAGAGCTTCAAGGCTCTCGATCCTAACTGCTCCCAATTCCCTTCCCAAAACCATTCTTACCTCTCAAAGCTATTGTTGGCACACGATTCTGCCATTGAAATCCGATAATCCATCTCAAATCGACCAAGATGGGTTCCAAGAACAACACCACTAGCATCGATTCATCTGGAGATCCTTACTATCTGTTCGGATCGGATCATCCAGGCATGCAATTGACAAATAAACCTTTCAATGGTGTGAATTACGCCAATTGGAGTAAGTCTGCTCGCATGGCACTCAGGGCAAAATCGAAACTAGGGTTCGTTGATGGGTCGCTTACCAAACCGACAGAGGACAAAATCGAACTGCAAAAGTGGATTCGATGCGATTACATGGTAAGATGCTGGATCTTGAACTCAATTGTCTCTGAAATCTCTGAAAGTTTTATGTACGTTCAATCGGCCAAAGAACTTTGGGAAGAATTGGCCGAACGTTTCGGGGAACCTAATGGACCCTTGATATACCAACTCCATCGAAATCTCACCCTCTTATCTCAAGAAAACGAACCTTTGTCTCTGTATTTCTCAAAGTTAAAGAAGTTGTGGGATGAATTGCAAGAAATAGACGCAATTCCTGCGTGTTCCTGTGGAGCTATAAAGGATTGCAAGTGCAATCTAATCAAAAAGCTTCAGGAAAAAGATTCAAGAAATCAACTGATTCAATTCCTTATGGGATTGAATTCTGGATATGATGCTCTGAAGGGACAAATTCTGGCTATGGACCCTCTACCCACAGTCAATCGGGCTTATTATATTGTTCAGCAGATTGAGAAGCAAAAGCAAGTAACCGGGGTACTGCAAGGCAGCCAAGAAGCTGAAACATACACAGCCCAAAGACTTGCACCTAAGCCCAACGGAAGAAAAGATTACAAGAAGGGCAAGAATGATAGATACTGTGAGCATTGCAAAATTAAGGGGCACCAAACTGATCAATGCTTCAAGCTGTATGGGTATCCAGATTGGTATAAAGAAAAATTCGGGTCCAAACTAAAGAATGTTGCTCATGTTGGTATTAAAGAATCTCCCCTCGACTGTTCCATCAGCTCCCCTGAGGCACCTTCTGTTGACAATGCCCTGGTGAATGCAGTCTGCCAGCAGGTCATCAAAGCTTTGACCGGTAAACACTCCTCAGATAGCTCAGCCAGCATGAGATCGAATTCAACTGAACATGGCATCGCAGGTAACATTACTATTGCTACTTCCTCTACTAGTAATTCCTTGCAAAATACTCACTGGATTGTGGATACCGGGGCCTCAGATCACATATCCTTCCAACTAAACATAATGACAAACAAAAGAAACCTTACCAGTCCTATATATGTGAGAATGCCTGATGGCTCTGTTAAAACTGTTAGGCTCATTGGTGATGTGAATCTTGGAAAAACTTTAACCCTCAAGGATGTGCTTTACCTACCTGATTTTAGAAATAATTTGCTTTCGGTTAGCAAGCTGCTGGACACTTCTGATCTGACAGCTTGGTTTACCAAACACGGTTTTGTGTTCCAGGACCCTATCACTGAAAAGAATCTGGCTGCTGGACCTAAAGAGGCAGGACTTTATATGCTGGGTACTCCTTGCAAGGAAGAAATTAGCTCCTCCCAGAACACAGACATAGTGCCCTGTCTAATGCACTCTGATACATTTGATTCTAGGAAAATATGTACAAAGGATTTAGCTACCATTCATGCTAGGATGGGACATATGTCACTGTCAAAACTTGCTCATCTTGATGAAATTTCAGTATCTGTTAAATCCAGTGATGATTTTATATGTGATACATGTCAATTAGCTAAATTTCATCGTCTTCCCTTTCCCCTTAGCAAATCCATTGCTCTCAAACCATTTGACATTATACATATTGATCTTTGGGGGCCATACAAAATTGCAGACACAAGTGGAGCACATTACTTCTTGTCTCTACTAGATGACTGCACTAGATATAATTGGGTCTACTTACTGCAAAACAAACAACAAGTGTCTACCCATGTTCAGAATTTTATTTCCTATGTTTAGAATCAATTTGCCACTACTGTGAAATGTGTTAGATCTGACAATGGCACTGAGATTTTTCAGTCATTATGTTCATCTATTTTTAATCAAAATGGCATCCTCCATCAAAGAAGTGTACCCAGAACCCCCCAACAAAATGGTAGAATAGAGAGAAAACATAGGCATCTAGTTGAGACAGCTAGGGCTATGAAGATTCATGCTAATCTTCCCCCAAAGTTTTGGGGATCATGTATTCTTGCCGCTGTTTATATAATTAATCGAATGCCAACTAAATTACTTAAGTGGAAATCCCCATTTGAGACCTTATTTAGCATGAAACCCGACCTATCCCACTTAAAGATACTCGGATGCTTATGCTATGCCCTGACATTGTCTCCGCACATTGACAAGTTCTCACCTAAAGCTAGGAGATGTATATTTATTGGCTACCCACCTGGACAAAAAGCCTTTAAACTCTATGATCTTGACACACATAGCATTTTTATTAGTAGAGATGTGCAATTTGAAGAAAATACCTTTCCTTACCACATAAAACCACCTAGACAACTGCATCAGCAAGTTTCCTCCACTAGCCCATCTTTTGAGCATACCTCCTACTTTCCCATTGCTGACTTCAATACACCCTCGTCTCCTATTCTCACACAATCCACAAATGAGCATTCCTCTCCATCTCCACCACCATCAGGAACACAACCTATGCAGGATATTCCCAGAAGAACCTCCAGAATCCCTAGACCACCTACATGGTTGCAAGACTATGCATGCTCTATTAAAACTAACATTTTATATCCCCTATTTCAAGCTAAAGATTTCCAAAACTACCAACAGGACTATACCACCTCCCTATACAATGTCTTATCTGTCAAAGAGCCCTATACATATGCCCAAGCTATTAAAGACCCTAGGTGGATTGAGGCTATGCATGATGAAATTGCCGCCTTAGAAACAAATCACACATGGGACATCACTGAATTATCCCCAGGAAAAAGGGCCATTAGCTCCAAATGGGTTTATAAGATTAAGTTCAAACCCGATGGGACTATTGAAAGATTTAAGGCTAGATTTGTTGTCAGGGGCTTCGATCAAATCAAAGATAAAGATTACAAACATACATTCTCTCCAGTTGCCAAATTACCAACTGTGAGAGTTCTGATTGCCCTCGCCACCACCAAAGGATGGCCGTTACACCAGCTAGATATCAATAATGCATTCTTACATGGCAACCTCGACGAGGAAGTCTATATCAACCCTCCAGATGGGTATGACAAAGCTAGAGGCAAAGTATGCAGACTTAATAAATCCTTATATGGCCTCAAACAAGCTTCTCGACAATGGAACAAAGAGTTCACCCAATTTTTACTACAAAATAAGTTTATTCAGTCCAAACAGGACTACTCCTTATTTACTAAAGGAAAGATGGACTCCAAATCATTCCTTGCTATCGTAGTATATGTTGACGATGTTTTAATTACTGGAGAAAACGAAACACAAACTAATGAACTTAAGGGCAAACTTCACCAAGCCTTCACCATAAAAGACTTAGGTCTCATGAGATACTTCCTTGGCATCGAAGTATCAAGAGACACTACTGGAACTACCTTGCATCAACGAAAATATATTCTTGACATTTTACAAGATCTTAGGTTATATGCTTGTAAGCCTGCTCCTTTACCTCTCCCCACAAATCTTAAATTGTCTACTGATGATGGGGATTTACTCCCTCATCCAGAATTGTACAGGAGGTTAATTGGTAGGTTATTATACCTTAGCATCACTAGACCAGATGTATCATATGCAGTTCAGCACCTTAGTCAGTTCGTTAGTACCCCACGACAGCCACATATGGCAGCTGCTTTACACTTGGCACGGTACCTTAAAGGGACAATTAACGTTGGTCTATTTTATCCTTCTGACAATATTTTAGAATTATGTGCTTACACAGATGCAGACTGGGGTCGTTGTGTTTTTAGCAGAAAATCATTAACAGGTTACTGTGTCTTTCTTGGCAAATGCTTGGTTTCATGGAAAACAAAGAAACAGAAAACAATATCGAAGTCTTCCGCTGAGTCTGAATACAGAGCCATGTCTGATACAACAAGTGAGCTCGTTTGGTTGGCCAATCTTTTCAAAGATCTTCAGATCCAACTCCCTTTCCCTGTCACACTGTTATGTGATAATAAGGCCGCGCAATACATAGCTGCTAATCCTGTCTTCCACAACAGAACCAAGCATTTGGATATTGACTGTCATTATGTCCGTGATAAGCTTCAAGAAGGCTTTCTCCAGACTTCCCATGTGAGCACCAGACACCAGCTTGCGGATATATTTACCAAGCCTCTTCCTGCAAGTCAACATCAACAACTTGGTTCCAAGTTAGGACTTTTGTTTCCCCAAGCCCAACTTGACGAGGGGGTGTAGAAATATTCATATTTTATGTATTTTTGTATGTATTTTTTATTTTATTTATTTTCTTTATTTTCTCTTCCTTATCACCGACTTATATACCTATTGTATATAAGGTTTTATTTTCTCTTGTAAATATACACAGAAAATACAGAACATGGCTTTCTCTGCCCACGCATATGCTTTGATTTTCATTCTCTCTGCCCACGCATACGCTTTGGTTCACATTACAACTTATACATTGTGTAAAATCATATTTTTAACCATAGTTGACTAGATTTCTAAAATACGTGCATCATATGCCCTCGTAAATGGGGTTGATTCAATTAGAGTGTCATTCAATACTGTTGTGATTTTTCCGCAAGCGTACGGTTTAACCGTTGTAGTTCTTACGGGTGTCGATCCTCAGGGATGGTTTTTGTAATTAGGTAGCCCAAATTGCTAGACTAGTCCACAACTACGAATTGAAAATCATCTTATTCAATTAGCTAACCATTACTAATGGTTCAATCCAACCTAATTTCCAGTGCAACCAAACCAAGCTAGACAGAAATTAAACAAACGAAGCATGGCAAGCATTCTGAATCAGCAAATCAAAAACAGTGAATCAAACTAGGCTTAAACATTCAGGAACGAGAACAGTGCAATTCTGAACAGGGCAATGACATTACTCGATTTTCACCAATGTTTTGCAACTACCAATTTTCAATTGAAATGAACAACCAAAATTCTGGAATTGCAAGACTTG
This sequence comes from Selenicereus undatus, assembly GCA_017589665.1. Classification (NCBI taxonomy): domain Eukaryota; kingdom Viridiplantae; phylum Streptophyta; class Magnoliopsida; order Caryophyllales; family Cactaceae; genus Selenicereus; species Selenicereus undatus. The sequence continues at coordinate 84,741,805 of JACYFF010031954.1, read as the reverse complement.
AAAAGCGAAACAGGGTACGAACAAGGGCGATGCAAACTGAAAGCAAATGGTTCTTGAACCTCCACAATACCAAAATCGAACACAATTTGAATTGAACCAACCTAAAATCCTAATTAAACATCAAAAACTTAAACTCAAACCTAGATCTGGAAATTGAATGAAACGATAAACTAGGCCGTCAGCCGCACCTTCTCCTCTTCCATCCTGTGCTATTTATCTCTGCCTTGACCTTCAGTCACGTCCTCTCGGTGCCTCCTTGCATTAATTCCCGAATTAAAGCCCTCCATCTTCAATCCCGTAACGGTAGGAGGAAGAAGAAGAGGGAGTCGAAGGGCCGGTTTCATTTTCGGGGGTTTATGAAGCAGAAGATGAAGAAGAAGAATCAGAAAGGGGGGCGGATTCAGATGTAGCTGGGCCTGGTGCTCGATGATGGTGATGAAGATGGAGAATTGGGGATTTCAGGTGGGGGGGTCTGGGTATCGGGGTTCTGGGTTGAGGAACAGAGAAGACAGACGCGATGCGAGAGAGAGAAAGAAGGGGAGGGGGTTTATTTTGAGGCTGGACCGGGTTTGGGGAGTGGGGTAAGTGAACCGGGTTTTTTTCTCTGAACCGGTTCACTCAATTTTTGGGCCGGTTTAGCGTAGTTTTGGACCGGTTTTTGACAATTTTGCCCGGTTCTACAATTCTCGACATTTTTCCCACTTTTCTACCATTTTTGGCCACTTATTCGAAATTATTCAAAACCTGCAAAATAAAATAAAACTAGTTAAAAA
>JACYFF010031954.1:84722769-84734403 GCA_017589665.1 Selenicereus undatus | reverse complement strand
TATGGAGTGTATGAGTCATGGTAAATTTGGTAATATTTTTAGCACTTTTTCCTCGTTCATGTTCAGGATTATGAATTCATTTCTTGCTAATTCTATAATTTAGCAGTATTTTATGAATTTGTTTCATAAAATCTAAATTCATAAAACTATTAATATGTTTTATAATTTTCAAGTGACAATTGAATGTGTTTCATCTTAACTGTACTCATATAAATGTGTTCTATACAATGTTTTCGCTCTTATAAAATCCATTTGTAACATGTTATTAGTCGAATAGGTTTCAGAATATTGTTTCATTTTGCCGGAGAGATGTGTTTAATATAATAAAATGAATTTTCCAGGCTATATGTGTTTAAGTAGAGTTTTAAATGATATATTTTTAATTATATAAGTTTGTTTTATAGAATGTAACTTCATGTAAATTGGTTTTACATAATTAGGTTGAATATCTTTGTGATATTTCTAAAGTGTTAGTTAGTTTAAGAATAATACTCTCCATAAATTATTTTTTTTTTGAAAAAAATATGATAATTAAATTATAGAAACTTCTAATTTGTGTCTGTATGTGATGATTATGAGCTGGGCGAAACTTTCGATCACACGACATGAATGATGGTGCTTTTGATAATTTATTTGTTTGAAATATGTCTATTGTCCAATTTTAAAATTTATATACTTCTAGATATGACAATAAAAATATGATCAGTGATTTGTTTACTGATGAAGAGACAGATAGCACCAACTATGACACATAGTGTCAGAAGATTTAGTTTCTTCTGAACAAGCGTAAAGTGTTAGAACACTAGACGACTTCTAGGTCTCCTCCAATGGCAAAGATGGTCCTGCTCGTGAGCAGTATCGAGAGAACCTAAGGCAATACCAAAAATGGATTGAGAATGGATTGATCAACATGTTATACTATGTTGTATCACATCAATGACGATCTGGTGAGGGAATTTGAAAGATGTTTCACTACTAAGTGTATCTAGAATTAGCTTAGCATTAAGTTCGACCAAACTCATTTCCCCTTGAAGTTCCGGACCTAAAGGCGGTACTACCAATAGAAAAAAAGGGACTAAGGGAAATAAAGAGATGAATACAGCATGTGTGAAATGCTATATTTGTGGAAGTAAGGGACCTTGTGCTCGGGATTGTCTTGAATTGATCAAGGTACCTTTTTTCACAATTGCTCCTGAATAATATATGTGCTTCCAAGCATTAGTTACCAACTATAATCCCTAGTGGATTGTAGACACGAGAGCAAACAAGCACAGAGTTAAGGAACGAGCTGATTTTGTGAACTTTCATCGCTATACGGAGGGTTCATAAATTGTCGTTTTAGGTAATGGCGGTGAGGAAGATATCCTTGAAATAAGGACATACCATCTGAAACTCTGTGAAGGGACTATGTTGCTTCTTCACGATGCTCTCCATGCACCTGGGTGCCATGTTCTCTTGTGCCTTTTGTTTTCGAGATCAGTTTTCTCTTTTCGTTTAGATGTTTTCGATATCGTATACAATGACAATTTGCTTGTCCGTGCAACATTGCAACATTGAAAGGTGTTTTCGATGTTTTGGACGAAATAAAACATCTTCCATCTTTGCCTCATTTTCAACTCTGTTTGTAGGCATACTCAAACTTGACCATGAGGGCCAAGATACAATTGATAAACTAGCCAAAGATGGTCTTTTAATACCAACTCACTAGGGTTATGTTGCTAGATGTGAGTCACATCTAGCTAGCAAAGCAACTATGAAGTCTTTTGGTAAGGCTTCGAGCGCATCGAGTCCCTTGGAGTTCATTCACTCAGAAATCTACAGACCTATGAATGTGAAAGTATGTCATGGCAAAATTCATTGCATAACTATTATACATGATTCGCGATATAAGTATATGTACCTATTCTCTCACCGCTATTGGGTACTTGATGTATTCAAATACTTTGTGGTGGAAGTGAAGACTCAATTGGAACGAAATGTTAAAACTCTTCGTACTGATTGAGGTCGTGAATATCTATCTAATATGTTCAAAGAATTTTGAGAGGAAAGGTATACAAAGGCAACTAATGATTCCACGCACCCCGCAATAGAATGGTGTTGCAGAATGTAGGAATTGTATATTGCTTGACATGGTCAGGTCAGTGAGGGCGCATAAAAACCTCCTAATAAGTTTTAGGGTGTGCACTGTTTACGATAGCCTATATCCTTAACCGTTTGCCAAGCAAGAGTATATCTGCCACAACCCAGCCCACAAAACATGGTAAACTTAGTCCAGGAGCTACCAGGATGGTGTTCACTGTTCATAAGATATCCCGCGTATTCCAAATGATATATGATGTATCGGGAACACCATAATAGTGGCATGGCGGAAATGAATTCCTACAATTTTGATTTTCTTGAGGATAAGTTCCCTAGCATTCAGTGAAATTTAACAAGGACATCAAATTATATGAGTTACAACAAGACCTTCAACCATCTCTCAATGAGGGAGAGGATTTGAATTCTTACTAAGTCACCGTAGATGGTACACCTCCCGTATTTGATAGGAATGGTGAAGGTTTGTCTGTTAAGGAGAATGAAATTTACCCTCAATCTCTGCATGTTGGTGAGAGTCAACTTGGGAATGAAGTTTTGCCTCAATCTCCTGTTCCTGAACATGCGCTTAGTCTACATGTTCAGGATCCCACACCTCAGAGGGATAGTGGAAGTGATTCTCTACATGCTTGGGGTCCCATACCTTTTAAACAAAGGGGGAGGGATTCCTCATATAGGCAGACAAATAATGAAGGTCCTAGAATCTGAAGGAATGAGCATGAAGAATTCCTCGATGATATTCTAAACTGAAGAGGAAATATTCTTGTACACTCCCTTGGAAGTTGAGGAGGCTACCTCTTATCAAGAGTTGGTTGACGCATCAAATCAAAAAAAGTGGATGAATGTCATGAGGGATGAGATGGACTCAATGGCAAGAAATAAGGTTTGGGAACTCGTTGATCCTCCATCCTGACGTAAGTCTACCGAAAACAAGTGGGTTTTTAAGATAAAACATCGGACAGATGGTTCGATCAATAAAGTTAAGGTCATCTAGTGGCGAAAGGCTTTACCCAAATTGAGGGTATAGATTACAAGGAGACATTTTCTTCGATGGTGATGTTTGCTTCTATTCGTCTACTCCTAGCTCTGGTTGTTTATTTGGACTTAGAGTTGTTTTAAATAGATGTAAAGACCATTTTCCTCAATGGAAACCTTGAGGAAAAGATCTATATAGACCAACCCTTTGGTTTTATATCAAAGAGACAAGAGGATAAGGTGCGTTGTTTTAAAAGGTCCATATATGATCTTAAGTAATCTTCCAAATTTTGGTACTTTGGATCCCATGAAGCCATAACGTAGTTTGGGTTATCTATGGTTTCATAAGACCATTGTGTGTATGTCAAAGGATCAACAAAGGGATATTGTTTCTTACCCTGTACGTTAATGACATACTACTAGTTGGGAACAACCTGGAATTGATCGAAGCTACTAAAAAGTGGTTGTCCCATGTCTTTGAGATAAAGAACATGGGTGAAACTAGGTATTTCCGATGAGTGGAAATAATTCGAAACCGTCTCAAAAAGCATACATCAAAAGGTCTCGGAATGATTTTGGCTTTATAATTCCAAACCTGTAGATACTCCAGTTGAGAATGGTCTAACCTTAAGTCTTGATCAATGCTCTAAAACAGATCATGAAATAGAGACAATGAAAATTTTCCCTATGCTAGTGTCATTGGAAGCTTAATGTAGGCCATGTTATGTACACGGCATGACATTTGTTTTGCGGTTGGTTTGGTAACTCTTTGTCAAAGTAACCAAGGACTTGTTGATTGGCAAGCCGTCCGGAGAGTCAAGCGTTACCTTCATGATATTACCGACTTAGTCTTTTGCTATCAAGGACAAGACCTCAAGTGGAGAGGATACTTAAATGTCGATTGAGGTGGTGAGCTGGATGAGTATAGGTCAACCTCAGGACATGCCTTCACCCTAGTGGGAGAGCCATGTCATGCGGCAGTAAGAAGCAAACTTGCACAACTGTGTTAGCTATGGAGGCAAATTGTGTATCTTGTTACCTAGAGGCAAAAAGCATTTCCATTAGGTATATACACACTAACAAGGTGATTATGTTCTCTTGACTAAACCTATTCCTAGTGGTGCGTTCAAAGCTCATTTGTTAAGTCTAGGAATTCATAAGGTTTAGTGCTTGGATGTGTCTTGTTATGTGATGGACATGTTTCTTATGTAGATGAGCAAAATGCTCCTGATTTATTGTTGCATGTTACACATATTGAAATGTCATAGGCTTCTAACTGGCCTAGTCACACAGGCAGTCGCTTTGACGCTTGAACAGCTTGTAGGATGAGACTAAAACATATTGGCACTGGGTGTGTAATAGTGATTACTCATAGTGGAAGTGTATGAATAAAATAAATATAGTCGCTTTAGTGAGTCTAAGATGAGACTCGAGGGAGTTAAATATAAAATAGGATTTCATACTGAAGCCTTAAAAATCAAATCTTGAGTGTCAATATTAACATTCAATATGTTGATCTAGTGGCTTAGGTTAGATTTTGGGGTGAAAATCTAGACTAGCGATTCGCATGGCATAAAGAGTGGCATACCCAGTTGAGTGGGATTATGCCATGACACACATTTCATACTGTGCATGATTATAAGATGACCCATACGCGGAGTGACAATTGACTTCCATATCTCTTGTCCTGTGTAACCTTATGGATGATGACCCTCTGACTTAAAGCCATGACATGAAGTCGAAGCTTGATTATGCTACCTTAAAGGTGTCTAGGGGCCACGATGTATACAGTTCAATGAGAACAAGTTAGGAAAGCAGTTAAGCCAAGATGTAATATCATGAGTATTTAAGGAAAAATCGATCCATCTTCACCATATCAGCTCGGACGATTATATTGAGTATATAATCATATGATATATCATGTCATAAGGGACTAGAGATGCCACTGGTGATGTTTAGGACGATTTGGGGTATCGTATTTGGTGAAAGTGTTATGTTAGTATGATGGTAACCTAAGATAACACTGCTAGTTACTTTTTGGTCACACGCTCCAATCCCAATATATGGCATGAAGAGATTAGTTGGGAAAGAAAGGTGTATCTTATGATTTATGTGACTGAGGGGGAGTTGTTGACCCAGTGTAATGGTCATATTGATAACCCACATTAAGTGGGCGATTAATTGTGCACTAATCATTCGTATTAATCTCTTATCAGTTACAAATCTTGGTGCTCATTAAAATGAGTTGATTATGGGTTTAACATATAGCAGAAACTGTGTTAATCTCCCCCTGCCTCTCTCTACTCTCTCTCAAGTTAACCCTGTCATCACTCGAGGATTGGTTTGGGATGACGTTATATGGTGACTCTAGTACCCACCGTCAATCCAATTCAACAATTCGTGGACAATCACCTAATAACGAGATCCTACGCTTTCACGCTGAGGTAAGTCCTTAACTTTCCAATAGCAAGAATTCCCTAATAAATTGATTCCTCTTCATAATGCTAATAGTAGAATGTTTCTACAATGCATCAACACACAACTTGAGGAGTACTTGAATTAATGGTAGAATGTTGGAAATAAATCAGGACTAACCTAGATGCAGAATTATACTGTAGATAATAGCCCACAATAAGAATACCAGTTCTTCAGTAATAATAAATCCCAGCGGCTACTAGAGTCGCCTTATAACGTCCACGTCCTAAACCCGATTACCCCGCAGTGATGGTCGAGGAATTGTGAGGAGAGAGAGAAATAATATTTCAGTTCATCTATTATTAGCTGACCCTCCCAAACCTCCTTATACAGGTATTGGGGGGTAGCAACTAGGGTTTAGGGATGTCTTTTAGTGGCCGTCGGGCCTCAACTAATGGGCCCAGCCTACAGCTCCCACTCGGCCACAAAAGGCCGTTACAACACATGTTCCCCATGAATCATGTCTCATCACATTTCATACTGGGAATAGGACGTGCGACCGAAGATAACAAATAGTGTTATATTAAGTCACCATCCAACTAACATAACACCTTCACGAAATACGATACCCCAAAAATATCCCAAGACATCACCAGTGGCATCTTTAGTCCCTTATGCCTGATATATCATATAATTATGTTCTCAATATAATCGTCCGGGCTTGATATGGTGATGGTGGATAGATTTTCCTTAAACACTCATGAAATCTCATCTTAACTTAATTGCTTTCCTAACGTGTTCTCGCTGAACCGTGCACATCGTGGCTCTTGAGAATCACATTAAAGTAGCATCATTAAGCTTTGACTTAATATCATAGCTTTAAGTCAAAGGGTTATCGTCCATAGGGTCACACAGTGACAAGTGAAAGGGAATTCAATCGTCACCCCACATATGGGTCGTCTTACAAGCACACACAGTATGAGATATGTGTCACGGCATAGCTCCAACTTAGCTAGGTTCATCACTCTTTATGCCATGCGAATCGTCAGTCTAGATCTTTACTTAAAAAATCTAACCTGAGCCACTAGATCAACATACTGAATGTTGGCCTTGACACTCCAGATTCGGCTTTTAGGGCTTCAATATGAAAACTTATCTCATACTCGACTCCTTTAAGTCTTATCTTAGTCTTACTAAGGCGACTATTCCTCATTCATACACTTTCAGTATGAGTTATCGATATTGCACACCTAGTGCCAATATAATTACTTCTCATCCTGCCCGCAACTCAAGCGTCAGGGCGATTGCCTGTGTGACTAGGCCAATCAGAAGCCTGTGACTTTTCAACATGTCTAACAGATAAATTACAAAACATTTAGAAAAAGAACACTTTGATCTTTATTTCGTAAATGCCTTTTACATGAAGAACGTATCTATCATACATAACAAGATTCCATCCAAAACTAAACCCTGTGAAGTCCTAGACTCAACGAATGTGCTTTGAAAGCATCTCTAGGAATTGGCTTAGTTAATGGATCGGCGATCATCTTGTTAGTGTGTATATACTTGATGGCAACTTCCTTCATCTTTACGGCGTCTTGCACGAAGTGATAACGCCTCTTGATGTGCTTGGTCTTTCGATGAAACTTTGGATCCTTGGCGAATTGGATGGCAACTGTATTGTCACATAACATCTCTACAGGATCATCAGTTCTCGGAGTGAGATTAAGATCCTGGAGGAAGCTCCTAAGCCATATTGCCTCCTGCGTGGCTAGGTTGCATGCGACATATTCTGCTTCCATGGTCGACAGAACTATGCAGTCTTGTTTCTTACTGCACCATGATATGGCCCCCCCACCCAGGGTGAACACATATCCTGAGGTTGACCTGGACTCATCCGGGTCACCACCACCATCAGCATCTGAGTATCCTCTCAACTTAAGGTCCCCGCCCTAAAAGCATAGGACCAAGTCGGTTGTACCACGAAGGTAATGCATGACTCTCTTAACAGCTTGCCAATAAGCCTGTCCAGGGTTGCTTTGGTAACGACTTACCAAACCAACCGCAAAGCAAATGTCCGGCCGTGTACATAACATGGCGTACATTAGGCTCCCTACGGCACTAGCATAGGGGACATTACTCATAGCATCTTTCTCTTTGTCTGTTTTTGGGCATTGGTCAAGGCTCAAGGTTAAACCCTTCTCAACTGGAGTGTCTACGGGTTTGGAATAATGCATGCGGAACCGTTCCAAGACTTTTTTGATATATGCCTCTTGGCTCATACCTAAGAGTTTCTTGGGACGATTCCTTACTATTTCCACACCTAGGACATACCTGGCTTCACCCATATCCTTCATCTCAAAGACGGAGGATAGCCACCTTTTAGTAGCTTCGATCATCTCCAAATTATTCCCAACCAATAGTATGTCATCAAAATATAAGGTAAGGAACATAATCCCTCCGGTTGATCTTTTGACATACACACAATGGTCCTCCGAAACCATGGATAAGCCAAAAGAGGTTATGGCTTTATGGAATATTAAGTACCAAGACCTGGAGAACTGCTTAAGACCATATATGGACCTTTTAAGACGACACACTTTGTCCTCTTGCCCCTTTGATGCAAAACCAAAGGGTTGGTCCATGTAGATCTCTTCCTCAAGGCTGCCATTGAGGAAAGTAATCTTTACGTCCATTTGAAACAACTCTAAGTCCAAATGGGCAACCAAGGCTAGGAGTAGGCGAATAGAGACAAATCTCACCACAGGAGAAAATGTCTCTTCAAAATCTACACCCTCAATTTGTGTAAACCCTTTCGCCACTAAACGGGCTTTGAACTTGTCGATCGATCCATCTGCTCGACGTTTTATCTTGAAAACCCACTTGTTTCCAATAGATTTATGTTGGGGTGGAAGATTAACAAGTTCCCAAACCTTGTTTCTTGTCATCGAGTCCATCTCATCCCTCATGGCATCCATCCACTATTTGTGGCTTGGTGAGTCAATTGCTTCTTGGTAAGAGGTAGGCTCCTCGACGTCCAAGGGAGTACATAGGAATATTTCCCCTTCGACTTGAAAATATCGTCGAGGGATTCTTCCACACTCACTCCTTCAGAGCCTAGGGCCTTCATTGTTTGTCTGCCTGGTTGAGGTGTCCCTCCCCCTGTCTCTAAGGGGTGTGGGACTCTGAACATGTGGAAAGTTACTCCCACTATCCCTCTGGGGCGTGGGATCCTAAACATGTGGACTTACTACATGTTCAACAACTGGAGATTGAGGACGGACCTCACTCGCTAGTTGAATTTCCTCATGTACAGGAGATTGAGGACGAATCTCAATTTCCTGGTCAGGCAGGTCTCCCCCATTCCCTCTTGATAGGGAGGCATACCATCTTCAGTGACTTGGTTAGAATCCAAATTCTCCCCCTCACCGAATGATGGTTGGATGTCTGGCTGTAGCTCAAATAGTTTGACATCCTTTTTGACTTCACTAATGGTCGGGAACTCATCCTCGAGAAAATCAACATTGCGGGAGTCTATTTCTGTCATGCCACCATTTGGATGTTCCCCGTACATCACATATCCTTTTAATTGTGCGGGGTACCTAATGAACACCATTTTGGTGGCTCTTGGACCAAGTTTTCCATGTTTATGGATTGGGTTGTGCACATAGCCGGCCGAACCCCATAGGCGTAGATGGTCCAAGGAAGGTTTCTTTCCAAACCATAACTCATATGGTGTGGCAGGTACACTCTTGCTTGGCACACGATTGAGTATGTAGGCTGCCGTAAGCAGCGCATCCCCCCAAAAACTGATTGGGAGGCTAGCATGTGCCATCATTGGCCTGACCATGTCAAGCAATGTACGATTCCTGCATTCCGCAACACCGTTTTGTTATGGAGTGCGTGGAATCGTTAACTGTCTTTGTATACCTTTTTCCTCACATAACTCTTTGAACATATCAGAGAGGTATTCACGACCTCGATCAGTTCGAAGGATCTTAACCCTGCGTTCCAATTGAGTCTCTACTTCGGCTACGAAGCGTTTGAATATATCAAGTGCCTCGTAGCGGTGAGATAACAGGTACACATACCCATATCGTGAATAATCGTCTATGAGGGTAATGAAATAGATAGCCCCATGTGGTGCTTTAACGTTCATGGGCCCGCATATGTCTGAGTGGATTAATTCTAAGGGACTAGATGCTCTCATGGCTTTACCAAAAGGCTTCATAGTTGCCTTTCCAGCTAAGCATGACTCACACCTAGGTAACTTAACCCTAGTGAGTCGGTCTAGGAGACCTTCTTTAGCTAGCCTATTTATTCTATCTTGACCCACATGGCCAAGTCTAGCATGCCAGTTAACAGATTCAGAATTGGAGTCGAAATAAGAAACATACGCAGAGGATATATTATTATAGTTATCATCCAAATCCAAAACAATGAAATCTTCTTTCAAAGGTTCTTGGCCAAACAAATTGCCATTATAGAACAAATCTAAACCGTTTGGACGAAAACGAAAAACAAAACCTAATCTTACTAAAGAAACATAAGAAACTAGGGAGCATCGCACCCCAGGTGCATAGAGGGTGTCATGAAGAAGCAGCTTGTCTCCTCCACGGAGTTTGAGCTGGTATGTTCCTACTCCAAGGACATCTTCTTCGCTGCTGTTCCCCAGTACGACAGTCCGTGAACCCAACGGGTAGCGATGGTACTCCATGAATCCAGCCCTATCTTGATCTATGTGTTTTGTTGCCCCCGTATCTACAATCCATTGAGGAAGAGAGTTAGCAACGAATGCATGGGAACAAACATATAATTCAGGATTTTTAGTGGAAATAAGTACCTTAGCTGGCTCATGACAATCCCGAGCGACATGGCCCTTTTTCCCACAGTTATAGCACTTCACACGTGCCATATCCTCAGCTCCGTTGCCCTTGGTCTTGTGCTTCTTAGCAGTACCAGCATTAGAGCGAGAGTTCTGAGGAGGACGAGGGCCTTTCTTAGGTTTCTTACCACGGTAAGGTTTCCTGTTCTTGGGCCCCAATCCTCTGGCAACGAATGCCATACTGGAAGGCGCATATTGCTTTAAACGCTCTTCCTCCATTTCGAGGTGTTTGGAGATCGCCTCGAAAGTGTTGATATGATCACTGTGTGCCATGAATATTTTAGAACTCTTCCAATGTTCATTATCATTTGGAAGAACCCTGATCACATTCAGGACTTGTTCTTGCTCAGAAACCTCTTGCCCCGCAACCTTAAGGTCTCGAACCATAGCACTCATGGTTCGAAGGTGTTCGGGGATACTACGACTGGAGTCAATAGTATATTGCATCCATTTCAGCTGCAAGGTACGCAACCTTGTAGCAGACGTCTGACCGAACCTAACCTTAAGCTGTATCCACATGTCCTTAGCAGTGCGGAAACGTTCAAACTCTCCCAGGAGATCGTCCCGCATGCAAGATAGCATGGTGTAGCGTGCGGAACGATCGCGCTTGAACCATGTTTGGTATGTTTTCAGGTTTTCTTTATACTACTCAGTTGCAGTAATATCCCTGCCTTGTTCATCTTTTTCAGCCGGAGGAACCATGGAGGCAGTCAAGTGGTCCAGCATATCATCGTTATTGAGATAAAACTGGACCTTTAGATGCCAAACATCATAGTTCGTGTCATCCAACTTGTCATCAGATTGCATACAACCTATCATGTTCCTAACTGCCATATCTGAAAGTATATTTTATCTATTAGACATATTGGTTAATAATTAAATTTCCTAGAAAGCTCCATAATTTACTATGTATGTTCGAAAATTTCGCTAAGCTCATAATCATCACGCACAGTTGTGAATTTGGAGTTTCTTTAATATAATTATTAATCTCATAGAATTTTCTTGAATGTTTTGTTAGACTTATTAACATTTTTTGATTCAATGAATATCACGAATATATTCACTTTTGAATAAGTATTCTATTAATGTTTGTGAAACTAATTCATTTACTACTACTTCATTTTTGTTTCATTATATAACACAAAGTTATATTATCAATCTCAATTATCATAACATAATCAATGATAATATAAAATAGGATATAAACAAAAATGATAGCTGTAACAGTCCGGGACCCCGCTGGCTGATATTGTCCGCTTTGGCAC
>JACYFF010031954.1:84680307-84704681 GCA_017589665.1 Selenicereus undatus | reverse complement strand
TCAATGGAACATATCTCCCTCATTTCTGATCCAAATTCAGTGATTTAAGAGTTGAAGGAAATCTTTAAGAGTCTAGGTTCCAATGCCAAAAGTTTCAGAGCATTTGGATCAGCCGTTTGAGAGAAATGGGCCGAACAAGACAGATGGGTCAGAACTGGACTGGATTTCACTTTTCTGGAGCAGTCCACTTTGGGGCTAAATTTGACCAACCTATTAAACTCCAAACGAATTGAATCTTGGCCCATCTGAAAGCTAACTTCTTGAACTTAGAAAGAGTGGTCAAGGCACTTGGTCGTTACTTCTATAGCTGGGCCCACAAGACATACAAAACCAGGATAATTTTCGGTGGACACAGGATAGCTTGCTGTTCGGAGTTCCTTAACAAGGGCCACGGTATCTTTAACCTCACGGATGTTTGGATGGTCTTGATGATCATGGGTTTGGTTTTCAATGGAGGTCTCCTTGGGTACATCAGTTACATTTCCTCGGCATGATCCCTAAGGGATGCATGTGTTCCAATATTCATTTTGTTAGGTTGATCAACATCAACTTAGATTTGTGCACTAACTAGAGCTTAGAATTCAAGTTAAACAATCATGTTTATGTCTTTATTCGTGTGAGCAGTCATGTGTTTTCTACCAGTAATGCATCACATCATGTCAAGCATTATCAGTTTTAGAAAAAGGAACGAAAAAAAAGAACATTTTGGATATAGTTTTTAAAATGTTATGTTACTCAAATTGACCCCAAGGCATGTATGCTAGGCACGTGAAATTTGGACATAATCAGCATGATGCTTACGAGCATATGCAATAAGAAAACTACTCCACCCTTACTTTATTTAGGGAATACAATTGGTACTCTTCCCTTATTGTGACATCCAAATATAGGCCACAAGCCCAACAAATGGGATCGAAAGTAGGAATCCCCATTCTCACACTTCAAGCAAAGAGGAAAAGAGAGAAAGAGAGAAGGAGAAGGAGATGTCATTCGCTCCACAGGAAAGAGGAGAGAGAGAAAAGGGAATGTGAATGGAATAAAAAATAAACTAGGTCCATTGTAAAATCTTTTTTGATTATTTTCTAATATGTGGGTTCTAAAATGCAGTGCAGAAATGGGATTGATTATTATAGAGTTGAATACCTCTCGTAAACCCAATGACATTACAATTTTTTAGTAATAAATTTGATTATGTGGTATAAATGAAGGAAAATTGATACTCTTTATTATGGATGTCCTAAGACACTTGAAAATGCACTATCCATCCATTTTCTTTTGGAAAAAGAAAGAACAAAAAATTATGAAATTTAAACGCATAGCCATAGTCTAATTAAGCAAATTGCTGAAGCAAAGTCGCAAGGGTCATCCAAGACACCATATGAGTACCATGATGTCATACTACATGCATTATACATACAAAAAATTCAAGAGGTAACATTATGCTATTGTTAACATGTCCAATTACATGCTTTCAAGTTCCAATGCATATATCAGATCAAGACGCTACTGGCTTTGATGGTGCCACACTTATTTAAGTGAGACCCAATCGATCTTCCTTCTCTAACTATCTCGGCCCCCTACCCTTCCAAAAATAAAAAAATAAAAAAACAAATCTTGTTAGAGTATAAACCTATTCGTAGGTCTTCAACCTTTAGTTTAACCTTTTGGTTGAGATGGTTCTAAAGCATGGTATCAGAGCCTTTTTAACCGAGATGTCTTGAGTTCAAGTATCAGCAACCTTCATATTGATTTATTACGCAATGTAAGAGGAGCCTTTGCAGCTGTCATGCTTTAAACCCAAAGGACATTCGCGTGAGGTAGCATGTTAGAGTATAAACCTATTCCTGAGCCTTCAACTATCAGCTTAAAATTTTTGGTTGAGATGGTTCTCTAATAATTCTTCATACTCTATACTTGTGAGAAGGTATGCCAAAGTACTTGACAACATTGAAAATTCTCATTAGTTTTGTCGTACTAAATGTACATGGCAATGGAGAACTCAATGAGCTCCACAAACCATAGTACCAAACTCTCTACTTATTTTCAGGAACTGAGCTTACTTTTGAGGATAATGGCAACTCTAAATCTGAATTATGCTCATTCTTATTTTCTGATGTCTATATAGCTTCATCTTCGGTTGAAATTGGTTGGACTTTATTGAAAAGATCAGTCTAAACAGATAAAATCCAAAGAAAGTTCTGTTGATCATGATTTGGAGGAAATTGCAAGCTCCCCTTATCTTACCTCTAAGGTAAGGAGCAACTCATCTATGTTCAGACATGGTCATAAGGTTTATCCTTTTTTACATGCAACATGTTGTATTGTTTGTGTTGGGTTAGTTTCAAGTCGAGTCATCTTCAGTTGGCTACGATTTTAGTTTGAGCCAAGTCATTCTTGATACAAATATGATTTAATAGTAATAAATTTTTCTTGTAAATACTAGTAATATTGACGAGGAATTTTGACTCTAATTTGGATTGGATTGGGCTTATTTGAGTTTATGCCCTTAAATCAGGTTATTTCTAACTTGGGTCTTAGGTCTGAAACACTTCCAAGTCACTATATATGAGTCAATTTTGTAGGACGTGCAGAATCTCTGATTCATAATAAACTAATAAATACCTTTCCTAGGATAAGTTTTTTGCAGGAAGAAGGAATATGATGGTCGGGCTTATTTAATCAGGCCCGACGGCCACGAGGTGTCGCCTAGGGGACAACCCTAGCTACCCCATAACCTATAAAAGGAGATTTGAGAAGTTAGCTAACGACCGACGTCGAAATAGAACACTCTCACACTCAGCTCCCCTCCCCCCACGACTGCCCTACCATCGCTGCCGGGCTTCGGGTTTAGGACGTGGACATCCTAAGGCGACTCTGAAAGCCGCCTAACATCACTACCAATGTATACTATTCCCGACAATTATTTCACATTCCAGGTCAGTCCGTATTTATCTAACAGTGGTATCAGAGCCTAGACTGGTCGGATTAGTCCCATTTAATGCGTCTAATTATCAGAATGATAAGTATGCTTGATTCTTTTAACATGACTATATGATTAGTTGCTTCAATTTCGTAATTATGCAAGTCAATAGCATGCATATGTGATTATATTATCCTCACACACAAGAATCGATAAAAAGAATGTGACTTTATCGATTTTAAATCATGAATGTTTGTGCTTTGTAAAATAGCATGCCCAGATTGCAAATAAATGTGCGATTATGTGTTAATCTACCCATGCCCAGATTAGTTCTCATAAATATGCTTTAGTTTATTCTAAAGATGAATTAATAGAATAAACAACCCCTGCCCAGATTGATTATTTTACAAGGATGCCCTAATTAATTAAAGTTTGATTCTTTTGAGGATGATTGAGTTGCATAATCCATAACCCTTAAACTCCCTCTAAACCTCATAACTGCCCACTACCAATGCCTTGGTGGCTGCGGTGCAGCAGATCCAGTGAGGCCTTGGTGTTCTCCATTGGAACTGCCCCAAACAACACCAAAAAAAGCAAAAAATAAGGAAAAGGGAAAAAGGAAAGGGGTAGAAAAGAAATCGAGACCTAATCCATCAGAAAAACACCACGAGGGGTGGTGCTTCTGTGTCACGCACCTACGACGAAGGGTTTTTCATGCTTCCTTCTTCCTCATACGCCATCCATTGACGATGATCCACGCAACCATAGAAAGGAAACCGCAAAATTTCCATCTTTGGAAGTGCGTGCATTCACGAGCCGCCGCCTTAATGGCGCGTTGGGGGTGTGGATCGCTTCCCCAGACTCGGTTTCGGCCGATCTACACAATGGTGGTCTCATCTCTCATCAGGTTAGCATAAATCGAATACTAATGGCATTTTTTCTGCGATGGCGTGGGTGGTGGTTTAGTTTCATCATCTGGGTTTTTTTCGGTGTCTCAAAACCGGTAACAGCGAAGTTGATCATGGAGGAAGAAGAAGGAGCTCAATGCTCCACTCTTTCATGGCCATGGCGACCCGAGATACAGAGAGAGTGGAATTACCTTTTCGGGGTCAAGAGGAGGAGAGAGAACAAAAAGAAGTCCATTTTCTTTTGGGCCGGGTTAATTTGTAATTTTAGATTTAGGCTAATATGTAATTATTTTTATAACTGTATAAGTTAGTCTTATATATTGAAAGTAATTATGAGTCTATTTAATATGTTTATATCATTATCGCTAATTATTTTGTATTATTGTTTATGTAATGATAATATGAAAATTAGAGGTATGATATATAATTATGCGTTATATGTCGAATTCATTTTAGTAATATGTTATATGAATTGGTGTTATATAACATAAGCTTATATAAATATGTTTTGCGTAATTAAAGTGAACATATTTGTGATAGTCACTAAATTATCTAGCGAAATTCTATGGAGTTAATTTGATTTAAAAGAAACTCCTAAATTCACATCCATAAGTAATGATAATATGAATCTTAAAGGCATGATGTATAACTACGTGTTATGTATCGAGAAAATACATGAATTGTTTTAGTAATATATGAACTAGTTTCATAGAAAACAAACCTTGTGTAAATATGTTTTACATGGCAAAATCTAAAATTTTGGCCTGATATATAACAATGTAATATATTACTAAACAGACACATTATATGAATTCATTCCATATTGTTTAATGTTTGTAACATTATATGAATTTGTACCACATAATTACTTACGTGTAATCCCTTTTTAGTTGATATGTCATTAAATAGAGTTTTAATGACATATTAGTAATTATATAAATTCGTTTTATATGAGTTCATGTAAATTTATTTTACATGATTAAAGCTGAATATCTTTGTGATATTTCTAGATGTGTTAATTAGTTTAACAATTTGGGTACTCCATAAGTTTTGTCTTATGGAAAAATGTAGTAATTAAATTACAAAAATTTCTAATTCATGCTTGTATATGATGATTATGAGCTTAGCGAAATTTTCGATTATACGACATGAGTGATGGAGTTTTTGATAATTTAATTATTTGGACATATGCCTAATGTCCATCCTTTAAATATATACTTTCAAATATGGAAAATAAAGTATGATTGCTAACTAGTTTACCAATGGAGAGTAAGATAGCATTAACTATGATATGTAGTGTTAGAATATTTAACTTCTTCTGAACGAACGTGAAGTTTTAGAACACTTTACGACTTCTAAAGTCTCTTAGGATAGGCAAAGATGTGAATAACATAGATGTGGCTGCTTGTAAACAGTATCGAGAGAGAGGCTAATAACATACCATGAATGGTTCGAGGATAGATCAATCGGCATGCTGGCTATGTGGTATTGCATGCATGATAATCTAGTAAGGGGATTTGAAGGCTATCCCACTATTGAGGACATGTGGGATCAACTTGGCATTCAGTTTGACCATATTCATCCCCCTCTCAAAACTCCGAACCTAAGGGTGGTATTACCAAAAGGGCAAGGACAACAGAGAGTAAAATATAGCACGTGTGAAGTGCTATGACTGTGAAAAGAAGAAACCCTCCACTCAAGATTGTCCCGAACTGACTAAAGAATGTTCTTTCACAGTTACACCTAAATAACATGTGTGCTCCTAGGCAGTAGTTACCAACTTTCTTCCTTAGTGGACTGCAAACATGGGAGTAACTAAACACATAGTTCAGGGCTGAGTTCATTTTGTGAACCTTCATCGCTACCCTATGGGATCACAGACTGTCATTTTAGGGAACGATGGTGAGAAACATGTCCTTGACATAGCAACACATCATCTCAAACTACGTGAAGCAAATACGTTTTTTCTCCATGAAACTCTCTACGCACCTAGGGTGCAGCGTACCTTTGTGTCTTTTAGTTCTGAAATTAGTTTTCTCTTTTTTCTTTTCGTCTATTTCGACATCTTCCATCTTTGCCATTTTCTTTAAACTCTATTTTTGGGAATACTCGACTTGACCATGAGGGTCAAGGTAGAGTGAATATGCTAAATAAAGATGGTCTTTGAGATCAACTCACTAGGGTTAAGTTGCCTAGGTGAGTAATGTCTAGCTAGCAAAGCAAAGCAAAGCATTTTGGCAAGGCCTCGAGAGCATCTAATCCCTTAAAATTAGTCCACTCAGGCATTTCCGAATCCATGAATGTTAAGGTATGTCATGAGGCTATCTGTTTCATCACTCTTATGGATGGTTATTCACGACATGGGTATGTGTACCTACTATCTCATTGCTACGAGGCACTTGATGTGTTCAAACGCTTCATAGCAGAAGGAGAGACTCAATTAGAATGTAAGGTAAGATCCTTCGAGCTGATCGAGGTCGTGAATACCTCTCTGATGTGTTTAGAGAGCTATGTGAGAAAAAAGGTATACAAAGATAGTTAACGATTCCACGCACCTACAACAAAACGGTGTTGCGGAATGTAGGAAGCATACATTGTTTGACGTGGTCATGTCAATGATGGCACATGCTAATCTCCCAATCAGTTCCTGGGTGGATGTGTTGCTCACGACAACCTATATTCTTAACCGTGTGCCAAGCAAAGGTATACCTGTCACACCATATAAGTTATGGTTTGGTAAGAAGTCATCCTTGGACCATTTACATCCATGGGTTCGGCTAGCTATGTGCATAACCTAACCCACAAACATGAAAACTTGGTCCAAGAGCCACAAAAATGTTGTTCATTAGATATCCTGCACAAACTAAAGGATATGTGTTGTACGGGAAACACCCTAATGGTGGCATGACATAAATAAATTCCTGCAATGTCGATTTTCTCAAGGATGAGTTCCCAACCATTGGTGAAGTCAAGAAGGATGTCAAATTGTTTGAGTTTTAGTAAGACATTCAACCATCTTTTGGTAAGGGGGAAAATTTGGACTCTAACCAAGTCACCGAACATGGTATGCCACCCTATCCGAAAAGAATGGGGGAGATTTGTCTGCTCAGGAGTATCAACCTGTGAATGAGGTCCGTCCTCAATCTCCTATTCCTAAACATGGAGTTGGTCCACATATTCAGGATCCCACGCCCCAAGGGGATAGTAGGAGTGATTCTCCACATGCTTAGGGTCCCACACCTCTTAGAGAAAGGGGGAGGGATGCCTCACCCAGGCAGACAAACAATGGAGGTTCCAGGATCCGAAGGAGTGAGCGTGAAAAAATTCATCGACGATATTTCCAAATCAAAGAGGAAATATTCCTGCACAGTCCCTTAGAAGTTGAGGAGCCTACCTCTTATCAAGAGACGATTGATTCCCCAAACCACAAAGAGTGGATGGACACTATGACGGATGAGATGGACTCAATGGCGAGAAACAAGGTTTGATAACTTGTTGATCTTCCATCCAAACGTAAGTGTATTGGAAATAAGTGGGTTTTCAAGATAACCGCAAGTGCACGGCATAGCTGTACCTAGTAACCGGCAAGTACGGGTCGTGTCCACGAGGAACTTGCTTTCGACTACCAAAACTAATCAACTAACCTAATCTAGGCCAAATCAAAATATGAATTTATGACTAAACTAATGAACACAATAACAACTAAGAATCGAATGAGGGAATAGAATATTAAATCACCCTGGTTGGAATTAACAGCACGATTATGCTGGCTAAACCAATTACTAACCCCGCCGAACAATCCTAGAAATGCGTCATGGGTGAATAGATTGCCAATTAAGCCCATCTCCTCCCTCTCTCAAGGCGAGGACTAATCCTAGAATTATAATGACCTATTTTCATGGGACTAGCGGTCACGTGATTACAACATCTACAATCTCTAATCCCAACTAGAACCTTGATTATTTTCATATCAAAATCCTAAATGTCTATTAATTCGCGCTAAGTGAAGGTTCCGTCCTTCAACGCTCCCCTAAACCCAAGTAATAATGGATGAATGCCCTCTCAGGCATTTCATCGAGCATGTGGCATGCATAGTAGAAATCATGAACGCAAAAGCCAGGAAAGTAAGGGATTGGGGCTACAATTGATTCAAGTAAACATAATCGGCTTTAATCCCAACCGAAGTTGGGAATTTCGCCACACATCACTTCACAATCAACAACCATAATTTCAATTCTACCAAAAAACATTCAATTCAAAAAAACCTAGAATAACAATAAAGAGAAGAGACGGAATCGGGAAAACGAACTTGAATTGATTGTTGCTGAAAGGTAGATTCAACTTCGATGCCAATGAATTCAATACAAAGCAATGGAAATCAAAGCCAGAATATAAAACCTAAAACTCGCCTCTAAAACGTCTGTGAAAAGAGAAAACTGAATAATACTAAAAACAGCCCGAGGAAAACTTAAGTCGCACAGTAAAAAAGGGTGGCACAGTCGTGCCCAAACTCTGCCAGAATCACTCGAGCACGGCGCACGTGGCACTGTGTCTCCACGTGGCATGGCCACAATGTGCCACATGGCACTACTAGGCCATGCCACTTGGCTAGCTGACCTTTGTACCGTGCTCGCGTGGTACAATCTAGCTTTTTGCCCCTGGATGTCTGTGCTTGATCCATGGAACTCTACTTGACGCTTAATTGACCTCATTTGCGACTTTAGATTCGCCTCTTTGACGCTCTTTTCTACCAAATATTAACTGTCTTTCCGTTCCTTCAACAAAGTTCCTAAAATTACAGAAAAACGTCATATGAGCAAAATATATGCGTAGGAGGTCGATTTGACCTTTTCCTGACGTGATAAAGCACGAAAATGTAGGAAAGATTGACTCAAATATGGGCTAAAAGGTGGTATACAAATAGGTTTATCAACTCCCCCATGCTTATCTCTTGCTTGTCCCCAAGCAAGACTAGCATGAAACGCTAACGAAGGAGAGAAACCTATAGCAGCGCTCCTCCTCAGGCAAAGGGTGAACGATCAATAAATCCGAATGACTTATGCATTGGAGGTGGCCAAGTCAAAATGTGAGACAGTCAATAAAATACTCTCATATCACCCAATAATCCCTTTACACTATGCAATACGTCAATCACCACAATATTAAAGCCCATAGTAGGACAAGACATTCCTCAACAAATGGTGAGTAAGTGGGACTGACAAAACCTCACTTTAGGAAAAAGTGGAACACTCCCCTCAGTGTGTTTAGAATATGTAATAACGGTGCACTCAATACTCTATCCAATCAAGCAAACTACCATAAGCTTGGTAGTGTTCTTAATTCTTCACCACTTGATGCAAAATGCAATATGCCAATCATGAAGACTTGCAAGAGGGTTGTAATGAGGATAAGGGCAGTGGGTGAGAAGTGGAGTACATTTGGGAAGAGTGGAACTAATAGTCAAGGGACTAGAGAGCAAAAAACACACTTCCACAAGTCACATTAAATCAACGACTTCACACCACATTTAAAGTTGAGAAACAAAGCCCACAACAACCTCAAGAGGAAATTTAGCAATCGCATTATCGTACCCCCTGCCAAACACTCTATTCACAACTTCTCTTTTCCTTCCTTTTCTCTCTTTTTTTTGACATTTCTTTTCTTTTTTTGTTCTTTTTTTTGTGAGAAGCAAAAACAAAGTATATGTGAATGACATGGAATCCATACACTCAAAGCGTGATTCCTCCTAAGCAACCACTAATAAAATACCCAATGCGAACTAGCATCCAAAGCAAACCCAACTCAAGCGAAAGTGTTGCTCCACTAGACCTTGACAAGGATATCAGGAGTGTGTACAGGCCAAGTGCGTAGTGGGTAGGGTGTAGTAACAAAGACAGGGGCAAGGCACAAAGGGCTAGTAAGGGGATAGTATACATTAACGGTTGGCTTTTTTCCTTATGTGGCTAAGTGAAACAAACCTGCCTCAATCATATTAACATATGCACATGCTAAATGTAATTTCAAAGAGAACAATACCAAGTTCTAGAGATGCGATCATGGATGAGTCACACATGAAAGAGAGTATAAGACTATATGTAATGAATACTCATTAGGCTCAAAATCTCATAGGTAACTCTACCATAGTCCAACAATTTACTCTAGAGTATGTCCCACTTATCAAGGTCAGTCAAGCCAAATCACATGAATCTCAAGGGCAATACAACATACAACATAGGGCAGGGGAGCTATAGATGGCAATGTTAAATTACAATTTCATAAGAACTCGCACAATAATAGGCCACACTTCAACCCACAACTCAACTAGATCAATCAATCACCACCCCTTGTGTTTTCTTAATAAGAGGGGTTTTCACATACATTTATTAAAAAGCAATAAAGCTAACTAAGAAAAGCAATAAAAGATATAAAGGATAGTGCGAAAAAGGGTAAGACGTAGTACCTGGAAAACTTAGGGACGCCCAACTCGATCACTTTTTCTTTTGAGATGCAACATGTATTGTAAAGTCTGTCGAGAGCTACAAATTTAACCACTACTTCGGTTATTAAATAATTTTTATAGCATAGGGAAGTAGGGATCGATCCACGAGGAAAGATTGTTGTAAATCGCTAGCTTAATCCTAAGTGATTTTACTAATTCAATTTATTAAATCAAAACTTAATAATTCTAAAATAATTAAAATCTAATGAACAAAAATCTAGAAAATAATTATGCTCCTAAATATTATGAATCATATTCTGGAAATAAAACAGGAAAAATATTTCCTGAATAATCCAAAAAAAAATAAAATCAGAATAGTAACTGAAATTTTAATAAAAATACAAAACAGCAACTAATAATCAGAAAAATAAATATTAAAATTATAAAACAGTAACCTAAACTAATATTCTTCAACTTTATAAGCATATATCTTCAGAATAATTTCAGATTGATTTCAGAAAAATTAAATCAGTCAATTACTGCAGAATAATCAAACAGAATATTAAATTTGAAATTGGAAATAAAATATTATGCATAAATATAAATACGAAAATAATAAATAAAATTACTCTAATTCTAGGACACAAATTTCTGAACCAAGGAAATACTTAATAATCGTATATTAAAATTAAAAATCGAAAAATTCAGAATTAATTGCCTAAAAACCTGCACATATCAATTTCGCAAAATAAATCTGAAAAATTATCAAATAATTTCCAAAAATCACGAAATTGAATATGAGCATACTAGGACACTTTATAAACCCTAGGAATTAATTAAAACCGAAAAATAACAAAAATAACTATTTTTAGTCTAAGTTCAAACAAACCGGTAATTAAATACTAAAACTCAATCTAAAATTATAACCACTCCAAAAATCAAACTCTAAGCTATCTAAAATTACCTAGACACTCCTAAAATACTATAATTTGGGGGGGGGTGATCGAAATTATATTGGAGCTAATAAAACTAGAACAAAATTCAACAACTAATCAAATTAACTCTAAGTACCAAATAATAATCGAAAGTTATCAAATTTATGAAGGATGCTTAGTATAATCTCAATCCACCATGCAAATTAATATTTATCATTAACACATAAGTTAATTTCACTCATGAGTTAAACTGTAAAAGATATCCACCAGCGGTTCTTCCCCGTTTTTCCTTAGATTCTAGTTTACTTAGGTCCAGCCCTAATATAAACCCTACTAATTTGATAACCTTTGCACCAGCGCAAAAATTTAACCAAATTAGAGCATTACGCATTAGAAAAACATCATTTAACACTTTGTAACCAATTTACCAGCAAATCGATTTAACAAAGATCTAAAACGATTACCTAATTAAAAGAGATAGGTTTGAGCCATCCATGATTAATTAGGGTGATACCTAGGCCTAAAAGACTATAACTTTTATGTATTATAGTCTTCTAAACTATCAATCAAAACTGTATTTAATCAACTAGCATGCATTCTAATCGATTTAACACAAATTTCATCAACGATAAACACTAATCGCTAAAGAATCATGAATAGGAATCAACTAGGCATTAAAGCACAAAACTTGTTTCAAAATAATTAATTTAGCATGGTTTCAAATAGATTATACTAAACACAAAGGAATTACTCACTCATATTAAAAATAAAATTACAAATTTCACCCAAATAATACATGTTTAACAATAATCTAAATAAATAAAATAAATTAAAGTACGAACAAAAAAAAAAGAAAAAAATTAGAAAAGACTACTTGGTGATGGTGATGAAGGGGTGTCGTGGCTTTATGGTGTTTGTGAGGAGAAGATGATGGTGATCACAAGAAGGAGATGGTGATGGGAGAAGATGAAGGAGGATGGCGTGGGGGTGTTGATGAATTGATAAGAAGATGATGATGATGGGGAGGTATGAAGAGGAGATGAGGGATGCTGCCATGAGGTGTGTATTTGTGGAGGGCTTGGCTGATTATTTGATGGGGAGATGATGATGATGGCTGATGATTAACGTTGAGGAGGAAGAAGCAGCAAGCGTAGGAGCTTGCTGATGGTTTTGATAGGTCACGATGGTGATGTCGAAGATGGTGATGGCTGCGCACGATGATGCGTGGGGTTTGATGGAGAGGTTGAAGACGAAGGGAGGACGTAAAGAGGAAGAAGGCGTGGATGGGTGATGGGAAGAAGAAGAGGGGGAAGAAGAAGATGTTGATGGCTGAGATGGGCTGCGGGGGGTATGCGTGGGGAAGAAGAAGAGGAGGAAGAAGACTGATGAGGGGGCAGTGGAGGGAGAGCTGAAGCTGATGTGTTAGGCGTGAAGGAGATGAAGATGGTGGTGATCGTGAGGGAGAGAATTAGGCATGGGTTTATATATAGGGAGTGAGGCTAGGGTTAGTTCTTCTCCATCTTTGCTTAGGTTTCTTCTTCCTCAAGACTTGTAGCTTCTCACCAACTCTTGAAACTCTAGCCCAATATAATAATTATGAAAATAGTAATTCCCATAATTATTATTTTTGGACCATCTTGTAGCCAAGTGTATAAAACCCGAGCTTCTACGCCCTCTCTTCTCATCTTTATTAAATTAACACTAACCCTGAAAAATATATAAAATAAAACAAATTAAACAAAATAATATATACAATATACTCAAAATAATTATAAAAATAATGCATGAATTATGACTTAACATGTAACTTATATGCTCTAACCTGCATGCTCTATTAAAGGAAAGAAATGCAAAGATATCCTAGGAAAACTATATGTCATCCTATCTATATGATGCAAATGCAAGTGATGTCATTCAACCAACACTCCAAAATCCACCATTCCACCCAAAAAGCGAAAAGCTCACCCCCCCATGCTTGAGATTTTCATTGTCCTCAATGAAAAGGACGTAGAAAAAGTGCAAGGGAAGAGGGAAACGCAGGGGTCCAAGGGTGAAAGGGGGAGGGAAAAGGGCGGGGGACACACACACAAGGTTTTTTCTTTTTTTTTAAAAGCGATAAATGCCTTGGGTTGCTTCCCAAGAAGCGCTTGTCTGAGGTCCTTAGCTTGACCCTTACCTCCAAATAATAGATGGTAATGATGCGGGAGGTGGCCTGGGGAAGGTGTAGAAATATGAAGTAGGATCCTCTACCTCTCTACTACAGGCAGAAGCGGTCGCGAAACGTAATGGGACGGCCGCAGAAAAAGTAGAAGAACCTCTAAGCAGCATGGGAGGTCCCCCATTTCCATCAAACATCTCGACCCCAGAAACACCATCGAAGGGGAAGATAGGGCTATGCTCCTTAGAAGGCGGAAGGAGAACAGACACTGATGGTGGAGCGGGAGGAGGAAAACTGAAATCCACCCTTTCCCCACATACAGAGAAGGATATGGTGCCTATCTGTACATCAATCACCACCCCCGCAGTCGCAAGGAATGGACGACCTAAGATGAGTGGGGCCGAGAAGTCCTCATCCATGTTAAGAACGATAAAATCACAGGGGATGAGGAACTTGCTCACCTGGACTGGAACATCCTCCAGAAGGCCTACAGGTTGTCTGATGGAGCAG
The DNA here is from genome assembly GCA_017589665.1 of Selenicereus undatus. NCBI lineage: Eukaryota > Viridiplantae > Streptophyta > Magnoliopsida > Caryophyllales > Cactaceae > Selenicereus > Selenicereus undatus. The sequence goes on along the minus strand of JACYFF010031954.1, from coordinate 84,690,811 downwards.
TTTGCTAGCTGAATAGTCATGCTGGTGGGCGTGAGGTCCCGTAGTTGCAGCTTCTTACAGAGAGAGAGGGGCATGAGGCTCACATTGGCGCCCAGATCGCAAAGGGCTCTCTCAATCTGCATGTCCCCTATGCAGCATGGGATAGAGAAATTGCCAGGATCCTGCAGTTCTAATGGGGACTGCCTCGATAAAAGTGATTTTTAGGATTTGCTAATGGGGGCCACTGAAGCGTCCATAGGTTCTCCCTTCTTGGACAAGAGCTCCCTCACAAACTTCAAATGAGTAGGTGCATCCTTGAGAGCTTCCAAGAAGGGGCTACTGACATATATTCGGCTTAGGGTCTCCAGGAATCGCACGAGTCTAGGTTCAAGTTAAGATAACTTGGACCATGCTAGTCGTTGAGGGAAAGGCGCTGGGGGCTGGTAAGTGCGAGCCGAAGGTAGAGGACTAGGCTCCCCAACAAGGCTCAGATTCTCTTTTCTTACCTTCCCCTCTATTCCTACAGAATTAGGAACTGGAACTACCTCTTGGAGAACCATCACTGGGCTCTCCTCTAACCCCTCTTCTATCGTGGGGTTGGCATTGACGTGACCTCGGGGGTTAGTCTCGGGCTAGCCTGGCAGATGCCCCTGAGATCAGGACAAGTGGCTCACCTGTTGGCGATCTAGGTGATCTGGGTGTCCATCGTCTTCTGATAGGCGGCCATAGCATCGACCCTGGAGGTCAGTAGGTTGATTAAATCACTAAGAGTCTCGTTGGTCTTGCTTTGAGTCACTATGAAGCACTCCATGAGACTCTTCAGGTGAGATGTAGGTTCGGGAGGTGGAGGGGGTGGATTGTAGGAAGCTCTCTTGTGAAAATCAGGTGGATGTACAAAACTCTGGGGGTGAGGGTTGGGACTCTTGTAAAGAGGATTTGGGTGACTCTTCCAACCCTGGCTATAAGTGGTGGGGTGGGGGTTATTTTGTGGTGGGGGGTTATAATTGTGGACAGCGTTGACGTGTTCAATGCTAGGAGGTGCATTGTAACACTCAACGGATGTATGCCCCTGTACACCACAGGTCTCGCAGTATGCATATGCCCCCGTTGATGGCCCCGCATAAGTAACTGATGCAGTAGCCACCTTATCTAGTCGCTGTGCGAGGGCATCCGCCCTACTGGCTAGAAGCGTCACCGCGTCCACCTTATGTCTGCCACTGCCTCTCTTGGGGGTGGCTCTTTTACTCGACCAATGATAATTGTTGGAAGCCATCTCTTCCAACAATGCATTCGCCCCTTCAATAGATTTGCCCATGAGAGCGCCCCATGCTGCGACATCGACAGAAATCTTCACTAACCACTCCAACCCATTATAGAAGGTTTAGATTATGAGCCAGTCAGGAACTCAGTGGTGGGGGCACTATCGTTGGAGGTCTTTGAATCTCTCCCAGGCCTCGTACAAGGACTCTCCATCTTGCTGGGTGAAGGAGGTGATGTTCGTCCTCAGCTTGGCAGTCTTGCTAGGTGGGAAGTATTTGCTGAGGAAGGCTTTGGAGATAACCTCCCAGGTGGTGAACGAGTTGGGCTCCTCGTTCTGCTGCCAATCACTAGCCCTGTCCTTCAATGAGAAAGGGAAGAACAGCAGTTGAATAGCATCGGCAGACACCCCATTGAGTTTGATGGTGTCGCACTTCGCAAGGAATTTGCGAAGGTGCGCATTGGGATTGTTCGAGGGATATCCGCCGAACTGGTCACGCTCCACGAAACTGATGAGCACTGGGTTCAACTCAAAGTTATTAGCCTCAATCGCCGGGCTAACAATCGATGAGGTGACGCCAGATGCCTACGACAGGGCATAGTCCTGCAGCACCCTATTGTCTTCTTGGGCCATCACCGCTACTTCTTTCTTCCTCCTTCTCGCTTCTCCACTATGTCGGCGTGCGGCTACTTTTATCTCAGGATCGAGGGGGATAAGATCTTGATCCCTCTTACTCCTCCTGCGCATACAAAGCAAGCACTACCAAGGCATAAACAGTTTCAAGCAAGAATGAGGAATGACTAAAAGTTATGAAAAGAAAAATAAAAAGGCCTAGTCTAGAGTATAATGACCGGTTCTGATATCGAAAGGAACAAGTTCCGCAACAACGGTGCCAAAAACTTGTTAAGTTAAAAATACCGCAAGTGCACGGCGTAACTATAGCTAGCAACCGGCAAGTACGGGTCGTGTCCACGAGGAACTTGCTTTCGACTACCAAAACTAATCAACTAACCCAATCTAGGCCAAATCAAATATGAATTTATGACTAAACTAATGAACACAATAACAACTAAGAATCGAATGAGGGAACAGAATATTAAAGCACTCAGGTTGGAATTAACAGCTCGATTATGCTAGCTGAACCAATTACTAACCCCGCCAAACAATCCTAGAAATGCGTCATGAGTGAATAGATTGCCAATTAAGCTCATCTCCTCCCTTTCTCAAGGCTCAAAGACTAATCCTAGAACTACAATCACCCATTTTCATGGGACTAAAGGTCACAGGATTACAACATCTACACTCTCCAATCCCAACTAGAACCTTGATTATTTTCATATTAAAATCCTAATTGTCCCCTAATTCGCGCTAAGTGAAGGTTCCGTCTTTCAACTCTCCCCTAAACCCAAGTAATAATGGATGAATGCCCTCTCAGGCATTTCATCGAGCATGTGGTGTGCATAGTAGAAATCATGAACGTAAAAGTAAGGAAAGTAAGGGATTGGGGCTACAATTGATTCAACTAAACATAATCAACTTTAATCCCAACCGAAGTTGGGAATTTAGCCACACATCACTTCACAATCAAAAACCATAATTTCAATTCTACCAAACAACATTCAATTCACAAAAACCTAGATTAACAATAAAGAGAAGAGACGAAATCGGGAAAATGAACTGGAATTGATTGTTGCTGAAAGGTAGATTCAACTTCAATGCCAATGAATTCAATACAATGCAATGGAAAGCAAAAGCCATAATATAAAACCTAAAAATCGCCTCTAAAACATCTGAGAAAAGAGAAAACTGAATAATACTAAAAACAGCCCAAGGAAAACTTAAATCGCGCAGTCAAAAAGGGCCGCATGGTCGTGCCCAGAGGTACGGGGTCACTGTGCCCAAGCTCTGCCAGAATCACTCGAGCACCGCGCACGTGGCACAGCCGCACCGTGCCAAATGGCACTGCCAGGCCTTGCCACTTGGCTAGTCAGCCTTTGTGCCGTGCTCGCGTGGTACGGTCTGGCTTTTTGCCCTTGGACGTCCGTGCTTGATCCGTGGAACTCTACGAGACGCTTAATTGACCTCCTTTGCGACTTTAGATTCGCCTCTTTGACGCTCTTTTCTACCAAATATTAACTATCCTTCCGTTCCTTCAACAAAGTTCCTGAAATTACAGAAAGACGTCATATGAGCGAAATATATGTGTAGGAGGTCAATTTAACCTTTTCCTGACGTGAGAAAGCATGAAAATGTAGGAAAGATCAAGTCAAATACGGGCTAAAATATGGTATACAAATAGGTTTATCAAACGTAGGGAAGATGGTTTGATCGATAAGTCTGAAACTTGGTTAGTGGCGAAAGGGTTTACACAAATTGAGAGCGTAGACTATGAAGAGACATTTTCTACTGTGGTGAGAGTTGCCTCTGTTCACTTACTCCTAACCCTAGTTGCCCATTTGAAATTAGAGTTGCTTTAAATGGATGTAAAGACTACTTTCCTCAATGATAGCTTTGAGGAAGAGATCTATATGGATCAACCCATTGATTTTGTATCAAAGGGACAAGAGGACAAGGTATGTCGTCTTAAAAGGTCCATATATGGCCTTAAGCAATCTTCCAGATTTTAGTACTTAAGATTTCATGAAGCTATAACTTCATTTGGCTTATCCATGGTTTCAGAAGACCACTATGTGTATCTCAAAAGATCAACCAGGGGATTATATTTCTTACCCTATACGTTGATGACATACTACTAGCTAGGAATAACTTGAAAATGATCGAAGCCACTAAGAAGTGGTTGCCTTACGTCTTTGAGATAAAGGACATGGGTGAAGCCAGGTATGTCCTAGGTGTGGAAACAATTAGAAGTCATCCTAAGAAAATTTTAGGTATGAGCCAAGAGGCATATTAAGAAAGTCTTAGAACAATTCCGTATGCATTATTCCAAATCCGTATATAATCTAGTTGTGAAGGGTTTAACCTTGAGCCTCGACCAATGCCTAAAAACAAAGACAAAGAAAAGAGGCAATGAGCAATGTCCTTAACGCTAGTGTCGTAGGAAGCTTAATGTACGACATGTTATGTACACGACCTGACATTTGCTTTGCGGTTGGTTTGGTAAGTCGCTACTAGAGTAACCCAGGACTTACTCATTGGCAAGCCATTAAGAGACTCAAGCGCTACCTTCGTGGTACAGTTGACTTTGTCTTATGCTATTAAGGGGAGACCTCAAGTTAAGAGGATCTTCAAAATGCCGATTGGGCTGGTGGCCTGAATGAGTCCAGGCTAACCTTAGGATATGCTTTACCTTGAGTGGGGGAGCTATGTCATGGAGCAGTAAGAAGAAAAACTGCACAACGCAATTAACTATGGAGGCATATAGTGTTGCTTGTTACCATAGGGACAAAAGTCATTGCCATAAAGTATATGTACACCAACAAGGTGATTATGCCCCTTTAACTAAACCTATTCCTAGTGATATGTTCCAAACTCATACATTGAGTCCAAGGATTCGCAAGGTTCAGTTTTTGGATATATCTTGTCATGTGTTGGACAAGGTTCTTTTGTAATGAGAAAAATGCTCATGATTTATTATTGCACGCTAGGCATATTGAAATGTCACAGGCTTCTGATCGACCTAGTCACACAAGCAATCACCCTGATGCTTGAGTATCGGGCAGGATGAGACTGAATCATGTTAGCACTGAGTGTGCAATATTGATTACTTATACTAGAAGTGTATGAATGTGATAAAATATAATCGCCTTAGTAAGTCTAAGATGAGACTCAAGGGAGTCGAATATGAGATATGATTTCATATGAAAGCCTTAAAAGCCGGCTATTGAGTGTCAAGATTGACATTTAGTATGTTAATTTAGTGGCTCAAGTTAGATTTTTTGGTGAAAATCTAGACTCGTAATTCGCATGGCATATAAGTGATGAGCCCAGTTGAGTGGGAGCTATGTCATGACACACATCTCATACTGTGTGTGCTTAAAAGACAACCGTGCACAGAGTGACCTCCTTATCTTTTGTCACTATGTGACCCTATAGATGATGACCTTTTGACTTAAAGTTATGGTATGAAGTCAAAGCTTGATGTTGCTACTTTAATGTGTTTTTTAAGGACAATGATGTATACGGGTTTGACGAGAGCATTTTAGGAAAGTAGTTAAGCTGGGATGTAATACCATGAGTGTTTAAGGAACAGTCTATCCATCACCACCAATATCAGCCTGGGCGATTATATTGAGTATATAATCATATGATATATCATGGCATAAGGGATTAGAAATGCCACTGGTGATGTCTATGATGACTTGCGCCATCATACTTTGTGAAAGTGTTATGTTAGTTAGATGGTAACTTAATATAACCCTATTTGTTACTTTTCAATCGCACGTCCTATTCCTGGTATGAAGCGTGAGAAGTTGTGATTTGTGGAGAGCATGTACTTGCGACTTTTGTGGCTGAGTGGGAGCCAATGACCAGGCCTATTTAATTAGGCTCAACGGCCACGAGGTGTTGCCTAGGGCGACAACCCTAACTACCACATAACCTATAAAAGGAGCTTTGGGAGGTTAGCTAACAACTGATGTCGAAATAGAACATTCTCACACTCTCATCCCCTCCCCTTACGGCTACCCTACCATAGCTGTCGGGCTTCAGGTGTAGGACGTGGACACTCTAAGGCGACTCAGGTAGCCACCTAAGATCGCGACCGACATAGACTATTCTCGACAGTTATTTTCGCATTTCAGGTCAGTTCTTATTTATCTAACAGAATGCATGGGATCAGACGGGAGAGGCAATGGTAGCAAGTTCTATGAAGATATTGTTACATGTAGAGCGCTTAGATAAAAGGCGCTTGGTCTAGTTCCACTATCTATGCTACTCAACCTTGATTAATGAAAAAAGATATATGCCAAGGGCTCTAATCTGGAAAAAAAGGAGCTTGGTTTTTAGACAACTTTGTGTGGGAAGAAAAAAAGGTGTTTGTTTACCTGGGTAGTTGTATTTTGATCATACAAATGATAATCAAGTGTTTTTTGTATTACTTTTTCAACTGATATTTATACCACCTTGGCTACATTATTAGACATGGAAACACAAATACTCTAAGATGAACAACTATAGGTACAATATATTGCCACATCCTTGATCCATACTCGGAGATTGGAAGCTCCTTGTGAGGGAAAATCGCTGGGAGTTAGAGCAAATGCAGTAGATGTTCAGAGAATATATTTCAATTTAGCTATATTGTTACATAAATTGACTCAAAACCTACATAGTATAGCATAAATCTGGTCTAGTAATGGTCAAGTAATTAAATTAACTTTTTAATAAACCTTTTGTACTGATTTGGTTCAGGAAGCAAAGTGCCTTCAGAGGCTCATTTCAAGTGTGCTTCCATAGGCAGACTAAAGGGCTTAGCATTTGTCATTTTGGTTTCATGCAAGTCGTCCAGAACATATTTTCTTTAACAAAGAAAGGTACATTTGCTTGATCTCGCAACTTCAAGTTCAAGATTTCACTTGAAATGCATGACGTTCTACAATGTTTCAACATATATGAGGAAACACGCACTTTACTAGATCAATCAAGATTTTGGGAGAGGCAAATCAAATCAATACCTAAAAGTCCCAGACGATTAATTAGAGTCGGGACAATGGCCCATGCAAATAGATAATATTTTCCCTTTTTTAACATGAGGAAGACTTCACTTGAAATGAGAAAGGTAAGCAAATTTTACAAGTGATGGGATTTGAAACCGTAATGTTTCATTTAGAAGGTGAGTACTTTACCACTTTTTCACAGTAAATTTTCCTCATATAAATTGAAACTTTCAAAACCAATGTCTTACTTTTGAGTTTTTCTATAATTTAATAAGGTTGAAAAATAAAGGACTGACCTTTCTTACAGAATAGATTGTTCGAAGTAGCCCACGAGGTGTGAATACTGCTAAAAGGTGGCTACTAGAGTCGCCTCAAATGCCACATCCTAAACCTGAATCTCTCTAGATTATTGGGTGGTCGTGAGAGAGGAAGATAGGTAGGAAGTTTTCATTTAGAGGTTTGTGACACTGTTATGTTTTAATTAACCCCTAACCCCCTTATATAGGTTTAGGTCGATTAGGGTTTCTGCCACTTATGAGGCTTAAGTGTTTGCCTGCCATAATATAATTTGGGTCGACCAACAACTCTCACTCAGCCATGTAGGCTGCAAATCAGAAATCACATGTCTCTCCATGAACCACTATCTTCCACGCTCATACTAGGAATGCACGTACAACCAGAAAGGAACCAATAGTATTATATTAAGCAACCATCTAAGTAACATAATATTTTCACGAAATATGATACCTTAAATCATCCCAAACATCACTGGTGGTATTTCTAATCCCCTTATACTATATGATATATCATATGATTATACACTCAATATAATTGGTCGGACTGATATCATGAAGATGGATCGATTTTTCCTTAAACACTTATGACATTTCATCTCAGCTTAATGGTTTTCCTAACTTGTTCTTGCTTAACCATAAACATCATGACCCTTAAGAAACACATTAAGGTAGCGTTATCAAGCTTTGACTTCATATCATAGCTTTCAGTCGAAAGGTCATCGTTCATAGGGGTTATATAGTGACAAGAGATAGGAAAGTCAATTGTCACTTCATGTGTATGAAATGTGTGTCATTTCATAGCTCCCACTTAGTTGGGTATGTCATGTGAATCTCTGGGCGCGTTACTCTATATGTCATGTGGATGATTACTATAAATTTTCACCTAAAAATCTAAACTCATCCACTAGATTTACATACTAATTGTTAGTCTTGACACTCAAGCGAACATGCAACTAATCACTCAAGATTCGGCTTTGAAGGCTTCAATATGAAATCATATATCATGTTCGATTCTCAAGTGTCTCATCTTAAACTTTCAGGCAACTATATCCATCTTATTCGTACACTTCCAGTTTGACTAATCACTATTACAAACCTAGTGCGAATAAAATTCATTCTCATCTTGTCCGCTACTCAAGCGTCGTGTCGATCGCCTGTGTGACTAAGCCAGTTAGAAGCCTGTGACATTTCAGTATGTCTAACATGTAACAGTAAATCACAAACATTTAGAAAAAGAAACATCAATCTTTATTACACAAATTCTTATTGCAAGAGAAACGCATATCTCTCGTAATAAGATTCATCCAAAAACTAAACGCTACGAAGTCCTAAACCCAACGCGTGAATGTTAAAAACATATCTAGGAATCGACTTACTTAATAGATCAGCAATCATCTTGTTCGTAGATATATACTTAATGGCAATCTTTATCTTTATGACATTTCAAACGAAATGATAATGCCTCTTTATGTGCTTGGTCTTTGGATAGAACTTTGGATCCTTAGTGAACTAGATGTTAGCTGTGTTGTTGCATAACATCTCAATAGGATCAACAACTCTAGGGAAAAGATTAAGATCTTGAAGAAAATTCCTGAGCCATATTGTGTAAAACCCTAGAAATTCATTTTCGTAATGATAGTGTTGTCGCGGTTATTGAAGTTTTGGGGACGAAACTTTCTTAAGTAAGGTAGTATGTAAACCTCGGAAATCTAATATAGGGAATCATGTGATGTGGATCGACCCTTATGATTCAAGCCAATGGAAAAGAGTTTTTTTTTTCCCTCCATGACTTTTTATCAAATTTTACCTATTTCACACAAAAAAATGGGTTAAAAATTTTATTCGGGTTATATTCCCTCGAGTTATCTGTTATTCAATTTACTATCTACCCCCTAGGCTTAAATATTTATTTACCTAATTATAATTAAATTTTGGTGGACTCCTTAATGGTTTGGCCCAAGATGTTTTTTTTCAAAAATTTCCCTCTTTTTTTTCTTTTATCCTAGCCGTCTACCCCCCATTTCTTTTATTTTCCCTCTCTTCTTCCCTAAATATCACGCCACTCAATCTCTCTAACTCACGGTTCTATCCTCTCTCTCTCTCTCAACCCCACGCACCCCTCCCTCCACCATAACCAGCCGCTGGCCATTGCCTCGAGGGCACCGCCGCCGCCTTTTGCCGTCGGCAGCCACCAGCAGCCAGTACCTACTTTCCCCTTCTTTTCTCATGGCGTGTGAGTAATTCGGGTGCATCCCATGTACCCCATACATACAATTTTACAAGTTTACGTTTTCTTGGCCGGAAATTATGTTTTTGAGTTAAGGATTCAAGTGCCTAAATTTTAATACAAGTTTTATAATTTATTTTTTTTCAAATATTAACTTTCAACGGTGTGACGATCCAATTGCTCTTCTCCCAAAAACTGAACCAAAGTGAGCATGATAGCGTATTTGGTTTTCATTTCAGTTAAAAGTTAAAAACCTGGACTTGATTTGGATTAGTGGGGGTGTAGGATCATTGGGATCGATATGGGTAGTTGTGGATTGGTTGTATTAAAATTGTGGCCTAAAAGGGATACAATTTAGGATTAAGGGTTGGGCAGAATGTCACTGGTTAGGGACAGATTTTGGCTCAACTTTAAAAATTGTGCCACGGAGTTGTACTAATTGAAAAATCATGAAGTTTTTAACGTATATAGGTTGGAATGTGCTGAAGATTCTGATTCTTGAATCAATGGAATTGGATTTACAGTGAGTGAGTTAAGACTGATTTACCGAGGGCTGCCTAGATCTAAACAGCCAATGATAGTGTAGCTTAGTGGAGGAAAACGACCTTGTGCTGGACATATTCTAGAAAAGAACCAAACATAGCAATTGTAGAAGACGAACTAATCTTTCCAGAATGGGCAAGAACTCGGAGTTTTGACATTGAGAACTAGAGATATGGGGTCTGGAAGCTGAGCGCAGATTCTGACTGAATATGGATTCAAGTTTAGCTATGCTTGGAAATTTCTAAGGGTCTCTAAAAATTGTAGAAAAATTATCATAAGTGAGAATGCGTTATAGTTGTGGTCCGTAAGATTTGGACTAAGTCCAAGCGCTATTTTGGTTTAGGTGCTGATTATTAGGCCCAATTAAGAAACCGAGCCTGTAATTGTACGGAATCCTAGTAACAATCACTGCCCTAACCCTTCCCCAAAGTTGTTTGAAAATGTGATTGATGAAAATGGTAAGGGCTGTCCTTGGATGACTTTGTTACACGTAGAATTATGAATTTTTACCGGTTGAATGGGGAATGAAATAGTTGTGTGGTTTGTGTTGAGCTATCTTGCTATGTGACTGTGCGTTTGGGCATGT
>JACYFF010031954.1:84635761-84680207 GCA_017589665.1 Selenicereus undatus | reverse complement strand
TGTTTGAAAATGTGATTGATGAAAATGGTAAGGGCTGTCCTTGGATGTCTTTGTTACACGTAGAATTATGAATTTTTACCAGTTGAATGGGGAATGAAATAGTTGTGTGGTTTGTGCTGAGCTATCTTGCTATGTGACTGTGCGTTTGGGCATGTGACTGATTGTGTTGTAATGTAACATATATATATATATATATATATATATATATATATATATATATATATATATGTATGTATGTATATGTATATATTGTGGCAATGCTTTGGGGATCGCATTGCGTCGGATTGAAATGTGTATGTTGATTTAAAATTTAAAGAATAAGCGTGAATGTATAAATAAATGGCTTTATAGGTGAGACTCTGAGCTATCTTATGATATTGAAGGTCACTAGCCTTCCCTGGGTAAAAGTGCATATATGTGAGCGGCCACGTGCACTATTGGGATGTGGGCCATGTTAACGATAACCGTCCATGTTGACGGTAGGTCAGGAAACAGTTAAGCGGTAACCGTCCAAGTCGACGGTAAGCCAGGTTGAAGTTAATTGGCTGCTTTAAACCCAAGCACAAGCCATGAGACCCAGTGGGGTCGCTCACCCTTAAGAACCTGAAAGTTATAGAAGGGGCTAATATTGCTATGTGCATCAACTAAGAATGTAGAAGTGTGGTATGTTTCTCTTCCCCAACCCTAAAATGTTTTCAAAATGAATTTGTGTGCATACTTTGACTGTTAAGGGTGATTGTTATTGAGTTTACCTCATTTTTGTAAAATGTTTTGTTTTCAGGTGAAATGGTTGCACATAGGATTGGGGACCCAAAGTTAGAGTGAGGCTCCTACGTTTAAACTGATAATTGCATCAAGTAGTGTTTTGAGAAGGAACTTATATTGGATTTTATTTAAGGTTAGTAGTTGCTTAAACAGTGGTTAAAATCTTTTAACTGAAGTGTTACTGAAGAATCTGTTGCATTAAAGTTTGGCTGATACTCAACCTGGTGTTTTCACAAAGTAAATACGCAGTAGCACCCCAGTTAGGTTTCCACTGCCACATAGGTTGATGGACGGTAATAAAGAAAGGAATTACAAATTCGAGGTGTTACAAAGTGATAGCAGAGCTCAAGTTGACTGACCTGAAGGCTCGTGTAAAAGATTGTAATTAGGAATAGAAACTAAGAACTAAAACTTGTAGACCTAAGGACTACTCCGAGAGTGAGTGTAGTGAGCGGCAAGGGTTACATGCATGTGCATATAGTATTAAATAAATGCATGTTATTGTGTGGATACATGTCTTATGTGTAATTACTCTGTATAGGGATGGAGGGCACCTAGCGCTATTAGTGTGTAAGGGGCAATTGCCTTCACGAGCGGATAGCTAAGGGGCCTGGTCTGTTTACATGGGAGCATGTCTTGTAGGTTGGGAGGATGATAATTATGTATTTGGAGGTTGTACCCAATAGTTGCCTGAGGTTCAAGGAGAACCAAACCTTCTTCCTCCTTTTAACCCTTAAGGGAGACCCAAAGTGGCAATACAGGGTCGACGAGCTACATCAGAATGCTTGGGAGGTTCGCCTATGGGGAAGGTGAACAGAAACTACACCGAATCAACCCGAAGCAAACCCTAAAACGGGTGCTTTAGCTTGGATTCGAGGTGGGTTTCCTCATCCTCCTATTTATGGTTAAATTGTTAATTTTGATAAAGCTTATTGATTATTGATTATAGTTCGTTCAGGTTGAATTCAATAGTTCTTGATTATAGTTCGTTCCAGGTTGAATTCAATAGTTATTGACTATAGTTCGTTCAGATTGAATTCAATAATTATTGACTATAGTTCGTTCCAGGTTGAATTCAATATTTATTGACTATAGTTCGTTCAGCTTGAATTCAATAGTTATTGATTATAATTCGTTCAGGTTGAACTTGAATCAATTATCAGTGATATGAGGAAATTTTAGCGTAAATTGAATAATACCCCATGTATATATATGTTAGTTGTATTGAACTAAAGTTTATCGATGACTAAAGTCTATCGTTTATATATATATAGTTTATTAACTATATGTCATTTGGTAATTATATGAAATTATTGAATACGTCAAGTTTATCGATTATATACAGTTATCGATTATATGAAATTTATATATAAGTTTATCCAAAATATATACATGGATAAATTATCGATGCTAGGAAATTACTGATTATATGAAGGTTTCGGTTTATAAAGTTCATTGAATATGTAGTGTTCATCGCCAGTTTATAACGTTAAGCTCATTGAATATAAAACGCTCATCGATTATACAGGCTCACTGTTCCTATAAAAAGTATTAATTATATAACGTTCATTAATTATGCATTTTATCGAATTATATATAATGCTCAACGTTATTGATTATATAACGTTTATTCATGGCATTTTGTTGATCATTGACTATATAACGTTTATTAATTGCATTTTATTGATCATTGCAATTAATTGATCATTGATTATGCATTTTATCGATTATATGTAATGTTCATCTCTTATTAAATAAATATCGTTCATTGATTATGTATATTTATCGTTCATTAATTATGCATTTTATCGATTACATAGAACGTTCATCTCTTATTAAATATGTAACGTTCATTGATTATGCATATTTATCGAATTATATATAGTGTTCATCGATTATATAAGTTTACCGACTACATAATGCTCACTGATTATGTATGCTTATATTATCGATTATATAGAATTTAACAAGTAGACGATGTTTCGTGCTTACATAATGATTATCGATTGCATGAAAATCTCGATGATACGCAGTTCTTGGTTACATGAAGTCTATAGACATTATGGGTTGATGATATGAAATCCCCTAATTATATAATAGACATGAAACCATTACCAATAGATCTTAATCCATAAGGTGAATTCATGGATTATATGATAGACATTTTAGGTAGAAAATAGTTCCACCTTAAATTGGAGTAGAAGTGAGGCCATCTCGGTACGTAAATTGCCTATGTTCTTCAAAAACTCTATGTTCTTCACAAACTCACAGTATTCTCAGCAATGAAAATCAAAACAAAATTCATTTAATTAGCCAAGTTCTCAATGTTTTGTCACATAAACAAGTGGTCCCGCCAATTATCATCAAGGCTTATGCCCATCAAGTATCAAGACTTATGCCGACCAATACACCCGCGCACGGCGTCAGGGCTTATGCCCATCAATTATCAAGGCTTATGCCGACCAATAGACCCGTGCGCAGCGTCAACTCAGGTTTCTCAATCGGCCTGGGGGGTGTGAGCACTTAAAGTACGATCGTTTCAAGATGTACATCGACCAAGGGGTTAACTTTCAGATAAGAATCGACAAATCAATTTTACTTATACATTCTCTCTCTCCTGTTTGCAAAACAAAATATTTTGAATGCGGGCTCCCAACCATTTCACCTCCAAGTTTGTTTTACTGCATAGGGATGTACGTCTGAGTTTCGGCTCATATTTCGAAACATGTTAGGTAGAAAATAGTTTCATGTTTCTTCTACTGCCTAAGTTGTAACCAACCTAAAATAGTTTCATGTCTAGTCGATAGACATTAGTTTATCGATCGACATTACATATACATTATTTTATCGATCGTATACAACGCATCCATTATATAGTTTATCGACTGCATAGTTCATCGTATCGTATCCATGGATTATGTGAAGGGCATTGAGTCTATTCATATCGTATGGTGATTACATGACGTTTGTCAGTTGTATATTATAGTCAAGGTCCATAAATGCTTTATTACATGATCGCTAAGTGCTCCTAATTGTTTATCAGTCGCCTGTTTTCATCGACAAGTCATTGGTAACGAAATAACCTAAAACCATCGGATTGATCAATCGAGCGAGTCAGGTGACTAGTAAATAGGTCGAGGGATGAGGCATTTTCAAAGGTTATTTGCATCTATAGCTTAACCAACCCAGTACCTTCCTAGAAGTTGCATGTAACTTCAACTTATATGTTTCAAGGCTCATTATTTGGCAGAGAATTCAAAAAATCAGAATTTCACTTATTTGCTAGAAGGCAGAGGCAAAGCTCAGTATTTCATTTCTTTGCCAGTAATGTTGCCGTTACATGTTTCATAACTCTATTAATATGCAGTAGGGTCACGAGAAACATGGTCAATTGAATAAACTAGCATGTAAAGTTCAGAGGTCAATATATGCATTTTATTGCTCTTATTCAGCAGAGGATGTTTATACCTTTCTTACCTTTCAGCCATCAATTACGTACTTTCTGTAACTATAATGCCATTTCTCTTACCTTGTGCTTGGAATGAACGATAGGTGAATTCTTCAAAGAAAAGGAATGAACGACGGTCGTAAGTTATTATTGCATCTTTTAAGGGAGGGGGATATCCACTGTGCGATTATCGCTCATCCCATCTATCATTATGTCTCCAGGTTTCTGAACTAAGCCGAAAGGGAGTCACTGCTGCCTAGAAGTTAAGTGATGGACTCCTACGTGAACTGCAATGTGTTTTGTGGTGTGTAATTGTAAATTGAGTTCTTGTGTGCTTAGTTGCATATCATTTAGAGTCGCTCTGTATGACTATATGAGCCACCATCTAAGTTGCCAGGGCTGTATTTGTCGCTGTTTATTTGGTTAACATTAAACTGCATTGGTTATAGTGCTCCGGGCGAGTGGCCCGTAGAGCTGTGAACTCCGGCGGGTGGCCGTTGAGTTAGTTTTTATTGTTTTTCAGTGCAGGGGATTTATTGTAAGGCTATAAGCCTGGAAAAATGGTCAAGTTTTAGGGGAAACTCTGTCCGTTTTGCCCCAGGATTTAAGAACAAAATGGCAACACTCCTGGCTTTAGGGTTGGGGGCGTTACAGAACTCTTGGCTTAGGGTTGGGGGCGTTACAGCAGCACTATCAGGATAAGGGTGGGCTGGCGGGCAACCCAAGTCATCAGGGCCGAGTACCCCAGCAGAACGAGGTTAGGGCTCCCGACCAACCACCGCGAAACATTGGTGGCAGAGTTTGCATGATGCGCAAAGAATGAGCGGAGGATGCTTCGAACGTCGCTACTGATATATTCTCCATTCATTGTCGTGAAATTTTTTATGGTCGTAAATTATTAAAATTTTGGGGACAAAACCTCCTTAAGGGGGTAGTATAGAGCGTCTCGGAAAAATCATGGTCGTAGGGTGTTGTGTTTGTAAGAAACTATCAAAGTTTCAAGGAGAAACTTCCTTAAGACAGTAGTATGTAAAACCTCGAAAATTCATTTCGTAATGATAGTGTAACTGCAGTTATTGAAGTTTCAAGGATGAAACCTCCTTAAGTGGAGCAGTAAGTAAAACCTAGGAAATCTAATAAGGGCAATCAAGTGATGTGGACCGACCCTTATAATCTAAGCCAATGCGAAAGATTTTTTTTTTTCCCCACCGTGACTTCTTTTCAAATTTTACCTATTCCATAAAAAGAATGGGTTGGAAATTTTATTCAGTTATATTCCCTCGAACTATCTGTTATTTGATTTATTACTTACCCCCTAGGCTTAAATATTTATTTACCGAATTATAATTAAGTTTTGGTGCACTCCTTAGCGTTTTGGCCCAAGACGTTTTTTTTTTAAATTTCCCCTCCTTTTTTTCTTTTCCCTAGCTGGCTACCCCTTACCTTTTCTTTTATTGTCTATCTCTTCTTCCCTAGACCTCACGCCACTACCTCTCTCTAACTCACGGTTCTCTCCTCTTTCTCTCAACTGTACACACTTCTCCCTCAACCGTACGCACCTCTCCCTCCACCATAACCATCCACCTGCCGCCGCCTTCTGTCGCCGGCACCCACCAGCAACCGGTACATCTTTCCCCCCTCTTCTTTCTTGGCATGTGGGTGAGTGGGGTGCATCCCATTCACCCCATACATACAATTTTACAAGTTTAGGTCTTCTTGGCCGGAAATTATGTTTTTGAGTTAAGGATTCAAGTGTGCAAATTTTAATACAAGTTTTACAATTGTTTTTCTTTTTCAAATTTTAACCTTCAAGGGTATGACATCCAATTGCTCTTCTCCCAAAAGCCAAACCAAGGTGAGCATGATAGCGTATCTGATTTTCGTATCGGTTAAAAGTTAAAAACCTTTACTTGACTTGAATTAATGGGGTCGTAGAATCGTTAGGGTCGATATGAGTAGTCGTGGATTGGTTTTATTAAAATCGTGGCCTGAAAGGGACACACTTTAGGGTTAAGGATTAGGCAGAATGTCACTGGTTGGGGACCGATTTTGCCTCAATTTTAAAACTTGGGCCGTGGAGTTGTAATGATCTAAAAATCACGAAATGTTTATGTAAATAGGCTAGAATGTGCTGAGCAATCTGGTTTTTGAATCAAGGGAATTAGGAGTTGTATTGAGTGAGTTATGATGGATTTACCGAGGGCTGCCCGGATTTGGGCAGCCAATGACAACATAGTTAGTAGAGGAAAATGATATAGTACTAGACAGATTCTGGGAAAGCACCAAACATTGGAATTGTAAAGGACGGACTGACCTTTCTATAATACGCAAGAGCTTAGGGTTTTGACGTCGGGAACTAGAGATATGAGCTCTGGAAGTTGAGTCCAGATTCTGACCGAATCTGGATTCAGGTTTAGCTACGTTTGGAAATTTCTAAGGATGTCTAAAAATTGTAGAAAAATTATCATAAGTAGGGAATGGGTTGTACTTGTGGTCCGTAAGATTTAGACTAAGTATGACCTGTTTTGGTCCAAGTGTTGATTATTAGGCCCAATAAAGAAACCGAGCCCATAATTGTACGGATTCCAAGTAACAATCATGCCTTAACCCTTCCCCGATGTCATTTGAAAATGTGTTTGATGAAAATGATAAGGGCTATCCTTTGATGTCTTTGTTGCATGTGGAATTATGAATTTTTACCAGTTGAAAGTGGAATGAAATAGTTGTGTGGTTTGTGTTGAGCTATCTTGCTATGTCAACGTGCGTTTGGGCATATAACTGATTGTGTTGTAAGGTAAAATATATAAATATTGTGGAAGGCATTGAGTTGGATTGAAATGTGTATGTTGATTTAAAATTTAAAGAATAACCATGAATGTATAAAAAAAAAATGGCTTTATGGTTGAGACTTTGAGCTATGTTATGATATGGAAGGCCATTAGCCTTCCTCGGGTAAAAGTGCATGCATGTGAGGAGCACGTGCCCTGTTGGGACGTGGGGCAGGTTAGCCGTAACCATCCATGTTGACGGTAGTCTAGGAAACGGTTAAGCGCTAACCGTCCAAGTTGACGGTAGACAAGGTTGAAGTTAAGCGGTTGTGTTAAATCCAAGTGTAGGCCATGAAACCCAATGGGGTCGCTCGCCCTTAAGAACCTGAAAATTATAAAAGGGACTAATATGGCTGCGTGCATCAACTAAGAATGTACAAGTGTGGTCTGTTTGTCCTCCCTACCCCTAAAATGGTTTCAAAATAAATTTGTGTGCATACTTTGACTATTGGGGGCGATTGTTATTGAGTTTATCTCATTTTTGTAAAATGTTTTGTTTTCAGGTGAAATTGTTACACATGGGATTGGGGACCCAAAATTAGAGCGAGGCTCCAATGTTTAAACTGATAGTTACATCAAGTGGTGTTTTGAGAAGGAACTTGTATTGGCTTTTGTTTAAGTTTAGTAGTTGCTTAAACTGTGGCTAAAATGTTTTAACCGAAGTGTTACTAAAGAATCTTTTGCATTAAAGTTTGGTTGATACTCAGCCTAGTGTTTCCACAAAGGAAATACGGCAATAGCACTCCAGTTAGGTTTTTGTTGTCACATAGGTTAATGGATAGTAATAAAGAAAGAAATTAGAAATTAGGGGTGTTATATATTGCCTCTTGCGTGGCAAGGCTACATCTAACATACTCTGCCTTCATAGTCGATAGAGGTATACAATCTAGCTTTTTACTGCACCATGACATTGCTTTCCCACCTTGGGGGAAGACCAAAAATGAGTTTGACCTAGAGTCATCCGTGTCACCTCCCTAATCAACATCTGAGTATCCTCTCAACTTGAAGTACCCGCCTTGATAGCAAAGGACTAAGTCGGTTGTACCCTAAAGTTAGCACATGATTCTCTTGATAGCTTGCCAATGAGCAGGTCCTCGGTTACTTTGGTAATAACTTACTAAACTAACCATAAAGCAAATGTCAAGTCGTGTACATAGCATAGCGTACAATAAGCTTCCTATAGCAATAGGATAAGGGACATTGCTTATTGTCTCTTTTTCATCATCTGTTTTAGGGTATTGGTCAAGACTTAAGGTCAGACCCTTCTCAACTAAAGTGACTATGGGTTTCATCTGAAACTGTTCTAAGATCTTTTTCATATATGTTTCCTAGCATATACCTAGCAACTTCTTGCCACAGTTCCTAATTATTTTCACACCTAAGACATACCTAGTTTCACCCATCTCCTTCATGTTAAAGAAAGAGGACAAACATTTCTTAGTAGTTCTGTTCATCTCCGTGTTGTTCCCAATTAATAGTGCATCATCAACATATAAGGAAACATAATCCCCCTAGTTGTTCTTTTGACATACACACAATGGTCCTCTGAAATCATGGATAAGCTAGGTGAAGTTGTGGCTTCATCGAATCTAAAGTATCAAGATCTAGAAGATTGCTTACAACTATATATTGACCTTTTAAGACGATACATCTTGTCCTCTTATCCTTTGGATACAAAATCAATGGGTTGATCCATATAGATATCTTCCTCAAGGTTACCACTGAGGAAAGCAGTCTTTACACTTATTTGAAACAACTCTAGGTCCAAATAGGTAACTAAGGCTAGAAGTAGGCAAATAGAGGCAAAACTCACCACATGAGAAAATGTCTCTTCGTAATCTATACTCTCAGTTTAGGTAAAATCTTTCGCCACTAAACGAGCCTTGAACTTGTCAATTGATCCATCTGTCCAATGTTTTATCTTAAAAACACACTTGTTTCCAATAGACTTACGTCAAGGTGGAAGATCAATGAGTTCCTAAACCTTGGTTCTTTCCATTGAGTCCATCTCATCCCTCATGGAGTCCATCCACTCTTTGTGATTTGTGAATTAATTGCCTCTTCAAATGAGGTAGGCTTCTTAGCTTCGAAGGGAGTGCATATGAATATTTCCTCTTTAATTTGGATATATCATTGAGGAATTATTCTACGCTCACTCATTTGGACCTGCGGACCTTCATTATTTGTTTGCCTAGGTGAGGAATCCCTCCACTCTTTCTTTAAGAGGTGCAGGACCCTGAGTATATGTAGAATCACTCCCACTTTTGCTTTGAGGCATGGGATCCTGAATATGTGGACTAACTACTTGTGCAAGAACAAGAGATTGAAGATAAACCCTATTCTCAAGTTGACTCTCCTTAGGAATTGGAGATTGAGAATGAACCTCCTTCTCTTGAGCAGATAGGTCTCCCTCGTTCCTTTTGGATAGTGGAGATGTATCATCTTTGGTGACTTGGTGAGAATTCAAATTCTCCCCCTTACCAAGAGATGGTTTAATATATTGATGTAACTCATACATCTCGACATCCTTCTTTATTTTACCAATACTTGGTAACTTATCCTCAAGAAAATCAACATTACGGGAGTCGATTTCTGCCATGCCACTATTAAGATGTTCTCCGTACATCACATACTATTTGCATCACAACAAAAGTACCTTCTTTTCACACATAAAAAAAACCTTTACCCACATATACAGATATGGTAGTAGTAGTTCCCAATACTTAGGCTAAGCGTGGTTAGAAAAACAGTGGGGAAAAATCTGCCACACTTGATAAGCGTGGTACAACCATTGTTAGTTTTCTTTAAGCTCACATTGAGTTTTTTAATATGTTTTGATGAAAGACAAAAATGGTTTAATCAATTGACATATTCATCATGTTATAATTAAATGATCTTAATAATTGTTATTGTTTATATGTGCTATATTTTTGAAGTGGATGTTGGAATATTAACACCACTTTGTTGATTTTATATTAGGTGTCACAATATCTTTGACATTGTTTAATATTCAAATTTGAAGGTTATCTTTATGATATTATATTGTGTGATTCAAATTTGAATATAAGATTGTGGAGCTATATTTATCAATGTCAAAGATTTGCTCTTAATATGATAATATCTTGTGATAGAATATCTTGGAAGATTATGCTACAAATAATGAATAGTTCTAATAGATTCTCAGCCAAGATATTCAGCCCAAATCAAAGAAAGTAGCTATTGAAGAAATCTGTAATCAGCAAAAATAGCTACTGAATGTTGGAACTAAAAATGGAAGATTTTCAAGGACCCTGAACTGAAATTCAAGGCCTTAAACTGAAGCTGATTTTAAGGAAAGTCCAACGGCTAGTTTGCAAGAGTTCCTTCAAGACTTTGCTATAAATATAGAGCTGAATGAGGAGCTAAAATACAAGAGAGAGCAAGCACTCATTGACATACACATTGCTCGAGATTTTATTGGCATACTTTGAGCTTAAATTTGCTTCTATATATTACATTTCATTGTATTGTTAAAGTTGTAATTTGGGTAGGATCATAGAGTTGAAGGGTCAACTCTACCAACGACTTGTTGAAGGGTCAACTTGTAGCTTGGAACTTAGAGTAGGTGTACTCTAGAGTTGTAATAATCCCTCCTAATAAAATTGGATTAATCCTAGAGTTAGGGAACTCTAGGAGGGGACTAAGGCTGGTTGATGCTAACTTCGTAAAAAATTACTCATGTCTTGTTCTCGTTTATCTTTCCGCTCTTTACTTGATTAATCTGTGATATTGATCATCACCCTATTCAACCCCCTCCTTTAGGGTGATTTAATTAGCCAAACCGGGCCAACAATTGGTATCAAAGCTAGTAAAATTTTTGTGAGACTTTACCGTCTAATAGTTCGATCCCATGGCTAGTTATGATTTTGACTCTAATTGTCCTTCGCTTTTTAGAGGTACTAATTATTTTTTGTGGAAGGAAACAATGAAATGTTATATCAAGCACAAGGGTCTCGATCTTTGGGAGATCATGATCAAAGGTCCAATAGTTATTGAGAAATCGGAAGATGAATATGCTGAAGATGATTTCAAGCGGATATCCAAAAATTTTAAAGCTATAAACATTTTATATTGTGCTCTTACTGTTGATATTTATGAGTTTATTTCACATTGTGATAGTGCCAAGGAAATTTAGGAGACTCTTTATAATTCATATGGTACTAATCAAAATGTGGCATTAAGCAAATTTGTGGCGCATGATGAAATATTCAAGGAAAGAAATGTTAAGCAAGGTGAGGATCACCAACAACATGAAGAGCAAGAACATGAAAATGATGATCTAATTCAACGGTTTTTACATAATGATGTCAAGCATGTCCAAATTGAGGAATTTCTTGAAAATGATGAGAAAAATAATGATTTATCTATTCTTCAAAGCGGTAAGGATGAGGTAACATCCAAAATTGAATTTTCAAATAATAGTATTTCTCCAAGTTGTCACATTTTTTATGATTTAAATACCACACCAAATTTTCAACTTTCAAAAATTCTTGATTGTGGTATTAAATCAAGAAAATGTGTCAAGATTGAGGGAAAGAAAAATTTTACATCATTAATTTTTCTTACTTCTAACAATTTTGAATCCAAGAAGAAAAGGGTATCAAGATTTGGTCGAGCAACTTCATTCTTGAAGAAATAAAAAAGAATGCACATGTTCGTGGGATATTATTGATTCCTCATTTATGTACTAATAATGAATTTTCAATAGTATTTAATCCTCTTGAAAATTTAAGTGGACAAGGAAACATTGGAGCTTCGCAAAGGCATATGGTAAGTTATGGTTTGCCAAATGTAAAAATAAGGTAAGTTCGTTTATTTTGTCATTGCTTAGATTTCAAGGCCCTGAAATACAGTCCAAGGCCTTGAACTACAGGCAGAAACTGGGTATCTTCAATATGACCAATTCAAAGGCTTGAATTTTTATGTGAAAATATTTAGATTCTTGCTAAACATAAGACTATGTTACTTTGCATGAACTACTTCCTATTTATGGCATTTTGATTTCAACATTTTTTGAATTTTAAGTTGCTCTATTATTGGTATGTTATACTATTCTAACATGTTATTATGCACTTATGATCTCAATGCTTTTGTCCATAATTATTATGATCCCTAATACTTATATTGCTTGTTTCTAGAAGAGAAAAATTATATCACTTGATCATTTTTTGATAACCTCGATTTACTCTTGATAAGGTGAGAATTTTGTTTAATTATTGCATCATTATGTTGTTTATAAAAATTCCAAGTCAATGAGCATTAGCATATGTGATTAATTTTTTGTTAGTATTTTATCTCCTATATATTTTTTGTGAGTACCATGGATTGAGGGGGAGTATCTTTATATGACATTGACTTATTAAGGGGGATTTATATGTATTTGCCATAATTTTTTTATAAGCTTCAATTTTTCTTTCTCATTCTTGTGCTACCTTTTTGATGAAATACAAAAAGGGGGAGAAATATTTGAAAAAAATTTCATGGTGTGTCATTCAAAATTTTATGAATATGTTATTTTTATTGGGTTTTGTCTTTCACCAAAAAGGGAGAGATTGTTAGTTTTCTTTAAGCTTACATTGAGTTTTTTAATATGTTTTGATGAAAGACAAAAAGGGTTTAATCAATTGACATATTCATCATGTTATAATTAAATGATCTTAATAATTGTTATTGTTTAAATGTGCTATATTTTTGAAGTGAATGTTGGAATATTAGCACTACTTTGTTGATTTTATATTAGGTGTCACAATATCTTTGATATTGTTTAATATTCAAATTTGAAGGTTATCTCTATGATGTTATATTGTATGATTCAAATTTGAATATAAGATTGTGGAGCTATATTTATCAATGTCAAAGATTTGCTCTTAATATGATAATATCTTGTGATAGAATATTTTGGAAGATTATGCTGCAAGTTATGAATGGTTCTAGAAAATTCTCAGCCAAGATATTCAGCCCAAATCAAAGAAGGTAGCCCTTGAAGAAATCTACAATTAGCAAAAATAGCTACTGAACATTGGAACTGAAAATGGAAGATTTTCAAGGACCCTGAACTGAAATTCAAGGCCTAGAACTGAAGCTGATTTTAAGGAAAGTCCAACGGCTAGTTTGCAAGAGCTCCTTCAAGACTTGGCTATAAATATAGAGCTAAATGAAGAGCTAAAATACAATAGAGAGCGAGCACTCATTGGCATACACATTGCTCGAGATTTTATTGACATACTTTGAACTTAAATTTGCTTCTATATATTACATTTCATTGTATTGTTAAAGTTGTAATTTGGGTGGGATCATAGAGTTGAAGGGTCAACTCTACCAACGACTTGTTGAATGGTCAACTTGTAGCTTGGAACTTCGAGTAGGTGTACCCTAGAGTTGTAATAACCTCTCCTAATAAAATTGGGTTAATCCTAAAGTTAGGGAACTAAGCTTGGTTGATGCTAACCTCGTAAAAAATTACTCGTGTCTAGTCCACGTTTATCTTTCCGCTATTTACTTGATTAATTTGTGATATTGATCATCGCCCTATTCAACCCCCTCCTCTGGGGTGATTTAACTAGCCAAATCGGGCCAACAACTATCACTATCCATGCTTACACATGTGGGCAGTGGCATACAATGCCACCCTGATAGGTCGGCGACACTTACGATCATGCATATTAGTGTCAGGATATTGTTATACATGTGACTTTTATAATATGTATGACCACACCTACAACTATTGTTAATAATTTGATGCACCTTTTTTTGTTCCAATAAATATGATTATTTTATAATTTTCTAAATAAGGATCTATAAATTATTTTTATATCACAATATAATCTTTAAATAATGTAAATATATTTTATATTAACTAACATATTTGGACATCATAAGAAAGCTTACAAGTGAAAAAATTGCAGAAAGAAATGTAACGTATAATAAAATTGAGAAATTAATTGTCATCATTTGCACTTGGCCAATGTACTAGCTGATTATAAATTAAAAAGGCACCAACCAATACAAAGATACATATTCCATACCCAAATATCTCCAAGCAGTATAAAGTCTATAATGGGAAAAAAAAATAGTTGCTTGATTATAATTGCACAAGTCTCACACCTTTGACTTCAAACAATCTTCATTTGCTTCTCTATCTTGTTGCCCACTGCCCTTGGATACAACCTAAAAGCACAAAAGAAAAACATTAGAAATTAAGGTAAGAATAAGACAATGCCATGTGCATTTGAGTAAAACACCTAAAGAAAATAGAAATGAGGCCAAAACGAAAAGGTAAAATCTTTCAATTTACCATTGAATGGGGTGAGAACTTGAGCTATCCCAAATCACATACAATGAATGAGTCCAAAAAGGCGGTATTGAGGTCGTTTCAGTGAACATTTATCATAATTAACTACTGTACAATGAAATGAAACATAAGGTGACAGATATATGAAAATAAAAAAGAAAAACGTGGTGCTAACAAGAGGCAACTTCAGTAAATGCATATTCATATATCAAGGACCCAAATCATAGAGTCAAAATCCTAATAGTGGATAATAATATTGAAAAGAAGGAGATATTAATCAACTCTATTCTTTTTCCATGTTAAAAAAACCTTAGATTGGGTTTTACTTCAGTACATGGACAAGTTCTAAGCAACTTGTTGGTGAATAGGACAAACATCTAATAGAAGGCAAGCAGGTTGGTGACAACAAACAAATGAAGCTTAATAATTAGCCAGAAACTTTTGATTGATAATCCATTTGTATTGATATGAACTTCCTATATGTTATCGCATTGCTCAATCCATATACAAACTTGTTAAATTAGTTACTAACTTGCCAAGCAAACCTAGATCAAAATTAGCCAACAAAGAACTGCATCCAAAGCAAGCATGGAAATGAAAAACAGATGAACTTGGGAACTAGAAGTGGCTAATAGATTAATCAGAAGCAAAATGTGTACACTTGTCAAGTTACAAAACCATCCAATTATAGTATGTAGTTGCCAATGTATATGAGCGAACAAAGATGTAGCCTAAGGAATGGGCATCACCAATATGCTATAACTGTACAAAATTTATACATAACTTACCAGTTCATTTATAGTATGATTGTCTCAATTTTGAGAAGGCTTCATCAAAACCTTTCTCATTTACAGATAGAATACCATCTATGCAATTGTTTTTAAAAAAAAGGTAGGCATTGTTACAACTAAACTTCAAGCAACAATCTAAGCTGAAGATATTCCTCATAATCAATACAAATGAAGGCAAAATAATAGTTAACTTAAGATAAACTAGTGGGCAAGTCAAAGCCAAGCCAGGAGCACTCTTAATGCAAAAGTACAGCAAAGGGGATCACATGACCTGCATAACAAGTTCAAGTTGAACCGGCAAATTAATTCAAGACAAGCACGGTGATATCAATGTCTCCCTTTCCTATCTATCAAGATGACATGTAGGGAAGATGATTCCAGAAAGGCTATGTATGTACTATGTAATAATCTAGAAGATCTTCCATCATGAATTCACTAAATGTGAACACTAGATTGCCAACATGGGAGACATCAAAAATAACAGAAATAGAACCAAATGAAGAATACTTGTATAGAATTTGAAAAATGATAACCAAACTAAAAGGATTCAATTGAAGAGAAATCATATACAATCCTATAGAATACCTTAAAATCTGACTAAATAGAAGTAATTGTGGATTATTAAAGTATCAAATTGAAAAATGAAGAACAATACCTTATTACAACCAACGAAAGTTAAATTGTGCAGACTACTTGATATCTTCATTTGGCAATAGTAGGAAAGAAGCTCCTAATTGTGGTCGTTGGTGTTAATTTTGAAATCAAGGCAAGTAGACAACACTGCTAACGGCAATTTAATTGCTATTATTTTAGGATTTCGAATTTTGTCGGCAACTTTTAAGTCATAAAAAAATAAAGATTGCGATAAGCTTAAATACGAGGGAGATGACTTTCCTACATGATGCTCATTGATCTTACGATATACTCAAATCCTGTGGTCATCTTTTTAGTTACAAGAATAAGAGGGTGAGATATAATTGCAAAACAAATGGCAAACATAGGTTGCCAATTTTTTTCACTCTGCTTTTCATCGAACACTTGGTGAGCACTGTATATTGAATGTTTGAGAACTAATAAAGGCAAAATTTTAACAACATTCAAATTCTAATCTTTCTTGTTGTTCAACCTAAATTAATTAACCACAAATATTAAGCAACATATATTAATCAAGTAATATGCCATGAACTCAAAGGGCAAAAAATTACTTACTATGAATGTCTGGTCACTCTAATTACGCTTGAGGCCAACTTTTCAATGAATACTAGTTTTCTCTGTGACTGTAGGTATCAAATTGACAACCTAGAATGCCAAATATATAATCAAAGCCACTCAAAATGTCAACAAAACCACATATTCTCGCTAGTACTCTCAACAATTGTGTATTAATATATGGGAAGCAATCATAGGCAAAATAAACTCAGGCCAATTAACATCAAAACATACCCTCCAATTTGAAATTTTTCTCCATCTTCATTTAGCAATGGAAGCCTTACTCTTAAACCCAAAGTTCTCAACTAGTAATAGTATAGAACACAAAGCAGCTTGGTAGATGAAAGAGCCAATTATAACGTATAATTTCATTTATTAAAGCCAGAGAAAACATCTAAAAAGCAAAGAAAAAGAATGAAAATTAATTTAGATTTGGGGTTTCACTCACCATGAAACAAAGAGCAATCTTCACTCTTGAGGAATAGTGCAGCAAAACAAGAGATAAAGAATTGGAGATAGATAGAACTTGGAAAGGTGGCAGGTTGGAGAAATTTCAAGTGTCTTATGTTGAAATTGAATTTTTGGATATCACTTACGAGGCCCCTAGTAAAGATAATACCTCCTTACAAAATACTTAATTTTTATTTTTTTTTGTTGCTATCGCGTATGCTTGTGCATGGCAAGATCAGTTTTCTTGCTTGGATTTAGGCCCTACCACACATATAATGTGCTGGCTTACCAATAGATATAAGCGAGGCTAGATGTATCTGCACTTAATATGTGTGGGGCATTATGGGATTCGTATTTTTCATGCTCGCACTAGTTTATCCATGGCCAAAAGAGGATATATATTTTTTGTAGGGTTGGAATTTTTGGGATATTGTATGAACAACATTTTGGTAACTCTTGGACTAGGTTTCCCATGTTTATGGGTTAGTTATGCACATAGCCAACCAAATCCCATTGGCATAAGTGATCCAAAGACGACTTTTTATCAAATCATAACTCATATGATGTAGCATATATACTCTTGTTTGGCATACGATTAAGAATATAGGCTTCCATAAGCGATGCAGCTCCTCAAAGACTAATTTGGAGGCTAGCATGTGCCATCATTAACCTGAGCATGTCAAGCAATGTTTGGTTCCTGCTCTCTACAACACCGTTTTGTTGCAGAGTACATGGAATCGTGAGTTAACTTTTTGTACATTTTCCTTCACAAAACTCTTTGAACATATCAAAGTGATATTCATGACCTCGTTTGGTACAAAGAGTTTAAATTTTGCTCCAATTAAGTCTCTGCTTCTGCTACGAAGCGTTTGAACACATTAAGTGCCTCATAATGGTGAGATAATAGGTACACATACCCATATTGTAATGCTCCAACCTAATCACCTTCTAATCTCCTAATTAGCAAACAGTATGAGGCAATGGAATGCACTAACAAGCTAAGGCATTGCTGTCGCCCTTTAGGGACAAGACTACACATAAGGATTTGATAGCCACTAGACACACTGCATTTACTAAATTAAATATTTACAAAAGATGAGTTTCAGGATTGTCAACCAACGTTCTGATGTGACCACTACACAACAATCTGATAAAATCCAAAATAGATTTACATGTCATTCAGATTTATTGAAACCCCTTGCTCAAAAACTATACACAAGTCCTCAAAATAAGCTAACAAGGGTCATGAGTTAGTGATCATTGCCCTGGCCATCTCCTCCTATTCCTTGTGCTTCGAAAAGTTCTTACTTAATGCTAATGTGATTCTCCTTCCATAAAATAATTTAGAAGGCATAAAACCATAGGAAAATAAGCTATAAAGTCAATATGTTACCCTTGTACGGTCAAATAAACATTTACAAGGAGTCAGTGAGTGTGCGCATAATTTTAAAACTATGCTTTCTTAAATGTCTTTTGAGGGGAACTGTAATTAAAATTGATTTCAAAATTAACTATTTCTCAACCTAGACTAGGACCCAAACATATGAACATAGCCATGGCGTCAATCAACAATGAGCTACGAATTTCTCATGTGATGGGAAGGGCCTAAACAATGAATTCTACTAGCAGATACTATGAACAATGAACATTGCACACTGAACATTGAACATTGAAATGAGTCCTAAAGATTCTAACGGCCGAATAAAAACTTGTTAACATTAGTAAAATTAAATTTGAACATATTTGAGAGGTACAAGGAGTACCATACTTTTGGTGTTTATTTTGCTCCTTAATCAAGTTTGATTTGAAAGCCCTTTTCTCAAGAATAAATTTAGTAAGCCTTTGTATTAATGAGAAATTAATTCTCGTAATTTCTAAATCTTGCTAGGCATACTTTTACGCATTGTTGTGCACTTTAACATTTTAGTAAGTTTTGATATGTTAGTAACCTCATAGTTACTTTTCTCATTTGGTGTTTTGAATTAGAAACAGACAAATCGGGAAATCCTCTAAAGTTCATGATTTACTTAAACTCCCAATTTTAAATTAACTATGCCAAAATTACTATTTGTTACTCTTCCCTTGCTTCTTAAATTCCTCTTAAACAATAATTTCACACTTTACAAGCATAACCATCTCCATAAACATCTCCATTAGACCCCCTAACTACAATTAACTAATTCAAACCTTATAGCCAATTGCCCACTTTACATTCTAAATCAACTAAAATTATCCCATAATCCTCACAATCATTTTGTTCTCCTTCACCTTAAATTTTATCAAGCACTTTACTTATTTAGCAAATATCCATAATCAATATAACACAATCACTACATAATCCAAATTAAGTACTTAGACCCAGTCATATTAGGCAAATCATGGCTTGCTTACATAACTTTAACATAATCTTGCTTAAGGCTCTTTCTTAAACACACCCTTCCACTGAATTTATACATTTAACCCAATTAATCCATGAGTTCACCATCACTTCAATCTCCTTTTCATACTTAATTACATTTAGTAATCTACATATCTTTTGTTCTCACATGCATAATCATATAAATCAGGCAACAACACAATCAAATGATTCATATTAATTTTCAATCAAGCATAAGTTGCTCACCCACCTCCCTAACTACACAACTAATGACACTTTCTTCCACTGTCAATTATATTAAGCACTTCATTCATGTAGCCACCAACATCCAAATCAACATAATCCTCATCATCCCATTCCAATATTATACAAAACAAGCACTCAGGTTCAAACATTACTCAAGTAAATTATAATGAACTAAACTAGCACTCAAGTTCAAACATTACTCATGTAAATTATCATGAACTAAACTGAGCAAATTGACATACTTTTGTTTACCCATCCATATATATCTCAATAAATTCCATCATGAATCCAATTAGACAACTCAACCCAATTAGTTGCGAAGATTACTCCATATATATTGCTTATGGCTCAATTGAAATACAAGATAAATCATGACATACAAATTCAATTGGAGAGGGTGGAAAGAAGGATTACCTTTGTGTGAAATTGGAAAATGGTAGAAGTGGATGGATTGTGGGGAATCGAAGGTGGTAGTGTTTACACAGTGGGTTGCTAGGGGCCAAGAATGCGGCGCTAGGTGGCTAATTTGCCCCAATGGCAAGTGGCTCTGGCGAAATAGGGCAGGGGAGCAGCGCCTGGGGTGGGGTAAGGTGGAGATGGTGCAGCAATAGCACACAGCAGGGCACAAGTCAATGGTGTTGGTGTCGAGAAGTGCTTGTGACAGCCGGTGGGGCTATCGCAGCGCACCGAGGGTTGTCGGTCATGCGTTTGTGAGGGAACCAGAGGCCAGAGTTCTTTTCCTATTCTTTTTTTTTTTTGAGTTTTCTTACTTGTTTAAAAAAACCACCTCCTAATTAAAAATCTCATTCCCCAAATTAGAAAAACTCCATCTCATTTCTTTTCACTTTTTTTTCCTCACAATAACTTAGTCAAATTAAATTAATTTTCATCATATCCTTACCTATTTTTTTCCCCACATAGTCATACATTGACCATACAATTGGCTTATGCTTATTGGCTAATTTTATTTATTTTTTTATTATTAAGAAATTAGTATGACTCGGTAAATTTTTATCATTACTTAGGTGTAGATGCATATTTGCAAGAATACTTATATCTTGACATGATTATTCACGTTTACATATGCTTTGCAATAAAATTCTATGATAATTTGATTCCTGAAATTAAGCTTTCTTCTTATTAATAAGATGTAAGGCTTACTACTCTGATTAATACCATAATTGTATGACTAATGCAAGAATTTAAATTGACTAATACCATAATCATATGACTAACTCAAGAATTAAAATCAATTAAACATGATTAGATAACAGGGTGTTACACATATCGTGAATAATCATCTATAAGAGTTATGAAATAAATTATCCCATGATGTACTTCCACATTCATCGGTCCGTAGGTGGCAGAGTGGATTAATTCTAAGGGACTTAATAGTCTCGAAGCCTTACCAAAGGGCTTTATGGTGGCTTTGCCACCTCAACATGGCTCACTCCTCAGCAACTAAACCCTAGTGAGTTGATCTAAAAGACTTTCTTTAGCTAGCGTACTCATTTTGCCTTGACTTACATGCCTAAGTCTAGCACACCACTTAACAAATTTAGAATCAAAGCCAAAGTATGAGACAAAAATAGAAGATATATTATTATAAGAATCATCCAAATCCAAAACCATGAAATCTCCTTTCAATGTTGCATGGCCAAACAACTTATCATTATAAAAAAAAATGTTTAACCTATTAGGATGAAAACCAAAAGTAAAACCTAATCTCATCAAAGAAACAAAAGATACTAAGGAACATCACACCCCTGGTGTATAGAGACTGTCGTGAAGAATTAGCTTGTTTTCTCGTTGTCGTTCCCCAGTATGACAGTTCGTGAATCTAGCAGGTAGCAGTGGAACTCTACAAATCCACCCTTATCCTAAACTATGTGCTTAGTTTCCCCCCTGTCTAGAATCCATTGAGGAAGAAAGTTAGCAACAAATGCATAGGAACAAACATATAATTAGGCTTTTTAGTGAAAAGAGGTGCCTTGGCCAGCTCAGGACAATCCTGAGCAAAATGCCCTTCTTTTCATAGTGATGGTACTTCACACACGCCATATTTTTCTCTTCATTACCCTTAGCCTTTTGCTTCTTGGCAAAACCATCTTTAATGTGAGAGTTTTGAGGACGGCAAGGACCCTTCTTAGGCTTCTTATCACGACAACGCTTTCTGCAATTGGGCCCATTCCCTTTGGCAACAAATGCCATAGTGGAAGGGACACACGCTTTCAACAGCTCTTCCTCCATTTTGTGGTGCTTTGAAATTGCCTTGAAGTTTTGAATGTTCTTAGTATGCGTCATAGTGAGTTTAAAGCTCCTCCAATGTTCATTTTTATTAGGGAGAGCCCTAATCACATTCAGTAATTGTTCCTCCTCAGAAACATCTCGCCCAGTAGCCTTAAGATCTCGAACCACTGCAGATGTTCAGAGATTCTTTAACTATAATCGATAATATATTGCATCCACTTTAACTGCAAGGTATGCAATATTGTAGCAGATGTTTGAGTGAACTTGATCTTAAGTTGCGCCCACATGTCCTTAGTAGTGGGGTAACATTCAAATTATCACAAGAGATCACCATGCACGCACAACAATAGAGTGTAGCATGCAGAATGATCCCTTTTGAACCAAGTTTGGTGTATTCTTAGGGTTTCCTTATATTGCTCATTAATCGTTGTCTAGCAGGTACATAAAAGTCATCAGGAGATCTAGCATGTCACCCTTATCTAGGGTGTGCTGAACCTTTAGATGCCAAAGATTATAATTTGTGTCATCCAATTTTTCATTAGAAGACATACTACCTATCAAATTCTTAGCTGTCATATTTGAAAGTATATATATAAAGTGCTATATATCTGAAAGTATATATAAGTAATTAAATTATCAAAAACTCATCCTGCATATGTTCGAAAATTTTGATAAGCTCGTGATCATCACATATGAATAATTAAAAATTCTCATAATTTAATTATCATATCACATAAGTTCATTAAACTAATTAAACATTGATTATCACAAAAATATTTATATAAAACACGTTTACACAAGCTATAAAACTAATTTATATAATATGTTCTATTTTGAAACTTTACATGATTGACATATAATGCACAATTATATGTTTAACCACAAAATTTCATATTTATATAAAATTTATTTATATGAAATTATTTATGAAACATATTCAAAGTATAAAATGAATTAAGAGTTTCATTATGTAAAACTCATTTATATAACATGACATCCACATGTTACAAAACATTTTCATAATATTGAGAAACTAAAATTTCACAAAACAAACTCATTAATTACTACGCAATAACATGAAACAAAATCTTACAATAAGATAAAATAAAAAACCTGGAGGAGACCAACTTTTCTAGCAACAGTGACAACAAAAGCTACAAAAGTCAGGCAAAAATTGTGAGGCCTAATTTCACAAACCCGACCACCCAAAAAAAAAAACAGCACAACTGAACCCCAGCCCCCTTTTAACAGCAACATTCTCAGAGTGTGTTCTCAGTCCAACCCTAAACTCTCACTCTATCCTCTCTGCCATCTCATTGCCACCTGAAAATGGAGCCCCTTTCTATCTTCCTCGACCGAGAACAATGGAGATCTAAGTTCCTTGTCCCTTTTGGCTCTTACACTGAAGATGTCTTCCCCCTACTATCTCTAATGATCATCACTGAGATGCCGGAAAAATGGTTGTCGACATAGAAACTACACGGGATGACAGCCACCCTTTTCACCACCACAACTCAAACCTCACATCTCCAGCTGGGGAAACCGACACCACTGTGCTGTAGATTTGTCTATCTCGACTCTTCTAACCCCCTTTGTAATGGTGGTTCTCATGATTTGCAAGCTAGATTTACGTAGATCAGTGGTCTTGGAGGTAGGACTGTCAAAAGCTGACCCGACACGATTACCGACCCGAACCGAACACGAAATTAGGCGGGTTTGGGTAGAGATTTTCAACCCGTTTAATTAAATGGGTTGACACGATTAACCCGTTTAATTAAACGGGTTAGGTTCAGGTTGAAATTTTCGACACGAAAAAATACCTATTTAACCCGTTTAAATAAACAGGTTAAACAGGTCAACCCGTTTACCCATTTACAGTAACTCGTTTAACCCATCTATCTGTATATAATTATGTATAGTTTTTTTGAACATTTTTGGGGGCCATTAAAATTTTAATTTTCAGATTTTTGGCTAGGGGGTAGGGAGTTCAAATTTTATATTTTTCACATTTTTTGTTCCTAAGCCCATAAAGCCCGCCCTATCAAGTAAAAACCCTAGATATAAAAGGCTTCTTACCTTCTTCAATTCTTCATTCGCAATACCACTCCTCCTCACGGAGCTAAAGCTTGTTTGAGTTGCTTCAACCTTCAGTCGCCCGTCTCTTATCCTCGCTACTGATTCAATCTCCCCATGTCCTCTCCACTCCCCTCGCCTCATCTCCTCGCTACTGATCTCTAGGACTTACTGATCTCCCCAGAAGTCGGTTCGTTCAGTAGTTGGTATACCAAGAATTCATGTAATCATGTATTGTTTACAAAGTGTTCCAGCTGCAGTCTCAGGCTCAAACATATGTTCATTTAAAGTTTGAAACTTAAGTGGGTTAAACAGGTTAAACAGGTAAGTTGTACCTGATTCTAACCCGTTTAACTTAAACGGGTTAAACAGGTCAAAATCAGGTTGACCCGTTTAAATGTTAAACGGTTTCAGGTTGGATTTTTCAACCTGTTTATTAAACAGGTCAGGTTCAGGTCGAGGGGTTTTCAACCCGTTTAACTTCGACTTGAACACGAACCCGACCCGACCTGACCTATTTGACAGCCCTACTTGGAGGTCAAAGGAGGAAGTAGATAATCTAAAACTACCTTTATCGGTGGCGCATGTCATACACGCGCCACCCTCTGCAACAGCTCTAATGGGCATGCTTGGGTTTGTCTATCTCGACACTTCTACCCCCGTTTTCTCAATTGCGTTGTATCCTTTTATTTTTATTTGAGACTAGCCACTGCTTCAGGCCATTAAGGCCTTACGGGTTTTGACCCTCGCCACCGCGGCCACAAAAACCGATAGCATGGTAATCTTGGTGGGTTTAATAGGGGCGGATTACAGGGTTTTGTAGGTTGAGTTTATGGGCTTCAGGGCAAAAAGTCATGAAGGGGATTAGGGTTCTAAGGCCATTAAGGTAATATTTTTTATTTTTTTCTCATTTTTCCCTAATAAAATAAGAAGAGGCAGTGATTGAAGGAAGTTGAAAACTCATATCTGAAGCCAAATTCCTTAAAGCCAAGTTACAAGGCTAAATTAAATATGAAATAAGCAATAAAGAAGATTCACATACTTTAAAATAAACTCATATAATTGGAGACAATATTAATCAGAAACCCACAAAATGCACAAGAAATGTAAAAATTATTTTAATTCACTTGAAATAGAGAGAGAATGAGAGGGAAACTGTCAAAATAATATAAAAACAAAAACGTAGTAAGCAACAAGGATCATGAGGAGAAGAGTAAAAGTTTGAATGAAGAAATCCACAACAGTCGAGATTCAAAAAGAGCAAGTCGAGGATAAACCAAAAGCCAAAAAGACAAAGGGTTAAACCTGGGGTAGTTGGAAGTTAGGTCTCGGTACAAAAGATACAATACTTGAGGAATAAGGTTTTACTTTTTCTATTTTTTTATCAAAATTCTTTAAATTTTGACCGAGTACTAGGTTCGGGTCCAATATTTCAGGACCTGATATTGGACCCGGTTATAACCGGTCCTAAATTTTGCAACCGATTGCAAAACCAATCTAAACTAGTCTAGGTCCTTACCTGTCGGGTCCAATCCAATTTTGAGTCCGGAACTGGGTACCCGGTTTTTTTGGTTACTCGTACTTAGCAGTGATTCCGTTGCATAATTACTGAAATTAAACAACTAATTACAATGGGCATATCATGAACAAATCGATCAGGGTTAGACCAAGCAGTTTAGGGTCTGATACCACTAGTTGAAAATAAAAAACTGACCTTTAGTGTGGAATAGGTTGTCGAAATTAGCTCACGATGTATGAATGCTAGTAGAAGGAGGCTACTAGAGTCACCTCAAATACGACATCCTAAACCCGAATTCCTCTAAATAGTTGGGTGACCGTGAGAGAGGAGGACAGATGGGAGGTCCTAATTTGTGGCTTTATGAGACTGTTATGTTTTAATTGAACGCTAAACCTCCTTCTATAGGTTCAGGTCTATTAGGATTTTCACCACTAAGGCAGCTTAAGTGGTCATCAGCCCTAATATAATTAAGGTAGGCCAACAAATAAAATCTATAGGTGATCATTTAGAAAAAGTTAAGGATTTATAGGCATGTCTTAAATAATTTTTCCAATATAACAATCATTACCGCCGGGCTACTTACCACACACACAAAGAAGAACAAATTGTTACTGGCAGAATCTTAGCCAATGTGTGATTAACCTACAACTAAGGCAATCGTTGCTTATTTTCTTTATGAATTATTTTCATTTTACCCCCTCGAGATTTCCTTGAACTTTGTGAATTATCATTTACTACATTCATCTTTGCATAACAATATTGAACATCCTAAATTACAAAAATGTCCCTCATGTTTATAAATTTTTTTGAAGGGGAGTCTTGGATCAACGGTAAGGTTGTTTTCATGTGACCAAAAGGTCACGGGTTCGAGCCTTGGAATTAGTCACTGACAAAGTCAGGTGAGGCTACCTACTATACACCCCTTGGGGTGGGGCCCTTCCTCGGATCCTGTGTGAACGTAGGATGTTTGTGCACAGGTTGCCCCTAGGTATATAAATTTTTTTACCCTTACCCTGTCTCCTCTATCCGTTTAAAGTTTAATTGAGCTCTGAACCAATTCGCTTAACCTTTGATCTGATCAATGTGATCAATTGCAGCCACAATAGTGACGTCGACAGCACTGCGGAGGACGCCATGGTCCACCAATCCTTCTAACACTACCTACGGTGCAGTTTGAATCTTCCTGAACCTTCTAGGATAAGTTTCTTTGTTATCTCTTTCTCTTCAATTGGCTAATATCCAACTATGCTCGGGTGAGAAAAACTGGGGTCTTTATTGTTAAAGGGGCAAATGAGTTTCCTCGAACTGTGATTTTGTCATGTCATTAACTACTCAAACCAATTTCAAGAACATCAATGGTGTTTTCGTAATTTGGAGGGTTTGTAATACTATTATGCAATGGTGATGGTGGGAAAATGATAATTCGAAAAGTTTATGGGTACAAATATTATTTACCAACACCTCAAGGGGGTAAATAAAAATAATTTATTTTCTTTATTAAGTAAAGGAAATCAAATATCTACAATCTTATCCTTACGACAGACAAATTGTTTTTTCTGGACTACATATGAAAATTAAGAATCCCCCCCCCCCAAAACTCACACTAAACTTCATTAGAATTGAGCTACTGGTCTCCTATAATGTGAGAGCTCTTTTGTCATGAATTTTCTCCATAACAAAATTTAACCTTGAAGTCTTCCTTATCAAAAGGGTCATACCACTTAAACTAACATGTGTTGCAGTGTTGATTACTGCTACATAAGCCACAACAAAACAAATAGATGAATATTTAATTAGTGAGATACTTACTGGTGTATCCAATATCCATCATATTACTTAATCAAATCAAAAACTGATCAACCCATATACTGCACTCCTGCATAGGACAAGTGAGAAAATAATGTATAACCACTAAAGCTTATAGGGGGGAAATGTTAATCTGCTTTGATGAGGTTTTATTGAAATTCACAGTGGATATGTATGTATGGTGACCACTGGTGAATGTTCTTCTCCAGGTCTGCATCTAGCTTCACATGTGTTCGCATGTGGCACACCAACTGCTTCATAAAAATGCTTTGAATGCCCCATGTGCTTCGTTAACCATGCATGGCTGGATGCATAGCAACATTTATTACAGATTATACAAACCATTTTAATGATAATAAGATGATTTTAATACCAAATCGATGAAATTTCTACTGTGCGACTACTCAGAGTAGTTGGACCTCTAGATTTATGAACAAGATAAGGATGAAGTGTTGCCCCTCCAGTCCCCGGGGTCTATTCTATTCCTGTTTCTCACAAATTTTAATGTCAACTTTAAGCTACTCTCATTGATACTATTAAGAGCATCATAAAACTTGAAAAATATAAAGACAAGAGAAATAATTCGCACAATAGGCAAGAAATAATACTCTTTGCACAGAAATCTGAACTCTCATAAGGAGATCAAATCTATTACAATAAAAACTAGTATGGACCCGTGCTTTGCACGGTGCATATTATAGTACATATATATATAGTCAAAATAATCGATGAATGTTCATTGTATACAAACTTAATATTGTAATTTAGAAAATGATACTTAAATTTATTGAAAAATATGAATAGATAGCACTTTTATGTATAACCATTGAAACTCAATAATTAAAACAACGTATGATTATCAAATACGTTATTTAAAGTATGACAGAGATTGTAGGTAGTCAAAATGAAATTCAAAATCATGTTAAATGATATGATAATTCGTTAATTTGTGGTGACAATGACGAAGAATTCACATTCTCTTTTTCTACATACATTAAAAATTTAAAAAAAAGGGCAGTCCGGTGCACAAGCATCCCGCGTTCACGCAAGGTCCAGGGAAGGGCCGCACCCCATGGGGTGAATTGTAGGCAACCTAACCTAACTTTGTCAGTGGCTGACATTAAAAATTAAGTTCTTAGTAATAATTTGATTAGCAATGATATAATGAAGATTACAATTATATCTTGTGTACCTGGTGTACCTAACATCAGTGTTTCGTAAGTAATACACCTCCTCCTTCCAACTTACTGGCGCAATAAGAGTGATAGACAATTCTACTTCATGGCATCGTCAATGCTCCATAACAAATACCCATGGTTTATCTATACAATCATTTATAATCGCATATACTGATAGATGACCATACGGCTGTAGAGAATGTTATAATGAGATAGTAATCAAAAAATATAGTGTCTAAAACGTGATTGGCACAGCTTCAGTCTGGCCTAAATTCGAGTTTTCGGTGTTGGAGGTGAGTTTTCGGTGTCCAAAACGTGAGTTTTCAGTTCATATATGCATTCAGATCAAGATTTTCATTCTAGGCGAGAGCTGAAGGGAGTTGGAGGTGAAGAAGTTGAGCTTAATTTCTCTTATATTTGTTAAGTTCTCTGTTTGTATTTTAGTTATTCAAGTTTGATTTTGCTTTGCATAATTTGGTCATAATTAAAGTTAATGGTGATGGATAGGGTAAGCTTCTTCCTGATATTGATCTTCCAGTGTAGCGTGCTGAAATAATTGGTTATTAATTAACTAAACCTTGACAATTTAATTCAATCGTATCACATTTAGTTTTATAGCGATCTAATTTTATAACACATTCCTAAAGATCGACACCCGTACTTGCTACAGCGATAAACCATACACTTGTGAAATTCATAACATAAATATGCAACTGAAAATGTATAATCAATAGTACCCAACAATGAATAAATTAGATAATTTTTTCAGACCACCATAATTTTAAAATTATTATAGAGAAATTAATATATTATAACTGCGATCGAAAATATTTGCTAAACTTATTGTATTATATTTCGATATATTAGAAGTTTTAGTTGATAGTTTCTCATAATTTGCTTCTGTCAATAATTGTTTCTTCTTAAAAAGTTATTAATTATTTTATTTTAAAAAACTCAAAATATTGTATATGACATGGTTGCTATATGGAATATTGTAATATTTTATAAATAATTATTACCAATAAAAACCTATAATTTTTTTCACTTAGTATATGGGTATAGAAACACTTGTTACAAATTAAAAAAAAATAAAAAACTTCATCAACCTCTTAAAAGGAACATTTTTCGACCCTTAACTAATTGTCACTGTGCGAATTTTTGTTCATAAAAAAAAATAGTGATTTTATGAACTTTATTTATGACTAAGAAATATAAGAAGAAAAACACCTTATCCCACATTAAGAACGTTTGGAAAGAAAATTCTTTCGTCTACATCCAGCTCTTCTATTAATTCATATCTTTTTTATTTAATCTAATAATAATATGCAAAGTTGCTAATTTCGGGTTTACCATTAAAATAAGAAAAGTGAAACTTTAATATTTTATTCCTTCCTTGGATCACTAAAATATTAATACCATCCATAAACTTTAGTACATATATATTTTCAGTGATTTAGAAAAAGTTATTAAAGTATACTTTGTTTTTAGGTAGTTAATAGATTCCACTCAAAAAAAAAAAGAGTCAAGAAATAATATACTTTTACTTATGATGGTAATTATTTTTATTGAAAATCTGATGGTTGTGATTATATAATCAAATAACCTAATGATATTATCATGATAATTATTTTTATTGATTTAGGAAAGGATGTCAAAGTATATTTTGTTTTTAGGTAGTTAAGAGATTATGTTGCAAAAAAAAATTCAAGATATTATATATTTTTAATTATGACGGTAATTATTTTATTGAAAATCCGACGGTTGTGATTATATAATCAAATAATCTAACGGTTCAAAATCTCAAATTTATGAGAAAATTCGAAAAAGTCACGTCATCACAACATTGCTTTTATATATAGTATAGATTACGACAAAATACTAAAACTGATTGGGGAAAAAAAACAAAAAACCCTAAGTAAAAGGGGCTTACCACTGCATATGGACCAATAAACAACAGCAGGCCTAACAACATAAGAAAGAGAATGAATCAGCAAGTTAAAATTTAAGGGTTCGGAAAGGAAGCAAGTAAGAGGAGAGGGAAAAGTTTCACGCTACTGTGTTCTACTTATCTAAAAATTTATTAATTGTCTATTACTTCCGCATATAATTAAAACTAGCTACGGAGATTTCATTAATGTATCGTAAGATAAAATACAGCAATGTATTCAATGTTGTGATAGTATTTGCAGATTTGTCTAAAAATATTTACTCTGAATTTTATAGGGTCTACCTTGGGCAATTTTAGAAATATTTGAGGATTCTTTTTATAGAATTTTGAACAAATTTTTAGATCAACTAATAGTTGCTTGGGGTGCTATATATCCCTAAGGACATGTGTGTATGTGTTCATGTACACATGTACCCGTGTATGGACTTGGATGCAGAGTAGATGATGACATGTACATACGATCCCGTGAATGATTTGCCAAACAAATGTAGTAGTCTTCAACTCCAATGCATGAACCATCACTAATCGATTCAAGTACGTGTTCTTTTTAAATAAGGTCTTAAATTTAAATAATTTGGAAATAAAGAAAACCTATGTTAGAATAGCTCAACCTCTTAGAAATTGATAAACAGATTGGCTGAGGTAAAGAACTTAGAGCAAACACCCAAAAGAAAATCCAATGCATGAGGAGAAAAAAAAAAACATATATTATATACTTATCTCAAAAGAGAAAAAAAAACATGTCGTATATACACGCATAATCCATGTCCGTTAAGATTTCTTGCAAAAAGCCGGCAAAATGTGTATCCTTGATATCCTAATTTAATTTGTTATTATTTGTGGAGTTTTTTTTTTTGCGCCGCCTCTCTGTCCCAAAGTATTTTGAAGCGAGTTAGACATCAAGGGCAGGAATTTTATTAAAGATTTCTGCAAAAAAAAAAAAAAAAGGAAAGAAAGAAATGAGTAATGAAACAAATCTTTTCAAAGGAATTTAATACTGCTCAAAATCTCTCATCTAATAAATGTTATTAATTAGGAATTAAAGTCAATGACTTGTAAACTACAAACTCTAAAGTGAAGAACCTTTATATAATAATACCTTAGTGTATCTCATTATCGATAATACACAGAAATTATGCACCATTGTTGCAAATCAATTTAAGAAAGAAAATAACTACAGGATCATAGACAATCAAAGATAGCAACCCAAAATCATGGAAAGTATAAATCAAGGATTTCAGAAGATTTACATATGTGACTAATACTTTGACCTGAAGATTTGAGATAAGCCTCATTCATTAATCATGAATTGAATGGAGGCATAACTTGAATCTGAAAACCTAATCAAAACCCCTCTTATTTAAAATCTAAAATGGTGATGAAAACTGGTTTTAAATGAATATGAATATAGATAAGAATATAATTTTATTTTAAATTTTATTAGTCATTTTGATTTTTGTTCTTTCTAATATGTTGAGATAATGGGGAATTGGGTATAGCTCATACCTAGACCTGGTAAATGGATCATTCGGGTCAGATACGGGTCTCATTTTAGTTCGGTTCGGGTCACTTTCGGGTGAACTGTGTTCGGGTCGGGTTCGGGTGAAATTCGGGCTTGCGTCACTTTCAAGTTAACCATGTTCGGTCGGGTTCAGTTCGGTTCGGGTGAAGTTTGGGTTCAGGTCACTTACGGGTACCATATTCGGGTCTGTACGGGTTTGGTTTGGGTGGAGTTCGGGTCGAGTTTGTTTCAGGTTGTCTACAGTAGCCCGGTTCGGATTGGGTATGGGTAAACTGTAATTTGTAGCGGGTGGGATTCAGTTCAATGTTTTCGTCAATATCGGGTCAGGTGTAAATTGAATCGAGTATAAATCAAGTTGGGTTAATTTTGAATCATTGTACGTTTGCAATGTAGCCATCTTTAATTCTTTACTCTTAAATTTTATTTAAAAAGTAAACACTGTTTAATTAGGCAAACCCGACCATTTATTCTAAATTTTTCTTTTAATTCATAAGTTAATGATTAATTGATTTCACATTATAAATATACATACATACATACATACATACATGCATATATCAAAAAAACATACAAACATATATATATATATATATATATATATATATATATATATATATATATAAGTATATGTATGTATGTATATATAATTGGTGGAAATTATATGGGGTTAGTTCTAAATTTACTAAGAAAGTTAGGAAATTACAAATACAAGTATATAATTCATCCCTAACCTTATATCAAATGTGTCGTGCAATTATCCAAAGGATTATGTGTCGTTAAGTCAAACTTTAATCATCTCAATTGAGTTCAAGCGACAACAAAATAACTGGACAAACCTAACGCAAATCATTTATCAATGGCCTCATTTGTGAGCCTCAATACCAAAATATGCCTAGAAAAATGAAAAAAAAGAAGGAACAAAAATGAAATTTTTATTTGGACCCCCTTGTTCGTTTATAACTTTACATTTATCATATTTACAACAACAACAACAACAAACTCCCAGTGTGGGTCCCGTTTTCGCGGGGTCTGGGGAAATCCAGCTGTAGGCAACCTTACCTCTACCGGTATTTCTACCCATAGAGAGGTTGATTCCATAAGACCCACAAAACAGTTTTGTGAAAACGGTTTATATAGAAAACGGTTGCAAAACCAATTACCGAGTGAGAGAGAGAGAGGAAGAGAAAAGGTTCTGGATAACAAAAAAAGGAGGGAGCGAAGACATACCTCAACACATCAGGGGCGCTTGGTGCCGTCATATCCCAGAAAAAGCACGACCTGCAGGCAAGCAAACCAAAAGTCCTGTCCCCTATGGAGCCGGTCCCCTACAATTAGAGACCTTAATCCTGTCCCGTCACAGCCTCCTATCCTGAGCCATGTCCTCCGTCAGACCGACAACTCTCAGGTCCTCTCTAACCACTTCTTCAAGGCTCTTCTTCGGTCTACCCCTCCCTCTCTTACCACCGGGGGGGTTGATCCTCTCACACTTTCGCACAGGGGCGGCCACACTTCTCCTCTTCATGTGGCCGAACCATCTGAGCCTCGATTCCCTCATCTTCTCCTCTATAGGGGCCACTTCAGCTAAGCCCCTGATTACTCCATTCCTAGTTTTATCCAATCTCGTAAAACCACACATCCACCTGACCATTCTCATCTCAGCTACCATCAACCTTTGGACCTGCATCTTTTTTGGAGGCCAACACTCCGATCCATAGAGAACAGCCAGTCTAACTACCATTCGATAGACTTTGTCTTTCAAACCCACGGGCACTCTCTTGTCACACAGCACGCCTGACGCTAACTTTCACTTTTGCCAGCCCACTCTAATCCGGTGGCTAATATCTTCGTCAATGTCCCCATTCTGCTGGATGATTGAGCCAAGATACTTAAATTTAGCAACCTTCGGTATTGCCCTCCCATCCAGTACAATTTCTCTCCCCTCTTCGATCCTCCCGCTGAAACAGCAGTGGAGGTATTCCGTCTTCGATCTACTCAACCGAAAGCCCGTAGCCTCCAGCGTATGCCTCCAACTCTCCAACCTATCATTTACCCCCTGCCTGGTCACATCAATAAGAACAATGTCATCTGCAAATAACATGCACCAAGGCACCTCGTCCAGGATTTCTCTCGTGATTTCATCCAGCACTAATGTGAAAAGAAACGGGCTTAAGGCAGAGCCCTATTGCAAGCCCAAACTAATAGCAAAGTCATTTGAGACCCCTCCCGGAGTCCTAACACTCGTCCGTCCTCCCTCGTACATATCCTTGATAACACGAATGTACGCGGGCGACACCCTTTTCTGTTCCAAACACCTCCACAAAACCCCCCTTGGAACTCTATCATACGCTTTCTCCAGGTCAATAAATACCATATGTAGATCCACCTTTCTGTCCCTGAACAAGCCCATGAGCCCTCGGAGGAGGTAGACCGCCTCAATGGTCGTCCTGTCTAGCGTGAAACCAAATTGGTTCTCTGAAATCTGAACTTTCTCTCGCAGCCTTCTCTCAATCACCCTCTCCCACAGCTTCATAG
This sequence comes from Selenicereus undatus, assembly GCA_017589665.1. NCBI lineage: Eukaryota > Viridiplantae > Streptophyta > Magnoliopsida > Caryophyllales > Cactaceae > Selenicereus > Selenicereus undatus. The sequence goes on along the minus strand of JACYFF010031954.1, from coordinate 84,645,935 downwards.
TGTGGTTGAGCAACTTGATGCCCCTAAAGTTATTACAGTCTTGGATATCCCCTTTGTTTTTGTACAGTAGGATAACTGTGCTGGCCTTCCACTTTGTCGGCATCTTGGCGATCCTGAAAATAACATTGAAAAGTTCCGTGAGCCACTCTAGACCCACTTCCCCCATATACTTCCAAACTTCCACTGGTATCTGATCTGGGTCCAATGCCTTCCCATTTGCCATCTTCTTCAAGGCCTCCCTAATCTCCTCCTTTGTTATCATGACGCCCCCACGCTAATCGCTACACTCTACGCTCCTACTACAGTCGTCTCCCCCCCTCCCCATTAAGGAGTTTAGCAAAGAACCTTTGCCATCTTTAATTTCCTTAATTTCGAATGCCATCTTTCCTTAATTTCAACATCCTCAATCAACACCTTACCCTCTTCGTCCTTGATACACCTTACCACTCCCAAATCCCTAGTCTTCCTTTCCCTCACCCTAGCCAGTTTAAAAACCTCATTTTCCCCTTCCTTCGTCCCCAAACTATGGTACAATCTATCAAACGCCTGGCTCTTTGCTACTGCCACCGCTCTTCTGGCTACCTTCTTAGCCGCCTTGTATCCAATCTTCTTACGCTCCTTCTCGTCCTTCGAACTGCTGCTCATGTACTCCGCGTAAGCCTCTTTTTTTGCCTTGACCTTCTCCTTTATCTCTTCATTCCACCACCAAGTGCCCTTCATCCTGTTTCTGCCTCCCCTGGAAAGACCTAGGATTTCCTTAGCCAACCTCCGGATGCAAACCGCCACAGCATCCCACATCGAGTCGGCGTCTTCTACCCTCCGCCAAGCTCTCTCCTCAGCTATTATTTCTGCTATTAACCCCGCCTTCTCCTTTTTGAGGGTCCACCACTTAATTCTGGCTTCTCCGGGTCTCCTCTTCGACCTCTTAGGATACTTGAACTCTGCATCTAAAACCAGCAACCTATGTTATAGAGCTCCCAGCAACTCACTGGGAATCACTTTGCAATTCTTGCACGATTTCCGATTTTCCTTCCTCGTTAGGAAGTAGTCAATCTGGGTCTTGCCAGAACTGCTCTTGAAGGTCACTAGGTGATCCTCCTTCTTCTTGAAGAGGGAGTTGGCCACTAACAAATCAAAGGTCACCGCAAAGTCCAGCACCGAGACCCTGCCCGCATATCTCTCTCCGAAACTGAAACCCCCGTGGGTCCCATCATATCCCACTGCCTCCATGCCGATATGGTTATTAAAGTCTCCTCCTATGAACAGTTTCTTGCTCTGAGGTACCTCCTGGGTGACCTCATCTAGGTCCGCCCAGAAGAGCTTCTTAGTTTCCTCCGGCAGGCCTACCTGGGGCGCATACACACTCACCACGTTCACGAAAACTGAACCCACCAAAACCATAATGGCCATAATTCGGTCGCTCTTAAGCCTCACTTCGACCACCTGGTCCGCCAAATCCTTCACAACTAGGATGCCAACTCCATTCTTCGCCTTGGCTAACCCCGAGTACCAAAGCTTGTACCCATCAATCTCTCTAGCTTTCGCCCCAACCCACTTCGTCTCCTGGACACACGCTATGCTAATACTACGCTTATGCAGAGACTTAACTAATTCTATCGACTTACCCGTGGGGGACCCAATATTCTAGGACGCTAGGCGTACCTTCCGCAACCCTAACCCCCTCCTAACCCCGGAGGACAGGCTGAAACAGCTACATGGCTCGCCACAGACGCGGATGCCTGCAAACTACGAGACACCCGAAAAAGCCACAACCAAACCACAGACACCTAACTACGCTAAGGACCAAAAACTAAAACGGACTACAACCTACAAAACTATAACACTATGACAAAACTTTCACACAAACTAAAAAACAGACTACCAACCAGCCAATGACAACTACAACTAAAAACAAAAGGCTATAGCAGACTTACACCAACTACAGACCAGTTATTAACACAACAAACTTAAACAGAAAACTTTAACACTTCAACAGGAAACTTTAACAGAATTATACTATAATAATTAAATAAATAAATAAAGTAATAGATAAATAAATATACGATAGATAACACAACTAAGAATGTAAATAACAATAATATTAACAACAACAGCCACAACCACAAATAATAATACTGGAGAAATACTACTAATAACAACACTAAAGTTAGTAGAGAAACACTAACAATCCCAAATAATAAATATAATACAATAGTTATAACAAAATGAGGATAGTAACCACACTCCAAAGGTGAAAGCAGGGTACTAACTAAATCTACCAAAAAGGGGCTATCAGGATATACAGGCAACCAGAAAAATAATAGTGGCAACAGGAATATCAAGATGAGCAAAATAATTGTGGCCACAAATGATTAGGAACTAAATGCACTTGCCAGCAAAATAATAATCAGGGGCAAAAATATCAAATGGGTAAGAGCTAATTGGAGCCTTATTAAAACACTAGCGAGTAAACAGAAGCACGAACACTTAACAGAGCAAAAAATCAATGGAAAACAGAACAGAAATTTGACCAAACAGAGCAGGAACAAAGCAAGATGAAGACCAAAAATTGCAGACTCTCTGAAACCCTATATAACTAGCAAATAAGCTGATATGGGTGAGAGAAGGAACCTGAGATTAGAGAGGTGAAAAGCGATTTCCACACTGCCACAGGCACCCAAATCCAACCCTGGTCTTGTGTCTACAATGGCAGAGAAACTTGGTGGCAGCTTCAGGGGGAAGCAAACCTAATGAGTCTACTGGAATCACCGCCGAAAAACAGAGGGAACTCAGGGAACCCAAATCCAACCTCGGTGTGGCAAGGATCAGGTGTACTGGTACGTAGGGCCCCTGATACAGAGGGAACTCAGGGATGGACTCACCGCCGGTGACCAACTGCCGGGCTGTTCCCGTGGTGTTGTGTTCCCCCAGGTGACCGTTCTGTGCTCTGTGCTGTATTCAGCGAGAGAGAGAGCAGCTAGAGAGAGAGAGAGGTGCTTCAAGTTTTAATTGATAGATTAAATTCAACAAATAGATTCATACATTTATCATATTTGGAGTTGATAAATAGAATCATGTTGGTTCAAGTCGACATTTTTAGTAATTGAGTCAATATTTTTTCATAGCTCGGTAAGTGATCATACATCAAAATTCAAAGATTTGTCTTTGGAAGATCAACAACTTGATCTGCATTTGCTAAACGAATCAAAACTAAGAAGTAACGGCAATATATGAGTATGTGTCAATTAGCATTATATTTATGTAATTGTGAATGCTCGTTATTGAAACTCGAGACTTGGAATTTAATTATCTAAAATTCAAATGAGTCACATTTAAACATGTTATGAAGATGATTTAAAATGTAGATTAGTGGTATGAAATTTTTGACAGTAGTCACAGAATAATATTATGAATTTATAATTATAGCGTGCATTGCATTAAGTCACTCAGTAAATCAAATAGTGAAATAGGATTGCTAGATCCTAATCAATTTAATAAATTGTTAATTATACTTATCTTTTCTTGATTCCCATTGTGATAAAATATTTTCTCTTATATTTTACTACATATATATCAAATTTAAAACTTAAAACTATCAACTATTTTATTTTTTCCTCTTAAGTTTCAATTGATTTCATTTGTAAAAATTCCCTCTTAAGTTGTTTTTTTTTCCCCACCTAAACTCAACTAATTGAGTTTGAAATTTTCAAAATTCCCCCCCAACAGAGAAAATGGTAAACCCCTCCAAAAAAAGTTACTACTTATTCGGGGTAAATTGAGTCGGGTAGGAATCGGATCGGTTTTAAATTGGGTATGATTTGGTTGGGGTTTGGGTTGTTCATTTTCGGTTCACTTCGGATCAGGTCACTACGGATCGGGTTTGAATTGGATCGGGGTCAGTTCGGTGTGGGTCACTTCGGATCATGCTACAATTCAAATTTCGTTCGGTTATGGATCGGTTTACTTCCGGTGTTCGGGTCTAAATCGGTTCATCCCATTTCGAGTGTCGGTTCGGATATGGATCCGGATTGTTCGGTTCGGATTTCGGGTCTCAGGTCAGTTTTACCAGCTTTGCTCATACCCTTGTCAGTCTTCATCCGCATTCATCTTCTTGCAGGGAGTAGGTATGGGAGACGATCAGGATCATGCGTGTTGTTGATCTGATTTTGAAAGATTTTTTTAGTGACGCAGATTTGTCAGACTGAATTCCCCATTTTCTTTTAAAAAAAATGAACGTAGAACTTGTACCCAAATTTACGTCCGATTTACTAACCAAAGATGAGAAACATGTTCCTTTCTACATTTTACAAAGCTCACTTTAAAACCCAATCCAGACGTCTGATGAGGGAACTTAATGACTCAATTTATTACCTTATCGCTCTATCCGTTAGATCTTGCCCTGTAAGATTTTTAATGGTATGGCACAAGTTGATCTTTGAATATCAACTTGTACAAATTCAACTTACATTTATATACAGATATGAAGATTGATTTTTTTTTTCCCCTTGTCTGCGACTTTAACTTTTGTGAGTCTTACCGAGATATGTTCCTTATTTCATGTCATTTTAGATAGAATATGAATTAAATATTATTATTTTTTGTATTATCTCTTTGTACATGAATTAATAAAACCTAAAAATCCACAAAAACAAAATATGCATAGAGGGTATGGCCGTTATCTTCTAGCTAAATTTAGGTGTTATTCTGGAAAATGGGAATTAAGATGGATAAGCTTCTACTCCCCCGTTCATCCTCCTTGACCGTCAACCTGGCTAGCATTTGCTTTCTGCCAGTAGCGTACCCATTAATTAAAAAAACAGAAGAAAGATAAACTGGGAGTCTAACTGTTGTTTGATCCCATAATTAAAATAGCTTCTTCTCTGAATTGTATTTCTGTGTTGTGCTTTCGTTTTCATATGAGATACTCAGTTAGTTGGATGAATAGTTCTACAACTATTATCGAATCAAAGATGATTTGAAAAGATCTGAGGCTGAAAGTGAAAATAAATATATTTTAAGGTGAGACCACATGTGGAAAGTCATACAACAAGAACCTTTCATTAATTTAACATTTATTCTCATCTTATATATAATTTAATTATGAGATATTTACACATATGTTTTGAAGTATATTACAATTATTTTTTAATTCTTTGGTATTTGAAATATATTTTTTTGTTTTACCATTGGGTCAAAGAATACCTTTTAGTTTTTACAATAATATATGTATGTCAATTCCGTTATATGTATAATTATTGTTGAAAACAAGGTAGACATATTATTCCCCTGCACTTTCACCTCATAAGGGTAAACTATTTTACAAATATGAGAGTTTAAAAAATGGTTTGACTTCACCTCAAGGTGATAGTGGATTTAAGAATTCTGTATAATGGTATTCTATTAGGTATATATATGACTACACTGCACTTTGATCTCATAAGGGTAAAAGTTATTTTACAAATATGAGAGTTTAAAAAATGATTTTACTTTACCTCAAGGTGATAGTCGATTTAAGAATTATGTGCAATGGTAATGTATTTTTGTTTATTAAAAATTTTATAGTATGAATTAATTATTATTTGTATTTGTGTTTTCAGGCTGGTTGATGGGCTATGCAGACGTTTCAATAAATTTTCTATGTAAAGGTTATCCAAGACCCATTACCTACGATGCGATTTGCAAATTTTATCACTCCATAGATTTTACAATTTATCTATAAGTTTACAATTTCCTCCAAATTTACAAATGTCTATTTTCGTATAAAGTGGAAGAGTTATATTCCTATACAAGTCTCAAACATTTAATTTCTCTAGGACTTTCATACTTTAACTTTATCTTTTTGTAGAGACATTAACTCTCTTTTTAAAATTTGAAACGTCTATCAAAATCATCTTAAACCAACCTAATTAAGGGAGCACCACCCACACCAGCCAAGTAGTTGTCAGTCTTGGACAATGCTGAATTGTCAACATTACTACAGTGACACCTCAAAGGGACTGGCAAAGTATACAACAATAATAACAATACCTTTCAGTATAGGTCCCGCTTTTATGGGATTTGTGGAGATTCAGATATAGTCAATCTTATCTTTACAGACATTCTTGCCTATTGATTTCAAGAGACTCACAAAAAATGATTTTATGAAAATATTTCATAGAAAAAGATTTTGTAAAAATATTTTATAGAAAAAAAACTACTGATAAGTAGTAGGGAACTCGCAAAGTATGATTGCTTTATTTTAATTTTTATTTTGTTTTACAGGATAAATCTTAAATTCAAAGAGACGAAACATTCAACCTGACATCACAAACCCTGATTAGATTCAAAATTCTGCATTACAGGCAATCCGACTTGGGATTCACGGCTGATGGCTTCAATTAACATGGTTCTGAGAATATCAGAGAGACACAGAAAATTATGGAAACTTAGCATGTGAAGATAGGAGACTGTAAACAATCAGGCTTGATTATTGCGAGTTTATTGGATATTAATCAATTTTCTTTTAGAAAGACTCCCTGAGAATAAAAAATAAATATTAAACCCTTAACCATCACCTTGAAGACGATAATTAGTAAAATCATATATTAATAAAATTATTAAAACTGCACTAAAAATTTTGGGTCCAATATTTCAATAGAAATGAAATAATCAAACAAAATGTGCATATAGCTATAAATAAATTATGTGAATCATTTGAAGTTTGAGTTTGGGTTTGAGTTTGACATAGCTGACAGTAGGCTTTTCTTCCGTTTGAATTTGTATCTTCCAAATGGAAGTTGATTTGATCATGGCTATCTTTTCAGTAAGAGAGGTAATTAATTATTAATGACTTTAACGGAATTTTAATTTTCTATTAATTATGGTGATTATAGGGGAGAGGAAATCAGAGAAATCCCAATAGTACAATAGGAATCAAAACCAACCAATCAGATCACAACTTGCCTCTAAAAAATTATTTTCAACATAAGAAAAATTCTATTATAGGCTAAGTCATAAGATTTTATTTATTTATTTTATTAGATTAAATTAGTTCAAGCATTATATTATGAGTTGATTCCTGCTAAAGTCAGTACGTCATCAACTCCAAGTATGTCATCATCTCCAAGTCACGAGGGTCATGCCTTCGCTCTCTCTTATTGACTCACAACGAAGGCGATGAATTTGACATTTATGATGTCAAATGGTTCTTTTTCTTTTTTTAAAAAATATTCTATCCATTGTAAAGGAATAAATGGAAGGACATCCTATTGTACTCTTCAAAAATTAAGCTGCTCTACACTCTTGCAAAATATTATAAAGTTTCGATAAAATAATCATCGAGCACACTTTCTAACACAATAATTAAGCAGTGGATTGGTGTGGATAGCGATGAAAAATGCAATATAACTTGCAAAATTATTATTTGTCCTCTGTTTTTATGTTAGAACCCGGACAACTCAGTTAGTAATCAATTTGTTATTGAAATATTCATAACTTTTAATGTTAAAAATACCACCATACTCAAATATGAGTAGATTAATTGCTGGAGTATGAAAGTGCGTATTGTCCCACATTAATAAAATTCAAAGAATATGATAGTAGATGTTGCCCCACATTGATGAAATTAAAGGACTTAAGCATACATATACGATTGTGAGTTACTCCATCCATTGCCAATTGGTTTTGGGATGAAACCTCATTTGATCTTATATGCATGACTCTTTATTGATGGCCCAATTGATATAAAAAATTTAACACGGTATTAGAGCGGGTTGCTCGATCTTGATTTGCCATCGTCCCTATTTGATTAAAATTATGTGCACGTGTTGGGCCCTATTAGTAGCTCACACGTGAGGGAACGTATTGGAGTATGAAAGTAGCTATTGTCCCACATTGATAAAATTCAAAGAATATGATAGTGAGTGTTGCCCCATATTGATGAAATTAAAGGGTTTGAGCAGGTATATAAGTTTATAAGTTATACTACCCATTGCCAATTGGTTTTGGGATGAAGCCTCATTTGAACTTACATGCATGACTCTTTATTGAATGTCCAATTGATATAAAAAATTTAACATTAACTATTACTTCTTAGATGTATCAAATAAGATTCTAAAAGGTGTAAATCCCAATGAATATGATTTTCAGAAATGGATATGATTAAAGGGTATGACTAAACCCACTTCATCACCACTTTCGGATGTGTAAAACGACAGATTCTTTCTAGCTCATCAAATACGGATGCCTTTGCTTCCCATAGGATTAGTTATCTTTGCACAAAGATAACCTTGACAAGACCCTTGTCACAGGGATTTGCTAGGAGATGTAACATACTGTATCCCAAAAAAAAAAATTACATATAATGTACGTACGTATGTACATGTAGAATGATTACACAACTCATTAAAGTAAGATTCAAGGACATCTAAATCTATAACAAAAAACATCACAGGATTGTATTCCATATAAAGATGTAGGATGTCGACATCTATATATAGACAGCTCTATCTATGTCAATAGACTTCTCCATAGGCAAAAATGCCTATAGAGGTAAGGTTGCCTATATCAGATCTTCCCAAACCCTATGAAATTAGGATCCATACTGAGAGGTGATAGTGGTGTTGTCTATCTGCTATGTTAATTGAGAGGTTCTAAGAAACATAAATATAGACACTTTTACTCTTGTATGTAGAGAAATTGTTGTTTTGATGCACTACTTTATCTCTAAAAAAAGAAAAGCATTTTTGAGGTTTCTCAAGAAAAGAATACTCATCTATGTTGATAAGAGTTTCTTGTTGAGAGATTTTCAATAAGGATATCAAAAGCTAATCCGACAAGATTACTGATTTGAACCGAAGATAAAATTAAGTAGGTTTGGATAAACATTTTTAACCCGTTTAATTAAATGGGTTAATATGTTAATTGGGTTAGATTCAAGTTGAAAATTTTGACATGGAAAAATACTTATTTAACCCATTTAATTAAATGAGTTAAATAGTCAACCCATGTACCTAATTACCGTTTATTTTTTGGGAGGAATTGTAAAAATGTGGGGTTTAATCAAGTCAATCTATATTTTGGGGCTATGATTCTTGTGGATCATAGACAACAATTGCATTATTATGATAATTATTATGATATGTTGAAATCAAAAGATTAATTTATAATGTTTGATAGTCATACTTTAGTTGAAATGTTACGTGGGTAAATGGGTATGAACCTGACCTATTTATATTAAACAAGTTAATAGGTAAATTTCAAGTCAACCCGTTTAAAAAATAATTGGGTATAGGTCAAGATTTTCAACCCAATTAATAAACAGGTTAGACTAAGGTCGGGAATTTCTCAACCCGTTTAAATTCAATACGAACACGAAGTTAACTTAACCTGACCTGTTTGACAGCCATAATCTTTGTTCTTAAAGTATGAAAATGGGTAATCCCTTCAAAATGCAGGAAATAAGAATCCCTAGCTTCTGATGTTGTCCCGCCTAAAGTCCTAACAATAAAAATTTGAAACTGAGATTTCCCACATCAACCCACACCTCAGCAACTGCCACATCCTAAATTTGTGGAACTGCTCAGGCCCACTACTCCACCTGCACAACTCCACATCTGAGGAACTGCTCACATCCACACCTACCTCAGCCTTCACACGAAAACACAACCAGAAAGAAAACACCCACTCCTCCTCCAATCTCTAAAGACCACAACAGTGCAGATTTCTCAAACAGTGAGTTTCTCAGTCCAAATTGCAGCTTTTTTTTTTCATTCTATTGTTTTCAACATTCATTGCACATTCAATTCCGGGTACAAAATTTCAATACAGACATGCCTACTAAAAAATTTACCTTTCAAATTTATTCTATGGTTTTCTTTTAGATTTATTCTGTTGTTTTCTTCTATGTGAAATCAGATTTGGCAGAAGATCACTTCCAGGTATCTAATGATATGAGGCAAACTGTTACATTACACTGCATTTTAAGAATAAAGATTGGCTATCAAATACATTCATGTTGTGCACATGTACTTGCTAATGCAGATTGAGACCATTACCAGAAAGACGACATTCATTGCACATTCAATTCTGGGTACAAAATTCCAATACAAACATGCCTACTAAAAAATTTACCTTTCTAATTTATTATGTGGTTTTCTTTTAGATTTATTCTGTTGTTTTCTTCTATGTGAAATCA